>CAKKXW010000003.1:41168074-41403890 GCA_920937365.1 Sphaerophoria rueppellii | reverse complement strand
TGCAGAAGTTACATCTCTTTTTGTCCATTTCCAATGACTCTTTTGGCGGTTGCTTTTCGCGGAGTTGTGATTCAACTTCCCTGGCCTTACTGAGCAATTCCTGGAAGGTTTTGAAAGCGTCTCTCGGCACTCCTTCTCGTATGCGGATGTTCAATAGACCATAAATCATGTCCAACATCATCGGTTCCTTTGGCGCTGGTGCAGGGATCATAGCAAGTAAAGCTCGTTTCGTTGTAATAAAATCGTCTGTTGTCTCCGAAGGTTTTTGTTTGCTGTCGAATATCTCCATGTACAACCTGTACGCTGGTTTAGCGGGTGCGTAGGCATTACGTAATAATGAGATGACGTGTTCCCAGCTCTCAGCTTCTGCTTTCACTCCTTGCCACCATGTGACAGCACTATCTTCCAAAAGGAGGGGAAATGCAAGGATAGCATCACTGTCGCTGATTCCTATTATGTCCTTATACACCTGGATTGTAGTGATAAACGACTCTACCGCCTGGGAGTCTTTCTCTCCCTTAAACCTAGCAGTGCAGTTGCTGAAACTGCCTTTGGTCGTGTCCTTCATGGCGTTTATAAACTTCTTTAATTGGGCATCAGTAAATTGTGCCATTTTGTTTTTAATTTATCTTGTTTTCAAAATTCTTTTCTAAGTGTCCCACTCGTTGGGCGTCAATGTAGCGTAGAGATTATCAAAAGGGGCTTTCTTTTACTCTGGATTTGTATCTTTCGGGGGTTCTCACTTAAAGAAAAGGAATATAGGTCTTAATTAGTTATAGATCACTTTGTTTTAGTCTCTATGGCGCTGTATGCGGTCCGAAGTCCGCAGTACCACGTCGATAGGCACCACTT
Organism: Sphaerophoria rueppellii; assembly: GCA_920937365.1. Classification (NCBI taxonomy): domain Eukaryota; kingdom Metazoa; phylum Arthropoda; class Insecta; order Diptera; family Syrphidae; genus Sphaerophoria; species Sphaerophoria rueppellii. The sequence continues at coordinate 41,403,038 of CAKKXW010000003.1, read as the reverse complement.
CAAAGGAATGTATAGTGGGTAAGTCATTTTGTTACAGTCTCTATGGCGCTGTATGCGGTCCGAAGTCCGCAGTACCACGTCGATAGGCACCACTTCAAAGGAATGTATAGTGGGTAAGTCATTTTGTTACAGTCTCTATGGCGCTGTATGCGGTCCGAAGTCCGCAGTACCACGTCGATAGGCACTGTCTCAAAAGAATGGTCCGAAAGGAGAGAGGGAAAAATGATAACTCGGTTGTTTTTATAAACGTTATAATATTATTGTTTATTTACTAAAAGAAGAAAATTATTATAAGATAATTGGTTGGCAGAGTGCCTTACATTGAAAAGTAAAATGTTTCATACAAAAGGTCAATTTAATGTGGCAGAAGGCCTGCTTATTAAGAATCTTTCGACTCTGCAAAAATAATGTACAACAAGTACAGTGCATAGGCACATGTACCTACCGACTGCTGATAGGCGCTTGTGTTAAACGTCGTACCAAACAGTTGGCACGTCCATATGCCTTGCATGACTTCAATTTTATACCTTGGGTGGGCGCTGTTGAAGAACCACGTCGCACTTGGAGTACAAAACTAAAGTGATTTTGCACTGATGTTGTGGCTTCTTTTATACTCGTGGCACTAGAGCTTTTACATACATTGAGTAATCTTTTAATATAATTGAGTGAGCTTTACATATGTTTGAGTGAGCTTTAATATAGTTGAGTGAACTTTAATATAGTTGAGTGAACTTTAATATAATTGAGTGAACTTAAGTGTGAGTGACATTTTAAGTTAAAACAAGTGTTGCCACTTTATATTTTTTCTTTTGACAAAAGGTTAATAAAATTTAATATGTAATTGTAGTGTTGGAAAAAATATTAATAATAATAATAAGTAAAAATAAATATCTGGTTGTTACAGTTTATTTATTATATTATTATTATTAATTGAATTGTTTAGTTTGAATTGTATAAAATCTTCTATAAGGCCGCTGTCTTTAGCTAGGCTGCACCTCACAGAAGATGGATTAGCAAACAACTGACTGACTGACTCTGTTCTTTTTTAGTTGTTTATGAAATATTCATATTTTGTCTGAGTGCAACGAAATATGATAGCAAAAAAAATAAATGAAAATGCTAGATCAGCAAAAATGGCGTGAGAAACAGTTATGGGATTAATATGCCATTAGGCTTGAGGAATGTGGGAGGTGTCAGGTTTAACTGTAAATGTGGAGTCTGGGACGTAACTGCTGTGTAGACCGCACTCGTTGACGCTCGAAATTGATGTGTAGAAAATAAAATCCTCACTGTTGCTCATCATCAGCTGCCCTGCTGCTTGCTTTCGGTCGCAAGTACCGCTCATCTAGACGATATGGAAAAGGGTGTGTCCTAAATCACCTCATTCCAGATGATCGACTCGATCGTTGTCGGTCCGCAAGTACCGCTCATCGAGGCACTATGGAAAGGGGTGTGTCCTAACCATTCATGTCGATCGTTCTCGATCCGCAAGTGTATTTGTCGATGTGTTCTCCGGACCTAGAACTAGCACTCATTTTGCTCTGTACCAAATTGTTTTTGGGTTCTCCGGACCGAGAACCAGACCTTGGTTTGCTCTGCACGTGATCGTTGTTGGATTTTAGGGACCGAGGATTAGCATTGGCTTTTGCTCTGATAAGCAGTTGCTATTTTTTGGTCGTGACTCCCGTTATGCACTGGAATTTATATTTCTCGTCCTGTCGTAGACAAAAGTAATGATTTCGAAAGGCAAGGTTGAAATCAAGAAATACATATAAAAGGCTGCAGCGTTAAAATAATAATATTCGTTGTGTAAACCGACATAAGAAAAACAAAAACGGTTACTCCTTTCTATATTACGTATACTCTTATTATGTTATTGCTAATGTACATTCGGTCTAGGCTGGGATGTGAACACTTAAGTGCAATCAATTACTCATGCAATTGGAATACATTCTCTTTCTCGATAAAGATTTATTCTGTGCTTCTCTATTCGCCCCTGTATAGGTCTTTTTAATGATATATAAAGAATGTATCTATTTTTTCTTTTTTATACAAATCAAAATGCCCTAGAGCAAAATAATTAAAACAATTAATCAAATTGTTTGTATTTAGGATTCATTGATTCTATTCGCCATTAATATGTTGTTCTCACTAATAAAGCCAGTACAACAGCTGACCTGACACTTCATAAATGTTTCGATCAGTATAAAAAAAAGTAGGAGTAAATCCGTGCAGCATCACTAGGTGTTGTTACCGGATTCAAGCCTACTCAGTTTTATTGTTTCGACAGCCAGTGGGGTAGCTATGGACTGAAACTTAAATTGAAATAAAACACAATATTTTAAAGTGAAAAAAAGCCATAGGCCAAAAAACCACTATCTTTCACATTTCTATTGAAAACACTTCACATCTTTCACGATCTGTTCCTTCACTGCGCTTGGGTTGAATCAAAAATATTGAGTGAGAATTTCCCCTTTTGTAGGAAGGGAAATGTTCAAACTCAAAGAGTAGTTCCCCTTTATAAGAAGGGAAATACTCAAACATCTAACAGAAAAGTTCAATTCAGCTTTCAGTTCGATACAGTTCCAGCGAAAACCTACGGTTTTCATCTATCTCTAGAACAAGTACATAAATTATCTTTAAAAAGTATATATAACATGACAGTTGAACAATTTTAAATTCATTCTCCATTTGGTAGGATACAAATCTTCTGCACCGGCTTTGTCAGTTGATTGGTTTCAATCTGCACCTCCACGCTTTTCGCGACTCCATCTTTCCCCTTGCTCAGTCTCTTGATTCTTCCCAGCGCCCATGGTGCGGGTGGGAAGTTCTCGCTCTTGATGATGCATAATTGTCCAAGCTGAAGCGCATGCTTCTCTCTTCTCCATTTCTTTCTCTCGGGTAGAGTCACTAAGTACTCTTCTCTCCACCTATCCGAAAAATGCATAAGCATTATCTTTTTCTCTTTCCATAATCTAGCACCATGAGAATTTGATATATAGCCTGTCGCAAAGGGTAGCGGAAACACAAGAGGCTCCCCCAGCAGAAAGTGCTACTGCCTCTTCGCCCTGCGCTGGCGATGACCTGTGCTGTTGGCATACTGCCTATTGTATAGCTCGTTGAGGCACTGCCAAGCTTCACTGTAGTTGCTTTCGGTGAGCTGCCATTCCCCTAGGGCTCGCGAGTTAAATAATGTAACACAATTGTATTTTGATGTGTATTGTCTAAAGTCATTCTAACGACTTACTTAAAATTATTTTGATTTTATTTTTCTTTATGGTAATGCTGATCAGTCATTCTACAAAATCCTCTCTCTTTCTCCGAACGGAGCTGGTTCAGGGCGGTGGATGCATCAAAATATTCGTCTTCAGCTTCGGACACCTGTCGCGCGAGGCCTCAGCCATGCCGACCGATCTACCTCCTTCAGGGAGCTCCAGGAGTCTCAAAACGCCTCGATCTTCACGATGATGCCCTCTATCGGAAAATTATTGGCTTGCTCCGATTTGCAGAATACCACCATCCTGTGGATCGTGTTGATCGCAGCTTTGAACCTGTATTCCACCTCGTTGGTACTCTCCATCCCAATCTCTATCTTGGTCTATTTCTGGTATTTGCCTTTCGCTATTGTTTTTCTCTCGGTCTATAGCTCTTTTCCTTTCGCTTTTCTAAAACAAATAAAATGCATTAGTTTTAGATGCCATAAATGACTACTGAAAAAAAAAACTGAAAAATAAAAATTGGCTATCCAAATAAAATAAACATGCCCTTGCTTGATTCCCTTCCCGGACTCATCTTCCAAAAGATGTCCTGGGGAAGAAAATCAGGTATGACTAACGCAAAGGATACAATCCCTCACTCTCATTAACCAGAGCTGCTTGTGCAGATTGTGCTTGGGTCATAACTCATAATATTTGAATCTGAGATTCTTGCTCTGACTCGATCTCATTGAGAATCAGAGCTTACCTATCTTAAATATAAGAAAAAATAAATTTTGTTCTGACTCAATCTCATTACTGAGAGAATCAGAGCCTATGTGCTGTGCTTTTTGTTCAGTGTTGTTGTTTTTGTGGCTTCACCTGAGAGCTCTTTTTCGCAAAAAAATCGCAAATTGTATGCTTCTGAGTAGTTTGCCATATCACTCTATCCCGCCGCAAATAATTCGCAAATTAATGCTCTGAGTTTTTGCCAATCTGTCACTCTACCTCGATAAAATACACAAGATTTCTGGTAGAATATACCATTAGAATTTTCTTTCCTGGTAAAAAATTAACGGGAATAAAACCAGTAATCTGGTAGAATACACCAGGAATATATTTTTTCCTGGTAAAATTTTCCCCAGTATTCCGGAAAAAATATGCCGTAAGTCTGGTGAATACACCAACAATTTTTTTTTTTTTCAGGTAAAAATGTACCAGAAGTTTTTTTTTCCTGGTAGAATCCACCGGAACTTTGGTAGAACATATGTATATAGCTAAAGTTAATTATAGTTACTCTGAGAGACTTCACACACATCTACTTGACTTTGTTGATTGAAATCGTACAACATGGTTTTTATCTCAATGATGGTTATTCATTTTGGGAACGTGTATTTGCAGCATTAAATTACAAAAATTGTACCCATCAGAACATCGTCTTTATTTGCGAACATTCTGTTAAAAACCGATTCGATTTTAAAATTCCTTTGAAAGAGCAATAAAAAATATATTGAATGACTTAAATAGTTAATAGAAGAAAAATTTGAAATTAATATTCCAACAACCAAGTCGGTTGGCTGTGTCGTCTATTCTCTTTCAATAATTGTATGCATTATTCAAAAATTATTTTTGAAATGCTAAAATTTCTTTCCCATTATCCTGGCAACTCGCGCTATGCTTTGATTTCCCGCCTTCCACTTCTTTCATCATTGTTAGCAACTCGCCCTACACTCCACATAACACATACACACAACCACATGTTTTTTTTCTCCTGTCCTGCATGCTTTAATGTTGCCTTTAATGACAAACTAAAAAAAAACACAGATTCTTTTTCCTGCTATTCTCTCTCCTTTCCGCGACGACACAGCACAACATTATTCAAATAAATTATTCTTACCGATCTCTCCAATGGTTGAATTAAGTATACTTCTTTCCTTATATTTCTCTCCCAATAGTTATAGTAATACAATATTATAGTATCACAATTTCAACTTGCAAAAAAAAAAAATCTGGGGGTTGTTTTTTCTTTATTTCTGAACTTCATTGAAATTATTAATTTCCACGAGTTTATTCCACTGCTGTTGCTCTGATGGCGTACAATTTTCGAATGACAACGCTCATTGCAACAGCAGAAGACGATTCTTTTATTTACTATGCCGCATGGCATAGCTCTTTCCCATTCTTTCCAATTTAGCTAGCATGCGCGTCCGCATGTTCGCTTAAGGTGGCCATACACATATGATTCGTTCGTCTGATTTGTTCGAGTTCCTTTTCTCCATACACGTCGAACAAATCACATATTTGATGTGAACGTTGACAAGTGAAGATGAGTGACGCGGATGATGCAATTGCGCTTTTTATAATTTATAAACTCTGTTTTGGAAAGAAAATAAAAATAAAATAAAAAGGAAGTGGATGAATGAGTGACTTATTAAAAGAAATAAGTGTACACATGTGAATTTATTAAAAATACGAAATTTTCAACGCCTTATTTCGTTGTCAAAAAAATATCCATTGTTGAAATATCATCCAGTTGAATTTCTTGGTCTCAAGGAAATCCAAATTCTTAAAATAAGACAACGTGGGTTGATAAATATCATCATCAAGTCTCGCCTATAACAGGCTCGCATGCATTGATATTTCTTTTTAATCATTTCCATTGTTGCATTTTTATCAAGTTCCTTAAACTTTTCTAAAAGTTTCTCCCATGATATTTGTTTAGCATTTTTATCTCATTCTTTATCAATAAGTTCTTCGGAAAATTCTTTGTTTGCTATAGATATTGTTTAGGTACATCAGTTCCGCGCACTTCAAACTTCAAAAAGAAACTGAAATAAGAAAAATACAGACTGCTCGCAAACAACGCCACACACGTGAAATTATTTCGCGAACAAATCACAAGGAAAGGAATTGATTCAATTACATCTGATTTGTTCGCGAACATGCGAAAACATGCCCACATACGTTAAACTTGTAGTCGAACACGGACGATTCAGACGAAAATCATATGTGTAAGTTTTAACTCATTGTCTTTTTTATTGTACCTATATATTTGAGAGTTCATGTCTGTGTATGTTTGCCTACGCTATTTTTGGGTAGCAACTAAAATTAATAAATGAGTAAATAAATATTCTTACCAATTTTCCGCATATATCCATTGAAGCGGAATTATGTTATGATGAATTAGAGTAGTGGACTGTATTTCTTTCTTCTTTCAATTTTTTTTTTTTTTTTTTTGAAAATGCTAAATCCTTAACTTACTTGCTTAGGTTACCCTTCCGAATCTGAATTCTTTCATTGATTTGTTTTCAGATTGTTATGGCTGCAGGGAACTTCATTGGAAATCCAAACGATTGACACGTATAATAAATTGTCAAAAATACATGCTTTGGAGTGAAGTGTCAGTGGCAGGACCGGCATCGGTTGGCCATTTTGTAGCAAGATCGAGAAAATGGAAAATCCTTGGCAGACTAGGGTTGATGCGAGTGTCGATTATTCCATTACATATATCGCGTATCCGATGTTCTTGATATAGGGCTTGTATTCGGTACCAGGAACCTAAAAAAAAAAGAAAAAACTTAGTTTAGTGAATAGGATTGCAAAAATTAAAAACTCGAACCTACCCCGCCAGGATGTGACTATCAACATCCATCCAATTAACCTTCTTATTGACCCGCTGCTGCCTGGTCGCATAGTTTGTTGAAACAGTCGATTGTTGTCGACGGAATTTTCATTTTCTCAAACTGCCATTTTCCATTGTTCGATTGGCTAAAGAATGCTTCTGTTGCCGCTTCCAAAAGATTCAAACGATCTAAAGAAATCATTAATTGCAATGGGGAACCATAAATTTCTATAATGAAAGACTTACGTTGCCTTATCGATGCTTTCCGATCTCGTCCGACTGATTGCTCGAATAACCTTGCTACACGAAACACAACTCGTCCGATTATGACGTATCTGTCAACTGATCTCACTCTCCGATTTCGGTCCTATCGCCAGAGGCCAACATTTGGAATTCCAATCGTAGCGCACGCTCGTGTTTCTGATCATACGGTTTGCCGAAGAGTGCCTTAACTCAAAGGGTAGTATTCTGCATCCGAGTCTGTTGGGGAACATAAGCATTCGAGCCGATAATTTTCACTCGGTCTTCGTGTTTCTCCATTCTGCCGCGGCGATGCAATTATCAGGGAACCTTTTCCCGATGCAACAGTTCCAGCAATGGCAACCAGAGTTCGATCTGTAAATGTTGATGTCTTATGAGATTATTATGACATCATTGGTAAACGATGTTAAAAACATACCTGCCGACAGGTCATGGTGCACAAAATCGGGATCGAGTTCGTCACTGGGTATGAATTTGTTGAGCCGTTTGCAACCAGGGTGAATGGAGAACGGAATTTTGGATCGAGCTGCATTCAGCTACACAAAAAACCTGTTTTTCTTGTTTGACCACCAGGTTCAAGACGAAAAGACCGATGAGAGGACGAGCGATGAGCCGATGTTAGTCATCGGCAATACCATTAGGGAAGGAAACCCGACATGTTGAGGAGGACCGTCAATACCAACGGCCGCTATTGAGGTGCAAGTCGCAGTGCAGGGGAGTAGAGGTGTGTAGACAGCGGAGGCGTTGTCGGCGCAGAGATAAGACCTGAGGAAAATGGGAGATAATTATCAAATGAACAAAACAATATGCAGTCTTACCTACAATATTTTCGGCTTGCTGTCTGGTGGGTAAACAAAGTTCTTGGGCGGGAGGACGATGGTTGGCAGCGGAGGCGTTGTCGGCGCGGAAGATGACCTGCAATGAACAAAAAGAAAGGTATGAGAAAAAAATATTGGCCATTAAAGACGTAAGTTTACTTACAATATTGTTCTCGCTGCTGGGCCATTAATATCTGCGCCATCCTTCGACATGAGTCACATGGGGGGATCCGGACAAACTCAGGCCTACCGGATTCCAAAGGTGGGGTGGGAAAAATGAGGCCAATCTGCACCAACATCAGCAGTCCTCGAGGTATGGTGACGACACATGGTGGTGGTATCGTTTTGTTTCTTTTCGGCATGTTTTATGTTTTTGGAGTAAGAGGAGATCCGTCTGCGGTGGCAAGATCCCCCCCCGTGTTCCGACGAGCAGAGCCGAGCCCCGCAAGCATGCCACGACCGCCGCAGTGGATTCTAAGTGTTGTGTTGGCTGTCCTGTTTCTCTTTTCTATTCTATCTTTTCTTCTTATTCTTTTCCACTTCTTTTGTCTTTCATTTTCCTTTGCTGACATTCTTCATGTCAATCGTTCTTTTCTCCTTTAATTTTCTGATTTCTTTCCTCTTCATCTTCTTCCGGTTGGTGGCAGATCTGTCGACTTGGACATTTCTTTCGATCTGTCTTCTTTCTCCCTTTCAGCAACGGACATCCGGCACCGAGTCATCTCCCATCAATAACACTCTCTCTCTTATTTCAAATGGCGCCCAACGTTGTGCTCGAATGTTAGCCATTGGCAAGTAATTGCAAATGGCGTCCATTCGTTGTGTCCTAGTGTTTTCCCTAATGTTCCGACCGTTTTGTGGAAGATGTCAAATCGAGGCGTAAGTCTTAATAACGATAGCTCATTAGAAGGCGTTTTAATCGCGACGTGTCGGTTTGGCGTACGAAACGAATACGGTCGAAGCATCTATGTGTCGTGTCGGTTGCATTCTTTCGATTCCAGGGGTTCAAGTCTTCATTGGCAAAGTCTTGACATAGCCAATGGATTGCGGTTCACCGGTAGGAGTCGGGGGAATCGCACTGACGTTATCAGTTCAGTTCGTCCCTGTTGTCGGGATCGAACCAAAGCGTAAGTCTTGGTCAAGATAGCTCTTTAGAAAGCTTGTCAAATTGCGACGCGATGTTTCGACCCCGACAGCAGGAACGAGTTGAAATTGTCTTCGTGTCGTTTCAATGTTTTTCTAGTCACCACACCTCGAGGAAGATTTTTTTAGAATCGTCGTCATTCAGCGATAAGTCATAAGTATCGTCAAAGCAAATTCAGAGAGTCACTCCCTTAGCTACCCCAAACACCCCGAATCACAAATACAGATTATAGGCAAAACTCATTAGTTTGAAATCCATTTTTTTGGTGTTTTTAACAGAGTCTTTTGGAAGTTTTTCTGGTGTTAGTTTTTTTTAGAAGGAACAATATCGATAGGAGTTTTAGATATAGTTAACACGTTTTCTTTCCTTTTCACAAGTTTCTTCAAAGGAATTAAGTTACTTGTATCTTTTCACTTTCCACATCCCGCTGGAGCGATCTGACTGGACATGGACCAAATGTTTCGTAGTTCAGCAGAAAATTAGTCAAAACGAAAATAAAATAAAAGAATGATTTTTTATATTTTCTATACTTTCGCGAACAATCTCTTTCCATGTCTTTCCATGGTTACATCTAGATCTTAACTAACTCTTTCGTTCGTCTTATAGAAACTTTTCGAACTTTCGAAAACGAAAAAGCTTTTCATTCGAAAACTAACTTCTTGCTTCAATCTAGAGTTACGCAAAACAGTTCCAAGACCGGAACGAACATGGAACGGTTCTTTTGGTAGTCGGAACTAGTTCCGCGGAACTGTTAAGGTTCTGTTAATGCATAATAACTTGAACATGGTAGGTTAAATGAACTAATAAGCGAAATGAAGAGTTGGTTTCTTGGTTTGTCTTTTTCTTTAAGCTTGACTTGAAAATAAAAATAAAAACTGTAGATTAAAAAACAAAAACAACCAATTTAAATATTAATATGTAAGTATTAGGAACATAGGAACTAATTACATTGCCAATTTCAAGAATTAAAAAAAAAAAACAATAATGTGAACTAAGTAAAAGAGGGATTCGCATTTCAGATTTCAAACTAACTAACTTTTGCATGCACGATTAAGAAAACGATAACCACTTTTTGAAAAGCAGTTCAGATTACAGAATAAAGAGTTAACAAAACAATAACAAACAATCAAAGATATACTACACATGCTAAATTGCTAATACCAATACGAACACAATGCACATCATTTTTCATTTAGCTACATCTTTCATGAACGAAAGAAACTGGAATCGAAATCAGTTTTGTTTTTTAATGTTCATAGTTCCGACTCCGATCCAAAGAAACTATTTAATGAGCGCGAACTATGATACTCATAGGTCCGAAGGTTCGTAGTTCCATAACAGAGATATTAGAGACACTGCTGCCGTTTTTACTACTATAGTAGTATTTTACTCCTTTCGAGAGTCAAATACTACTCTACTACCCATAGACGAAATATACTCCTCAAACTCAGTGAATAAAATATCTTCCATATATTATGGATAAACCAGGAGACGAAAATCAATATTCTCACATCTCTTAGCTCATTTCAATGAGTGAGATTGTTGTTCTAAATTTAAGTCATAGTAACCAATTTTCCAAAATTGCCAAACATTTTAAGGCACTACACGCCTAATTCGATACCTTCATTACTCGAAAATGTGAAAAAAATGAGCCAGATTTTTTGAAACACGCTTTCATGGATCACTTAAGTTTGCATTTGTAGTTTCGTTTATGATTTTGGATCACTACAGCCTTGAGCCTGAAGATCCAGAAACGAAATTATAAGCATTAATAGAAAGGTAAAAGTTGAAAATTAGGTATAATTTTGTAATGAAATAAATAAAATTCAACTGGTAGAATTACTAAAAATAGAACTATAAAAAAAACTGACCCTTTACTTAAAAAACCTTCGTCGCAGGACAACATTCAACTTTTTCAAATCTGAAGTGATATTTTCTGTGCAGTTCCCTTGTAAAATTTATAATTAAAGAACAACTTGGGGAAATTTTAAATGTGAATTCGTCAGCAAAGTTGGAAGCATGCGAAAAAGAATTACAGGCAAAAACAATTGATTTTGAGCAGCTTACTTCACTTTTTCAACTTCTGAAACTTTGCAGTTTACAAACTCTAGATTTGAATTGTAAAGTCAAGCTGAGGATTGTTTTGTTTTAACTTACGTAGCTTTCAAATCAGAGTTTTGAATTTGAAAGAAGTAGGTATCCACTGGGAAATTCATAACAGTTTAGAGTAGATTATGTTAAGAACATGATGTATTGTTGCTTTTGGAGACAGTAAAAACAACTGTGCGATGTAAGCCTGAATCAAGAAGAAAGAAGAAGACAAATACCTCTTCATTATAAAGCATATATTGCTGACAGAAAATATTCTTTTCGGGAAATGTTCTCTAGGAAGTACCAATATAATATCATGTAGTTCACAGGCCAAAAAGACGATATAGGAATTTCCTTTTGTGTGCGAAGACCCGCCAATCAAAAAAATATCTTTACTACAGACAGCGTATAGTACGTTAGATGTTCAAACTATTTTTTTCCTTACCCTATCCATACAGTCAAAGTACAAGCCTTCATAATTTTCTCTGCACTTTAAATGATAACTTTATTATTTGTTTAATTAAAAAAATAAGTGTTTTACTTAATGCAAGATCTGACAGAAAATTGTATGTTTAATGGTCTAACTAACTTTTTTGGCAGTTGAGAAAAACTTTAATGAACACAATAAATGAAATCGAAATTTAAGGATAGGATTGTCAAGTTGATATCAACTTCGATTAAATAAAAGGCTTCTAATATCGAACACCTGCAAATTTGTAAGAAACTATTGTCTGTTTATAAACTTCAACCATATCATTTTTGAAACTTCAAAACGATCTGCAAAACCCATTATAAGTGATACTGTTTTCCGGAGGCAATTTATCGGGGTACGTACCTATAGTAAAAAAAATATACTACTCAAATAGAGAAAATACTCCTCAAATTGATTCATAAATACTCCCCATGAAATTTTTGAAATGACAGCACTGATTAGAGATCAGACATCAGACCGTTCAATGTTCATTTCGTTCTAGATCATATAATAAATACAAACACACTTCAATAATATATCGATCGCAACTACCTATGCTTATACAGTGGTGGTTGATTTGGTATTTTTCTTATTCATTCGTTCCATTCGTGTGTGTATAGTAAATACCTACAAGCAATAGCACGAGTTTCACAAAAGGTGGTTTGTTCTGTGCTGTGTTCTTTCCACTTTCATATCATACATATCCAGTTGGAACTATGAACTGCTCAACAACCAACATGTGTTTTGTTCTTTCTCTTTCCACTTTCATACCATGTCTAGTCGGAACTATGAACATGTTTAAGTTTGGAGTATAGAACGAAAGGAAATGTCTCCGATAGAGGACATAGTTCTTGGAACTATACATGTCCGGAACGACCCAAGTCTACTTCAATCAACGAACCCGAGAGTTGACGAACACAAGTTATCAAAAAATTTTGAAATCCGTCCAACATGTTGGTCCAGCAGCTGTCTTTGTGTTCACATGATCGAACATTGATGGCCAACGAGCCATGTTGTCGAGCATGTTGGTCCATGTGAACCCTCTAATCGCACAGAAACAACAACCACCAGGTAGCTGGTGATACTTCTTGAGTGATTTAAGAAGAAAAGAAGAAGAGATGTACTAAGCAACTTTATCGACCATGATTTTATGGGAACTTATTTCCTTTATTTCAGGAATTTTTATCTGCGCCACCTTTTTACCGAAATCAAAAGTTGAAAAAAAAACTCTTAGGGAATTTGCAATATATGCACTTAATGGAGGTGATGTTTCTTCTTTGCTGGTTAAAGGATGAATAGAATGAATGCTCATCGTCTTCGTTTGCAAAGATAATAAAATGGTTCACAATATTAGACAAGGTGCTTTCTAGTTTCACAAAAATAAATCTGATTTACGAGCATGAGCATTGAACTCACGGGAACCAGCTTCAACTTCAATTTATTGTTTATAACTTTGTTAATGTGATATTCAAAACATTCATTGGGTAAACTTCACAACCTTTAACAAATTAACAATCTTGAAAAATTAAACTCAATTAAAAATCTTACACTTTTTGACTTATTATAAAGAAAGAAATTAACATTTTACATATGACAGTTGATATTTGCCACGTGCAGAAATTAGATGTCACTGTCACATTTGACATTCGTTAAGTTAGACGAAAGGGTGTTGCCATCTTGGTGTTTAATTGGGTGATGTGGAATTCCGAACAAATGGATTAATTCTTTAAATGTGAAGAAGTATGAATTTCGTACATAAAAAGTAAGAAAAGTTTCTTAGGTTTAAGGCACAAGATTCTTAATTAGTTTTTGTTTGAGGTTACATAATGGAGTTCCGACTTCTGCATGCCAAACCTCAAAAGAGCAGCGTCCAGTTCGTTGTTTCACATCCTTCTGGATTACTTGACCGTACAGGGTCTCTTTCAAACAGTAAACTTTTTTGTGGTCTTCAGAAAAACCTTTAGGTTGATACATGAATATCTCCTGGAAATCGCCTTGTAGAAACGCCGAAACCGCATCTATTTGGTCGAATTCCATATCGTATTGGACTGCCAAGGCCAACAAAAGGCGTAAACATGTGTAATGGACTATCGGTAAGAACGTTTCCTCATAGTCCAGGCCTTTGATTTGGGCGCAGCCCTTAATTACAAGCCTCGCTTTGTAACGTGAAATATTCGCAGAATAATCACGCTTCGTCTTATAGACCCACTCGCAGTCAATCACCTTATGATCTGCCGGTGTAGGAACGAGATCCCAGGTCTCGTTACCGATAAGAGCTTCGAACTCTTCTCTCATTGCTGCGCGCCGCATATTGGCTTCGGGGTTTTACTAGCGCCTCTTGAGTTGTCATAGGATCACTTGTTACTTTACTATAGTTTTCTTGGGTCTCGATGATCTTCTGATTTCGGAGTTAGCTATGGCAATATTATTTCCATGCGGTAGACTAAATTCTATGTCCGATTTAGGAACAACAGTGCTGTTAGCCTCGGACTCCGAATAATATGAATCACTATCAAAAGCTGATTTGAACCCCTCTCCAGCTGTTTCTACCTCTGAAGTGGTTTCTTCTTCTTCGCTGAGAGGTGTTGCTTCCTCCTCGATCGAAGTTAAAGAGGAACAAATAACTGAATCCGACGAGTATACATTGTAGTGACTTGGAATCAAACTTTGTTCGCTTCTCCTTGGGTACGTGAACCATATCGCCTGGCAACCAAACACCCTCAATCGTTCTAGGTTGAGTTTAACTCCAGACCAGGCTTTTTTTGTTTTTAAAGAAAAGGTATTTTAAAATAGTAATGAAAATTAAGTTTAATGTTACACAGATAAACAATTCATAAAACCGTATATTACGATAATTCAGACAACTTTCACTAAGAAGAATTATCAAGAAACTTAGTGACGTGGCTTTTTATACTCATTCCACTTGCACGAGTCTTAAAATATATATTTTTAATTATTTCAAAATTTATAATTATGAATATTTATATTTTATATAGTTAATTTTTAGTAACATCGGTTATGTAATCTTCACACAGATTAATATACTGCTTCCCAGCTTTGCAACCTACCTCTTTCAATTTGACGTTTGTTGCAGCAATTACAAAATTAGCACCATAAACTCCATGGTGAGGAAAAGAAGGCTTCCTCTGGTGTCATGTCAGCCAAACTATTTCTCGGAGACCGGTTGATGATGTATACTGCCGTCATCACTGCTTTGCCCCAGAATTCAGTTTTCAAACCGGCAACAAAAAGCAAGAAACGAGCTTTTTCTACCACCGTTCTGTTAGTTCGCCCTGCCAAGCCGTTTTGCGCTAGCGTGTACGGTGCTGTTTTTTGATGTTGGATACCATGTTTACGTAAAGATTTGAGCAACCCCTGGTTGCAGTACTCGGAACCGTTGTCGGTGCGCAAAACTTTCATGGTTTAAGTTGAGTTTGATTTTCTACGAGCCTTCGGAACTGACCAATTTTTGTTCAACCTCGGATTTGTTCTTCAAGAGGTACAGAAAAACTTTTCGACTGAAGTCGTCTACGAAAATCAAAAAATATCTCGAGCCTCCGATTGAATTGACGGACATAGGCCCACAAACGGCAGATGGACAACCTCAAGTAAATCTTTTGCTCTCGTTCCTGTGCTTTTAAATGGAAGTCAAGTCTGCTTTGCCTTGCAGCACACACGAGTCGACAACCTCAACCGTCGGCAATCTACTTTAGTTTAAGTAGACCAACTGCACCAAGGTGTACCATACGACAGTGCCATACAGATTTCTTTTGCTCATTCGTAATTGAGCTCGACAGATGACTGGTCTAGCATGGCTCACGGAGAGAAGATTCGCATACAGGTTGGGACTTGTACTTGTTGCACTGAAAACATCTAATATGCTTCTGCCTTTTCGTAAAAAAGGCTGTAGAAATGAGTTTCACATCCTGCAACAATTTTTGTGCGATCATCTGCAGTCAGCTGCAACCCCGAGCTTTCAATGCCCATGATCATTGGCTGGTTGTGGTCTAGAAGGCCGGCAAGGAGTAAAGTTCCTATCCACTCCTCACTTAACTGAAGTCCGATGTTTCTGATTTTATACGCTGTGTTAATAATTTTACTAACATACTCGTTGTTAATTATTTTCAAGAGACCAACTTTGCAGGTAAGCCCCGAGTCTTGGAAAGCCAGGTTTTCCCAGATTCCAGATAATCTTTATTTTACCAGGAAACAAAATACTTTCTACCAGGACGCCAGCGTCCATTTAACATTTACCAGAAGATTGTCTGTCAACAAATTTACTAGAAAACCAGATTTCTTTTTTACCAGGAAATCTGGACTTATTTACCACGAAATCTGGAGTTATGTACCACGAAATCTGGAGTATTTTACCACATTTTTTTCTGGTTTATTTTTCTACCAGGAAATCTGGTTAGCAAAATTGCAGTGCCGCCGTCTTGAGAGTTGACACAGGAGCATTTTTTTTCTTGCTATCTTCTGTCATTTCAGAAATGACACAAGCGAGCAGATAATGAATGTCGACAGCACTACCCAAGAATATTAGCGTTTTTAATTGGCAATCTGGAAGTAAAAAAAAAAGCATTCTGAATGCGCTCAATTGGGTAAAAGTGGCAGTTCTGATTCCGAAAATAAGAAAATTCCCTTCTGATTATAAAACCCAAATGCTTTTTTTCAGTTCCAGATTGCCAATTAAAAACGGCGTATGAATGCAAAGATTAGACCTGCTCGTAATCGTCTTTTATCTCTTGGTGTCTTGAGTGTTTTTATTTTAATTCTTGGTAGCTTAACTTTAAGTTCCCTTAACTTGACTGCAGGACTCCATGCTCATAAAATGCGCATCTGTCTCTATCAATTGGTTTTCGTACAGTTTGAAATGAAATTGTTCTGTTCTTTTTCGTACAGTTTGGACTTTAAACATCAGTTTTCCCTAGTTCACTGGTAGGGGCGCGACTATTGCCGTAGAACATAAGGTTGACCTAACACTTATACATTTTATATATTAGACTACGAAATAATAATTTATTTTGACCTATGTTTTTTCCAACCTTAAACTGTATGTTTAACCTTAATTACTCTTCGTAACCAATGAAAAGTAAGAAAATTGGATTTTGTATGCCGCGAAAACAACTGCTGCCTTGACAAAAAGCATGTTTCCAAATGCTCTTTAGATTTGACATTTTTAAATACATTCTGAATTGTGATACGCAAAATTATGATACCGTGATGCCGACGCACGACCGGCTCTATATTAGGAGCATTTATTTAAAATGGGGATGAGACATGATTGTAGTTCCCGATAATGTCGACATCAGCTAAACTGTCTTATTGCCACAGAGTTATTCATGTGTTTACGATTGTACCGGACCGGCTATTTAGAGGGTTTAATGTTTAATGTCATGGTGAACATTTATTTTTTTTGTCAAACTTTGTAGTACGTAAATAATGTTATAGGTTAAATAAGCCACTGCATTTTATGTTCTTTTGATTTTGTCAATACTTATTGTGTGTAAATATGTACTGTTATAATTCTAAAAACTGTTTACCTTTATATCAAGTGTCCTTGCAAAACTCATATAGTCGATCTAATCTTTAAAAAAAGTAAACCTTAGTTCCATATTTATTTAATCACATGTTCAAACAAAAGATTTTTTTTATTATTTTTTTAGGCTGGCAACACTGTTTTCAATAAAATGAAAACATGTTTATGTATGTTTATAATGTTGATAGTACCATATGCCATTTCATTTTTGTTTCTATAAATATTTCTAACTAAATGTCAAATAATCACAACATTGAATTATAAATTTATTTAGTTTCTGCGAAACTTTGTAACTCAACCTTAATGTAAATTGAATTTGTTAAACATTTTTAAGAAAATCAAAAAATGTTGGTAGTACTTAGAACAAAAATTGTTTTTTTTTTTTTATTAACTTATAAAAACTAAATTTTACTAACTGTTTTTTAATAATAAATTATTACACTTTATAAAATTCAAATGAATTAGCTGAGTTTTGATTTTTTTTTCTTAAAACTAAAATGTGTCTTGTTGGTGAAATTCTCAATGCAGAACAGTTTGATTTGTTCACCAATTCTACTTTGTTACTGACATGGTGGACAAATTGCTTACTCTAACACTAGTATATCGGATTGGTGCTATGCCATAATCATCACGTTTTAGTCGTCGATGTATGAAAACAAGTCCGAATCCAACCAATAAACCCACAAAGAGAACCAAAGTAATGGTGACAACCGTCGAAACCATATATTGGCGACGCAAGAACTTTGGTGGATCAACTTCCTCTGGCACAATATATTCCTTAGGAAGATTACAAACGAAGTCAGCTGTCAAATTTGAAATTCGATAACCAGATAGTCCGAATGGCCAATGACAACGTGCATGAATGTTGTTTTTGAACACTTCCTTGCCACAAAATTCGAGAATTTTCATCAATTTGCAATCACAGGTCCAAGGATTACCGACGACTTCCAATGATTGTAGTTTTGGCCATTGGGCAGTGAAGTTTTTAGAGAGATCAACGTCGATATCGATTGTTGCTAGATTGCAATTCGATAAATCTAACTGAAAATCGAGAACGGTTAAGATATAATTTTTGTAATTCTCGTAAGTATATTTACCATGGTAAGGTTTTGACAATTGAGTAGCCCATGGATGCCGAAAGATGAGAGGTAAGGATTATTATTTACGTATAAATATTCCAGCGATTCTAAGTGGCTGAAAGTTCCTTTCGAGATTGTGGTAAGCTTTGTCATGGAACTAATGTTTAGGGTGTTAAGAACCTTGAGACCGCTGAAGTTAACTTTGTAAAAGGTTTCCACAGGATTATTTGCAAAATTCAAATACTCTAATGTGTTGCCAATACTACCCAACTCGGGGGGTATTTTTTTAAGATTGTTACCCTGAAGCAAAAGTGTTTTTAAGTTTTTTAGGTTTGTTAACAGTGGCGATGGAATGGACAGCAAATTGTTGTGGGAGAGATCGAGGAACTGGAATTATTATAGAAAAAAAGTAATTTTATTTAGTTTTTTGAAAATTTATCAAAATACTAGCTGACCCGACAGACACTGTTCTGCCTCAATTAAAAGAATTAAACTTTTTACCCCGCTACACACTACCACTACTACTATAGAGTAGCAACCCCATTACCAGCTACACCGCTACCTCACGGCTTGGTCGAATTTGTATAAAATACTTAAAATCTATCTACCCAACTACCCCGAACATCCCCTAAAATTGTTGGTACCAAACACTCCACTTGTACAAAAGTAATGAGACTTCACTGCACACATTTTTTGCCATGTCTCCAGAACATTCCCTCAAAGTTTGGTGGCAAAAACTCCAAAAGTACAAAAGTTGTGAATCCTCTATGGATTTGCATGATACTTTTATATTCATAGGTAGATATGTTTTAAAAATCAGATTAAAATAAGAAAGAGTGGAATTTTCCCCCGTGATTTTCTCCGAATCGGAAACATTTTCCTTATCGGAGAACTAATTCGAAGCAAAATTCGGAAGAAATCTGATAAAATTCCACTCCAACGACGACGACGACGACGACGCACGGTTTCCTCGATTGGGACGTTTGTATTCGAAATAATGTTTGTCAAGTAGGTACGACAGTATGGGGAAAGAGTTAAGGTCAGATATTCTCGAAGTGGAAAGGAAATTCAAAATTATCATCAGAATTTGGTTTTGTATCGGTTTCTCTCATTATAGTCAGATCATGGATCAGAGGAATGATTAGTTGACTGCAAAGCCAAACCTAATGGGTTCAAGCTCCAGCTTTTTCTTCTTCGGCCATCTGTGCGATATATAAATAAATCTGACCCTGACCCTGACCCTGACCCTGACCGTCACTTGTCCTCGAATTGTTTCGAATTGTTTTATCGTATCAAGCCTATATGAGCTGTAGATTAGCGACTTCGCATATTTAAACAGAAGAAAGTCTAGCGGCGTTGAATCGCGTGAACTTGGAGGTCAATTTACGGATCTGCCATAAGAATTCAATGCATGCCTTCACAATTAAGGCTGAATCACAAAGGCGCTTCAGCTTCAGCTTCGCCTGACGTTTACGAGCTCAGCTATAGGAATTCAATGCTTGCTATCACAAAGACGCTTCGACCTCACGTTTCGTACGTAACGCGACTCCAAACGGAAGCTCTAGTTCAAATATGCTGAACTTTTGCTTTGTCTGACAGCTTAACAGCTGTTTAAGAAAAAAATACACACACAGAATTCATTTGTTTTTGGAACAGCGTTACCACTTGAAAAAAAAAGGAAACGAAGCGAAAAAGATTGAGAAAAAGTGAAGTAGATTTTAAAATATGAAGTGTATATTATATTGGCCTTGGATACATTGTCGCACAGAGAAATAGTTATTATTTAAAGTTCATCTGGAATTGAGTCCGAATTGTGTTAAATGTTCGATTTAGGTAATTTTGACACTATATGGTGGATAAAATGTGGTAAATATTAACTAGCAGGCTAAAATATGACCCTATTGGTTAAATTCAACCAAGTTCTGTCTGAAGTATTAAATAATTCAATATAAGGACGTAACTTATTCTTGGCGTATTTGTATGCGTTAATATTTCGTGTTTGTAAACTGTGTCCACTTATTGTTCGCATATATAACGATAGAAACTTTATTGCGATGTCACTAATATATTTTCCTGATGAAAATAGGAGAAATATGATGAAGGCGTGCGATTTTTCACTGTAAACTGTAGGCATAAGATTATGTCTTAATGAATTAATCGAAGCGGATTTTATAAATATAAACGGAAGCTCTAGTTCAAATATACTGAAAATTTGCTTTGTCTGACAGCTCAACAGCTGCAAAAAAAACTCCAACAAACAAAATTCGTTTGTTTTTGGAGGGAGATGGAGAAACGCCATTCATAGCAAACTCAAAGCGGGTGCATCGTTACGTAGACAAAGACGATTTTAAAACGTTTTTGTGTTTCAGCCATGAAGCTTCGACCTCACGTTTCGAACTTAATGTTACGTAATGTGACTCCAAATATGTGCTGAATATTTGCCTTGTCTGACAGCTCAACAGCTGTAAAATGAAGTCAACGAACAAAATTTATTAACTTCCCAGAGGAAGTTATTGTAATTTGTCCGATTTTGTGAATCTCCAATTTTTGTATTTCTCGATGTTTTGAGGTCACTAGAATCCGAATCAAGCCTTTTTATGATGACGTCTGTGTGTGTGTATGTGTGTTCGTATATGCGTATGTGTGTACATATGTGCGGACGTGCGTTGCGTTTTTTCAGCTGAATTATCTAGCGAACCACTTATCGTATTGTCATAAAATTCGTCTCTTTCGACGCGGCATTGTGTTGTTAAGAGCTGATTAGCGAAATCGGCTTAGCGGTTTTTTAATGCCAATCAAAAATCTAAGACAACCCTAGTATAATGAAAGTTATGATATTTTTTGCAATAATTTCAACTATAATGCAAAAATCTTATAGTTAGTGTGAGGAAAACAATACTCAGAAGTATCATAGACTGTATTTGATTACTAGCTGACCCACCAAACGCTGCTTTGCCGTATAAATATTAATTTTCGGAAATACTATTCCGATTAGAAAAATTGCTTCAATAACAGAAAACTACAATATTCAGGAGCAATAAGGGCTGTATTTTACTGTGCAAAGTAATTGTTAATGAGTCCACGAAATGGTAAGATCAACTTTTGGCAGAGGGGCCACTGTTATGCAATAAACTTAATGTTTTTCATAAAATCATCAATTTTATGGAATTTGACTTTGAACCAACGTGCGTGTACAACTACAACGGGATGTATCGGCTGAATATTTTGCAAGACAACTAATGTTTTTGCGTATTTTTCTACTCTGGGAAGTTAGTCGTGTGGACTCCATGGGTCGCACTCATATTTTTTGTTTTCGGAACGATGAGGATGGAGGGAGAAATTCAAAGCAAACTCGATGAAGTGAGTGCATCGTGACGCAATTCGTTTGCGGCGTTTTTGTTTTTCAGCAATAACTCTCACGTGAAAGAAATGTCAAAGTCGACGAATATTCGTTAATTCATTGGTCGTTGTTTGTGCCCATTTGAATAATCTATAATGTAAATTTTTTTCGAAAATATGCATACATAACATTAAGGGAAGTTCTTGCAATAAACAACATGCTAAACATGTTTACAATTGTCAATTACAGTATACAATGTTGAGGTTTTAATCCACAGAGAAAAGTTGTGGTGTAAGTCTGAGTCCGATTGCAGTTTCACTCTTGTCTACTCAACAATTTAGCCGAATGCATCGCCAATCACCCAGCGACGAAAATGACAGCTGTCAAATTCTTAACCCATTTAACCTGCTCCACAGCTCGCTAAATTACAACCCGTTTTATTCATCAGTGTCAAGTTTTAACCAAACCTCAAGTTTTAATACATTAATTAATACAAGCACAATTAAAATTGCTAACAAGAAGAATCTACGATTTTAGCTTAACTCACATCTAAGGTAGTTGCAGTCGAAATCGCCATTAAAGTTGCTCTATCCATTAATTCCAAACTATTGTACCCCAAATTCAGTTTTTTGATATGTGGCGTGTGCTCGAACATGAGTTTTTCCAAATAACTTATATTATTATGACTTAAATCCAAATCACGCAGCTGAATCGGTTCGTAGCCTGTATTTTTGTATGGCCCTCGGAAAATGTCGGGGGTCAATGCATCCGAAGTGAGTTCGTTCCAACTTAAATCCAAATGAACAATATTCGGAACATCCATAAATGTTGGAGCTTGAATGACTTTTATATTGCAATGCCTGCAACTAAATGATATTGATCCGTTTGTCGCTGGCAGTTGTTGCAGAAGTGCAATTTTGTTGCCAGAAAATGTTGCAACTATTGTTTGCCCTGTCAAAATAAAGTTAAAAGTTTTGTTTGAAAATTGAACTATTTATTCACCTTGATGATTGGAGCCAAACTCTTCAGGCCACCTTGCAAGAATATGATTGAAATTCTTAAATGAACAATCCAAGAGTTGGTGGTGTTTCTTTTCCGAGTCCTGTGCATTCATACAAGTGCATGTTTCGCAAATGTGTTCTACATCTTGGTAAGGAATATCTTCGTGTTGGGCAAGGGATGCTTGCAGGCATATTATTGTCACAAACAAAACCTGGGAAATAAAAGTGACTTACTTATTGATGGGAAATAAAAAAAAAATACTCATGCCAGAATGGAGATGCCGGGGTTTGAACCCGGGACTTCTCACATGCGAAGCGAGCGCTCTACCACTGAGCTACATCCCCATGGTTAGATGTTGATGTCCAAGTTTCTATTTAAGTGAAGTGCCTTCAAACTTTGTAAAATTACGATGAAAATCATAAATTGTCAATGAAGTTGGCTTTCATTTTTATTTTTTACCGTTAGGTAATCGGCCCTATCGAGGTAACCGTCGGAGCGGAATTTTCTCCGTCCGAATTTTGCTTGTCGGAGAACTACCTCGAAGCAAAATTCGGAGGAAATCGGAGAAAATTCCACTCCGACGGTTACCTCAATAGGGCCAAATTACAGTACACATATAACAAGTTATGATATTGTTCATGAATCATGATGTGAAAAATGAAACGAAAAACAAAAAGAAAGGACAGTCCCTTCTAACTGAACAAAAATGTTACTGCTATCTCGATTTCAGTTTAAACAAAAATTATTAAAGTGGAAAGTAATTCCATTTACTTTCTTTTAAATGTATTTAAGAGATGTGCGTTCTGCCCGTGTGCGAATTGCGTTAAAATGTTGGTTAAATTTACCCACTAAATTCATTTTGTAGTGTCAAAATTAAACCAAACGTCAAGTTTTATTTACCATTTTTACGCGATTCGCACAAGGTAATAATTATCGTCAACAACTTGTCATTCTGACACACGATAATGGCGTTTTTTTTTTTTGGTAATCCGGAATCGGTACACAGAACTGTCCTATTCCGGATACCAAACGAACATGCAAACAAATTTTTTGGCTTCTAATGGTTGAATGCCTATGTATTTGTAAAACATCATATGTAGAATTGCAGATGACATGACATTGTTTTTATTTTCTTTATTTGTAAACATGGCGGGGAGTACGTATGTGCAAATGTGTGCATGTGTGCATGTATGCGTGATTCTGTTTTTGATTCCGACTTCAAATTCGGAATCGTTTTTCAGTTCTATCTAGAACAAGAACTGTCATCTTGTGCCAAGTGAACGAATCAGAATCGTTTGGAACAGTTCCGGACGACCAAAAAAAAACGCTATAAGTTACGATTCGTAGCGGAGATTACGTCATAATGCGATTCGGATTGTCAGTTGAAAACGTCATTGTAATATGTGACAGTATGACGTTATCACATGCGTTGCTAATAAAGTAATAATAATAAGCTTATTCTTACGATTCGTGATAAACTCAAACGCAAACCCTTTGTAATGATTTCCGATTGTTGAATTGTCAAACTAAACAGATCTCAATCAAACAATATTCATTTACTTTCTGATTTTCAAAAGAATAAAGAGGTCATTATTATGTGTTCATTTCTAGTAAAAAAGCTTGACAACTAATATCGTTTTTTTTGTCGTCCGGAACTGTTCCGAACGCTTCTGAATTCATTCACTTGGCACAAGATGACAGTTCTTGTTCTGAATAGAACAGAAAAACGATTCCGAATTTGAAGTCGGAATCAAAAACAGAATTTTGAATGGATTTTAAACAATGGGAAAATAGAGAATTCGTGATGGGAAAATTTCCTCAAGAGATTAGACTGTAGAACTCGCGGCTCCAGGACTGCCGCGTACGACTTTGGTCGTACTGACAAGTACAGAGATATGTTTATTAGCCTAACATCAAATATATGAATCTGAATATGTACCACACTCTGTAGTGTCGTAACGGGGTAGCGACCATGGATAAACGTACTGGGTAGCACAAGCGGGTAGCGTTTAAATGGTAGTGGGTTGTGTGGTAGAGGGGTATCGATTATCGATTGAGACAGTACGAAGTCTGCAGGGTCAGCTAGTTCCTAATAAAAAAGGAGTAAGATTAATCCTTATTTTTCTCAATCATTGCTGTTATAGATATGTAAATCATTCATAAACACAAGTAAATGCTCAAAATTGTTTTCTATTTCCTGTAATATTGCACTTTCCAACATTTCGGTGTTCCATAAAACATTTTTGATATCTATTTTCTATTTTTGTGAGGCATTGGTTAAAGATTAAGGTTTCTTTACGCTCGCTTATCTTTCGATTTGATAGAAAGCATTGAAAGCTTGGTAAATAAGAAAACCAACTTACCAAAACAAAATATTTGTTATCCATTTTAATGTTTGTAAATTCCATGAATAGTATTCCTAATGGGTTTTAATAATAATTTTGGGGAAACTTCAACAATTAATTTTGTGTAATAGTTTTAGATCTGCATTTTTAGACTTTATTTCACCAAATTCACTTCATTAAAGAAAAGAACGATCACGAATAATGGTACTAGCCCGAAATAAACTAACGTTAAGAAGACAAAAACCGACTATCCGTGACTTTCCTGATAAAGAACTGCGTATTCGTATACCTTTTTTATTATTAGCACTTACAACTCAGTTTTTATACCGTTATCAGTTGAAAAAGATAAGATAAATACAAAATTAGTAATCAATCGACAGCAATTGTTTCTTTATTTATCAAGCGAAAGTTTGATAAGACCTGAAATATTATTATTATCCAATCCAAGCAAATAGTGAATAACTTTAATATACACTAGACAGACGAGGTATCAGAATATTTTCTGTGATTAGATAAATTAACATTGGCAGAACCTTTGGAAACAATTTCTGTAGGTCACATTCTTAACACTGTCGTTTGTTTAAAATCTATTGGTGAAGAATCTCATAGAATATAGGTAATCAGTTTATCAAAAGTGAAATAAAACCGTTGCGTTCCCTTTGTGGTAAAATTGGTGAATAATGGTTAAAATGTATCGAGCTGTCGAGCAGGTTACTAACTTACTTATGGTGGTGCTACAGTCCAGGTCGGACCGGGGCCTCACCCAACAAACTTCTCCAGCCAGTTTGGTCCCTAGCTAGCTGTCTCCAGTTTCGAACGCCAAGTTGATTCAGGTCCTCTACCACCTGTGTGTTCCACCTGAGTCACGGTCTTCCTTTTCTGCGACGTCCTTCTGGGTTGGATTCGAAGACTCTACGAGCTGGAGCATTATTTTCCATTCGCTCAACATGACCCAACCATCTAAGTCGTTGGATCTTAACTTTTCTGGCTAGGTCAGAATCGCTGTACAGCTCGTACAGTTCTAGGTTGAATCTTCGTCTCCATTCTCCATTAATGCAGACAGGACCAAAAATCACTCGAAGAATTTTTCTCTGAAAGCAGCCCAAAACGTTTTAATCAGATGTTGTCATGGTCCATGTCTCTGCACCATACATGAGGACCGGGATGATGAGGGTTTTGTAGAATGTCACTTTAGTTGCTCGGGAGAGGACTTTACTATACTTAATTGCCTTCTAAGTCCAAAGAAGCAGCGATTGAAGAGAGTGATTCTTCGTTTGATTTCAGCGCTGGTGTTGTTGTCTGAGTTGATAGCGGATCCAAGTAGACATTGGAGCTTTGCATAATCTTTTCAGGAATGATGTTTTTGACATCAAAAGCGTCCGTTAGGTTTTTTCCGACCATGATGGAACAGCGTGAATTTTCCATTGTCATCTTACACAGATGGATGAGTTTTTCTGGGATGCCAAAACTAGGCATTGCTCTATATAGTTGGTCTCTATAGACGCTGTCATACGCGGCCTTGAAATGGATGAAAAGGTGGTAGGTATCGATTTGAAGTTCCTGGGTCTTCTCCAAGATCTGCCGTAGGGTGAATATTTGATCGATGGTGGACTTTCCGGGTCTGAAGCCACACTGATAAGTTGACGAAGGGCTTCAAACGTTCACACAGCACGGCAGACAAGATCTTATAGGCGATGTTAAGGAGACTTATACCTCTGTAGTTGGTGCAGTTCAGGGGATCTCCTTTTTTGAGGATCGGGCATACGATGCTGAGGTTCCATTCATCGGGCATGCTTTCCTCCGACTAAATTTTGCAGATGAGCTGGTGCATGCTCCTTACCAAATCACTTCCAGCTGCTTTGTACAGTTCGGCGGCTAGCCCGTCTGCTCCAGCAGCTTTGTTCGACTTGAGTTCATATTTGTTATCTTCACTTCGTCCATGTCGGGTGGGTGGAATTGTTGGCCTTTTGCACCCAAATTGAAAGGTTCTGTATTGCTGACGGAGTGTTGCTCATCATCGCCATTATACAGCTTGGAAAAGTGGTCTTTCCATATCCTCAGCACTGACTGCGGTTTTACTACGATGTTCCCATGATGGTCTCTACAGGCTTAAGTTCGGGTAGTATAAGCCCTGGAGGTTTGTTTCACCTTTTTGTAGAACTTACGAGCCTCGTTCATGATGTGACATCCCTCTATCTCCTCGATCATGCGCTTCTCAAGCTCCCTTTTTGTTCTTTCTGAGAAGTTTATGCTCCTCTCTCCTTTTCTGCTCGTAGAGCTCACGAGCTGCTCGTGCCTTCTTTGCAGCGCCTCTTTGTATTCCTCTTGTTTAGCTGTATGTGCTCGCCGGCACTTATCGTTAAACTAGGGGTTTCGTTGTGGTGGCCGTGTAAACCCTAGCACTTCAGAGGTGGCTTCTCTGATTGCTGCTTGGCAGTAATACCACTGGTTCTCTACATTTTGGGGTGGCAGCAAAGGAATTCTATGGAGGTTTTCGGAGACACGATCGGAAAAGGATCTAGCAATCTTTTGCGATTGTAGCCGTTTGACGTCGAATTTTCTCCTAGCATTTTCGCGTGTTGGCCTTGATCGGGATATCCGCATTTGTACCTTGGCTACAACAAGGTAGTGGTCCGAGTCGATGTTGGCACCTCGGAATGTGCGGACATCTTGCATGCTAGAGAAGTGTCGTGCGTCAATCGCAATCTGATCAAGTTGGTTGACGGTTGATTGATCAGGAGATTTCCATGTCCCCTTGTGGATATCGAGATGTGGGAATCACGTACTTGCTACCATTAAGTCTCGTCCCGCAGCGAAGACGATTAGCCTAAGTCTGTAATCGGAGGTGGTGTCGTGTATCGTCCGATTATTCCACCAAAGATTTCTTCTCTACCCAGCTTAGTATTTAAATTTCCAAGGACAATTTTAATGACATAGGTAGGGCATTGCTCATAGGTCTTGTCGAGGAGCTCGTAGAATCTGTCTTTGGTGTCTTGATCCTTTTCCTCAGTGGGGGCGTGAGCGCAGATGAGGCTGATGTTGGTGAATTTAGCCTTGTTACGGATTGTCGTGATGCGCTCATTCACTGAGCTGAAACTCAAGACTTCCTCCAGAGTCGAGTCCCAACTACAAATCCACACCCAAATACTCGCCGTAGTAAATATCGCAGTTGTTCATTTTACGTAGGCCCGGACCATCCCATCGCATTTGTTGGATGGCAGTTATACTTGCTTTATAGCAGTCAAGGGCTTCCGCTAATTGTTCGGCTGCACGTGGTCTATTATGGGACCTTACGTTTCAAGTGCAAAACCAAAATTCATTGTCCTTAAATCGTTTGCGTGGGTCGTAATCATTAATTCCGTCCGTATCCGAGGCTTGTTGGTGGTTCGGAACTATAGTTTCTTTATGTGGCCTGGCAGTCACCCCGACGCACGACCCCCAAGCTGGAGGGCCAGGTCTTTAGTTTAACTCTTAGACGAAGAGCCGGCCAAACCGCTCCTTATAGGCCTGGGCTGCGAATATGTCGTAGTATCCTTATAAGGTGTTCTCTAAGTAGTTTATCCTGACTGGAAATGTAAACGCCACCGTTGATTCCATCTTGGGAGTTCTGCCGCTGCCGCCTGTTGAAAAGGAGGCATGCCTTAGTGGGCGTTAGTTTGTTGGGGTTAAAACCCAATCTTCGGTTGGGCACCCGATGTTCACCGCGAGGAGGTGGAGAATAGGAGTTGATAGACAGAGGTTGCTGTGGACGCTTGTGTCCTCTTGAATGCACTTGTCTACCGTTCTAACATCAGCACATAGACTACTTTTTATAATTTATTTGTTTTACATTTGGAAGTGTAGTGTTATATAAACTTAAAACTTTTTTCCTTGTTTATTATAATGTCTGATGATGAACCACAGGCTTCCGTCATGAGCCAAATCATCTTCACAGTAGAAGACTCGTATGCTAAAGCTTTAACAAAAGCCTTAACTATTATAACAGTTAGGAAAAGCTGTAAGCTCCTTACATGAAAGATGTAGATATGTATGTAAGTGCATGTAGTCTGCGATTTTAATTCAAAAATAGCACAAAAATGTTAAGCCATAATCGATCAACTTACCTCTAGAACTGTTGTGCTAATAGAACAAAACATATAAATTTCAACTAGCATACCGGCAATCGATGTTCAATTCAATTACTGAGCTCTTTTGTCATTCACTTATGTTTTGATTTACTCTTAAATCAATAATTAAACCCGTTATTCAATTACACTCTTTTTACTTGTTGTACTTGTTGTCTTCAGTTAAAGAGTCCTATTTTTTTTAAATAATACGCGGAGAATTAAGAACACACTATCGCGTTTTGCACCCATTAATGCAGCAAACGTATTTGCGTGTCTGGCCGCCGATGACATTTTGAAAATCCAAAACTAAAGCTTGTTTCTTGACACACACGAAATGTGTGTAGTTAAGCCATTTGGCCTTTGTTCTTAAGCTTGACCCGTTGATATTATTTTCTTTGGAGGAGGTGTTCCACATCGCGCATATTACGAATGCTGAAGGAATTTGTAAGCCATAAGGTTTTGTTTTGAATCATTTTATGAATGACTAACGTCATGATAGCCATGAATGAAAGAAGGAAATTGGCTGAGTAGTTGTTGCTATAAAATTGGTCTTTTGTTATTAGCTCTCATGCTTCGTGAGAGTGTTTAAATGTTCTCTCTTTTGTAAACAAATAATACGATGCTGTATGCTTTTGTATCTGATAATAAAATAATAAAAGATAGATTAAACAAAATAATATGAAAATTGTTATTGGAGTTCAGTTTGATCTTGAATAGAAAGCCTTTCCAACTGGTTTTTCATGAACGAGCTATCCAAAGTTTGGAAATCTGTGACCTGTGATAACAAGAGTACAAAGAACAGCCGTTAGAATTTCAATGGCTAATCTGTCAGGTAGCCACATATACCAGAAATTGTTGCATAGTTTGGGACTTGTTTGGTTTGAGACCCACACAGCGCAGCGTGACGTCAGTGGTGCGATTGTGAGCCTTGTGACGGAGGCCAAGAAGATGGTTGACCCATCAAGGCAATACAAAGCTAATGCTGTCAACAAGAAAGGAACGTCGACGTCTTGGAGTTAACACCACTAAGGACAGACGAACTTCGAGGTAGGTAAGGCACTTGGTCTACATACCATCCTCTATAAACCCAGATAACGACACTAGCGCCGAAATCAAATGAAGTATACGTAGCGTACCAAACCTTTATAATCCCGTTCCTTATGACAATGACATAGGAACATAGGAACACCACTTGCTACATGCAAATATCTTCTCAAACAATATGCTCTAGAATCAACAAATGCTAGCTGGTCACAGGGTACCATCTGCCTAGCAACCAAACAAATATGGCCAAGCATATAGACTTGAAACGGTCAAAACGCTTGATTTCACTGAGCAGACAAAATATAAGCTCTACAATTATTGGAGTCATAGCAGGACACTGTCTCATAGGTAGACTTGCTTTGAGGATAGGGGTCTACGCGAACGACTTATGTAGAAGCTACATTCACGAGGAGGAAGAGGAAACAGTCCAACACCTTCTGTGTACATGTCCAGCGCTCTCCAATAGAAGGAATAACTATCTCGGTAATCCCTTCTTCGATAATACCAGTGAACTGGCAATGACCGGCACAAAATGGCTCTCTAACATCATTTAAAGTACAAAATAGTTTGTTTAATGTGGCTTTTCTTACAACCCAAGAATTGACCCGTGACGTAAAAGTGGCAATTTTTTTTCCCTTGAACGCTCGAAGGATTGATTTCTCTTGAATCTCTTTTTGGAGACGGATTTACACATACTTGTACACGGATTTTACACATATACTACAGCTGAGTTTTCTGTTGTTGTGATTATCATGCACAAAACGATTTTACAGCTGACCAGACAACACAGACATTCAAAAAAGGGATTGATTCATTTTTGCACATTTCTTACACGCCAAAAAACATTGGCGCAAAATTATAGTCCGCTAATGAACAATTTTAAGAGAATTTAGTGTGGTACTAGCTTAAAATGACGTTTGAGTCATGGCTGAAACGTCATTTTAAGCTAGTATCACACTAAAGTTGTTCATTAGCGGACTATAATTTTGCGCCATTGAATTTTAGTAGCAATTCTTCGTGGTTGGAAGAAAAGCCAAATAAGTTCATTACTCTCCCATGAGTAACTTCTTTAGTGTATCACAATGGACCCTTGAGGTCTAAGTGAGTCAGAACATCTAGACAGCCACTCCAACCTAAACTAACCTAACCTAACCGATGACAATGACCTTGACAACATCTGATGAAAACGCTTTATTCTTCGACTGATTTTTGTTTCAGTCTGTATTAATCGAGAATGGAGACGAGAAAAAATTTTAAATGGGACAATAAAATTCCTGGACTATCATTATTTGACAGTTTGCGTTTGACTAGCTTTGTAGTGTCAATTTTGCATTTACGGAGCTAGTTGAATTTCGACTACATAGTGAGTAGATTAGTGAATGTGCCCATTTATAGTTGTTCAATTTTCTACAAATGCAGACACATGTAGATCCACAATAAAACTGGCTGTCCTTATGTTCATGGCCGCTACTGTGATTTGGTTTGACGTATGCATGGCATACTGGAATATTGGAAAAAATTATCTGTTTCTGTTTCCCCGGTATCCATTTCTCAGAGAAGTGAGCTATTTTATTTGTTTTTCGTTTCGAACTTCAAAATAAATATTAAAAATTCAATACAATACCAAATTTACTTCATGAATCACATTATTCAAATACCACATCTTACACCAACCAATTCCCGACAGATATCCACCAAATCACAATATTCTTATGGACAAATGATTACAAAACATTCCAGTGCAAACTGATGACATTTCTCATTAACGTCAAAACAGAAACATCCAAAAAAAGTCAACTGCGCTGCGAACAATAGATTTTTGTTTTCATTTTTTGTTAAGAAAATTAATAAAATGACCAGCACCAGCTATGATGGTAAGTTATCATATTTGAAATAGTACAAACATTGATTGGGAAATGCCTGTAGCACTACGCAAACAAGCCCGTCACTTAGAGAATGAAATTGACCTGAAACTCGTTGCATTTAGTAAAATTGGGGCAGGCTCATCGAACTCAGGGGGTCACAGTTCAGCGGATACATCACCTCTACTTGGCGAACATGTCTTTGATTCGCTATCAGAAGAAATTGCTCAAATGTTGGATAAGGTTTGAGTGATGAACTCTAGAAACAAACAAATTATGAATCACCAAATCTTTAAATAGCTCTCATCACTCAATGAAAATATGGCAGAACTTCCAACTTCTGGGGCAGCTGCAATTCATACTCTTCAACGTCATCGTGAAATCCTGCAGGGCTACCGACAAGAATTCAATAAAATATGCGCCAATCACACTACACGAATGGAACGGGAAGAGTTGCTGCGTGGTTCTGGACTCTCGACAAATCTAAACAGCCCTTCCAGTTCTGGGTTGAGCAGACGAGACATGTACTTGAAAGAAAGCAGTCACATTAACAGGTTGGTTGAATTGTGATTCAAAAGAAAGCAGCTATAACACTTACTTGCATTTCAGTTCTAATTCGTTGATAAACGACCAGATTAGCATCGCAATGGAAACCAAAGAACACCTCCTCACACAGAGGCAATCCTTCAAACGACTACAGACTCGATTCAACGATATATCCAATCGATTCCCATTAATTTCGAGGTGAAGATGTTTTTCAATTTACCGTAATCCTAACTTCTGAACTTGCATTCTCTTACAGCTTGGTCCAGAGGATAAATATCAAAAAACGTCGCGATTCACTGATTCTTGGATTGGTTATTGGAATTTGCACAATCCTTTTGTTACTCTACGCTTTCAACTGAAAGCATTTAAAGGGGTTAAGAGGTTGGTCGATTGACAATGGGAAGACTAAGCTTTTTCTACCGTGAGGAAGCTCTTCGATTTGAATATTTAAGAGAAAACACACATATTTTATTCCAAACAAAGAAAAAATAACTAAAATTAAGTCGATGTATTTTGTGATAAGAAAACTCAATTAAAAAGATGACACGATGTATTTTAACATATTCACAGATCCTGCCTAATTACAAGGTCTACAAGTTCCTTGACAAAACGTATGAGCAATGTCCTAGCTATGCATTAAAGGTTTCCTCGGCGATTTGAACGCAAGGTGGGAAAAAAGGATACCTTTGGTGGAACAGTTGGAAAGCACAGCCAGCACGACTCCTCTTCCAACAACGGATTCAAGCAGATCGATTTTGCTGCGGGGCTAAATATTGTGGTAGAAAGCACGTGGTTCCCATGCCTCAACAACCATTTAGGAACAGGGAGATCTCCCGATCAATCACTAGTCAACCAGATTGATCACGTTGCCATCGACGGAATGCACCTGTCCAGCATTCTAGATTTTCGAACTTTCCGAGAAGCCAACATCGCCTCGGACCACTATCTACTCGTAGCCAGGGTAGTGCTACGAATATCCCGACAGCGGCCAAAACAAGGAAATGCTGCAAGAAAATTCGAAGTTTGCAAGAGATCGGCAGAACCTTCTCTGATCGAGTGTCAAGTAACTCTTAAGGAGTCTTATACCAGCAACATTGCCAGAAAGTAGTTAGAGATACCGCACTACGTGCTGGTTTCACGCAGCCACCAAGGGAAACCCTGGTTTGACGAAGAATGTAGGCAGGCGCATGCAGGAGGCATATAAAGCGGCGCTGTATAGAAGGACAAGAGCCGCTCGTGAGCTCCACGAGCATAGGAGGAGAGAGGAACGACGGCTTCTCAGGAGAAAAACGCAACGTAACGTAGACGACGAACAAAATGCCGCCGTCAAGCAGGAGCCTTCATCGGACACGATGATAGCCAACAATTCCATGAAACCGGTCCAGAGGAAGTGAAAACGGCAATATCACGGATTCACCGCTGGAGCAGATGCTCTAGCTGCCGAGCTGTTCAAAGCTGTAGTCGAATATCTAGAAGGTAGCATGCACCTTATCATCTGTAAGATATGGTCCGAAGAATGCGTGCCAGATGAATGGAACGTCAGCAACAATCTGATTGGTCTTAACCAATATGGCTTCAGA
Organism: Sphaerophoria rueppellii; assembly: GCA_920937365.1. Lineage (NCBI taxonomy): Eukaryota > Metazoa > Arthropoda > Insecta > Diptera > Syrphidae > Sphaerophoria > Sphaerophoria rueppellii. Next base: position 41,368,993 of record CAKKXW010000003.1, on the reverse strand, counting down.
CCAGGAAGAAACCTATGAAATCCAAATCGACACCCACGACCTTTTTATCGATTTTAAAGCCGCAAAGGACTTCGAAGTAGTAAAGGAGTTTGTCTACCTTTGCTCCGCTATTAACACATTCAATAACACCAGCACTGAGAACAGGCGGAGAATTACTCTTTCTAATCGCTGTTCCTTTGGACTGCGAAAGCAATTGAGTGGTAAAACCCTCCCTCGATTGACTAAGGTAAAACTATACAACACCATCATCATTCCTGTCCGCCTTAGGCTATTTCTAGAGGAAACTATTCCGAATTATCTATGGCCCCTGTGCATTGATGGAGAAAGGAGATTAACTAACTTTACGGTTGTACGTCATGGATCTAGCCTGAAGAGTAAAGACCCAACGACTCAGATGGCTCGGTGCCTTTGGCTAAGTGGCTTATCGGTGAGCACCTGAGCACTAATTACTACACAGTAGCAATTTTGAAGAAATTACTTAAGGTAATTTCTTTCAGCGACGAAACTTAATTTGGTTTAAAATTGCATTGCTGTCTCAAACCCTACTTAAGAGGAATCAAGACGTCAACGGTTTTCCACATCAGGGCTTTTCTTCCATATCAATTCTGCCAAATTTTCTAGCAGGCAGTCAGATGAACTAACACAAAAATCGACTCCTTAAATTAAGTTGTATTTTGAACAGTTATCTACATGAATTGCTTTTCATAAATTTATCTTTGGTGCATATAGTAATCGATGGCAGTTGAGAAAGTAGCAAAACCAAGTGCTCCCAAGATTCCAGCTTTCACTCCAGCCCTGAGTCCAATAACGCCGCCCGTTATTCCACCAGCATAAGTGCCATTCTTCCAATCCGTCTTGCCTCGGCTCTAAGGCGAACAGGTATTCTCAAACATATTTCAAACGAATCACATTGATTCTTACCGATTCAATAGCACACTCCACTGCCGAGAATACTGCACCGATCATGGCGAAATTTTTACCATAGGAATGCGTCGCTGTTCGCATTTCTTTGAAAATCTGTCGAGCCGTTTGTTGCTTTTCATTCGCCAGGGGATCTGATATATTTGGATTTACCGACGAACTGAACAATCCAATGGCAGCACCCAAACCATATCCTAAAATTTAATAAATTAGTTATGAAGTAAAAAACAAATATCCTGCTGAAGCTTACCCATAACACATGCCATGATAGATTTGAATCCGCAACTCTCTAGCGTCGATTCGACTAATTTTTCTTGGTCGGATTTGATTTGTACGGGTCCTACATTTCTCGGGATGATTATATTTTCTCGGTATCTGCATTAAGATTGTTGTGATTTCGTAATAGAAAATGTGGTGATTTAAGAGGCACTGTACCTTTGGAAGTTACCGATGAAGACTTTTGCCATGTCATCGAGTTCTCGGTTTTCGAAAAAGACAGCCGGTTTTGGTGGCTCAGTTTTTATTGGTGGTGGTATTAAGGACATTTTCACTTAATTACACTATTTTCAGTGAAAAAATTAGAAAATTATTTTGGTAAAAAGAAATTAAACACAAGTATTTTATTTTGTTCAGAAGTCATAATAAAAAAGTGACATTTGGATTTGTCACTAGAAACTGGAAGGAGAATAGCAACTTCCAGTTTAGATGCGTTCCGGGTGTGAGAAAGAAAATAAATTACCGTTGCATAAGTTATACCTACTTTCAATTTTATTGTAGAAGATAAGGCCGTGTGCGATTTGAGTTAAAACTTGACGTTTGGTTAAATTTTGACACTTCGAGTTGAATTAAATGTAGTAAAATTACATTAGCTGTGGAGCATGCTAAAATATAACAGTAACGGTTAAATTTAACCAGTATTCTTAACGCAATTCGCACACGGCCTAAGAATTAAAATAAAAAATCTCTACTGTTGAAGTTGATCAGTGGAAGATCACAGTTGATCCTCACCTCAGTTGCATAGCCTGCTCTAAACAGTTATACTGCCCTTTTTTCTAGATTTGCTTGTACGTTATCCACATTTCTATTATTACTGCCACGAATGTTTTTTTGTAAGTCTTGCAGTCATCATTATTCAATACGTCCACGAGTATAACCGTAGGTATTGTTTTCATATTGTCATGAGGATTCGAGGTAGGGAATTGGTTGCCATTGAGCTTATAGCCCGATCGGCTTAGAAAATCCTAAGGCTGTTGCGAAGACAACTATTGACCGATGTTTAAAGCTTCTTTGTGAAGGTTGAAGTAATATTCCAAGAGCTGCATTCATTCAGCAACATAGATTCGAAATTTATGCGAAAGACTCGTAGAGCTGGGAAAGTATTTCCTCCATACTTTGGTCAACGTAGCGAACACCACTTTTGCTTTGCCGATGCGTCCGATACGTCTTGTTCGTTTCCGCCTTCGATGGAGACGATACTACCATTATTAAAAGCTCACCACTTTCTCCACCGGATGAGAGGAAACATTGATTAGAGATGAAGCTGAGTTCCGAAGCTGGGGCCGAAGTACCGCATACGTTATCGAATAATACGCTAATGAATTGTGTTAAGAAAAAAATTAAATTTTACTATTTTGACATTACGAAATTCTTTGGCAATAATCTAATAAGGTCAAGATTTTCCGTTCAAAACCTTCATTAATTTCGTCTTCTGTTAACTGTCAAACTATATTTTTTCACTCGTTCACTGAAGCAGTAGTTCGGCCACTGTTAAATAATTTTTGTTATAAATTGATCTTCAGCCCCACGATTATTGCTTCTCTCTCCATCCTTGTTATCAGAGAGTTAAAGCGTTTTTTTGGTCGTCCGGAACTGTTCCGAACGATTCTGAATTCGTTCACTTGACACAAGATGACAGTTCTTGTTCTGAATAGAACAGAAAAACGATTCCGAATTTGAAGTCGGAATCAAAAACAGAATCACGAATACATGCACACATTTGCATATATGTACTCGCCGCTATGTTTACAAAAATAAAAACAATGTCATGTCATCTGCAATTCTGTATAAATGAAGTTCACAAATACATAGGCATTCAACCACTAAAAGCAAAAAATGTGTTTGCATGTTCATTTGGTATCCGGATTACCAAAAAAACGCTATTAGTGAACATCGTCAGCGTAATCTAGATCTTTTAAATAGGATGTCAATATCCATTGAACCCCCTGCAACCTGAAAAGCTGCGAGTAGTACATCGCTTTTGATCAACAAAACCAACATTGGCGACAGAATATCAACAGCCTTGTCTTATTTTATTTCAAAATCTTCCAACAACCGACCATATCGTGCAGTCATAATAGGTTTGTTCGATGTAACCAGCCCCGGGGCGCTCCGGTGCTTGTCATATTGTGAACGGAGTTGTCAAAAAACTGAAAAATTTCTCTGGGTTTAGTTTCACATCGAACGCGTTAGTAATGCTCTGTTTTTTTTTCTCTTTATTGTAAGGCAACAGCTGATCCGAACAGCTCCGAAATTCTCGCCCCGAAAAAAACTTGAGGAGATTCAGAGCGCTCCCGGTGTGAGCACTGAATACTCATCGAACACGGTGGAAATGCACCGGGGCGAAAAAAGAGCCTTTCCTCCGCAAAGCCAACCAGATGTTCTCCCTATCGAGCTATCAAAGCCTTTTCTTAGTTTAGTCGATGAACAGCAGGTATAGTGGTGAGAACTGAGAACAAGCTCAAAATGTTTTGCAATTTCGATTATCAACAACCGCTTTTCAATAATTCTACAAGAATTTCACTACGAAAGAAGTAATACAAATCAGTTTTTCTTTTAAATATTGATTATAATTAAATCTAAGTACATTCTTATATTTGCTCTATTTCCTACACAAAATAAAAACAAGGATTTTGTTTCCTACAAATCTAATATTACACTCTATCGATATACTGCTCTGTAATGCTTATTGTCTATTAGCAGCTGCACTGCTTATCGTGTGCTCCATATTCTTGACAATGATATAATTGGTTATGTGATTGATTGCCTCGTCCTGCATTCGATCAGGCCATTTTCGTAGATATGACTTCAGGAAATCGGTAAACGAGTCAACTTTGTCTGGTTGACCAGTTTTGTAATTGTCAACAATATTTTTAACAATATCCACCAATTTTTCATAATCATCTGATTTCTTAACTTTACTTAATCGACCAACAAAATCATCATCGCTTCCATTCGGCACACTCGGAGTCATTGGGTTCATGTTATTTTCATTCATTCGAGGGTTAGACATGAAAGCCGGAACCTCGGCTGTATTTGTCGAGTTTCCATGTGAAGGCGGCTCGATATAATGACGGGGTTGCATATATTCAGTTCTAAGAGAAATTTTAATTTTTAAATTATAAATTGTATTGATGGCTTCTTACTTATAGAAAGGTTCGGAGTTATTGCTAAACTCTGGCTCGGTCATTGAATTTTTCCAAACTGAGGAATCGTTTATGCTACTGGCATTGCTTGCAGGTGTCATTACTCTTTTTTCACTAAAATGAAATTTTTTTTAATGGATTTCAAATGACTGTTGAGATTTGCATACGTTTTAAATCCGGGTGTGTTTGATGTATGGCCGGACAAACTCTTAAACACATCATCCACTAAGCTGTAGAATTTCCAAGTACTCACAATTCCTGTAGTTTCGTAGGTTTTTGATTCTTGTCTGCAAAAAGAAGGAGATAGATATACAGTTCTGCTGGAGATTTGTCCAGGGTTAACCGTTACCTATAGCGTTGTGTTAAATTATTAACTTTGAAATGAACTTCTAATGCTGTAACAGGAACTCCTATTGCAGATAACTGCTTGGCCATAGCAACATAGAGGTGTCCATTTCGTTTGATAGTTCTTAATTCGTAGGCACAGCACTTCCAAAGTTTAATAAGTTCATGTACTCCAGAGTCTTCCCACTGGCGACGTTTCTTTCCAAATTTTTCGTACTATAAAAAAAATAATAACAGTAATTAGAGGAGAAACCAATTATCTTATTTTTTGATGAATAGTCGTTTTTTCTAATAACTGGTATAACCTGCAAACGATTGCGGTTAATACTAGGCTCAAATACTGAACCCTTTTTAAATTCTAGGTACAGGTTCAGGACTGGCTTATTTCATAAGGTAAATAGAAGTTTAGCCAAACTATCCTATCAATCAAGAAGAGTGAACATAATCTTTACGTTTATTTTTTAAATTTGAATCGAATCAGGTTCAAAGAAAAACCTTTAGTGAAGTATGTTTTGAATAAATCTCCATTTTTACGGATTTAGCGAAGATTTAAACATAATATTATCCAATTATCCCCATATGCCGCGTGCAAATTGGATGAATTGTGGTTAAAAATGGATGAATTTTTAATCACTGCTGTCATATTTTAACCTAATTTTAAACACATTTTATTTAATGTGAAATGTCAAAATTTAACCAAGTGTCAAGTTTTAACCACTTTTTAACCCAATTCGCACACGGCCTTAATCCGAAATTTATTCGTAAATTTCGTAAAAGTGGGGGTTTATTCTACATTTACTTAACTTATTCTGTATATGGAATTTATAGTAGTTGCAACCTCGTGAATCGACGACAGCGACGTCAGGCACGCGATACAGAACTAAAATCTTGTATATAGAAAAACTGACAGCGCCAAGACGGGACGACTCTCCAACCAAATATTCTCGAGGCTGAAAATACTAAAGCGTGCTTTACACGATATGGATTTTCCATATGGACTATCACTTCTTATTTCCAAATGTATTTTCATATGTATGTCAAATTGAATTTTGTTTGTAAGATCAGATAAGCATTTAGACGATTTGGATTTTTCGTTTGTAGTTTCAAAACATTTTTTTCGTTCAAAGCACCTAAATATAACAAATTTTTATTTATTATGAAAAAAACATTAAATCTCTTCTTTTTTGCGCTCCCATGTTTTATTATAAACTTTGCTTGTCGCTTAAAAAATTCGATTTCGTTTGTATACAGATGACATTTAGAAACAGTTCTAAATGAAAAAATTCCATATGGAATTTCCATTTGTAATTTCTATATGGATTTTTAATACGTTTACACGTTTTGTATAATATTCCATATGGAAATGGTGACAGTCCATATGGAAAATCCATATCTTGTAAAGCACGCTTAAGGTACTAGCTCGTCGAGTGTAAATTCTTCACTACACGAGATGTATATATGTTGGCACCACTTTTGTATAACACTTTCATATTTCACATATCACATCCCTGTCCCTTTATTTTTCAATCTTTTGACTATTGAAAAAAAGTCTGTTTTCTGTTATTTGTGTTCAATTTCTTATTTAAAATAAAACAAGTTGCAAAATATCGGAAAATTTACGGGGTAAGTGCATTTAATATTTCTTTCAAATTCATAAATTTACCATTAATACATTAATGTCTAGACAATTTACGAAGTGTATAATTTTATATCCAGAAAGGGTTATTTGGTTGTTGTTTTTTTTTCGAATTATCGTTAGTTGGAATCGGAACTTGATTCAAATCCAACTAAAAATGTTTGTAAGTTCATGTTTATTCCATCCAGGACTATGTTCGCGTGAGGTAAATTTATGCTGATTGGAAAGTAAGCAAATCTTTTAATTCCCAACTTGCACAATACGATCAGTCAAGGAAACCGTAGTTCAACAAGTGGCTTTAAGAAAGAGGACTCTTAAAAATGTTTCTTAGTTTTGTTCGATAATCCGCAAACGGGACCACAAGGAAACCGAAGTCAAAACATGGGACACAAATGTCTAATACTTTCAAACAGTGGTGCATTTGTGCACACGCCTTTGCGTGTCCTCAAGAGTATAAACGCTAATTGGTAAATTTTTTGTTCAATCTCATAAATTACAATCTATTGCTCAGAGCGACATAACAATAACAAGGCTATTCATATTTCGTTTGCTCAAAGTATTTATTTCTGGTTTTTATATTTTATATTCCTCTTAGGACGACCGAAGATGATTGCCATTGCGTTAGTTTAAGTAGGTTTAGATGATTTTATCTCAAGGGTTTATTGACTAAAAGATACTTCTGGCAACTTGCAGGCCAAAATAAGTCACAGTCAGACCCAAAAAAGGATCAGTTCTGAAACACAGACTAAATTAAAATGATAAATTTGACGAAGTTCGGTTACTTATTAAATAACGATCAAAGTTTTCATTTTGCACATTGAGTGTCAGTTCAGGGAGTGTATATGAAGGGTCTTAGCCCTTAAGACACTCACTTTCTGAGTATTTTCGCCAATTGGCGCTTGAAAAGCTAAGGCCTTAGTGACTTACACTCATCAACAATGCTCTGAGTGCGTGTGAAGAATTGATGGGACCTACAATTAATTGGGATATAAACCCAAAACGTTATGTATAGAAGCCAACGCCATAACCACTACGCCACGGCAATACAAATAAATTACTCCTATATTCATTATCCCTTAATTCAATTTGTAGCCTATTTCTTGACGAACATTTGATTTTAGTTGTCGGTGTAAACTCAGCAGAGGTACAAATCTCAAAAGGAATAAATTCCCTTTTGCTTCATCACCAAACAGATCTGGCGCAACGTAAATCCCAAAAGAACAAAGGATCTAATATATGTGGAAAGACTTCATATAAGCTCTAAGCTCTCACATCCTTATAGGACGTAATGCTTTAGACTTGGCGTCTTCTCAAATAATTTTTGCAGAAGCTGCATAGAGGAAGAGGAAACACTATGAAAACTGTGCAGCACAGATATCAAAAGTCGTTTTAGCTTTGTAAAAAGCTCTAAATGGTTCAATGAGTAGGCAGTACCCTGGAGTGTACGCACGCTCATAAGAATCGATGTAAATATTTTTCACACTACAAACTCCTCGCATCGCATCGTCTAAGTTCTGCTCTGTCAGAAAGATTTTGTTACAATGTATACCAATGTGAGGTCATAAAGGTATTTATCATTGTTTATATTTAGTCTTGGCGATAGTTGGCTCTATTATGACATATGGATCAACTGTTTGGTGGCCTGCCCTAAACAAAAATATAACATCGATAAGCTAACAAGAGTTCAAAGAACTGCCTGCATTGGATCTTGCCCCACTGATGCACTCACAGTCATTCTGAATCTTTTCCCCATTGATATTCACGAAACAGTCTCCTGTGGACAACAGTCTTTCGGTCATAGTTAAATGCTCAATCTATTACCTAGAGAAATAAAATTAGAACCCTCTGACTACACGTTAAAATTTCAACTAGGCAAAATTGAAAAATTAATAGCCCTACAAAGGATTTTGACGTTACAGTATACTCTGATGGTTCCAAGATGGAACTAGGTGTTCGGGCTGGTGACTTCTCCGAAGAACTGGGTATTAAAAAATCCTTTAGACTGTTCGATAGTGTAGTGTATTTCAAGCAAAAAAGGTAGCAATCTTTATTGATAACTAAGCAGCTATGAAGGTTATAAACAGCAACCTGACTAGATCCAGAATCGTTAGAGATTGCAAGGAGGAGCTCGCAAGTTTTAGCGACAATATAAAAATTAATCTAGTCTGGGTGCCAGTGCACGTTGACATTCAAGGTAATGAAATCGCTGATGAACTGGCCACGACGGGATCAAACCTTCAAATATCCGCGGCTGAGGAAGTTAGGATTCCCCTAGGGGTCATGAAAACGGATATTCAAAACTATTTTCTAAAAAAATCCAACGTAAGATGGAAAAATCTCACCAAATGCACTATCTCGACACAGATATGGCCCACTTACAACCAGAAATGTGCCAAGGAACTTCTAAATAAATCAATAAACCTAGGTCACACATTGGCAGGATAATTGCCATTTGCATAGGCTACTCGCCAGTCGGGCAACATGCCATGAAAGTTGGTATTCCCCACAACGAATTTTGTCGAAGCTGTAGAGATACGGCGCAAAGGGAAACACTCCTTTACTTTTTGTGTGAGTGCCCGGTCTTTCTAAGTGCCAAGGCAATGGCTCTTGGTGTTTCTTCCTACGCGAGCTTAGCGAACTCGCAAATATTAAGGTTAGGAACTCGATTCTTTATTTTAGGTAACATGAGTGTTCTGGCATCAAAATGGCGTTATAAGCCCTAATTGTGTTCCTGAGCAGAAGCTGCCCAGAACAGCCATTCTTACCTACCTACCTACCATATTCAGTCTTATCATCCATGCATTTTTAATATTTTTAAATTGTGTTTAAAATCCGAAGTGAAAACTGAATTTGTACATGTGGAATTTTTCGGTCAATTGAGATTATAACATTGGAAACTATGAATCCCGAATTAAATGAATTTGAAATCTTGCAAGTTTATCCGAATAAACATTGTCCTGATATTGCGGGGCAATTCATCTAGTTCCTTCGCTGACGCTGTATCATTGAATCATCATTCACACTTGCTTGGATAGTCGCAGGTAAAATATTCCTTTATTTCTGACTTCTTTAAATTGTTCATTTTATTTTCCAAGTTATTTTTCCCGCTAAAATTTTAGGTGTAAAATGCACATTATACAAAATGGGGTAGCAAAAATGACCATTATATCAAAGATTATATTAATAAGACAGTTTCAACAGAGACACAACCATTATGAACAAAAAAACTCTTAGTTTTTTCTTGTTTAATTCCTTGAGGTCCATTTTGATTTCAAATGATAATTCAGAGTTGATAATGTACAGTTTTCTTAAAGTAGTACAAAGAAACGGTTCAAAGAGTCACATGCCGACTTGCATCCACAGATATCTAGATGCTGAAGGATAAATGAAATCACTTAAGAGAAAACGCAGTGTTGATTTTATCAATCGAATCAAAAACAATTGCCTCTGCGTTTATCACGCTTACAAAGCCTCTACATCAAGTAAAATGTTTTAATAAACTAAACCCAACCGAAGCTTTTCAAATGATGATAAGAGTAGCATTAACTCAATGGCAATCAATGGAATCGAGATAGATATCGGTGTGGTTCGCCGGCTTAATTTGGTTATGCGGAATGGATGGAACTTTATTTTTCATACAATTAACTTGCATCAATAACTACATCATCCAATAATTCCGCGCAAAGGTACACAACACATAGCACAAGTGAAACAGAAATAGAGAGACGGAATCTCTTACTTATTTTTTTTATGTAAAATGATGGACCAAACGAAAAATCTTCCTATTTCTGTACATATTCGATGTTTTTGGTTTTGTTTTAATAATTTGGATACACGGCTATCAACTGCACAATATAAAACACAAATGAATTCGACAAAACTATAATTATTGGCTCCAAAAGGTCAACGCTTATGACAAACCACTCCCACGTTGGCGTTTTTTTTTCTTATTAACGAGCATGTTTAATTTGTAAACAATTCAAGAAAATATTAAAAAATTCAATACGAACCCCGTTTACGCGGCCCTTGTGTTTTGTTGTATGAAGTTCAGTGTCGTTATTGCAAATGGAAGATCCGAATCCAAAGCAAGCCAGTCAGCAGAACGATGAAAACAATGAATACAAAAATAAAACAAAAAATGAAATAAACAAGATTAAATTTGTTGCTCTCTTTAATGATGATGATGATGAGAGTTATTAAGAAAAGAAACACATCATAATTTATGTTTCGGCTGATGAGTCGAAGGTAGCCATACACCGGTGCTGACAGTGACAGCGACACTGTACTCTGTGCGAACTAGACGTGCGATAAAAGAGATTTCTGTCCATCTCGCAATCAACAGACTGCCTGTGTAGGTAACATAATGGATTCTCAATCAAACTTTGAAAATAATGGCCATCATCATCATCATCATCATTCACAACACAACCCGACTTATGTAGTCGTCGTCATCGTTATTTATCAGATAGATAGCCAACTTACATCCATGGCCAACCAACAGCCTGGGTGATTCTCGTTCGTCGATGACTTCTAAGTCGTCTTTTATCGAATTTGACAGAAGTCACGACAAGTGCACCACCACCAATAATAATACGAGTAGCAGAAGATGAAGCAAAAACCAAAACAATTCCTGCACCAGCATACACACAATTACGATATCAAACTAATTAAGTGCACTAATGATTGTAATTATTGAATTTCAATGATCATTAAAATTCATCTCCAACAAATTGACATGCAAGAGTAAAAAGCTAAAGCACACAAGAAAAACTCCATTTGTCAATTGGATCGGATTCAGATTGGATTGTTGTACAGTGAGGTCTACAGCTACACACACAGTGTTATGGCGGCGCGTCGCTGTCACTTGGCTCTTAAAAAAAGTCTCGATGAGTTTTGACAGTAGGTTATTTAAACAATTTCACTGAAATCTTCCAATTTTCTTTGACTTTGATGTTTATTAGATAGAAAATAAAAATGATTTAATTTAATCCAACTCGAGATAAAAACATAAAAAGCACTTCTTTACATGGAGTTCGAAACTGCAATGAACTCTCCAATAGGTTTTGTTGGATGGAGTTCAGAGAGTGAGCGAGCCGAAGAGAGAATAAAAAGAGAGATACGAAACATCAACAGCAAACCAACATCATCAAGTCCGAGTGAATCGACTCAAGTGAAAAAAATTGGTTGTGCTTCTCTGAAAATAAATGATGTAATTAATTTAATGGCAATGAGCATACGCAGTTCCTTCAATAATGATGTTCCTCTTCGAACCAACGGAATTATTATGGATAAAAAACCTTGCGGTCATTATCTTCATCTATCTATTGACAGGTGGTGTTGTCTCTTTCGAGTTTTGGTTTTATAACGTCGTATGTATTGGATACATTACGTAGGTACAATGTTTAAATTCTATGGGATGCGAGATGCAAAGAACGAGTAAGTTTGGGTAGATGTAGTGTAATTTAACGATAATGGCTCATCGTTCCTTTACACAAAGCCCCAATCGCAATCATCATCATGTTTTTTTTTTTTTTTTGTAATTTGTTCCTGCCCTCTGTGGGATAGCTTGCGAACGGAACACTGATGAGTTTTTTTTTTTGTTCACTCATGGTTGTGCTATGGCATGAAAAACAGGCAGACGCAAATAATGTTCACAAATGGGAGGCCATTATCATCATCATTAGGCGGAGGAGAAGTTGCGTTTGCTTCTCATAAATGACAGAAACGCCGATAATGGTTTTCATGGAAGTGGGGAAATGTTTCTGTGAGAAAATTGATGACCATTTCCCAGCGTATCTTGGAATCCAATGACTGGAAAAGGATGCGAGTGAAGGAAACGAAGAAAAGATACAATCTCATTCAAAGTTAGTTCAGAGTTGCCGAATTGCGAGTTTGAATAAAACTCGTTTGTTTTTTGTATTTGAACAACAACTTCTAAAGTGTCTCATCGAAGGCATTCAATTCCTATATTCCATTGGCTGGAGTGTTCCAGATATCTAGATATGTGGGGATTATGAAGTCGTTTAATGTCCACCACAGCTTCTTGTTGTTGCAGGTATCCGAAGTGTCGTTTGAATTGATTCCCACGATTTCGTATTTTTCCATTTCCGAGGCCAACTGAATATTGGAATTTTCTCATTTTGTCAAACCATTCTGGGGCTTTCTTGTTCCTTTGCAGTCTTATCGGTAAGTTTTACAATATTTCCATTTTTAAAAGGTTCTTAGGATCCGTCATTTAAACATGGTAACACCAGTTGAGTCGGTTGTGTTCAGTTTTTTGGGAGCAAATATTTTTAAAGTGTATGTGTACTTCTGATTCTAAGCAGCTTTGTTGAAATTCATGCCGTTAAGCCAGGCATCTTCATCTCAGTGAAATCATAAATTCTGACAGCTATGGTTCATCCACGAAAAAGGGGGGAAAAAAAATACCTCCAATCCATCAAATCTTCGATCGATAAGTCTTCTACCGAGCATCAGCAAGGTATTCGAAAAGATGATCAAAATGGCTCTGACTAAGTGGGTTGCGCACAACATAAACAATTCGGGTTCAAGGCGGGAAATAACACCATTCATGCCGTGTCTAAGCTCCAATGGAAAAAGGTAAAAAAACAAAAAAAAATGCACGGGTGCAGTTCTGGTTGATTTGAAAAAAGGCTTTCGACACCGTATGGTTAGAGGATCTTCATCCAAAGCTGACCAGGCTTGGCATAAGTAAACAGTTTCTATCGGACGCAGATCTTCTATATCAACAGAATTGACAATTTCTTGATAAAATTTGTTGGGCTATGATTTCAAAGAATAATTTGGTCTTTGGGGCGGTCTATCTGAATGACGAATAGTTTGATAGAGAACGCTTGAACGGCTTCATTCCACCAGAGGAATTCATCTAGATAGGTGCAGTCTGATACAAGTCAGATTGGCGGAGCCCCTTATTTACCTTATCAAGTGAAGAACCGTAGATATGCGGCTCGTTGAGACGTCCTCGCACGGGATGGACCAGAGCTCCTTCAGTAAGGTAGGGCTGTGTCGGTCCCGTACTGCCGAATTGATGGATTGAAGCAGGAGAACTAGTTCTGGTAGCTTCAGTCTGTACTTGACAATGAGTAGTCGAAGTGGGGTTTTGAGCATTGGCATTCCTCCCCTTAAACAATTCAACCGTAATACCCGCGCTTCCAGGAATGCGCATCACCTTACCCTCGAACCCAACTTCGGACGTACTCTCAAGTATAGAGAATCATTTTTTAGCCGTACTACGCGAATGTGGAACTCTCTTCCACACTTTGTCTTTCCCAGTCATAACAATATTCAAGAATTCAAGACCAATGTACACTGACACCTCTTTTCCTACCCCTTTCCTTCTTCCTAATGCACTCACTTTGACTGCGGCATAAAAAGGGTATACAAAATTACTTGAGTGGGTGCAAATTATAAAAAACAATAAAAAAAAACGTAATTTTAAGAAGAGTTCGTCACTTTACCTATGAACAAGCAGTCAAAGACTTTGATAAAAACAGAGAAATCAAGATGCTTCCCTGGTATATTGTACATCAACTGTGATTTCGAAATCTTTGGTACCTACAGCTGCACATCTTGCGGAACTGCTCCGTCATGAGAATCGTCAATATCAGATCTTGTGGTTACCGATTGATTTAGTTAGGAATCATTTCTATAGAAGCGAATTGATTTCACTCGATTGTATCGTTAGAGTGATCCTCAGTATTAAACTAATTGAAAGCGCCATTAGTTGAATTTTCGCTCTTACCATCGAGCAACGCACTAAAGGCTTTGCACGACTTTTATTTGACTCAATCAAGGGCATAAGTTATTTATATGTATACGTACTTATATGTTTTATTAAATAAACACTAATATTAACTAAATTATAACTAAAGATTAAACTATTCGCCGATTCCACTCCAAGAACTTTTTCTTTCAAAGAGCCGTTAAATTGAATGGTGATCCTTGAATGTGATCATCTCCCCACTTTGCGGCTAGCATATACTCCCCAGGATCTTGCACTTGATAAGTAACTCGGTAAATATTTCTGCCCATGTGTTTAATAACCACCTCGTCGCATTGTCCTTTTGGTCCAAAAATACCCACGAAAAGAATATTGTTGCCAGCTCCTGACCCATCGATCGTGAACTCATTGCGTTGATTGACCTTAATGCTATTTAGGTTAATACCTCGATGTGTTACTTTAGAAGCATCTGACTTGAAGATAGGAACTAAAAAAGAATAATACAAGAATAATACACATTTTTTAAAACAAGGTTGACATTAAAAAGAACATTAGTGTATACCTTCGGTTTTTGTTTCGTGTTCAAGTTCGCCAGAAATGACGACAATCATAAAAGGTGACCTTGGTAATATCACTGAGTTACAAGTAATGTGAACTCGATATAAACCGAGCTGATTTAAATCAAAAGCCACTTCGAGACGTTCTGGATCGACTATTCTTAGTGGAATCGGAAATAAAACTCCTGATGGATTCTCAATCTGAAATTCAGAATATGTGCCCAATATATGGAATTAGAATTTGTGTTTCAAATGCTACAAACCTTTACATCGAAATTTCCTTTGACTCCATTACGTTTGATGATGAACGATACATTGGTGCCTACTCTCACGGCACCATTTGGAAAGTGGAAGAGTTGAATTCGGGTTACATCGGTTAATTCAGGAGCAATGAAAACATTGTTGCTGTTTTGTGGATAAATGTCTAGAAAAATTGAAGAATATTAAATGAATTAAAAAAATTATTTGTTTTTTAAAAAAACGAGAAAAACTCTTTTTCATCCGTTTCCTCGCCGAAAAATGGTCTTAGTGAATTTGAAATTCCCATAATGTAATCGTCCGTTCACGAACCAAGCCACAAAAACTTAAAAAGAGAAATTAACAGGTCTTGCATTAAACGCTCCCTAGAGCAAGTGTTTCGCAGTTAAATGTTAACCATACGCCATAGTGAGCAATTGGTCAGCAAGGGATAGCTTTGAAAGCGGCCACCTTGTTGCCAAAATGGCTATTATTAATTAGTCAGTCTGTTTTGCCAAATCACCATGGAAGGATTAGAGTATCATTATAATCAATCAAATCGACCATGAGCGCAAGTCATGCATCCAACACCTTGAACGTCCCACTTTCCGAGGAGCAAATATCGACTCTGACCACTTTCTGGTAATGGCTAAGTTTAGAGCTCGATTATCAAATGACAAAAAAAACAAGTGAGGCCCAATGAAAAAAGTTTAACATCGGTTGCCTCAGAACCCCGGAGACTAAAGTGAGCGCCTGTGTGAGCGATCCTCCCAAATACCACAGATGTCAACACCTTGTAGAACCAATATCGCGAAATAATTAAAAATGTAGCCTAGACTTTCATAGGTTACAAGCCACCCGCGAAAAAGAAGCCGTTGTATGGTGATGAATGCGCGTTATTGAAAAGAGAGACGGAGAATGCACGTTTGCAGATGCTGCAACGGAAAACAAGAGCAGCAAGAGAAGAGTTCCGAACAAAATGAGAAATGAGAAAAAGACCCTGCGAAATGTCACGTGCCAAGAACAACACCGTACGTTTTTTTTTTAAGAATTAATTACCTCCTGGTTTCAGAACCGGAGCACAAGCTTTTCGAAACAGTGAAGGAAACCTAGTCACCGAAGCACAGGGAATTGTAGATACTTTCAAGGAGCACTTCCAACAGCTGCTGAATGCGCATAATTTAGACCGAGCCAATGACGAAAGAGTAGCAAGACCAATCAATGAAAATCCAGTCCCAGCCCTCCAGCACAGAAGAGGTAGAAAGAGCCATCTAAAAGCCAAAAAACTAACAAGACCACCGCGGCGCGCAGAATCGGTAGGCATACCTGCGGATCCCTTGAAATATGGAAGAGGTGTTTTGATCAACCGCATGCACCAGGTCATCAACAAAGTGTGGGAAGAAGAAGGCATGCCCACGGACTGGTCGATAAGCTCCATATGCCCCATCTACAAAAAAGGCGATCCTATGTCATGCAAAAGTTACCGTTATCCCTGTTTAATGTTGCAAACAATATCCTATGCATTGTACTGGGTAAGCGTCTTAAACCGTTCTGCAACACAATAATCGACACGCATCAGTGGCTTTAGGCCAGGCAGAACAACGATAGACCAAATATTCACACTGAGGTAAATACTGAAAAAGACCAACAAATTTCAAGTTGAAACCCACTATCTTTTCATCGATTTAAATCTGTATATGATAGCATCCACCGCAACGAGGTAATGATGGTGATGTCTCAATTCGGGATCCCGAACAAACTGATCCAGCTGTGCCGCATGACGCTAAACAATACGCAGTGCAGTGTGCAAATGAGTAACAGCTCATCTCAGTTGTTTCAAATGTGCGCAGGGTTTAGACAAGGAGATTCGATGTCATGTGATTTCTTCAACATAGTCCTTACCGTTCCCCTAACTTGGAACATACATCAATCCCACAAACGACACCTGAGTGGAGATCCGACGAAAAAGTTAACCGCTGCTACTTCTGTTTGGCTAAACAACTCAAAGCTCCCCACTCGAAAGACAAAGTGCCTAGCCTACTATAAAAGAGTTTGTATAGGTCCTAGTCAACGGCGCCAAGTGGGAGATAAGTAAAGGGGAAATAATTCTGGCACTTTCGAAAGAAGAATTCTTCGACGAATTTTCGGTTCTGTATGCGACGATGGCGAATGGAGAAAAAGGTTCAACCGCGAGCTGTACGACCTGAATCAAGATGTGGATTTTGCCCAAAAAGCCAAGAAAAGACGGTTGTATTAGTTCGGCTACATCGAGCGAATGGACAACAACACTCCAGCCAAGAAACTCTTCTCATCGAAACCCCCCTGGCTGGAGACGGCACAGAAGGTACCTAACGGTACAAGGACATAGTGACTGCGGATGCCAGAACGCTTGGTTTTGACGACTGGAGAGTGCATGCGAGGAACCATTCCCGATGGAAGACTGCAGTATATCAGGCTGAGATCCTTCATAGATTGGGAGCCAGTTAAGTAAGTAAGTAAATAGTTATATTACAAATAGTAAACAGGGCGTCCTATTCAAGTGGCGAGGAATGTTTGAATCTACAAAAAATCATACAAAAATCACTGATCCTGTTACATATCGGATCTCAGCCTAATCGGCCAATATATGACACTATATTGACCGAAACCAAGTGTTTTTGCATCTGCATCTGGTCTTCATTATCCCACCAAATTCATTCTATAAAAACTAGCCAGGTCTCGAAATCTAGACAAAGTCGTGCCAAGTCTAAGGTTCCTTACTACGATTTCTTTATTATTATATTTAATGTAGTGTGACTTGGCCGTTGAAGGGTACAAGGGTACAAAACCAAGTGCTCCATGACACCAATGCACTAATCTATCGCCAGAAAATTGTTACTTGGAAAAAATTGATTAGATAGCCAGTCAATTGTAAGCTTGATAAAGCTGCGCATTTCAATAATACGTACTTCGATATAGGCGAGCCTGAAACAAACATAAAGAAATTCTAATCGGCCAAGTCACACAACATTAACTATAATAATAAAGCCGACTGGGACGGTCTAAACAACTTTTTCCGGATCTTTAACTGGTCACTATGCTTCCTCGATAGTGACGTAGACTCCAGCGCAGATATGATTACTAATATGATTATTTTGGAAATGAAAACTTGTATCCCGAATAGGGTTAAAAGCATCAAACTCAAGGAAAAGTCCTGGTTTGATCCAAGCTGTAAAGAGGTTATCAGGGAAAAAGAAGTAAAGTTCCGGTGTTTTAGAGCCAACCCAACTGAGGAAAATCGGAACAAGTTTAAACATTAAGGCAAAAAATACTGCAATGTCCCAAGGCAGTAAGAATTTTTGGTCATTCGTTAAAAATATGAAGAATTCTTCTTCTTCCTCGGTCCCTACGCTCGTTGACAATGACACTGCAGTTGTAAGCTCGCTCGCGAAAGCTTACCTTTTTGCTAGGCAGTTCGCCGCTAACTCTTCGCTGCCAAAGAGTGTCATGACTCCTCCAGTTCTTGATCGCGTCAATGATTCCATGGGACAAATCTTCTTCCGCACTCGTGCTGTGGCGAGAGTCTTAAAGGATCTTACATAGGAAGAACATACATAAATCCGCTGGCCCGGATGGTATCCTCGCTATTGTTCTGAAGAGGTGTTCTTCTACGCTGGCAAAACCCTTACGTAAGCTTTTCTTTCTATCCTATTCTTCTGGGCTCGTTCCGAGAAGTTAGAAAACAGCATTTGTCCAGCCTATTCCAAAAAAAAGGCGAATCTTCTTCTCCCTCCAATTATCGTCCGATTGCACTTACGTCCCTTCTTTCTTTACTTCTTCCCTTTCTAAGGTCATGAAATATCAGCTCAAGAAATATCTCGAAGACCGAAAGCTTCTTAATGACCGACAGTACGACATTTGCAGCAACAGGTCCACTGGTGATTTGATGGTTTATCTCACCGAACAGTGGAACAAATCTTTACATCGTTTTGGAGAAAGTAAGATTGTTGCACTTGATATTTCAAAGGCATTTGATAAAGTCTGGCATCTTGCTCTTTTATCGAAAATGCGTGCCTTCGGTATCGATGAATCCCTTCTTCGTTGGATTAGAAACTTTCTTTCGAATCGTTCAATACAAGTTGTATTGGACGGATTCAAGTCTGAAACCCACAATATAAATGGTGGTGTGCCCCAGGGCTCCGTTTTGTCTCCGACCCTCTTTATCATTTTTATTAATGATCTCTTGTCTGTTACTTATTTAATTTTTCTTTAAATCGTTGGAGCCGTTTTTTTTAAATTAATTTTTTATATATAAATTTTTTCAAAAATATCTTAAAATTAATTTGGGTATGCAGTTTTCAAGACCATGTAAATATACATATTATACTCTAATTTAGATTTTTAAAATTGATCCGTTTTTGAGGTACAGAATTTTGAAAAAAAAGTAAAAAATATGAATTTTTTTTGAAAACAAAATATTATTTGAACAATATATACGTACTTTCGAAAAAAAAAACTACGCTGATCGGACTTTCAGTTTTCGAGAAAATCTAATAACAAAAAAACGGTTCTATGGGAGGTACCGTTTTGGAGCAATACAAACATTTTTTTTACATAAAGTACATGAATGTACAGTAGTGTCCGTAGCTTAGTGGTTAGGTGCATTGGCTGCTAAGCAGAACGTCGTGGGTTCGAATCCTACTCGGGCCCAAAGTTTTTATTTCATCTTTCACGGACACTGCCTCTTGCGAAGAACTGACAAAACTTCCAAGAGTATCAACTGTCATGAAAAAGTGCTTCTCAACTTTGCCGTTCGGAATCGGCGTAAAATTGTAGGTCCCCTCAATTCTTCACACGCACCTAGAGAATTGTTGATGAGAGTAAGCCACTTAGGCCTTGTCTCTTCAAGAGCTGTCGCGCCACTCTATTTATTTATTTTACATGAATGTTTAAAAAAATCAAACTCGAGCAAGTTAAAAAAAAAACGCAAGTAAAAATCGCAGTAAGGAAGCAAGTCTTGGCACGACTTTGTCTAGATTTTATTACTTTTTAGAGATAAATAAGCAGCTACTTCGAGACTTGGCTAGTTTATTACAGAATGTTTTTTGTGGGATATTGATTACTTAAATTAATTTCAAAAGGAATATTGGAATTGAAAACAAAAAAGTTCTTATACAAAAAGAAAACAAAAACAAATTTAAATTTACTGCTATTAATTCAAACGTGAAACAACAACTTTTATTTACTAATTTCAAAAAATGTTTTTCAAAAAAATACCCACCCATGTCAGGTGTTTTCTGATATTTTCCAAAAACAATTCCCTCAGATTGTTTTGCTTCATTATTGGTGCTCAAGCATATATCTTGAGATACTTTGAACATCTTCCTTCCGCTTAGTATAATATTTGTTTAACAATAATTCTGAATGATTTAATCGGTCGGTCCACGCGCGTCACTTGAGGAAATTATTGTTTTTGTTGGCAACTTGAGAAAAAACAAAAACGGCTAATGAATGTTTGAAGTTGGAATCGTTCGAAGTCTCGAAAACACACACGAACGTCAATTTTTACTATAACCAAAAGACTATTACAAAAAAAATGCGTCCACGAACGACTGGCAACGGGAAATTTGTATTACAAACTGAACAAAATAGTGCTTTGAAAACTTTCCAAAGGTTAAAAACGCCAATAGACTTAAGTTCTCTTTCCATTCATATTGTAGCTCGTGGAGCTAAATTAAAATATTTTTTTTTTTTTTTTAAACTGAAGACATTTCGAATGATACACATTTTGGTGTTCACAGAAAAATTTTGTTCAGACGACAGTTCATAGCTCGAGAACGGTGATGGGGCATGACTGTTGGACTCATGGGTGGAGATGGGCATCCCTCCTGATTCAGTCTTTTATATATGAAGACACAAAAATATTGTTTGTATCTAGTTTTCCAAAAATAAACTTCTTGTATTTTTAAATTATCGAAAGAAAACTTGGGGGAGGGTCTGAGGGACAGCCTACAACAGTATATTTATTGTTCAATTTCGAAAACTCTTGAACAGATGTTAGAGCTTATTAGATTTGAAAATTTGTATTTTTGGTTTGGTTTTAATCTAAATTAGATGCATCTGTAGGGTCTACTTGATGTTTTTGCGTCATGTGTGCATGGTGACAATTATTGTTGGGTGGGCCAGTGAATCACAAACACTAGGAAGATTAGTGACTTTTGGCTGCAAATGAGCTATTTGTGTAGGGCGGAGTGGACTTAAGAATTATTATTTTACACTATATTAAGCTTCTGTATTGATATGAGTCATTACACCTGAGCCTTGGTTTTCCTCTACTACGGCGTCCCTCTGGGCTGGATTCGAAGACTTTACGGGCCGGAAAATTGTTCATCCTCTCCACGTGAAGCCATCTGAGTCGTTTGCCCTTTAATCTTTTAAGCTAGGTCAGTGTCGCTGTACAGCCCATACAGTTCTTGGAATAATCTTCTCTATTCCCCGTCGATGCAGACGGCCTTAGGCTCTCTCATCCGTGTTTGACAAGGTCCATGCTTCTGCACAATATAGCAGGACGGGGATGATAAGGGTCTTATAGAGCATCACTTCAGTTGTTCGGGGGAGTGACTCTAGTGTTGACGCGGGAGATCTGCACAATTATTTACAGTGTGATGTTAAAGAAGTCGTATGACAGTGAATCCATTTCGAAGGTGTCGGCGAGATCGTTACCAACTCTGATGGAGCAGGTGTTCTCCATTTTCATCTTGCAGACAAATGAGCTTGGTATTGGGCATGGCTTTATATACAGTTCCATTTTATATACACATTCTGTCATACGTAAATCCATGAAATGGTGGTTTTGAAGCCCTTAGTTTTTTGTCCAGGATCTGCCGTAGTGTGGACATTTGATCCATATTGAACTTTCCTGATCTAAAGAAACACTGCTTACGAACGGCTTCAGACGTTCCCATTGTACTGCACACCTTGTAGGTGATGTTAAGGAGGCTGATGGTCTCCTTTCTTTCTTTTAAACAATGGTGAGGTTCCATTCATCGGGCATGCTCTCTTCCGACCATATTCTGCAGATAAGCATGCTCCTTACTAAGTCATCGCCACCGACCACTTAGAAAAGTTCGGCAGTGATGCCGTCAGCTCCCGCAGCTTTGTTTTTAAGCTTAGATATTGCTGTCTTCACTTCTGCAAGTTTGGGTAGACGGATATGTTGGCTTGTGTCATCTTCATTGAATAGTCAATCGCGGAATTTAAGTCATTCGTTTTACATCTTGGTAAGACTTCCGAACTTCATTCCTGCTTTTTAGTCTCACAACATCCTCGGTCGAACGACTGTTGAAAATACTTTGGTTTGTTAAATACCTACTGTACTTGTTATATAGTTGTATTTACTTTTTTGGATCGCTTCAACAAATAACTTTTAATAGCGACCTCATACTTTCTTCTAGCACTTCCTTTCTTCTTGGCTTTGGTCGAGGTATCCGTTGCACTTGCACTACCTTGGCTACGGCAAGATAGTAGTCCTAGTCAGTGTTGGCCCCTCGCAATGTAAAGAAATCAATGATGCTTGGGAGTGTCTTGCGTCGATCGCAATATGATCTGGTTGAAAGTTAATTGGTCCGGAGACCTCTAGGTCCACTTGTGGATGTTGAGATCAGGGAAACGCGTTCTTACTATAACCATGTTTCGCCCCGCTGCGCTGCGAAATCAATGAGCCTGAATCCGTTATCGGAATTTTTTTGTTTAGGGGACAAATCAGTTTTGATGGAGTGTTTAGTTATACCTTCATATCTGCATACATTGATTTTGGGTACCGATTTTTGGACACTCTCGGGTATAGTCCCGGATCTTAAGTCTAGTATGTGGAGCTTTTCGAGACAGGAAGCAGTGGCTTCGATTGGAACGACATCTATCTTGGAAGAGTCGAATTTGAATGAGGAGCAGAAGAGTAGGTTACACACCCTGATTGAGGATTTGTTCAGCAACATGCCAGGGGATTAGGAGTTACTAACAGAGTTGAACATGTCATTAGGACGTCGTCAGATCCTATTAAGCAGACGTATTATCCAGTTTCGCCTACGATGCAAGCACACTTAAAGAAATGTTAGATGAGGACGTAATTGAAAAATCAAATAGCCCTAGGTTAGGTTAGGTTGGAGTGGCTGTCTGGATGTAATTGACTCACTTAGACCTCAAGGTCCATTGTGATACCACTAATGAGGTTACTCATGGGAGAGTAATGAAATTAAACAAACCATTTTGTACTTTTGATGAAGTTAGAAAGACATTTTGTGTCTATCGTTGCCAGTTCACTGGTATTATCGAAGAAGGGATTACCGAGATATTTATTCCTTCTATTGGAGAGTGCCGGACATGTACACAGAAGGTGTTGGATTGTTTCCTCCTCCTCCTCGTCCATGCAGCTTCTACAGAAGTCGTTTGCGTAGACCCCAAGCCTCAAGGCATGTCTGCCTATGAGGCAGTGTCCTGTTATGACTCCAGTTGTAGAGCTTATATTTTGTCTGCTCAGTGAAATCAGACCTTTTGACCGTTTCAGGTCTATGCTTGGCCATATTTGTTTGGTTGCTAGGCAGGTGGTACCCTGTGACCATCTAGCATTTGCTGATTCTAGAACATATTGTTTGAGAAGATATTTGCATGTAGCAAGTGGCGTTCCTATGTTATGTTTTTTGTCTAACATGAGGCAGAAGTGTTCCGTTTTTGGCGAGCTCATCGGCTTTGCAATTACCCGGAATGTCTCTGTGGCCCGGCACCCAAATGAGGTGAATATTAAACTGTTCCGTCATCTCATCCAGAGATGATCGACAATCGTGGACTATTTGAGAGTTTGTGGAGACAGACGCGAGAGATTTGAGAGCGGCCTGGCTGTCCGAGAAAATTCGTATATCCTTGCAAGATATAACGTTTTCTTTGAGCCAGGATAGTGCCTCTTTAATCGCCATTACTTCTGCCTGGAAAACACTACATTGATTGGGAAGTCTATATGATAGACTGAGATTCAGTTGTTCCGAATAGATACCACTTCCAACTCCGTAATCGGTCTTTGAACCATCTGTATAGAAGTGTATCGTATTGTCTTCCAGGGGTCTCTCTTCTTCCCAGGAAGATCTTGAAGGGATGGAGACATGGAATCTTTTATCGAATACCATTTTTGGGTGGTATAGTCTAGGCGATCTGGGATAGATCTGAAATTGTCTAGAATAGTAGTATGACCAGTATTGTTACTGTTCCATTGAGAGGTGGCTCTAAGCCTCACACATGAGTTGGCTGCCACCATTTTGGAGAAGATGTCAAGAGGTGTTAGGTTTAAAAGCACTTCCAGGGCTGCGGTTGGTGTTGAGCGAAGTGCTCCTGTGATGCACATACCTGCTGACCGCTGGACTTTGATGAGCTTATTTAGATTTACCATCTTGTCCAGTGCGGTCCACCATACGACAACTCCATATATGAGTATCGGTCTGATTACCGAAGTGTATAGCCAGTGGGTTATTTTGGGGAGAGGCCCCATTTTGATCCAATGGCCTTTTTACAAGTAAAAAGCGCTACGGTAGCCTTTTTTACTCTTTCGTCAATATTAGCCTTCCAATTTAGTTTTTTGTCTAAAATGAGGCCTAGATATTTAGCTTGGTCGGAAAAGCTTAATGGTATTCCTTTAATCTTGGGTGGGCTAATCTGAGGAATTTTGTACCTTCTCGAAAAGAGTACTAGTTCTGTTTTATGTGGATTGACGTCCAAGCCACATTGCTTAGCCCAATTTGTTAGCCTATTTAAGGCATTTTTGTAAGAGTTCCGAGAGAACTTGGGGATGTTTCCCAGATATGGATATTGCAACGTCGTCAGCATAGGCAATCACCTGAAACCCTCTGCTTCCAGTGATGTTAATAGGTCGTTTACTACCATGTTCCATAAAAGAGGCGAAAGGACCCACCTTGGGGGGTACCTCGATTCACCGATCTGGTGGTAGTAAAGCTTCTCATGCTAGAAGTTATAGTCCTGCTTTTGAGCATGAGACTTATAAGATCTATGAGTGATTTCTCTAAATTCAGCTTGTTCATTGCTGTTGTGATCGCCTGGTAACTGACGTTGTTGAAAGCTCCTTCAATATCTAGGAAAGCTACTAGGTTATATTCTTTGTATTTGAGGGAATATTCAATACTACGTACCAGCGAATGGAGTGCTGTTTCTACTGATTTTCCCTTAGAGTAAGCATGTTGAGCTGTGGAAATGAGACATGGTTTTAAATTATGTCTAATGTAAATTTCAATCAATCTTTCCAAGGTTTTAAGAAGGAAGGATGATAGGCTGATTGGTCGAAGATCTTTAGGGTTAACGTAGGAGGGTTTCCCTGCTTTAGGAATCAAGACTACTTTTGCCATTCTCCAGGCTTTGGGAATATATCTCAACCTTAAACAGCTTGTCAGAATGATTTCCAATGGAGGAATGATCATGTCTGAGCATTTTTGTAGTTCGGCCGGAATGATTCCGTCTGGTCCTGGAGATTTATATGGATCAAAGCTATCTACGGCCCATTTCAGTTTTTCCCGCGTTATTAGATCAACTAAATCGCTTGTAGAAGCTTGAGACTCTGATGTTAAGTCGTTGAGTATGCTAGAGCTCCCTGGAAAGTGGGTGTCTAATAACAGATTAAGAGATTCCTCATCTGTGGTAGTCCACGTGTCTGCTTCTGTCATTAAAGCACTGGGTATTGTTGGACTTTTTGAGAGAATTTTTCTGAGTCTTGAGGCTCTGAAGTATTTTCTATTTTTCCACAGAAGTTTCTCCAAGAAGACCTCTTTCTCTTCCTTAATTCTTTCTTATATTGCTTGAGAGCCTGTTTGTATAAGTCCAGTCAGAAGGAGATCTAGTGTACTTAGATCTATTGAAGAGTTTGCGACAGCTCTTCTGAATGGTTCTAGTTCTTATGCCACCAATGAGGTTTCTTTTTACCCTTTAAAATGGTTACAGGGCATGAAGTTCTCATTGATTCGTTGAGGGCTTCGGTGAGATGATTCACAGAAAGGTCTAGTTCATCTTTACTGGAGGAGCTTTTAAGAAGGTTGTGATCAAGCAGTTGTGCTAGTACGTTCCCAGTTTGTATTACGGTGATTGCGAAAACCCGTAGATATATTTGCCACATCATTGAGCTCAAACTGAATGTATCTGTGGTCGGAGAAGGAATTCTCTTTTGAGACATGCCAGTTTGAAATCAGATCGTGGATCGAGTCAGAGGTAAGTGTAATATCAAGTACCTCTTTCCTGTTCTTGGTTACAAAGGTGGGTTCATTACCAATATTACTTATGAGTAGGTTAGTGCTTAGTAGATAATCAAATAAGGACTCACCTCTCTCGTTTATATCAGAGCTACCCCATACCGTGTGATGGGCGTTAGCGTCCGCTCCAATTAGGAGACCAACTTTTTTGGATTGCGCGTCCACAATTGCCTTCCTCAAGGTGTCTCCTGGAGCTGGGCTGTCGTGGCCAAGGTAAGAGGATATGAGCCAGTAGGTGGCTTTATCCGTTGTTAAGACAGCGGTGGTGGTGTCCTTGTCGCTGTTGTAAAAATTGGGAGTAAAAATACATTTAAGTCATTTTTTACTAACATGCATGACCTTGGTTCACCTTTCTCCGATGCATACAGTAGTTTATACCCAGGAGTCCTTAGGCCTCTGATGGTGGAGTTTGAGACCCACGGCTCCTGTATCAAGACGATGTCTTCCTTGCTTCTATGCAATCGGAGTATCAGGTTGTTTGCGGCCATGATGGCGTGATGGAGATTAATCTGAACTAATCGCAGCATTGCTACTTTTAGTTAGATCAACCTCCACCACTGTTATGTCGGCGTTATCATCGTCTGAGGAGGAATGAAGTAGGACTTCCTCACTCAGAGTGATGCCTAGGGTGGAGTCTTCAGTATCCATGTCGGAGTTTCTGTCGACCATAGAGTTAGCCTCCTCGTCGGATGGCTTGTTTAGGACTTTGGAGGTCGATGGTTCCACTTGTGTGTTGCATCGACTTCCATATTTGGGGTAGTGAAGCGTTTCCTTCCGCTGAAGGGGCTTCTGTGGGGTGCGCGTTTAGCGAATCTTCGTCTTTTTTATAGATACGAACTATGATTTCATCAAAACCATACCTAATCACGCCTTCGGTCGCGGCCAGTGGAGCTAGTGATTCCCTATTGATCACCAAGAGAGCTGATCTATAGCGGCCCACTGTCTCCTTCTCAACCTTTGGGACTTTCCAGTCGTGAGTAGGTAGGTTTGGGTTGCTTGTTTTGATTAATTTCATAATCATATCTGGGCAGTTGTGTAGAGCCGGGACCATTATACGTGCTCTCGGTCGGCAAGGAATATTCTCCCTTGTAACAACTTCAAGCTTGGCACCCGGCCAGACTTCTGGCAAGCCATTGACAGCAGCCCTGTACAAATCGAAAGATCTCTGATCACCACAGGCGATGAGTTTGATACGATTTTGGTACCATCCTGCATCAGCTGTGTCTGGGAGAGGTCCCGGATTCTCCTCGATGACAGATAAAAATCTGAAACCAAGGTGTGCCTTGACGTCTGCCCATTGATCATGAGAGATGTTTCCATCCACATGACTCCTGTCAATGACTGCGGCTATGATCTTGCCTTTGAGCGCGTCGCTAAAAGAAAGATCCTTATTGAAGGTTGTTGTGCTGCTGGCATGCACTTTCTGCCTTTTCGCATCAGGCTTGTCGCCCTCAAGAGACCTATTGCGCTTTGACGTTGAGTCGCTGCAGGCCGGTTTGTTAATTTTGCTAAGGAAGCCACTAGCCCACTCGAGTTTTCGCGTTTGCTCCGGGGTTCTTTCCGCCGCCGGTATGACACCGACTGCGGCCAGAATCCGAGTAGCATTACGCTGATCTCGATTGGCCTGTGACTTCATGGACCTCTTTTTGCCGACCCAGAGCTGTGTCCGTGTGACACAGCTGTGGATCCACCTCCAGATCTAATCGCTACCGATTCCAATCGGGGTACGTCCTCAACCTTCGAGTCATTTCCACATGTCGTAGATTTTGCCTCTCCGGATGGGGTGTCCCTTCTTGGGGTCGCTTGCGACGTCCTAGCAGGGGAAGGGTTGGGGTGTGGAATTGCCGCCCTTGGGACAGCCGAGCGTCACAGCTGTTCCACTGACGGGTGGTTCCTTCAAATAAAGGTTGCGGCTAGTAGAGCAAGAAAGACTCCCGCTACTAGTGGCAACCACAGGGTTGACAACCCGTTCACAACCCTGAGTTGACTCGACAGCCTTTTCAGTAGATGTGACCGCATTGGCAGCCCTGGCGCGGTTAATTTGTTTTATTATTTTTCTGTTTGTTTTTTTCATTTTGTTCCCACGAGTGAGGCGGAAAGACGGTCAGCCCCGGCAGAGCCGCTTGCCGGGGTAAGGCAGAAATATGACGGACCTTGCCACAGCATCCGAAAGAGCTCGTTAATGGCTGGTTTATCCCCCAGCCTTTCATTCTTCGGCACGGTTTTCGTACAAAGTACGCTCACACCACCACTGAAATTAGGAACCTCTAAACTATGATTGAATTAGGTTTCCGAACATTGCACTATTGAGGAGTTACAACAATTCAGCGACCCAACTCAACCTTAGCTAATCACTATACTGCCAAAAACAGGACACTGTAGTGATCATTGCCCGCCTGGCACCCATTGGAGGGTTTGAATGAGGATTTTTGCCGGGCTAAAAATAGCCCTAGGTTCTCCCCAATAGTTTTGCGTAGATTTTAGGAAGCTTAACCAAATGACAGAGAGGGATGCTTACCCCCTCCCAATAATTTCTGCTATTTAAGATAAATTGAAAAAAGCTAGGTGTTTGACTTCATTGGATATCAAATCTGCTTATTGGCAGATTCCAATTTCGGAAGATTCTAAGAAGTACACAGCCTTTACGGTACCTGGTAGAGGTTTATTCCAGTTCAAGCGAATGCCTTTCGGCCTGCACAATGCTCCTGCTACATGGCAGAGGTTTATTGACAGCGTCTTGGGTCCCGAGCTTGAACCTTATGTCTTTGTTTATTTGGATGATATAATCATCATTTCGGACTCTTTCGAAAAACATTTGGAAATAGTTAGGGAAGTTTTAAATCGCTTACAACAGGCAGGACAACGTAGGGCGGGAGAAATGTCATTTTTGTAGGCCATCTTTAAAATTCTTAGGATATGTGGTAGATAGGAACGGATTACATTTGGATCCAAAGAAGGTTGAAAGTATGGTTAACATACCGATACCTAAAAACGTTAAAGAGGTTAGGAGTTTTGTAGGGACTATTTCCTGGTACAGACGGTTCGTACCAAATTTCTTAGTAAGTCTAAGAAATTTGTTTGAACACCCGAATGCAGTGAAAGCTTTAGGAAAGCTAAAGACTGCCTCGTAACGGCACTTGTCCTGATTTTAATTTTCCGGTCGTAATTCAAACTGATGCGTCCGATTACGGAATTGGTGCGGTGCTTTCACAAACTTTTGAAGATGGCGAAAAGGTTATTTATTCCTTAAGTAGGTCCTTGAATAGGTCACAACGTAATTATTCGACAACGGAAAAGGAATGTTTATGAGTTTTATGGGCAGTTGAGATGTTAAGGCCTCAGGGTAGATTGGCACGCTGGGCAGTGAAGCTACAGAAGCTTCATTTTGAAATCATACACCGTAAGGGAAAGATACCAGATATGTTATCTCGGGGAGTTTCTGTAGTGAGGATTTCGGAAGAGGATTTAGACCCTTGGGTGGGGAAAATGATTTCTAGTGTAGAATCAAACCCTTTGGGATATCCAACATGGAGAGTGGAGATTGGACGACTATATGAATTTGTGAAGTCGAACCATATAATTGTTCACGAGAGTAACGAAGAATGGAAATTAGTATTTAGTAGGAAAAAAAGATAGGTTAGCCATTTTGAAAGAATGTCACGAAAGTCCATTAGCGGGACACATGGGAGTTAGAAAAACATTTGCAAGAGTAGGGGCCAAGTACTACTGACCAAAGATGAGACTTTCCTTACGCGATTGAAAAATCACCCCAAAGTACGACCTTCAACCTGAGGGGCCAGGTCCTGAATTTAACTCTAAGGCCAAATAGCCAGAAAGCAGTTAGATATGCCGCCTTTAATGTGCTGGGTTTCACACAGCCACCAAAACAAAACCCCTGGTTTGGCAAAGAATGCAGGCATGCCTATGCAGCCAAAATTTACGAATAGGAAAGAATTTTGTTCCGATTTTGTACGGTAATAAGGCTGATAATCAGATAATGGGAAGAACACAGCGTGATGTCAAAGGCGCCTTTGTGAGAATTGAGACAGGAGCGGCATAAATGGGCTTAGCGGTAAATGAGGGAAAAACGAAGTATATGCTGTCTTCGAGGAAAGACCCAACACCGACGGCTCGGACAGAAAGTCACAATAGACGCATACAACTTCAAGGTAGTAGCGGAGTCTGTCTACCTAGGCTCCGCTATAAACACGGGCAATAACACTAGCGCCGAGGTCAGACGAAGAATAACTCTTGCTAATCGCTGTTTATTTGGGCTAAGAAAGCAATTGAGTGGAAAAGCTCTCTCTCGAGCAACTAAGGTTAAATGTACAACACCCTCATCATTCCAGTCCTGCTGTACGGTGCAGAAGGATGGACCTTGATAAAGTCTGATGAAAGCGCCTTAGGCTGTTTCGAGAGGAAGGGGTATGGCGAAAAAGATATAACAGTGAACTTTACGGGTTTTACAACGACATGGACCTAGCCAGAAGGGTCAAGGTCCAGAGACTCAGATGGCTTGGTCATTTAGAGCGGATGGACACCAATGCTCCGGCCCGGAAAGCCTTCGACACTATTCCCGAGGGACGTAGGAGGAGCGGAAGACCGCGACTAAGGTGGCGCACTCAAGTTGAAGAGCACTTCAATCAACTTGGAGTGCAAAACTGGAGACAGCTAGCTAGGGACCGAGTTGGCTGGCGGAGACTGTTGATTGAGGGTCAAATCCACAACGGACTGTATCGCCACCTTAAGTAAGTAAGTCACCACTTGGAGGCGAGAGTAGGACTTGATAGACAGCGGTTACTGAGGACGCTTGTGTCCTCATCTACTATTGGACTCTCCGTATTGTTACTGGTCCCCAAAGCATCGAAAAGACAATGTTTTGCGTGTAATCTTTAGGTAAATGTATATATTTGTTTATTTATTTATCCTTATGTTTATAATGTTCATGAAAAAAAAATGAATCATTTATTCTTTTGTTTATTTGAAAAAAAGTACAATCAAAAGTTATTACATTTAACATTTACGCATTCATTTGGATTAAATGCTGCATTTATACTCAACTCATTGAATGTTTATTGTGTTTGTTTGTTTAACTTCCTAAGTGTTCAAATTTGAAGAACCAACGAATACAAATAATATAACTTCAAGCCTTTATAATTGCTTTTTTTTCTTGCTTTTGTTTAAGGCTTCTAATAAAAAAGTAAATAAAATCAGAAAAAGAAGTAATAATAACGGTATTATCCTATTGCTGACGTCACTAGCTCTGCTAGATCTGAATCTGTTGTCCTGACTGTCAATTGCATTGTTACACCCTCCGATAGAGCCAATTTAGCTCGCACAAGAATCTCTGCTCCACCTCTAAATGTACCTAAACAAACAAACAAACAATCGTTAATTAATAAAAAGAAAAACGAAAACAAATTCTTAAATCAAACCTGAACAAAGGAGTGTATGCGTGTGTGTTCCCTCGGCTACCTTTTCCGACATATTCGCAGCTCCCAATCCAATGAACTTTAATATTGTGTTGACGGCTTCTTGAAGAGTATTTACAGCAGATAACGAATAAGTATCTTCAGCTTCAACCCATTCTAAAAGGCAAAATTCGGATGAGATTTCGAAAAAGTATTGAAATTATGTATTTACCTTCGGTATTCGCAGCATCCCAAACAGCAGCGAAATTACTTTTCTTCGACTTTTGAATTTGATCGGCAACAGTTATTTCCATGTCTTCCAGCATATATTCGTCATCGTAGCCATCTTCGGAATCTGGTTCGCCAGTTGTTGGGTCACAATCTTTGACAACAAAACGTAGAGTTGCACCGAACGTAGCTGTTGAGTGACATTGTTAGATTGAGAGTTCGAGACCAGAATCTTATACTGTGAGTACTTACCAGCTGAGCTTCCAACATCTGGTGGGAATTCGACAATGACGAATGTCGTTTTAAGTTCATTGTATGGCAACTTCGGGCAAGGAATAACCGCTCTTGTAGTGAATCCTTCTGGAATGGTTAATTCAACTCGGGCATTTTCAAGTATTTGATCGGACAGAGTGTTGAGGCAATCGAACTAGAAGAAATAGAAAATAAGAGATTAGACATCGACTTTAAAGTATGAGAATTCCAATCGGTAAGTGGAATACTGATCGATTTTGCTGCGGGGTGAGATGTTGTGGTAGCAACACGTGGTTCCCACATCTCACCATCCAATAAGGAACATGGAGATTTCCCGATCAATCTCCTGTCCACCAGATTGATCACTTTGCGAACGACGGAAAACACTAGCATTCTAGATACTCGAACTTTAGGAGCTAACATCGACTCGGAACGCTACCTCGTCATATCATATCGTAATGCTACGAATATCCCAATAACGACCAAAACAAGGAAATGCTGCAAGAAAATTCGACTTCGGACGGCTGCATTCGCAAGAGATCGCCAGATTCTTCTCTGATCGAGTGTCAAGTAACCTCTTAAGAAGTCCTATGCTGCCAAAATCAAGAATAGAAGAACAGTGGCAACATTGCCAGAAAGCAGTTAGAGATGCCAGCTCTAATGCGCTGGGTTTCACACAGCCACCAAAACGAAACCTCTGGTTTGACGATGAATACAGCCAAGCAGGAGGCATACAAAGCGGCGCTGCATAGAAGGACAAGAGCTGCTCGTGAGCTCTATGAGAGAGAGAGAGATGACAGAGGAACGCTGGTTGCCTTCTAAGGAGAAAAAAAAGAGAGCATGAGAAGCGTAAGATCGAGGATGTTGAGAGAGCAAACAACGTTAATGAAGTTCGGAGGTTATATCGGAAGGTAAAACAGCTGGGTCAAGGTCATCGAGCAAGAACCGATGTCTGCAGAGAAACAAGCGAACATCGATGCTGAAGACTTAGAAAGACTACTTGTGTAGATTGTATAACGGCGACAACGAACAGAATCCCGCCTACAGCAGGAGCCATTCATTGGACACGATTATAGCCAAAAATTCCTTGAACCCGACCGAGACGAAGTTGACGGCAATATCACGGTTGAAATCCAACAAAGTTGCTGGAGCAGATGGTCTTGCTGCGCCAACTACAGAGGAATCAGCCTACTTAACATCCATTAGATTCTGCCGTAATATAAGTCTGAAGTCTGAAGCCATTTCTCAGCAATCTGATTGTGGCTTCAGACCAGGAAAATCAACTATCGACCAAATTTTCACTTCAGGGACGAACTGTATAAAGCTATGTCTAGTGTTCGCATCCCTACCTCTCTCTCTCTCTCTTTATCTTCTGCAGCCCTGATTTCAAAACTTCACGGCCAATTGGGAACTGATCCTAAATATTCATTGGACACAAGACAAACCCAAGAAAAAACCGCTCGTTTGTTCCCAGTTCACTGTGTAACGAAAAACAACCACCAAATAACAGAAAAGCATCACTTACCTGGAATACTATATGATTTTTGAAAATATGTTTCACACATTGCACAGTATATTCGGTCTCGCTCTCTGTAAGTTGTATTGGTGTCGTGGTTCGATGGATTGGGCCAAGCACTTGAATTCCAGGCAACTGAGCCAAACGAGCAGCACTTTCTTCTTCGCGAGTTATCTTTGGTACCCGGGGAGCTGAAAAATAACAAAAATAAATACAAAGTAGCGCAAATCACCATCGATACCCAACATACCATTTGAAATCAACATTGTCTCGTTTGACACTTCCTCCTTTATGATGGCAGCCTTCGGAACGATCGACAAATCAAATGGTTCATTCAAATCACCATTCAAATGGGTAAGCAATGCCTTCTCAAGCAACGGCAACGAACAATTCGATCTCTCAATAATGTAACTCTTGTAGAGATCCTGTTTGTCCGATTGCAAAATGTGAAAATAATAAGTTGCACGATCGCGAACCTCATCGTCTGGATCCATTTGACAGCGACCCAGCAAAACCATGATATTGGCCAACAGAGCTGGACACGAAGCTCCGAATTGGGCAAGGGCCGTCACAGCGGCTGCCCTCACAATCGGGCTCTCGAGTATAACTCGATTGTAAATGAAACGAATGTACTTGGATGGACTGCTGGCGAATGGTCCTTCCTTGCCGAGCAAATGAAGAATTCTCACAGCCAGCGAGGTGTGCTCACAATCTTCAATGAATTCGCACAGATGTGAGAGTCCCGATTCCTTGGCGTCGGCGTTTTCTTCGATAATTGTGATGATTGTGTCGACAATTGATGTTTTGTATTCCAAGCCGCCTTCCTCGCGCAACATGCCACTCAAGAAATTCATGAGCACTGTATGCTTGCGTGGATATTTGGTGCAGAGTGCACAAATGGCCTGAACCACAACAACTTTGAATTCGTCCGAGATTTCAGCTACAAATGATGAAATCTGCTTCATCAAACGCTCAACAGAACTCTCAGCTCCGGTCTTGAGCAGTGTTGTGATGGCCAAAGTGGCAACCGATCGATTGGAATCGGTGATCAAGCCTTCCAGATCCAAGTTGCAAGTTGTCACTGCCGCCGGATGGGTCATGGCGACTTTGTTGAGTGTTCGCACAGCAGCGAAACGTAATGTAGCCTTTGGCGACGAGCAGAAAAGCTGTAGAATGCTAAAAGCTGGCGAAAGAACTCGTGTATTGGTGTTCTTTAGATTGACAATGGCATGGGCGGCCTCATATATGACCATTTCACTTTTGTGACGCAAACAGGACTCGATAAAAGTAAACATTGGAGATTCGGAGAGTTCGTCACTGCTGAAGTCTTCCTCTTCGATCAATTTGCATGAGATTCGAATCTGGAAAATGCCAAATATTAGAAGAGGCAAAAGAAGGTGAAAAGATTTGATGAATAAGGAAAAGCTTACCAACATACAGACAGCGTAAGGACTCTTGAGGAAGTTCTTTGTCAACTTATTGACCAATTTAGACACTGCCAAACGATCGGACTTTCGAATGTGGTACAATAATCCCAAAGCATGGTACTGCACCATGATGTTATCACTGTTAAGAGCCTCCTGAGCTTCGTTGGCCCAACGTTTGACAACATCGCTAGCTTGGCCAGCCAGTCGAAGAGAACTGACGAGGGCGGCACACGAAACAGCGGCATTCTTGTCGACAATGCATTGTTTCATGTAACGCTCGACAGCTTGTAGCATGGTGTTGTCGGTGATGCTGCAGAGAGCACGAATTGCTGCAGCACGGTAGAGATCCTCCTTGCCGGTCATGTCCTTGGTCAACGAACTTGTTACGATGATGACGTCTTCGGCTAATCGAACTGAGCTCCTTAATACCCAAGTAAACCATTCGTCGCAAAACGACATCCTTCGATTGGAATAGCTTGGTCATGGCAAAGAAGCAATCGGTGGCTTCACGGGAAACCAACACTTCACCCTGAAAAGAGATTTATTTAATTCAGTCCAGTTGAAACTGAGTTATGTGTTCGCTTACTTGGTTGATGAGATACAAGATTTTGGTTAGGATTTGAATACATTTTCTTGGATTGACCGGTGTTTCGTTGAATGTGCGAGTCTCTTGTAGAACTGATGTTTTCTCCAAGTTCTGGTAGATGTTGGTTTGTCCTGAAAGCAAGTTTTGTTATTTTTGGTTGGTGACTTAAAACACAACACCGACTTGAGTTTTGATTCCTAGGCATTGTATTTATTCATTTTCGTGAAATAGAAATACTTAAAATGATTTTGACAAGTCGCCAGTTGTCCCTTGGAAAATTTATTTGTAGAAAGTAAATAAGAACATGTTGCTAAGACAACGTGATTGTATTTTAATTTTTTGTTCACTTCGAAGCGCTACAAATGTCCCACTTCTCTGTTAGTCCAAGAAGAAAGTTCAATGGACAATTCCATAATGTAAGGAATTAACAGACGTAAAATGTGACTGTCCTTCTCTTTTAGTCCAGACAGCTTGAAAATACATTTGAGCTCACTGGGTCTACTAATTATCATCTCAGATTAATTGGGCTCGATGCTACTGACGCCCCTTGTGCGTGGAAATGGCGTTCATTGTCTATTCCAATCGAATTCGGAAGTTAGAAAGCCGATGTAAAAGCGTTCGTTAAGGCAAGGAGCTGGGTTAGACTAAAGATTAGGCTTTGAATGGGTCTTATAAGACACTTTAACAGAGACGTACAAAAAAAAGGCAACAGATGCTTAAAATCTTATAGAAACGCTGCTTATATGCACAAAGACTAGCCTCATATATGGTTTCTGCCATAGAAACAATGTCAGGGCTAAAACTACAACTTTGTTTTTCCTTTGATAAGCACAAGAAAACGTTCACCATAATATTAGAATCTGTTCATTGTCTTGTGGATATTGTTACTACGGTCGAGATAACTCCGAATTGATCTAAAAATACATTTTGCAAATCTTAAAGCAAAAAACATAAGTTTTTGAATCCACGGACTCCACAGACAACATTAAAATAAATAAATGAGAAAACCGAACCCGGTCAGTCATCATTCGATGATCTCAAATTCAACTTGAAATTACCTTCATCCTCGTCTTCCTTTTCACGTCGGAAATTGCCCATTTTGTTGGTTTGGTTTTATTTGTTAAAATATAATCTCGGTAGGTGTTATTTTGGGAGATATTTTTTAGTAAAATTTAATTGAATATTTTTTTCCAACTTTTGCAAAAAAAGTAATTTACACGTCACAATCTCACACAGTCGCTGGTAAATGTCATCTCATTTGACAGTTTTTTGTGGAGTTGGCGGCGAATTAAAGCGAAATGTGAAATTTTGAAGGCGAGATAGCTGTCAAATAATGAAATCCCAGTATTTATAACAGTTTCTGAACAGGGGTGTTAAAAAAACACGTTAACTATTTTTGCCGCTGATGAGAGTTACCGCGGGTCGAAAGTTGACACATTCAAATATTTTACCCACCATTCATACTTTCAGTACTTGCCAGTCAACTGGCTTGCGAATTGCGAAGCCACAGTAAAAAACGACATTAAAACAAGTTTAAATTGAGACGGATTCAAAAAAGTTTTTGTAAAACTCATACCATACCTTCAAAGTAAGTAAATGCTGGAAAGTCCCCTGTTCTTTAACTCAGTCGTTAACTTACTTAAGGTTGCGCTACAGTCCGTTGTGGACTTGGTCCTCAACCAACAAAAGGTTTTCCGGGCCGGTGCAATGGTATTCATCCGCTCTATATGACCAAGCCATCTGAAACGGTGGACCATAACCCTTCTGGCCAGTTCCGTGTCGTTGTACAACCCGTAAAGTTCGCTGTTGAATCTTCTCTCCATTTTCCATCAATGTACAAGGGGCTATAAATAACCCGAAGAACTTTCCTCTCAAAATAGCCTAATATGCTGTTTCCACTGACGCTAATCACGAGATTTAGCGAAGTAGATTAACGATAAATCACGACTTTTCTTGGATTTAAGGAAGACGAAACGTAGTATTGTACATTGTACTAAATGTGCTATTATTCTACGTTTTCATCTACTAATATGTACCCTAAATCCCAGAAAAGTCGAGATTTGTTTTTAATCTACATCGCTAAATCTCTTAGGCCCGTTTGCTGATTCGGAACATAAATTTATGTTTTACTTAAAGTTCTCCTTTTGTATGGGGATTTTATACAGAACTTAAGAATTCCGGAACGTCCCATACAAAAATGAAAACTTTATGCAGAACTTACATTTATGACTCGAATGAACAAACGGCTCTTAATTAGCATCAGTGGAATCAGCATGTAAGGCATATTCATCCGATGATGAAGGTGTTGTTGGTCTTGCCTTAGTTAATTGAACAAGGGCTTTACCACTCAATTATTTGTTTAGCTCAATGAAACAGCGATTAGCAAGAGTCATTCTTCATCTGATCTCAGCGCTGTTATTGCCGGTGCTGATAATGGAGCCTACTACCTCGAAGTTACATGCGTCTATTGTGACGTTCTATCAACCTGTTTCTCTATTTTTTTTAACCCACTTCTGTTTCAATTCTTGCAAAGGTGCCATTGACTTCACGCTTTGTTCTTCCCATTAAGTCAATATCATCGGCGATCGCAAGAGGTTAAACTTATTTGTGGACGGTAGTAGTGGTGTTGATATTTTTTTTGTTTTGCGCTACATTGCTTTATAGATGCTGTCATACGTGATCTAACAATAGATAAAAAAGTAGTGTGTCGATTTGGGGCTTATATGTTTTTTTTCCAGGATCTACCACAATGTGAACATTTGGTTGATGGTTCCTTGGTCTGAAGCCACATTGATAAAGCAGGGTATACGTACGTCAAATTCCCATCCTGCATGGGAGAGTGTGTTAGTAAATTCTGATTGACGTTGCATATACACACGTCCAGCATGGGACTTCAATCAGTCAGTTTTTTTCTGCTGCTGAGGAAGAAAGGAGTACCGAAAAAAAATAAAAAAATTAAAATAAAAATTTAAAAAATGAATATACTTTTTTTTCTTTTTTCTTCTTAGTTTTTTCTTCTTTTTTTCTTCTGATTTTTTCTTTTTTTTCCGCAATGCTGGATCATTCACTCAATCACGACGGATGGCAATTTGACGTGTGTATACCCTTAAGGACCAATCAGATTGTTAACGAGAGGCTTTAACTTATAAGCGATGACGTGCGAAAAGTGAAAAAAGTCAACTTTGTCGCGCGCATCTATACAGATTTTCATGGCCATTTTCATGCATTATTTTCAGCTATTGAATATTTTAATATTAGAAATCAAATCAATGAAGAATTATTATACAAAATCGGTTTTTAAAAATCAAATAAAAAGTGCCTTTTCGCTAATTATTGTAAAACGTTTGATAAGTCGGTGATTGAAAAATTGTTTATAGAAATACAAAATATAAAAATTACCTCAAGTGCATCCCTGTTAGAAAATGTTTTGACATTTCATTCTCCTTTGAAATTTGAAAACTTTGGAAAGTACTCTTCTCAAATGCCATGTGAGTTCTATAAACAAAATAAATTTAATTTCCAAAAAAGTGTATTATTAAATAAATTTTGTTGTTTAGCACACCATGCCTGAAAAAAATAATCAATGGGACAGTGACCCGAAATCTTGGTCGAAACCAATCAAACCTCTCGAAGAAAAATGGAAACTTGTGCCGGCTTTTCTCAAAGTCAAAGGTCTGGTCAAGCAGCACATCGATTCATTCAATCATTTCGTTAATTTGGACATCAAAAAGATTATAGCAGCTAACCAAATCGTCCAGAGTGATGCCGATCCAATGTTCTACCTTAAATATCTCGATGTCAATGTAGGCACACCAGACATTGAAGATGGCTTCAATATTACTAAACCAACAACTCCTCACGAGTGTCGACTTAGGGATGTCACCTATTCGGCGCCTATCACAGTCGACATTGAATACACCCGAGGTTCCCAGAGAATCATAAGAAATAACTTGCTCATTGGACGAATGCCCATCATGTTGAGATCTTCGAATTGTGTGCTAAGTGGTAAGTCCGAGTATGAATTGGCCAAAATGAACGAATGTCCACTGGATCCGGGTGGGTATTTTGTTGTTCGTGGACAGGAAAAGGTTATTCTAATTCAAGAACAGTTGTCATGGAACAAAATGATTACCGAAGAGTTCAATGGCCAGATCCAGTGTCAGGTAACTAGTTCTACTCACGAAAAGAAGTCCAGAACTCTGGTTCTTGTCAAACATGGCAAATACTATCTCAAGCACAATTCAATGACTGATGACATTCCGATTGTTGTGATCTTCAAAGCAATGGGAATCATCTCGGATCAGGAAATCATGTCTCTCATTGGAACCGACACCGAGACGCAGAACAGATTTGCTGCGTCATTGATGGATGCTTTTAATTTAAAAGTCTTCACGCAGCAGCGAGCTCTTGAGTATATGGGTTCGAAATTAGTCGTAAAGCGGTTCCAGACTTCAGCCTCCAAAAACAAAACACCAGCCGATGAAGCTAGAGAACTTCTTATGACCACCATTTTGGCCCATGTTCCCGTCGAGAACTTTAATTTCCAAATCAAGTCAATCTATGTCTCACTCATGGTTCGACGAGTTATGGCCGCCGAGTTGAATAGCGAAGCCTTCGACGATCGTGATTACTACGGAAACAAAAGGCTCGAACTGGCAGGTTCTCTGATATCCCTTATGTTCGAAGATCTATTCAAGAGGCTCAATTGGGAACTCAAAATGATTGCCGACAAAAATATTCCCAAAGTCAAAGCAGCTCAATTTGATGTTGTTAAGCACATGCGAGCGGCTCAAATAACTGTCGGTTTGGAATCTGCCATCTCCTCGGGCAATTGGACCATCAAGCGTTTCAAAATGGAACGTGCTGGAGTGACGCAGGTCCTCTCAAGATTGAGTTATATCTCGTGTCTCGGCATGATGACAAGAGTGAATTCTCAGTTTGAAAAGACTCGAAAGGTGTCCGGACCGAGATCCCTGCAACCCAGTCAGTGGGGAATGCTCTGCCCGTCAGACACTCCCGAAGGAGAAGCTTGTGGATTAGTCAAGAATTTGGCCCTGATGACTCACATCACTACTGAAGTCGATGAAGGTCCTGTAATTCGACTTGCTTTCAATGCTGGCGTTGAGGATATTCGCCTAGTGGGAGGTGATGCCATCAATAATCCCAAAGTCTTTATGGTATTCATCAACGGAAACATTCTCGGGGTGACGATTTGCTACAAGCGCCTAGTGCAGGTGTTTCGGATGATGCGACGCAAGGGTTTGCTTGGACCATTTGTGTCCATCCACACCTCACACACACAACGCTGTGTCTACATCCACACCGACGGGGGACGTCTTTGTCGTCCCTACATTATAGTCATCAAAGGCAAACCCATGGTGCAGCAATGTCACATTGATGAACTCAAGCGTGGAGTTCGAAAATTTGAAGACTTCCTCACAGACGGGCTCGTGGAGTATTTGGACGTGAACGAAGAGAACGATTCTTTCATTTCATGGAACGAGGCCGAAATCAGTGCTGAGAATACAACACATCTGGAAGTAGAACCGTTCACTTTGCTTGGTGTTTGTGCTGGGCTCGTTCCCTATCCGCATCACAATCAGAGTCCCAGGAACACTTATCAATGTGCTATGGGCAAACAAGCGATGGGAGTAATTGGCTATAACCAGAAGAATCGCATTGATACGTTGATGTATAATCTCGTGTATCCACAAGCTCCGATGGTTAAGTCGCGGACAATTGAATTGACGAATTTCGATAAGTTGCCTGCTGGGCAGAACGCGACTGTGGCGGTGATGAGCTACTCGGGGTACGACATCGAAGATGCTCTCATCTTGAATAAGGCGTCCATTGATCGCGGCTATGGAAGGTGCTTGGTGTACAAGAACTCCAAGTGCACGGTGAAGCGATATGCAAATCAGACGTACGACAGGATCATGGGGCCGATGAAGGACTCTGCAACAAATAAGGTTTGGATCTTAGTAACCAGCAAATTTTATAATTCTCAAAAACCTCTTACAATTTTCAGGTTATTTTCAAACACGATGCTCTGGACACTGACGGAATAGTTTCTCCCGGAGAGATGGTCGTAAACAAACAAATCCTCATCAACAAGGAAATGCCCGCAGTGACTTCAATCAATCCAATTGAGCAAAAAGAACCCAGCCAAGCTGGAATCCAATATACAGCAGTTCCTATATCCTACAAAAATCCAGAACCAAGTTACATTGAAAAAGTGATGGTTTCGGCCAACGGCGAAGAAGATTTCCTAATCAAAATCCTTCTGAGGCAAACTCGACGTCCGGAAATAGGAGACAAGTTCAGTTCCCGTCACGGGCAAAAAGGCGTTACTGGTCTCATTGTCGATCAAGAAGACCTGCCCTTCAATGACTCCGGAATTTGCCCCGACATGGTCATGAATCCCCATGGTTTTCCATCTAGAATGACAGTGGGCAAGACACTCGAGCTGCTCGGTGGTAAAGCTGGTCTTCTCGAAGGGAAATTCCACTACGGCACCGCATTTGGTGGATCAAAGTGTAAAGATATCCAAGACGAGCTGTTCAAGCATGGTTACAATTACATGGGCAAAGATGTTTTCTACTCGGGAATAACAGGCGAAGCACTGGAAGCGTATATCTATTCCGGTCCGGTATACTATCAAAAGCTCAAGCATATGGTTCAAGATAAGATGCACGCTCGTGCTCGAGGACCCAAGGCTGTGTTGACAAGACAACCGACTCAAGGTCGAAGCAGAGAAGGTGGATTGCGTTTGGGTGAAATGGAACGTGATTGTTTGATCTCGTACGGAGCAAGTATGTTGATTATGGAACGATTGATGATTTCGTCTGATGCTTTCGATGTGGATGTGTGTAAGACTTGCGGACGACTGGCTTATTGTTCGTGGTGTCATTATTGCCAGTCGTCGGCGAATGTTTCGAAGATTTCGATGCCTTATGCTTGTAAGCTACTCTTCCAAGAGCTGACTAGTATGAATGTTGTGCCAAAGTTGAAGTTGCAAAACTACTAACTTGGACTTCCTTCTTTTTGTTTTATTGAATTATTGTTATAAGAATATAATAAATTACCATTATTTTCTATGTCTGAAGAAAATTTGAATTTTATATTTTCTGGGGCGAGGAGGCCGCCCAATCATAATTTTTGTATACCAACTGTTATTACAAGCAACGCTATCTGAAATCCTTATTTGAAATAGATATAAATGATTTGTGTGTAAAAAACTTCGACTGAATGCTCAAAAAAGTGGATTCCAATCTGCCATCGAAAATTTGAAGTAAATCTTAAAAATAGATTCATCTTAACTGTAGCCTTGTTGGACCTTCAAGGTTTGCCTACAGTTCTTCATTAACTCTTTACGCCCATTCTAAGGAAGCAGGT
This sequence comes from Sphaerophoria rueppellii, assembly GCA_920937365.1. NCBI lineage: Eukaryota > Metazoa > Arthropoda > Insecta > Diptera > Syrphidae > Sphaerophoria > Sphaerophoria rueppellii. The sequence continues at coordinate 41,326,043 of CAKKXW010000003.1, read as the reverse complement.
CAGAATTTTCAGGGTATAAGTTTGATATTGAGCGCTTATCAACTGTAACGGTTTTGCCACGTCATGGTCCTCAAATTCGACACAAATTTTGAAATGGAAATGTACAGCAGATATCAATTCTTCACGTATATTACGCTAGAATCTCCATTTTATAAGCTGTACTCGGGACCATCTGGGAATTTGTTGCTATTTTGAACCGAAAAAATTGATGTTGTGCCTTGAAACGAGGCAATAGGAGAGGAATGGGAAGGGTAGGATTGGGAGGTGAAGGAACGTCGGGATAGAAGACGGGTGAGAACAGGGAAAGGGGAAGGAATGTCCATCACGGCAGCTGCGGCATGCTTGCATCGCTCAGTCCAGCTCGTCGGATGTGGGGGGGTCTTGCTACCGTGACTGGACCTCGCCTCTTCCAAAAACATACAACATGCCATGCGATTGCTGAAAACAAAGAAATACACCACCACCACTCACTCGCTTTCCTCGACAGCCGTTGATGTACCTACGGCTTGGCCTAGTCCCACCCTACCTGGAATCCAGTCGGCCCATATTCGGATTCCCCATAAGTTCTTACTTCATCTCAAACTCGGCTTAGTTAGCCATTCATCCCCGTCGACTTACCATACCACACCCCCTGAAGATTCTCAGTACTCCATGATTGTTTTCAATTCAATAAGAAAATAAGTCGGGAATACATTCATCTGTTGATTTACAAAATTTATTGTTCAGCAGAGCAACATTGAATTCTCCTTACAAAAAAAAACGATTACGTTACGCTTAAACAAAAATCGGGAATTATCATACAAACTAGAACTAGTAATCATAACCTAATTAGTGCAAGGGAGACCTTTCCTTTCCTTTTCTTGTTTTTAATTTTGGGTTGACTACTCCGTCAAAGACAAGGTGATGAAAAAGAGGACAATTCTTCAAGAGCACGGGCTTTGATTTTCTCAGCCTCGCCACTGGGTTTGGCTTTTCCTTGGTCCAACTTACTGGCCTCCTTTCTGAGGTCTTTCTGTATCGGACCCCTTATTGCCTACCTACAAGGAGCTCGATGTAAAGGTTAAAAAGGGGGGAGTGCAAAAATTGCGCTTCGCGAGGGACGTAGGAGCCACCTTTCCTCGGGCTGCTCTTTCGACTCAAAAGACGAGTCCCAAACTACAACTAATCACTGCTTGATAAAAACAAAAAAGCTCGAAACGGTCTCGATACACTTAGGTAGCAAAATAACAACAATAATTTAAACAAATAAACGTAAGATTATTGTAATAATAAGGCAAAATGTAGAATAAATAATCAAAGATTGGATAAATAATGAAAATCATGCAAAAACTAGTATCTAAAGAAACGAATATATATATATATAGAAAAAAAACTGCATAAATATGTTGTGGTGGTGCAATGGAATCCGGGCTTCAAATTTCGTCCAGCTACGTCTTTGTTGAGTGGACGTGCGACTTGCCAAACTGTATGGGATCGGCCTGAAAGCCCCCTGGAGCGCGGGTGGATCGTGGCGGCTCGATCGGTTTGTTATTATAATATTTTTCTTAGAGTATCGCCGTTTTGTGACGACGGGCACTTAAATGCAACTTAATAACTCAAAGTTTACTTGGGGAGCCCGGGTAAGGCACGGGCTGTTTTCACCGATTTTGTCTTCTCATAAACTGGACGGTGTTCCTGGTTCATGGGGTCCCTGACGTTCTATTCTGGTTTTTTAATCTAACCACCCGCGGAAATCCACCTATCACAGAAAAACACTAATCTTAGACACTTTTCGGTTCGTTACTTTCTCATTTCACCTTACCCTGACCGCACTTTTCTCTTCCTTTTTTTAAATTTCACGAAAATTTTTCTACGATTCCACGCACTGCATGTATTTAGGGGCTAATAATTCACTTTGCTCGTTTAAGCTTTACTTTAAATTTAGTCTTAGTTCAGTATCTACAAATTCTATGGCTGTCGCTGTTTCCGTATACAGATTTAAACTCCAACTGAACTCTCGCTTACAGTAGCAATGACACCCAACCCAGTCTTACGATGGTAGAAAACCACTTTCCCTACTGTACCGATCGAGTGTACATCCTCATCCGATATATTGGCCATCACCCCATTATCGGTATTTGCCTATTTGGTCAAAGTCCAATTTGAACTTGTCATACCACCAACAGCAGACTATTTCAATGGCTTCTTCCTATGTACTTTATTAATATCCCTGTCGGTTGTGGTACGTGATATGCCAACGCAGCGCGCTCTAGGCGTTCAGTCGCTCAAACCCATATTATGGTTGGTGTATCGGCTCAGAATTGTCAGACAGGCAGATGACATTTCTCTGCATTTGTCAAAAACCCCAATCAATTTATTTACATTTTTTTATTTCGCAATGAGTTTCCCAAAATTATTTAACAAAACCAACAAAATTAATGCCAAGGAAGTGCAAAGAAAACAAAAATAAATAATAAACAAGAAGAGAGAGGACTAACTAACGATGAACAATGGACCGGAGCAGACAACAAATAGGTAAGTATCCCTACCCTGGGTCGGCAGATACTTCTTCCCGAATTTTTTTTCTTTTGCAGGTGACTGGCGAGCTACCTGGACCTGACCGAGATCGCACGGAAGAGCACCAGGAAGCAATCTACGGAGCCATCCACCAGGACGATCGGATCTTGAGGATTTGCTTCGTTTCCTTTTTACTTACAAATAAATTCCATAAGTTCCAACTTAACCTCGTTTTTCTCGTTTTTTCACAGCCATAACAGCCTCTTTTAGTTTACGAGAAACGGCTGTGGAGCTGACGTAATATTACGCTACATTCTCCCTTTATATGTATATCTAGACAAACAAAGCTCCAATCGATTTCCTAAAAGAGGCACAACATCAATTTTTTCGGTTAAAAATAGCAACAAATTCCCAGATGGTCCCCGAGTCGGAATTGTAACCCTTCACTTGGGTGGACCACCCCTAACCCTGTAAATACGAGATAGAGTATATCTTGTAAACCAGAGCAGCTAGCAACACGAGATCAGCGGAGTATTTTGTTGCTGAAAAATAGACCAACTACATTTGTTGAAATCATTGAACATTTCTCTGCAGCAAATTAGCAAAAAAATATGGGATTGGATTCAAATCCAATCGTCTAGATATATAAAGGGAGATTGTAGCGTAACATTACGTCAGCTCCTCAAACGTTTCTCGTAAATTTAAAGAGGCACAAAATCAATTCTTGCGGTACAAAATACCAACAAACTTCCAGATGGTCCCCGAGTCCGGCTTATAAAATTTTAGCGTAATATACGTCAATTCATAAGACGGTGGAAAAAACGTTTAACTTTGTATTTTAACCCCGTTGCGGCAGATCCTGGAAAAAAAGTTATGAACTTCTAATCGATACCCACCACCTTTACGTCGATTTTAAGGCCGCTTATGACAACATCAGAGACAAACTGTATAAAGCCATGTCTAGTTTTGGCATCCCTACCAAGCTTGTTCGCTTGTAGAAAATTACGATGGAGAAATCAGGCTGCGCCATCAACGTTGGCAATGAGCTAACGGAAGCTTTCGATTTCGAAAAAGGATTCAGACAATGTGATGCACAGTTACACGCTTTCTTTAACATCGTTCTAGAGAAGATAGTGCAAAACTCCACCGTCAAAAAAAAATCCAAAAAACTGTTCAACGTCTCACGTACGCCGATGATATTGATATAATGGGAAGAACACGGCGTGATGTCAATGGCGCCTTTGTGAGAATTGAGACAGAAGCGGAAAAAATGGGTTTAGCGGTAAATGAGGGAAAAACGAAGTATATACTGTCTTCGAGGAAGGACACCCAACACCGGCTCGGACAGAATGTCACAATAGGCGCACACAACTTCGAGGTAGTAGGGGAGTTTGTCTACCAAGGCTTCGCTATAAACACGGAAAATAACATCAGCGCCGAGATCAGACGAAGAATAACTCTTGCTAATCGCTGTTTCTTTGGGCTAAGAAAGAAATTGAATGGAAAAGCCCTCTCTCGAGCAACTAAGTTTAAATTGTACAACACCCTCATCATCCCAGTCATCATAGAGAATATATAATACCTAGAGTCACGACTTCGGGTGTTCGCTCTCTTTTTGCCTACAAGCTGCAATTTGGTCGTTTTGTACTAACCCAGTGAGAATGTGTTAGTTTTCCAACGCACTGAGTTAGATACATTGCTCAGGTTGGAGTCGAGGTGGGTTTCATGGGCTCAGATTTCGAAAATAAATTTTCGTTGAGCTCAGCATTTTCAAAAAAAAACTTAAACATGCAAAAAATGCATGTAATATGAAAAATAAATACGTTATATTGTTTCTTTGCACTTTTAACATATAATTGCACTATATATATACTGTAATATGTATACACCTCTATATTTATATATGTCAATCTATTGTAATGTGTACACACTTTGTAACTCCGCCTATACTTAAATGTGTAAACACTATCTATCTCTGTCACTCTTATATTGTCTAATTGCTGAATAGTTATGTAGCAAAAGTTTTATTTGTAGTTGTAAGTAATTGTGTATACACTCTAGTGGTTAAGAGGAGAACTTCGTTAAGCATCGAGAAGTTTCAGCGCCTACTAGAATCAAGTAGTTTCTCGAACTTATTTGAGTTATATAAATACCCGCTTGGTGTCGAAAATAATTAATTGAATGTGAACTGCTATAAAGTAAAGACACTGTGTTTCCCAGCAGAGAAGAGTGGTGACTTCACAGTCCTTGTAAGCGCAATTGAACAGCGGTTTGGAGATAGTCACATGACAGAAGTCTTCCGAGTTCAGCTAAACAACAGGGCACAGAAAAGAGGTGAAAGTCTGCAGCAGCTTCAGGCAGATATCGAGCGATTGGTTCACCTGGCATATCCAACAGCTGGCAACGAGATAATAAATCAACTTGCTGTTGAAGCCTTTGTGAGAGCTGTTAGCGATATAAATCTCCAAAGGGCTATTCGCACTGCCGGAAAGAGAACACTACCAGAAGCATTGGCTTTCGCTCTGACTATGGAAGCCGCGGAACAAGCTTCCCAAAATGTGCATCGCGTAAGAGAGTTAGAGGTTCAAGAATGCTCTTGTCAGAAGGCTACTGTAGAAAGGAGTCAGCGAGACGGACCAGCACGATGCTGGAACTGCAATAAGACTGGGCATCTACAGCGACAGTGCAGATTACCACGAAGAGGAACAGGAACATGCCAACACTGTGGAAACAGAAATAATTCAACTGGTCAAAGTAACACCAACAACGTTGCTTCCGAAGCTGTTTCCCACCCGGGAAACGAATAAGAACCAACTTCGAGGGGCAGAAGCTGGTTTCTGGTATCGATGGCCCCAGAAACGACATCCAGGTTTCTCAAACCAAACGCGACAACAAGAGCCTGACCGTGGAAGCAAGTATAAACGGCAACAAATGTGTGGCTACCATCGACACCGGTGCCACGGCGTCCATTGTACGGCAGGACCTCGTTAAAAAGACATGGCTCCACAACAGCAATAGCTATCGTCTAAAGACTGCAACTGGAGAGGCAGCAAAAGTGTATGGTGAAGTACGTCTTAAGATCCGGCTGGCAGAGTTGGAATTCTCTCACCTGTTCCTGGTAGCAGATATATGCGACGAGTGTATTGTTGGTGTCGATTTCATGAAAGAACACGGAGTGATATTGGACATCGGGAACCAGGTCCTGAAATATCGAAACATCGAGATTCCGATGATCTATGGGATCCACTCGTATGAGACTTCGTCTGTGAAAACCGTCATCAAAGAAGATCTCACTTTGCCTGCTTCTTCAGAAGTATTCGTGTGGACAAAGTTGAAGGGTAAGCCTGGCAGCCATCGATACCTCATGGTCGAACCAGCCTCTGTAAAGTCCTCCCAAACCGTCACCATTGGGAAGACTCTTGTTAGACCTGTAAAGAACATGGTTCCCGTACGAATACTGAACATCAAGCCGTACGAAGTTAAGCTTAGAAAAGGTGAGATTGTCGGACAATGCGAATCTGTATCAGCGATAACAATGATCAACGAAGAAGAGCCAAGGCAAACCTTGAAGTCCGAAGAGATGAACTCCATAAAGACCAACATTCTCAAGTCATCTAATCTTGGTCACCAACAACGAAGAACTGCAGAAGATCTCCTCGAAGAATTTGCAGACATCTTTTCGTCACCGCAAGGGAAATATGGCAGAACACAACTGGTTCAACATCGAATCAACACCGGGGATGCAAAGCCGATTCGTCAACCTGCAAGACACCTTCCACTAGCCAAACAAGGTGAGGTTGTGGCAGTTCAAAGTGATGCCTTTTGGACTATGCAATGCTCCAGCGACTTTTGAGCGTCTTATGGAATGCGTCCTGCAAGGACTGACATGGAAATCTTGCCTGGTCTATTTGGATGACGTCATTGTATACGGGAAAACCTTTGACGAACACTGTACGAATCTGAGAGCCGTGTTTCAAAGACTTCGAGAAGCCCACCTCAAGCTCAACCCAGAAAAGTGATTACTCTTCAAAACTGAAGTGAAATATCTGGGACATATCATCTCATCCCAAGGAGTGAAGACGGATCCTGATAAGGTTGACACCGTGAAGAATTGGCCAACACCACAGGACAAGCATCAACTCCGAAGCTTTCTGGTTCTAGCCACCTACTATAGGCGCTTTGTCAAGAACTTTGCTGAGATCGCAAAGAGTCTACATCAGCTAACGGAAAAGGGAAAGCAGTTTAAATGGTCAGGTGAGTGCGAGCGCAGCTTTCAAGAGCTCAAGCAACGCTTGTGTAATGCACCAGTGCTGACCTACCCGACTCCCGGAGAACCATTCATCATTGATGCTGATGCCAGCAATGTCGGGATTGGTGCTGTATTGTCACAGGTACATGAAGGGAAAGAAAAGGTGGTTGCCTATTACAGCAAGGTACTCTCGAAGTCGGAAAGAAACTATTGCGTGACCAGAAGAGAACTTCTTGCACTGGTTTTGGCAACAAAGCATTTCCATAAGTATCTCTATGGACAGAAGTTTCTTCTTCGAACCGACGATGGAGCACTAAACTGGCTTTTGAATTTCAAGAATCCAGAGGGTCAAGTGGCGAGATGGATTGAGAGGTTGCAGACATACGATTATGAAATCCAACATCGGAAGGGGAAGCTGCACTCAAATGCTGATGCACTGTCTCGGAGACCATGCAAACATGACTGTAAGCATTGCAGACGCCAAGAAGAAAAAGAAGTGGTTACTGTCCAACGAACTAGAGCCGATCCCATTTGTGGCTGGAGCAACGACGAGTTGAGGAAGGCTCAACAAGAAGACCCAGATATCGAACCCATCCTCGCATGGAAGGAACACCAAGAAAAACCAGAATGGGCTGATATCTCCGACAGAAGTCCGGCTCTGAAGGCCTATTGGGCACAGTGGGACTCGCTTCATGTTCAAGAGGGTGTCCTTCGGCGTAAGTGGGAATCAGCTGACGGAAAGTCCTATGTAATGCAACTTGTCATACCGAGATCGAAGGTTTTGGACGTTCTGCGAGAGATGCATGATGGAGTTTCGGGAGGTCATCTAGGAGTAAACAGGACGGTGGAAAAGGTTCGACAACGATTCTACTGGCTACATGCAAGGGAAGATGTTGAGAAGTGGTGCCGAAAATGCGATATCTGTGCTGCCACCAAAGGCCCGAACAAAAGGAATCAAAGCCAAATGCAGAAGTATAATGTCGGAGCACCCTTCGAAAGAATTGCAGTAGACGTGGCGGGTCCATTTCCGGAAACAAATAATGGAAATCGTTATATTCTGGTCGTCATGGATTACTTCAGTAAGTGGCCTGAGGCATACGCCATTCCAAATCAAGAAGCCAAAACAGTCGCAGACCAAATTGTGTTCAACTGGGTGAGCAGATTCGGCGTTCCATTAGAGCTGCATTCCGACCAGGGAAGGAATTTTGAATCAAACATATTCCAGGAAGTTTATGGGCTTCTTCACATCAAGAAGATAAGAACAACACCACTCCACCCACAATCTGATGGCATGGTCGAACGATTCAACCGAACCCTGAAGGAACATCTTTGCAAAGTCGTGGACGACAACCAGCGAGATTGGGATCGGCACATTCCTCTGTTTTTGATGGCGTATCGAAGTGCAAGGCATAGCTCAACTGACCATACACCGTCCGAGATTTTGATGGGAAAGAACATCAGACTGCCGAGCGAAATAAAATTTGGGTGTCCCACATCGGAGCCGCAAGCCGAGGACGACTACATGGATGAACTTAAAGAAAGACTCCTTCAGATCCACGACGATACCAGGTTGAAAATAAAGATGTTCAGTGACCGAATGAAGACACGCTACGATACACGAGCCACAACAACAGAGTTCCAAGCAGGAGATCGAGTGTGGCTTTACAATCCCCATCGGCAAAAAGGGTTGTCACCGAAACTTCAACGGGACTGGGAAGGTCCATATACAGTCATTACAAAAATCAACGACGTCGTGTACCGGATACAAAAGGGAGTCAGAGGAAAACCTAAAGTTGTACATCGCGACCGGCTACATCGCTACAGTGGTGATGAGAATGATGGATTTGTTCGGGACGATCAATCCTAAGGAGGGGGCAATGTAATATGTACACACTTTCTATTCCTACCTCTCTATATCTCTGTATGTCAATCTATTGTAATGTGTACACACTTTGTAACTCCGCCTCTTTATATCTCTATACTTAAATGTGTAAACACTATCTATCTCTGTCACTCTTATATTGTCTAATTGCTGAATAGTTATGTAGCAAAAGTTTTATTTGTAGTTGTAAGTAATTGTGTATACACTCTAGTGGTTAAGAGGAGAACTTCGTTAAGCATCGAGAAGTTTCAGCGCCTACTAGAATCAAGTAGTTTCTCGAACTTATTTGAGTTATATAAATACCCGCTTGGTGTCGAAAATAATTAATTGAATGTGAACTGCTATAAAGTAAAGACACTGTGTTTGAAAGTAATAATTGAAAGTGTTGAATAAATAAGTTTGTGAGTGTTTTAAATAAAGTGAATTTGTGTTTTATTTGAAAAGTGAATAAGTTTTAATTGTCGGACCGAGCCAAATATTACAATACCAATATTTGTATCAAAAATCTTAATATATCTTAAAAAAAGTCGTGCGTTTAGTCTCGTATTTGCTGTGGTGGAAGTCTGTCACTTTGGGTTTGTGCATCAGGAAAAAAATTTTGTCACGGCTGAGTGCTCACTCTTTTGTCACCTCTTACACAGGTTCACGGACCCAAAAAAAAAATAGGATTGTGAGAGTTCACCTCTTACACAGATTCACGGACACGAAAAAAAGAGAGGATTGTGAAAGTTCACCTCAGAAAAATTTTGAGGGTGTTTTCGGCAAGGGAGGAAAAGGTCGCGACTCTAGGTATTATTCATATATTCTCTATGATCCCAGTCCTGCTGTATGGTGCAGAAACTTTGACCTTGACAAAATCGGCTGTTTCGAGATAAATGTTCTTGGGGTCATCTTTGGCCCCGTATGCATTGAAAGGGAATGGCAAAGAAGATATAAAAGCGAACTTTACGGGTTGTACAACGACACGGACCTAGCCAGAAGGGATAAAGGAAATAAATTACACAAATATTCAATTCACTTTGAGTAATTTTATTTGCATGGCAAAACAGCGTTTGCTGGGTCAGCTAGTATAGCCTGAAGCCTTGCTCGATGGCTGTTAGTTTTCCCCAGCAGTATTTTATTCATTTAGTTATCTCTAAGGGAGTAACAGTGATTTGGAAGTTTGAGGATGGTATACTTATTTCTGTAACTGACTGTAAAGTGTACACAAAAACAAATCTCAAAGATTGGCATTTAAACAAATCTCGAATATAAAATTCCGATACACCCTACTTGTTTCACTTACCAAACTCCACCAACACACATCTCAACATCACCAAAAAATATCCCCCTAATATCCCCAATGTATGACAGTTACCATGCAGAATTCAGAATCCGAAATAAGGGAATTTTCCATCTGACCTGCGCCTGAATTCTCTAGATATTTTTTTTCCAACACCAAATCGTATGTCAAAACTCTGCTTTTCATCCATCTACTTGCAGGATGTTTGCATGAGAAAATTTCTTATTTTTAAAATCATCGAATTCAACCAAATCGAGTCCTTCAAATCACATGAATATCAACCAAAAAAAGAGTTCTACAATCGCGATTCTTTAATTGTGAATCTAGAAATCTACCTGGAAAACCGTGAATTTAATTGTTTATCAACATTCTGCCAACCGGTGTACATCGAATGACAAAATCAATTGCTGCATTTTAGGCGTGTTTTTTTTCTCTCCGTTCATGTATTTTTTCACTTCAATTATAAGAAGAATACAAAAAACGTGTTCTATATAAAATTGTGTTTTAACAAAAAATCAAAAATTTACCGACCATCCGAAAGGAGTAATGTGTTTGCCAAATATTTAATCAAAAGAAGAAAACCAAATCTGTTCCCAAGCCACAGTGCAACGTACCAAAAGTTTTGCGATAAAATATTGCAATTGAAAAAAAAGAACAACAAAAAGAAAATAGATCTAACACCCCCGTGTCGTTGCATATACATATACAGTGACTCCCACATGTTGACATTTAACAATAATTATTATTATCTTTGTCCTGCTGTCGTCGTCGTAGTCGTTCTGGTTGCAGGCATCTGCTGAACCTAATTGAGTGTGGCCTCCTGAGAATATAGCATTTCATTCTGCGCTTTATCCTTACAAAAAAAAAAAGCCTGAAGGAGGCAAGTGGTGAGGAAAAAAAAACACCTCACAAAAAAAAAAAACCGCAAGTGGATACCTACTTGCGAATTCTTAAAAACAAAAAATAACTTTCTTTTGAGAACGGGTTAAACAAAAAATTTCAAAAGTGTATTCTCCAGCGTCAAACATGCCCGAACAAAGCAACGACTATCGGGTGGTTGTTTTTGGTGCGGGCGGTGTCGGGAAGAGCTCCTTGGTGCTGCGTTTCATCAAGGGGACCTTTCGTGAGAGCTACATACCGACCATTGAGGACACATATCGTCAGGTGAGTGTCTCACAATTGCATCGGGTTCGTTCGGCCCTTCAGATAAATACGTTACGTTACGTGTAATTCAATTAAAATAAAAGTTGACTCAAATCCTTCAAAGAATGTCAATTAATTTATCATTGACGCATATCGAGGTTCATCTTTCTTTTCATCTGATGTCCTGATTTCTTGCCCGTCCATCTTCATCCTTTTCACATAATGAAACAGAAAAGCCCAATATAATGACGTGTGTATGTTCTTTTTTTTTTATTGCACGCAGGTCATTAGCTGTAATAAGAATATTTGCACTCTGCAAATAACCGACACTACAGGATCACATCAGTTTCCTGCCATGCAAAGGCTCTCCATTACAAAAGGACATGCCTTTATATTGGTTTACTCGATGTGCTCGAAGCAAAGTCTGGAGGAATTGCGACCTATTTGGAGTCTAATTAAAGAATTAAAGGTGAGTGGTAATATGTGTTAACTATTTTTACAAATAAAATGGCAAAGTGAAGTGAAGCGGAAATTAGGAAGCTTTTAGGTTCAATTTATTTGTCTGGCTATGGCTTCCGACATAAAAAAAGATGAACGATATATGTTGGAGTGAAACGACTTTAATAATTGATAAGGCAATGAATAAGGTGGAGGCCATGTGTGTGTGTGTGTGTGTGTGTGTGTGCGGGTAACGACACCATTTGTGGGGGCGGAGATTTAATCGCAATTCAATAGACTCCAGGAAAGTGGAGTTATTTATTCGCTTCTATAGATATGTGATAGTGGCAGGTCCTTTCTGCTGGCGAAATAGGCGTCTGGTAATGATAATTAATTATTAACTTACTCGTATACAATATTTATGGCAAAACTTATTTATACTTCTTGGAATTAATTGAGATAAATGGGGTTGGAATTTCTTTTGGAGAGATTCGGTTCACATCATTTTATGGACGTTCATAAATTAAATGGTTAATTACAATCGGTTGATAGCCCCAAGCTGGCATGAGTGTGTTATTGTATTCATGACTTGCATCATGCGGAATGCAACTTGTTGCATTTTGGTTGTGGAATATGTATGTCGAAAGTTGGAATTTTTAACTGCATGTTCATATGTGTGTTACTAATCGGATTATTATAAGTCTTGAACACGAATCAATAGAAAGTCAGGTACCTTTGTTTTTGTTTTATTTTTTTGTATTGCAAGAACAATGGCCCTTGTTTTGTGCTTGACACACTCGATAGAAGGCGAACAAACAAACAAAAAATGTTACACATACGCCCTAGTGACCCAAAATTGACCTTTTTTTTTCGATTGAGTTTACGAAGGAATGAATTGAACATTCTTGCTAACATGTAAACAAAGTCAACAAGGATTTTTAAATATTAAATCAATAATAATGGAAATATAAAACGTTTATTTGATTAATTACCAAAATATATGTAAAAAGTAGCAGTAGTGAACTAACTCTGTGGCGTTGGCGACGAATATAAGATTCCATCGATTTTAGAAGGAGCTAAGCTTTAGAAATTCCTAATTCCTGTCATATACGTTTCTGTTATAATTACTTGCCCTCTTAAGGTTTGATTGTTTTTCGGATTTCCTTGGTACCAGAAGAAGGATTTCTAAAAACTCCTTTACACGAAAGTCTGTATTTTTCATTAAGTTGGTAAGCTGTTAAAAAAGAGAAAAAGAGAATAGAACACGCTCTGAACAAAGTTTGCACTGAACATTTTATGAACACCAATTTGAATTTTGAAATACACTGGAGAACTTAAAATTCAGGAATTTTGTATTTATATTATTTTATCGACATTCTATACTGGACTATTTGTTTCGCTTTCTTTCGAGCCACGATGTTCTTAGCACTCGGAAGTCGTTCCTGAATGAAAAAGGAATACATTTTTATTTACTTACTGGCATACTTGCTACTGGACACGCACTTCCCAGATAACTTCAAATCCGATAATACAACAAACCGCACCAGGTCTGGTACAGAAGAAAAATTGACATGGGCTCTGAATAGTTTCGAACCTTACAAATCTCCAGGCCCAGATCAAATCATACCAGTTGAGCTACAGCATACCAGCGATATAACTTTGCCCGTCATTGAGATGAGATGAGAAGTTGTCTAGATCTGGTCCATTTACCTTAGCGATGGAGAGAAGTAAAATATTCATCCCCAAGGCGGGCAAATACTCGCATGTCAACCCTAAAGATCTAAGACCTGTTAGCCTATCATCATCCATTCTTAAAACTCTGGAGCGATTGATCGATATCCATGTACGTAATAGCATTGATAAGAGACTATCTATGTCTCAGCATGCTTATTGCAAAGGGAAAACGCTAGAAACAGTTTTCCATACTCTGGTAAGAACTATCGAATACTCCCTAGAGCAAAAGGAATATACTATGGTTGCCTTCTTGGATATTGAGGGCGCTTTCAAAAACGTTGACACATCTGCTTTCACTTCTGCTATGACGACCGTAAACGTCCAATACTCACTTTGTGAGCAGATTAATCTAAGCTTAAAAGCAGGATCATCAACTCTAAGATGGGGGATTCTTGTACGAAAAAATCTGTCAGGAGAGGCACTCCGCAAGGTGGTGTTCTGTCCCCTCTCCTGTGGAACATAGTAGTTAACGAACTGTTAATATCCCTCGAGAAGGAAGGCTACAGAGTTATTGCGTTTGTCGATGATGTTACCATCGCCGTCACAGGAAAACATCCTAATACCCTGAGAGACCTCCTCCAAATCGCACTTAATATGATCACTATAGATGGGCTGATCAGTGTGGACTTAATATTAATCCTCAAAAAACAGACCTCGTCCTTTTTACACGGAAAAACAAAATCCTCTTTCAATGAAGCCAAATACTTGGTCTGATATCAGACAAACAGTTAGGTTGGCAACCTATCATTCAAGAAAGCTTCAGTAGCTCTACTCTCTTGCAAGAAAGCCAAAGGAGGCAAATGGGGTTTTCAACCTCGCATTACCTATTGGCTGTATTTACATCGATAATCCTGTCATTACCTGTGACAAACTCAACGGAGCTCAACCCACTGCCTGTCTTTGCATAAGCAAAGAGTAGCCAACCTCAGCGGCGCTCTCCTCCATCTTACACCCCTCGACATCTTCAGCAAACAAGTGGCAACGAGTACAGTTAAGAGACTCAACCAGGAATAATGAGAAATTACATCATTTTGAACTTCTTCTGTTCTATACCAAAGTAAATGGATTACACCATTCCAAAACCCCAATTTAGGAAAAAACTTCCAGGTCTCCATTCCCTGCAGAGACGAATGGGAAGACCAACATTTCCTGGAAGACAGGAGCATTAATTTTTAAACCGATGGAACCAAGAAAAATGATGGTGTTGGTAGTGATGTGTTCTCAGAAAAAATTAATATGAGCCTCCATACCGCCTCCTTAATTATAGTAGCGTCTTCCAAGCGGAAATTTTGCCGGTCAAAGAAAACGTGAAAGCGATTCTTCTCTGACAGTCAGGCTGCTATTAATTGACTCGATGGTGTCTCAACCAACTCTCAAACGGCCCTCGATTGTCGATCATATCTTATGGAAATGGCGCAGAAATTTTATGGATGAACTCGCTAAAAATGGAACAGGTATACCGATAGCTACATGTAAAACTTATGCAAGAAGAAACAGCCTTAACAATAACAAACTCCATGTAATATAATTTACCAACATGAGCAGCCACAAGATTCGCATGGTCATCACTTGACTCAAAGCGCTCCAAAGACTTCTTATCTCAAAGCAGATGTCATATTAGCTCCCTAATAGGTGTCCTCAAGGGCACTGTCTTATGGGCAGACGTGCAATACGACTTGGTGTATAGCCTCAAATGATTTCTGCAGGAGCTGTTTGGACGAAGAAGAAGAGGAAACAATCTCTCACTTTTTCTCTGCACATGCCTTGCTCTTTCCCTAAGACGCAAACTTCATCTGGGAGAACATTTTTACGATAAACCCAGTGAACTAACAAGGATATTAAATATCTTCTTCGCTTTATCAAAAGTTCAGAATGGTTCGACTTAGTAGTAAGTAGTAATTCTCTAGATTCATTGGGTCTTTCTTTTGGCCTAAGTGTGTGGATACAGAATCCGTATCCGCAGTCATTTTTACTTAACCTAACCTACTGACATACTTATGGTGGCGCTACAGTCTGGACTCTCCGCCCCCACAAATGCTCCGCTTTTAACACGGGGAATAACACCAGCGCCGAGATCAGACTCTTGCTAATCGCTGTATCTTTGGGTTAAGAAAGCAATTGGTGGGAAAAGCCCTCTCTCGAGCAACCAAGGTAAAACTGTATAACACCCTGCTGTATGATGCAGAAGCGTGGACCTTGACAAAATCGGATGAATATGCCTTAGGTTGTTTCAAAAGGAAAGTTCTTCGAGTCATCTTTGGCTCCATGTGCATTGATAGGGAATGGAGAAGAAGATAAAACAGCGAACTATACGGGTTGTACAACAACGTGGACCTAGCCAGAAGGGTCAAGGTCCAGAGACTCAGATGGTTCGGTTATTTAGAGCGGATGGAAACTAATGCTCCAGCCAGGAAAGCCTTCGACACTATTCCCGAGGGACGTAGAAGTATGAGAAGACCGCGACTCAGGTGGCGCACACAAGTGGAAGACGACCTCAATCAACTTGGAGTGAAAAACTGGAGACTGTTGGTTGAGGCCCAAGTCCACAACGGACTGTAGCGCCCCCTTAAGTAAGCAACTAGTTAGAACTTGGTGAAAAATTGACTTGGAACTTATAAGATTTCACTTAACCAAGTTTAAAGGACTATAACTTTGTGAAGAAATGGGACGTACAAGTATTATTTTCGACAAGACAAAAATCAATTTTATTTCAGTGTAGTGTAGTGAATATATTGATGAATGTCTTGATACTAATTTTTCTATTCTTTCTAGGGGCAAGATATTACTCAAATACCTGTCATGCTTGTTGGTAACAAATGCGATGAAAGTGCCGAATTGCGTGAAGTTACTCAAGCCGAGGGCCAGGCTGAAGCTGCTTCATGGGGTGTGTCATTCATGGAGACTTCTGCAAAAACAAACCATAATGTCACTGAGCTGTTTCAGGTGAGTTTATCAAGTCGTACCTAATTGTTTCAGCATTATTAAATCGACCAGCAAATTGTTGATTGTTAAATGTCGATCGCCAAACGTATGGTAGTTTAACAGATATCGACATTCCAAAAAACCAACAACAAAAAAGAAACGAGAATAACGATAATACCTTCGATTTATTTCTATTTATGATTAAAGGAACTATTAAACATGGAAAAAAACCGAAGCGTATCCTTGCAATTAGACGGCAAGAAACAGAAAAAACAGAAACAAAAGAAAAAGAAAGAGACAAATGGAGCGATAGCTGAAGGCGAAGCCGGTGGTGAGGGCACAAGTGGCAATGCCAAAGAGAAATGTCACGTTATGTAAATTTTCATTAATTTTAGTCTATTTTTTCTATAAAAATCAAACCAAACAAACAAAATGGTTTTTAATATTTCTGTTTTAAAGAAAGTAGAATTAGTTGAAAAAATAAAGAAAGAAAAGTAAAAGGATAATAGGAGAATTGTTATTGAAAAATTAAGCGCCATTTTTTTTTTTTGGAAAAACTGGAACTGCAAAACACTAAACTGGCCGTTTTTTTTTTTATTAAAGGTACGTTTGTAAATAGACATAAATGTCAAGAATATTCAATCGAACCTCAAGACCTGTTATTTAAATATAAAGGTGTTTGAGGTTAAAACTACAAGAAGTTTAATCAAATAATTATATCCACCCATAAAAAATAATCTAGTATAATCAATGAAAAACCTTATATTTAATAAAAAAGAAAATAGTGAATAGTTTTAGAACAATATTTAAACGAAAGATGTTGTTGGGAAGGAATTTTAATCTAAAGAACTTAAATTTTATTTTATTTTAAGTCAAGCAACACCTTTAGTTCTATTAACAAAAAATACAACTTTTTTTCTATAATTTAACAGTTCCTATGATTTTAATTCAGTTAAGAAAAAAAACTGATTTTAATTATATCTAATGGCCTTATTTCAAACAGTCACGTTACGTTACGTATTCTAGCAAGAAGCACCCCTAGATTTATGTTTTCGCAAACTCTTCAACTCTCAACCTGTGAAAGGTTAACTAACCCACAGAATAAAAGTTATCTGTAGGTTAAAATTTCTCATTAATAAAAATAATTTGTTCCCCAAATAATATAGTGAAGTTTGTCGATACTTGTCAACCGCATTGTTATTGTCCTTGCTATAAACAATTGTGGAGCCATTGATGAACTGATAATTTTTGTATTCCTTTGCACGGTGGAATAAAAAGAAATTTTATTCTACTAATAGCATTTTTCAGCTGTCAAAAATGAGAAATATGTATAGCAGTCGCCCATTTGCAACACAATGCGTCGTTCGTCGTCGAACTAGTCGCCCAAAAGTTGAACTTTTTTCAACTTAGTCGCGCGACGAGTTTGACGTTTGTTTTTTTTTTTTTATCGTGTTGTTGTTTCCTTGTATTCTTAAAGCAATTTATTTGTTGATTCAACTCAAGGAATTTTTACTGATATTAATTTTTTGTGTGAATTAATTAGAAGTGACGAATTATTATGGAATATATCCGATACGCAAATTCATTGCATGCCCATGCACCAAATACAAAATATGTATATTCTTTTAATTTGAATGAATAAAAAATGAAAAAAAAATTATTTAATAAGGTTTTGTTTTGTTTTCATGAGCATATTTGATAGCTTGTCGCACGACTGCATTGTGTTCACAAATTTCTTCAGCGATTTGGAAGGCGGATTTTTGACAGCTGTCAGAAGTTGCCGGGCGACTGGCGACTGCATTCTGTTTAGCTCTTAAGGGTTAATCCTTCGCCATTCTTTATTTATTAATTTGGCTGTTAGAGTCGAAAAGTTTAAATAAAATAAAATGAATCTTCTGAAGCTGGATGATGAAAGTGAAATTTAAGAAAGAATTCAAGCCAAAAGCCAACACGCAGTAATTTTTATGAAAATAAAAATGTTCTGTCCCGCAATAGACAAATCGTTTCATACAAAAGTATCTGATATATTTTTGGTATTTTTTTCTTGCTTTTAAAAACCTAAATTGACTGTCTGAGTCTGGTATGGAATTGTACAGTATTCCAAAACTGTTTGCTTTAGCTAGCCACGTTTGTTGAGATTATCTGATACCTGTGTGCTCCGACTGAGTTGCGGCCTTCCTCTTCTGCGACGTCAGTTCCGTACAGTTCTTACTTTAATCTTCGTCTCTATTTAAACAGATGGAACCACACGGGAATAATTCTTCTCTTGAAGCGACCCAAAGGATGTTGTCAAGGTCCTCGTCTCTGAAGACCGGGATGATGATAAATTGCTCGAGAGAGAACTTTACTTGCCTTCTTAATCCAAAAAGCAGCGATTGGCAAGAGTGATTCTTTCTATGATATCAGAGTTGGTATCGTTGTCTGTCTAAGAAGATGAAAAAGTGCAAGGGATCGATTTGACGGTCTTTTCCAATATCCGTCGTAGAGTGAATATCCAAAGCTTTGTAAACATAGGTTTACATGAAATGATGATCACATCAATTCTCAACAACAGAAACACTTTCAGAATATTTGAAATAACTAGTGGATCCAGCTCTCGAAATTCGATTGAGTTGATTCATCATTTAAGTGCGTTGGTTCGAATTCAACAACATGTTTATCAACTTTCTTATGGCGTTTTAAATTGACAATCTGGAAGTTAAAAAAAAAACATTCTGAATGCGTTCAATACGGCGAAAATACCAGGTCTGATTCTAAAAAGAAGATAATGCCCTTCTGCTTTTAAAACCAGAATATTTTTTTCAGAATCTAAACATGTTGTTGTGTGTTGGCGGATATGTTTAGTGAACACCACTCTGAACCTACCTTAAGGCAGTGACCTATTATAATCTGTCCATATTTATTTTGTTTGTGAAACTCACACTACTAAGAAGAATGCTTCACTTCTTTTTCATAAGACCCCTCCCTGTACTTCTTATTCAATGGGCAATTGTTACATAAAACGTCACAAAGTGGATCTGCGGGTTGGGTCTCGGACGTCGGACTACTAAAAATAGCAAATACTTCAACCTAAGAGAGTTCATAACTCAGATCATTGGATTCGCGTAGCAAAATAATTCTTCTTAACGCCCTCAGAGCTGTCTAAATTTTCAATAAAACAAAATTCAGTTTTCTAAAAAGCTTTTTTATTTCTTAATAAAATACAAATCAGTTTCTGTTTGTTAAACATAAATTAACAATAAACAAATATTCAAGAAAAAAATATAGGAAATTCAAATGAAAATACAAACGAACTGTACACATATCAATTCGGTTAAAACGTGACATTTTATTGGTGAAGTAATAAATAACGAAAATATTCAAATATTATATTTACAAACAATTGTATATGAACGGAAGAATGTTAAGTAAAAAGAGGCATACACAACAAATTATTCACTGTAATTAAAGAAGCGTAAGATGCTGAAATTAATTAAAATAAAAAGAAAACAAAAGAAAAAATACGTAATTTGTTTTTGTTTGATTCATGAAAATTCTTTACTTCTATTTTTAAAGTTAGTGTTCCAAAAAAAAAAAAACAAAGAAATCTGTTTACATATGTTAAAATAATTATTTAGTATTAGGTCACTCAAATACTCGTATTTATTAACTATTATCGTTTGCCATTCATAGCAATTTCTTATTTATCCTTATAAATTCTACATATTCCGCTCTTCAATAATATTAGAATTTTAACTTTTGAAATTTTATTTTTCTTATAATCCCTACTTCTTAAAAAAAAAAACGGAATAACGCAAATTAACAAAATAGAGTATGACTAGGTTTGTTCGATGTGCGCTTTGTGGCGCTCTGATTTGGCATTGAGCTGTTCAAAGCTGTGCTACGAAATGACATCTCCTAACCTAACTTGTTCGCCACAAACTTCTCTAAGGACCAGCTGTTCAGTACTGAGTAAAGCCTGAATTGAGTATTGGGGCAAGCTTATACAGATCACGAAGCGTTTCCAGCGAAGATTCATCCAAATGAATTTATTTTTGAGCAACACTGTTAAGTTGTCAAATTAAAATGATTTATTTCTTTTTTCTGAGATACTTTTTGGTCACAGTTCCCAAAAAAAAAAAAAAAAAACACAAAAACCCAGGAATTAGGTCTGAATTATTGAATGTGTTTCGCACATAAAAGATCCAAAAGGTATACGTTTGTATGTTCCATGAGGAAAAACCTTGCCCTAAAATGTTCTACAATCCGTTATTTTGTGTTCCATGAAGTTGTCCAGCTCAGTTTAGTAACACATTTCTGCTTCTCCTTTTTTGGTGGAGCAGCTTTGTGAAAAAAAAATCAAATGTCAGGTCTTTTCTCTTACTCCCTAAAACTGACATATTTTCCCACTTTTCCGTTCTTTTACTCCCAATTTTTGTAAGTTCCATCACTTTTGAAGGAGAACAATATTTCCCCTATCTGCCGATTTTAGCCACAAAAGTTTTTTGTGGCAGTTTTTGTAAGTTCTTTCAAACCATAAGAAGTACATTGAATTTTGTTTACGTTTTACATAATTTTGTGCATTTGGGAGATTTCGGCTGTCAAGCGTTCTTTTACTTTTTGGGCACTTAATTTCATCCCCACTTCTCGATTTTTGACAGTTTTTACAGTTTTTATGCGTGATTCTGTTTTTGATTCCGACTTCAAATTCGAAATCGTTTTTCTGTTCTTTTTAGAACAAGAACTGTCATCATGTGCCAAGTGAAAGAATTCAGAATGGTTCGGAATAGTTCCGGACGACCAAAAAAAACCCTATAAGTATGTACGTGATGAACGGCGGTATTGGTGTGACCATTTCATGAGTTGCGGTGCAATAGATGCAATACTAACCAATTTCGTGATTTCTTTTGTTCTTCTTGTGCTGGGTCGAGAGCTATAAGTAGGCGGCCATTTCAATGATGAGTGTTGATAATTTACTTTCTCCTTAGCTACAGTGAAAGGGTACATAATATTTTTCTTTTTATGAAGCCCATTTAAACAAAAAACTCAATTACAGTAAATCCTGAGTAAATGCAAGATAGTCAAGTCTGGTTGCATTGTCTTGTTTATATTTTTAAGTAAATACTCTCACAGGTTTATTGTTATTGGCATTCTTAAACGTCGTAACTTATTGTTGTAAGATTGCGGCAATCCTGAGGAACTCATGTCGAAATGGCCTACCATCGATTCCGATGCTAATTTAATGTCGTTTTCCACTGGTCATTTTTTAACGTTTCTTCTTCTACTTCCAATGGAACGGGTTATGATGTATGTGTCATTCTTCGGACGATTCTATTTTTAAAACAGAAGAGTTCTGTTCTTCTCAGAAGCATTCCATCTGTCAGAGCCAGTCCAATGGATTGGTTTCAAAAGCTGGACTCTTCCGTTTCATTCTACAGCACCAATAGACCAATAAACGACACAAAAATATCTTTCCCCCACAAGAGATAGGTACACTTTGAAGTTTTGTCTTTGTTTTTTTTTTTCGCTGAATCGAAGACGTTATTTGAATATATGCAGTTAACTGCTTAGCAAATCGCTACGGCTTCAAGCCCGGTTTCGGTATTCTATTTCTACATTGCGATGAGACAGTAGGGTTTTTTTTCAATCCGGATTTGGTACACAGAACTACCCGATTCCGGATGCCAAACGAACACACTGATCAGTTGTAACCTTTGTATGTATATTTGGGGAGTAGTCTCAAGATGGAAAACGATGGTGGTGCCATCTTGAGAATTTTTCACAGAAGCAGATTTTTTTTTACGTAAGTTTGTATTGTGTGTTCTCTTCTTGGTTTGAAAGAAGATCTGTCAAACCAAGCAGAGAATCAATCTTGGTAGTACTTGTTGCTCCATATACAAAGATTTTGACAGCTTGGTTTCCCATCTCCCTTTTCAACTCATCTGTGTCTATGTTTCCTCCTCTGTGTCACGTAGGTTTCTGTCTTCTGAGGTTCGATACATTTAAGTTTGTGCGAAGTACTGTGCTTTTTCAACTTAGAGCTTGAGAAGCAACAAACAACCCATGGCTTGGAGGGATTGAAGTTGAAGAATCGTCATAATGATATCTACAATTACCCCTTTTTTGGTAGTGGAAGTATTTTGTGCACCTGACACAACTCCTCTAAATAAGATCGCATATACGCAGACCTTAATCCGAACAGACCTTAATCATATACGTTAGTCCTACGTATTTAAGAAAAGTTAAATTTGATTAAGACGTTCCTTGAGCTTCTGAATTATCGTTTAGATTCGGAATAGATCGAATTGGTTTGGATCGAGTTGGTTTTCCAAGTGCTTGTTCTCTATAAGTGTCAATTATTGTAGTTTTTTTTATATTTTTATTTCTCTCAGTTTAACATCATGCAACTAATTAATATAAAGCTTTGTGATCTTACTTTTTTGATTGAGGCCCAAGTCCACAACGGACTGTAGCGCCACCTTAAGTAAGTAAGTAAGATCTTACTTTTTAATCTCAAATTTTAATAATAAGATTTTTATTTAATTAATTGGGTTTTTCAGTTTATTTATTTTCAATGAAACTTTTAAAGTGGACCAATTGTGAATAAGATTTTCCATTGAAAATAATTAATTTATTTTATTATAATTGTTTTAAATAAAAAATTAATATGTGCATATTTTTTTCTTAATTTAAGATTTTGTTGCACAAGAAAAATATATAAATAAGTACACTTTTAATTAATTCAATTTGCCACGACTCTTTAGTAAATAATTAGAATGTAATAAAAATAATAATGACAAAAAAATACAAATATTTATATGTTCCTTTAATTAAACAAAACCAAAATTAAACAACAAAAAATAATAATAAAGTACACATTATGTAAAAGAGGGTACCTATAGTAGAACAAAATCTACTCTTACTAAGTTTTTACTCTTTTCTCGACAAAGAAAACAAAAATAAAATTTCTTACAACTTGACTTACAATAAAGAATTTATTGAAGCTGTCATAAATTTAAACAAAAAAATATACATATATTTTGTTTTAGTAAAATATTTATGTAAATAATATTTGTTTAAACTACAAAACACGATTCTTTTTAGATTTGATGAAAAGCTTTAACACAAACTTAAAACTAAGAGTTAATTAAATTTTGAAAATAAAACACATTAAATACTTAATAATTTTAATAAGCATTGAACGGTTATACTTAAAACGAAAAAAAAAACATTATTAAATATTTTAATTAAATTGAAAAACCAGAAACAAAAATAAACGTCTTAATAGCATATTCCAGTGTATTGCCTTAATATTTATTAGATTTTTAAGTGAACATTCGTAGCTATTTAAATGATAGTATTTTGTTGGCTAATTCTGTTCTGGAAAATAATTTTTGTTATACAATAAAATACATAAAATTAATTTAATTAAAAAAATACATATATACATTACTAAAATACATATATACATACATACATACATATATAAAAATAAATGCGCATTTTTGCGAATAAATTAAAAAATAAAAGAAAAATTTAAACGTATACATATTTCAAAAATTGTGAAATACATAAATAAAATCATTGCAAATTAGCATGAATTTATTAAATTAAAATAACATACATATAAAAAATAGTAAAAAAAAATAGTGGAAATACTGTATAAGATAATTTTTTCGAAATTGATTGAGAAATACAACGAATTATAAAAAAAAAACACTTCTTTATAAAAGAATATGTCACGATTTCAAAAGTTAGACATTATAAACTCAGATTTTTGATTGTTTAAAAAATATATATAAAAATATCTGTATACCTAAATACATTTATCTCCTTTTTCTTTTTACTGAGAAAACAATTATTTTCATATTATGTACCATATTATTAATGCAAAAAAAAACTCCTTTTTTTCGAAAAATTGAGTTTTGATGGAACAAAACTTTGAATCCATCGACCGTGGCTCATGGATATAGTTTGAAAAGTTATAGCAATTTTATTAGAGAATTTTAACAATAAGAGTTAAATAAAAATCACCAAAAGTGGTGCATGGAGTTCAGAAAATATTATAACTAAACAGAAAATTATTTTAACAAAAACCTTAATTCTTTGCTAATTAAAATCTATTAAACTTTTTTTGTAATGAATATTATATTTGAACTACGATAATGAGTATATTGAA
The DNA here is from genome assembly GCA_920937365.1 of Sphaerophoria rueppellii. NCBI lineage: Eukaryota > Metazoa > Arthropoda > Insecta > Diptera > Syrphidae > Sphaerophoria > Sphaerophoria rueppellii. The sequence goes on along the minus strand of CAKKXW010000003.1, from coordinate 41,301,739 downwards.
AAACCATAAATACAAGAATGCATATTAATTAAAGTACTTACTATTGTTAAATAAAATAATAATAATAATATGTATACACAATATTATATAAATATTGAAAATGATATACAATTAAATAAATTTAAATAAAGAAAATACTTTCATTAAAATAATATTCAAGCGGATTTTTATTTTTTTTTAAGAATTTCGCTTCTTGAATTGAGCCGAAGGAGAAGTAAATACATTGTTATGTCAGAAGGTTAAGTGCACTCCATTTCACTTATTCAAATACATCGTTCTTTTTTTCTTGAGAGGGAGAATGAGAAGCGTCAGATCGAGAATGTTGAGAGAGCCAAAGCAGGAATGAACAATGAAGTTCGAAAGGGAAAACATCTGGCTCAATGTCATCGAGCAAGAACCGATGCCTACAGAGATAAACAAGGGAACATCATAGTAAAATCGCAGTCGATGCTGTTGATTTGGAAAGACCAATTCTGTAGACTGTATAACGGCGACGACGAAACAACACCGCCGTCAGACAGGAGACTTTTATCGGACACGATGATAGCCAACAATTTCGTAAACCTGAACTAGAAGAAGTGAAAACCGCAATATCACGACCAAAATCCAACAATGCCGCTGGAGCAGATGGTCTAGCAGCTGAGCTGCATAAAGCAGCAGGTGACGATCTAGTTAGGAGCATGCGCCATATCATCTGTAAGATATGGTCGGAAGAATTGTTTGTCCGATCCTGAAGAAGGGAAATCCTCTAGACCTCGCCAACTACAGAGGAAACAGCTTGCTTAACATCGCCTACAAGATCTTCTCTGTCGTAATTTGTGAACGTCTGAAGCCTTTTGTCAACAATCTGATTGGTCCTTATCAATGTATCGTCAGACCGGGAAAGTCAACCATCGACCGAATTTTCACCTAACGGCAGATCCTGGAAAAAACCTAAGAACGCCAAATCGATAGCCAGCACTTTTTCGTCGATTTATGACAGCATCTACAGAGACGAACTGTATAAAGATGTGTCTAGTTTTGGCATCCCTGCCAATCTCGTTCGCTTATGCAATATGACGATGGAGAACTAAGGCTGAAGCCATCAACGTTGGGAACAAGGTAACGTAAGCTTTCGATGTCGAAAAAGGATTGAGACAAGGCGATATGCACTGTCATGTGATTTCTTTAACATCGTTCTTGAGAAGATAGTGCGAAACTCCATTCCAGAGGCGCTATCTTTCAAAAGTCTGTTCAACTTCTTGCGTACGCCGATGATATTGATATAATGGGAAGAAAACAGCGTGATGTCAATGGCGCCTTTGTGAGCATTGAAACAGAATCGGCAAAAATGGGTTTAGCGGTAAATGAGGGAAAAACGAATGTGTATATGCTGTCACGTCACAATAGACGCATGCATCTTCGAGGTAGTAGCGGAGTTTGACTACCTAGGCTCCACTATAAACACGGGCGGCAATAACACCAGCGTCGAGGTCAAATGAAGAATAACTCTTGCTAATCTTCTTCTTTGGGCTAAGAAAGCAATTGAGTGGAAAGCCCTCTTTCGATCAACCAAGGTATGACTGTACAACAACCTCATCATCTCAGTCCTGTTGTATGGTGTAGAAGCATGGACCTAGACAAAATCGGATGAATCTGTCTTAGGCTGTTTCGAGAGGAAAGTTCTTCGGGTCATCTTGGCCCCGTGTGTATTGAAGAGGAATGGCGAAGAAGATATAACAGCGAACTTTACGGGTTGTACAACGACATAGACCTAGCCAGAAGGGTCAAGGTCCAGAGACTCAGATGGCTCGGTCATTTAGAGCAGATGGATACCAATGCTTATTTCTCTGTAGTTGGCTTGTTGACTATCATCATGTGCGATGAAAGGCTCCTGTCTGACGGCGGTGTTTTGTTCGTCGTCACCGTTATACAGTCTACAGAAGAGGTTTTTTCAAATCCCCAGCATTGACTGCGATTCTGCTATGATGTTCCCTTGCTTATCCCTGCAGGCATCGGGTCTTGCTCGATGACCTTGACCCAGCTGTTTAATCTTTCGATAAAATCTCCGAACTTCATTCCTGCTGTTGGCTCTCTCAACATCCTCGATCTGACGCTTCTAATGCTCTCTCTTTCTTCTCCTGAGAAGCCGACGTTTCTCTCTACTCTTTTGCTCGTAGAGCACACGAGCAGCTCTTGTCCTTCTTTGCAGCGCCGCTTTGTATGCCTCCTGCTTGGCTGCATGGGCCTGCCTGCATTCTTCGTCAAACCAGGGGTTTCGTTTTGGTGGCTGTGTGAGACCCAGGACATTAGAGGCGGCGTCTCTAACTGCTCTCTGGCAATGTTGCCACTGGTCTTCAACACTTGACGTTAGCGGCATAGGACTCTTTAAGAGGTTGCTTGGCACTCCATCGGAGAAGGATCTGGAGATCTCTTGCGATTGTAGCAGTCCGACGTCGAATTTTCTTGAAGCATTTCCTTCGTTTGACCGTTAGCTACGACGAAGTGGTGGTCGGAGTCGATGTTGGCTCCTCGGTAAGTTCGAAAACCTACAATGCTGGACAAGTTCCTTCCGTTCATCGCAATGTGATCAATCTGGTTGACGGTTGATTGATCGGGAGATCTCCATGTACGTTTATGGATGTTGAGATGTGGATGTGGAGACCAGGAGGGTCATTCCGTAACTTTGAAAACGACTATCGTCTAAACGATTGTCGTCGACGATATCGTCTCAAATTTGCTTCACGTAAGTTGATCGTCATCGTCTCTTCCATCGTTTTTTTTGCCTCTACATTTTGAGAGCTACTAAAACTCTCAAACTGTGAATGAAATGTCATCGGCTTGTCAAAAAAGACAATTTGAAATAGCTGTGTCCAACAAAATGAAATTTTTTTTCCTCGGGATCTTTTTTAATCGAAAAGAATTTAATGAACAAAAAATTCAAACATCTATGTCTCAATTCAACTTTTTTTGAAATAAAAAAACATTTATACACATAATTTATAGGTGTGGAAATGTGATTTACTAATTATTTACCTTTTTTCAACACGAAAAATAAAACGCGTAAAATTCTATTTTGGCATTCTGATTCGAAAATGAACATGCCTTGTGTTTTCTATTCATTGGAACTCGTCTGTTTCTTATTTGTTGTTTGTTTGTTCATTTGTTGGCTTTTGATTACAAATAAATCATTGTTAGGCCGTGTCCGAATTGGTTAAAAAGTGTTAAAACTTGACGTTTGGTTAAATTTGACATTTCGCATTGAATGAAATGTGTTAAAAATTAGACTAGCTGTGGAGCAGGTTAAAATATGACAGCAGTGGTTAAAAATTCATCCATTTTTAACCACAATTCATCGAATTCGGACACGGCCTAACATTTGGTTAGGAAGATCAAATGGGTTCGATTTATCCCTTAATTGTCTTCGCATTTTTATGATTTTTTTTTTATTCTCATTATTTTGGTTTTCTAGCATAAGTAAATTCATTCGTCGAAACATTTCGATGCACTTTAAAATCACAACACAAAACAAATTTGATACATAAATTACAGTGAGTTGATATATTTCAATTTACAGTCGCTTACAAGTTTTAAATTTTGAATTTTTAACCTTCAAATGTATGAAAAACGATACCTACTTAGCTGTCGTTCAAATTCCATCGTTTTGACGATATCGTCTTGACGATAGTCGAGATACGGAAACCAAATGTCGATATGAAAAAACGATATCGTCTGGACGATAGTGATTTTTCAGAGTTACGTGAAGCGAGTCGATCGTCGAAACGATATCGTTTCGACGATATCGAGATACGGAATGACCCTCCAGGTGCTTGCTACCACAAAATTTCGCACATGTTGCTTACACATTTGAAGCTCAAGACTTTTTGCCTGAGTCTGCTTCCCGCGACGAATCAGAATCAAAAGAGTCGCTGTTGTTGCCCCCGGTAACAATTACCATAGTAAATGTCGCAGTTTCTCATCCTCCATCCCATCGCATTTTCTGGATAGCGGTAATGTCTGCTTTGTAGTAGTTGAGGGTTTCCGCTAATTGTTCGGCAACACGCGGAACCTAACATTTCACGGTGATATCCGAAATTCGGTGTCCTTTAAACATTTATTTGGGTTGTCATCAGTGTATGCGTCCGTTTCCGAGGCCTGTTTTTGATTAGCAACTAAATTCTTTTCTACGTAGTCGGGAAGTCAACCCGACGTACAACCCCCAACCTGGAGTATCAGGCACTTGATATGACTCTAAGCGCAAGAGACGGAAAAACCGCTCCTTTTACTGCTTGGGCTTCAAATAAGTCGAACTAGCTCGTAAAGGTGTTCACCAAATAGTTCGGCCTAGCTGGAACTGAAGACGCCACCGTTGATTCCAAAAAAGAAATTCCTTCGCTGCGGTCCCTCGTTGGGAGTGCCTTGGTGGGAACACTCCTTCGTTGTGGGGTAATTGGTAGTAACAGCCTACTCCGCTTCGACCTGTCGACCATGGGAGGCCCTTCTGTGAAAACAAGTTTATCGATCGATCGCATAGCTCTAAGCTTTAGTCACATTGGCATGACAAACGTCTTCAAAAATGAACGCCATCGACTTCTGGAAATGTTTCGATAATATAAGTAGGTATTCTAAAAGTCGCCTCCGTACCTACTATTTTTCGGCTGTCTGTTTTGCAGTTTTTCTAAACTCTTTAAATTAACAACAAAAAAAATTAAATAAACAAGCTCCTCTTCAATAATTTATAAAACACAGTTTTTATTTTATTTTTAAAAAATCTCAAAAGCCAGTTTAGAGTTTTTTTTTGAGTGTTGAGCTTAAATGTTAACAAATTTAAAACACAATGTAAAAAAACATTAATATTAAAACATTAAAAATTAAATAATTTCGTATCAAAAGCAATACTCTTTCCTTAGATTTTATCTCAAATTCAAATTACATAAATTCCTTTTTAAGTACTTGACGATGAACTTGAACTTGCATTTTGTTTTTCATTTTGACTTTTGCTTAAATGTTCATTACTATCACCATTGGGAGTTTTCTCATCAAGTAAACTGTCATCCGATTCTTTTGCTCCAATAATGGAAGACTCATCTGTACTTTCATTTGTTTTTTCACCAATCGCCGGGAGCTTATCTTTAACATCCTCAACAGCAGAATGCTTCGTTTTTTCATCCTCTTTGTGAGCATTCCTAATAGCAGCAAGGAAATTTTGTAGGTTTTCTCCTGAAAGACGATCCCCTTGATGGGCATGATAGTTGTTGTTGCCCTCCATCGTTCGTGGTGGCCCAGAACTAAAACCTCTAGCAATGTTATACCATGTTGTTGGATTTAGAAAATAGTGAAACAAAAACGGAACTAGGCACCAAAAGAGAAACGGAAAAGCAATCATTCCCATGTAATTGTAGGGGAAAGGAACTTTATCTGAAAAATTTAATAAATGCGTTAAAAGATGTTCATAAACAAACAAATAAGTGAAACTCTTACTTTTAATAATGTGCATTGAATCGGCAATTTTCTCAACAACCACTTGCAGTTGGCCGAAGAACATATCGTTAAAATACATTATCGCTACATCATCAGGACGGCAGAAGGGCATTTTTATTTTTGCATCGTTTCTGGAGAACAGAAAAAACACAAAATCAAAACCAATTGTTTTTGTTTGAATTTAATACTGCGCCATACTTAATTTTCTGGATGGCTTGCTCCTTTCTTGATGTTCTAAAGATGCTGCCAAGAAATTTCATTATGAAATTCGGTTCGTCGGGCTCAGTCTCTCTGGTGAATTGAATAAATGATTCCACTTCAAGTTTCTGAAAATGTTTATATTTGATTCAACAGAAAATGTAATAACGTTCAAGACTTCATATGAAATGGACAGTGTAGTGAGATGCGAACTGCGTGCATATGATAAGGTATCTGGTAAGCGGTCGATTGTTGGAAGACGGCTCAATTATTGTGACTTGTGCTTTCACTTAAACCTCGACAACCGACAAACGACACCTTAGTGGAGATCCGACAAAGAACCCGAGCGAACCGCTCTTCGCAGCCTGCGGGTTCGAGAAGATCCAGACGGAACCTCCGGTACGAAGGCCAAGTAATTGCCAGAGCGGTTTCGACGGCTGGAAAATGCAAGCGATGACCGATCCCGATTGAAAACTGCTCTCTCAGGCTGCATTCCTACATGGATTGTGAGCCAGCTAAGTGCGCAAGTAAGTATAATAACTTTCCAGATTGAATTAACAGTAATTTGGCCTAATTTTGGAGTTAAACTTAAGATTGGGATACGGTGAATTGCTACCTAAAGAAAATGCGAATTCAAAATATCACCAAAAAACAGCCCCGGATAACAACCCATGAAAACAATACAAGGGTAAAGGATCCTTTAAAAGACCACAACTAGCGCAACGCCAAATTGCTACAAGGTAAAGGTAACCGCCATTCAAAAAGTGGAATGGAAAGCCTGAAGAACTATGTTAGTAGACAACTGCTTCCAGGAACACAATCAGCTTCTATATCTTTTGTGATATAATCTGAAGGACACCGATAACGTTTTCAGGCTGGTTGCCTTAGCTGAAGTGCGTTTCTCATATAAAGACATGAAAGTCGCCTGAACAATCAATTATCAACCAAAGAGACTACAATGGGATCTACGAAAGATTCCGCGACTGAAGTGCTAGGCTTTACTCGGCCAACATAGCGATATCTCTGGTTTGACGAATAGTTTAGCTGAATTTTTCAAAGCAGCACGAGATATTCTGGTAAGAAGTAGGCTAGGCTACATCTGGTTGGATAAGTGTCATACGATCCTGTCCTTATAGTTTTCTAATCTAACCCCCAGCAAATGCGATCCAGTTGTATGGTCCAAGTAGATTAGAATCTTTTCCCGGCTTTATTTTCTAATTCGGCTTCGAAGACCTTTTGGGTAGGAGCTCTGTACTCCATTCGCTCTATATGACGAAAACATCTCAATGGCTAAATCAGTTTCTCCTTCCCGGAGAATTTTCACACTTTTGTTTTTATGCGCTTGTTGTTGTTCATGTCATTGCGTCAAGCACAAGGACCGCTTGTACTTAAATTGAAAATTCAAACCGAGAAGAGACTTAACTACTCAAATAAAGAAGCAAGTTATTTGAGCACTTTTGGCGCTTCTGAATTTAAGTCAAAGTGAAAGCTCTACATTATGTAATGTACCCAAGACATGGGTATTGAGCGTTAGTTACATTACTTCGGGTTCATTTAGGGAGTTGGTAAGGTCGCTTAAGACCTCTCGACTATTGAAAATAAAGACTTTCTACAAGAACTTACTCTGTTGCATTCGATATAGGTGAAAAAGTATCCAAACACGATCATAAATCCAACTACTAAGAATATCAGATTCTTGTTGTAACGTTTATGGACGAAATATATAGCCAGCATAACTCCAACTGCCGACAACACGAAGCGAGTCTAAGGAAATAACAAAACATTATTAAATCAGGAGGACCAAGCTAGTAATTTCTCTTACCTCAGAATTGTTGGAAAAAATACGAAAAACAAACGTTGCAAATTGCCAAAGCCATCCGAAAGTGAAGGAAAATGAACTGTTACTTTCGTGTTGCTTAGGTTTAATGTCGAGTTCAAGTTCTCTGGCTCGTGAAAGAACTAAGGACACAACAGCATTTAAATCTCGTAACTCTGTCCAATTTTCAACGGCCTTCATTTGAGCATTAGACAGGGATAAGTGGATAACTCTTTCAAGATTACCATTCTGAGGATTTTTCTATGAAGATGAGAAAAAACAGTAGAAACCGGTTATGAATCAGAACCCTTGTACACATGTTTAAATAATTTTTGTCACCTTGTAATATTTCCTGTTTAAGAGTGCATTGACCAGAGCTTTATAATACAAAGTTGTTAATAGCTCATCCTGGCCAGAGCCATCACAAACAGGACACGTAACTTCGGGTGCGTCACAGACTGGACACGAATCTGATATTGCTTCTGTACGTGCATGTAGTCCCCACGCATTTGGCTCAACCCAGGAATCAAAACCACATGCTGGCAACGCAAATAATGTAGATATTATAACAACTGTGCCTATTAACATTTTCTTTTAGTATAACTTTTAATTGTAGATTGTTTAAGGAATCCCTTTCTTCGGTTATTAAAAATCTTCGCAATTTTTTTTTTTTTACTTTTTTTTCAAATAAAACAGCTGAAGGGTGATGTCAGCTAGAAGGGATGCGTTCAGTGTTCAGTTTTCTTCTTCCCAATTTCAAGAGCACTTAAATGGGATTTCCATTGGTAATTTCTTATTTCAAATTTTGGTAAAAGAGTAAATTCACATGAAACGAATAACGAAAAACGAATGAATGAAAAAAGTGATATTACATACGGTTCAAGCCCTAAAATCTCAACAAAACGATAGAAATAGAAGAAATACAATACACCAATAATCGGTGTTATTTTGAAGCTGATATTTTTTTTTTGACATTTGACAGATAAGAGTCAGAAATTGAGATCGAGAAAAACTGATCGTTATTTCCAATCGAAAGCAGTACAGTATTTGAAACTCTATAACATCCCTGTTTTGGATTGCTCGAAAACGTTTTTCATAGAAATTTTGACATTTCAATTTGTAAACAAATGCTAGCGAAATAAAACAATTTATTAAAAGTTAAATTAATTAACTAAACATGGAAAACACAAATAACAATCAAAAGCAAATTGGATCCCTTACCGAAGAATCCCTTAAAAGGAAAGAAAGATTGAAACGACTGCGAGAAATAGCACAGCAAGGCGAAGATGTTACAAGTGACACCATGGAAATACCCAAGTAAATTTGCTCTTGTTCGCCCTTCCATCTAACCTAGTCATGAATTTAACTTTTATTTCCCAGGCCAATATTCCGAAGTTACAAACCCCAAGATGAAAACCTCAGCGAAGTAGTTCTGGAACAAGGTCCAGCCGGTGAGATCGAAAAAGAAGTTGAATCACAGCTTGAACTGCTCAAGACTCCAAATGTTATTGAGGAAATTGACATAGCCAATCTGGCTCCACGCAAGCCGGATTGGGATCTTAAACGTGACGTTGCCAAAAAGCTAGAAAAACTCGATAGACGCACGCAAAAAGCTATCGCAGAGTTGATTCGCGAAAGACTTAAAAAGAACCTAGACCTGTCGCAAGTTGTCAATGTAGGTGCGGCTATCGAAGCAAGACCATCTGAAGACGTCGTCGAGTAAAAAGATTTTATTATACAATAAATTAAAAAAATAATACTAAATTTTTAAAATAATTCGCTATCTGATTGTCCGTCTTCCCGGTATTCGATCCTTACTCGTCGATAAGAGTTTCTGGTTGAGAGCCGTTATTTCTGTAAGAATGAAAAATTCTATTTATCATTTGTGACATGCATTTTTGGCAGAAGAGCATACGTTCACTGTATTTGTTTTCAATGGAGTCAGCGAATTGTTTCATCGACTCCAATTGCATAGGGATGTCCCTTTTCAGACCCTCTATCGTCCGCTGCAGTCCATGAATCTTTTCTTCCTGAATAATTAGTTGTTTGTCTTTTTCGCGGATGACTTTCTCTTGTTGCAAGGCCACTTCGGTTCGCAGACTTATTGTCTTTTTGTTTTTCATGATTTCCTGACTCTGTTTGGCAATGATTTCGTTGGCTTTTGAGATCTCCTCCGTGGCCATTTCGAGTGCTTGTCGCTTGGTTTGACAGATTTTTTTCTCTGCTTCCAGTTCGGCTAACAAATCAGACTGTTCGGATAGCAAAATAGAAACATACAGAATCACCATTTTAGCATGAACTGTGCTAAACCCAGAAATACCTTCATTTTGTCGAACTTTTTGACTTTATCCTGCAGCTCGTGGATGTGCTTCCTCGAGTCCATCAAGTGCATGTCGTTTTTCCTTTCGATATTTTTAAGAGCCGCCATATCAGACACAAGCTTCTCGTTTTGGTCCTTACACGATGAAAGCGACGACTTAAGCGATGCAATCTCATTTCGCAAATTGTCACATCGCTTTGTTTCATGGCTGAAAATAAAGGGTTTTGTTTTCGTTTGGTGTAGTTTGGGTTCTCTTTATCAGTCTTACCACTTTTCCGAGTACAGATTTGCCTTATCTTGGAGCGCTTTGTCGAGTTGAGCCTGCAAAGCAGACATGGCCATCATGTGCCGCTCGTTGTCCGAATGTCTGTGATCTGAGGATTTCTTTAGGGCCTCTTGCATGCGCTGGATCTCCTCCTGATGCCTACTAGTCATTGCTTTACTGTTCTCGAGTAGAGATTCTCTCAATTTGGAATTCTCCACTTCCAATTGAGACATTCGACTTAGATGAGAATTGAGTTCGTGTTGGATACACTGCATGCTACTTTCGATTGTGGCGTTCTTTTTCTGCAAATGAACAGCTATTAGAAATGTTGAGAAGAGAGAAGGTTTAAAGTACTTGTAAATTGTGCAGGACGTTGTTCATATAAAAGAGTATAACATCCAGTGGAGCTGGTTTAATGGGCAAACACAAATGCACAAGGTTCTTAAATGAACGCATTTCATAGAACTGTAGTTTCATTTGGTTATCATTCGCGCTGTTGATTAAGTCCACCTCCAACTGACCACGTTGACAGTCTTGAAGAATTTTTACCAAATTCTCGACAAACCCTGAAAACGTAACGTGCAACGATTGGTCCTGCTTCAACTCGTTGAAGGTATTTGTATCGATGGTTGAGATGAACATCCTGCGATGATCAGACTTTTCGGCTAGTCGGAGTTGCTGTAGTTTGATGGTGAATTGTTAGATGGAAATTAGTAGAGCCACCACGGGTACTTACAATCAGTCCTTTGAAATCAATTTTTTCGGCATAAACAAAGCACTGCTTTTTTGTGGATATTCCATTGGAGCGGACATTTATTGATAGTTCGCAATTGGGAAATATACATTCGATGTTCTTTATGTTGTTTATATTTGAAAAATGGTCATCAGTGGGATTGTTGGGAGGATAATTAAATGAAAACATTATTTTTCAGTCTTTTTCTTATTTTTAATTTAAATTTTAAAGTTTGTTTGCTTTCAATTACAAAATTTCAGTTTTAACGTAACGTTCAGAGACATTTCCTTACGTGACAAAAGAACGATGCTTGTGGCTGAAGCTTAAATGTTGGTTTGCATGTTGCAGTCATTGAGATAATAGGTTTGTTCGATGTACGCACTGGGTCGCTCAGTGGCGCTCTGATTTCGCACTAAACCGTTCGATGTCGCTCTTTTTTCGCCCCGGTGCATTTCCACCGTGTTCGATGTGCATTCAGTGCTCGCACCGGGAGCGCACTGGACCGCCCAAGTTTTTTTCGGGCGAGAATTTCGGAGCTATTCGAATCAGCTGTTGCTGAAGAGGAAAAAAACAGAGCACTACAAATGTGTTCGATGTGAAAGCAAACCCAGAGACATTTTTCAGTTTTTTTTGACAGTTCCGTTAAGGCTATTGGCAAGCGGGGCCAGTTACATCGAACGAACCTAATATAATTGGCTGTACGGTGGAATGGACAGAGTAAAAAACGGAAAAGAAACGTCAACATCAAAATTGTTGATGTGTTTACACAGGAGCTCAGAGAGAGAAAGGAGTCCTTTAATGTCTTCTTTCTCAAAGTTTGCAAAATTTGATGTAACACGTGTACACATTTTAAGGGAATTCACACTCGGCCTTAATAAAAATTTTAACGCAATTCACACACGGCCTAAGACTATCCAAGACCAAACTGAACGCGCCCAATGAGTTTGGAATTCCACATCATTTGTGACCAAATGTAAGTGCAACCGCACCTTAAGCAGTGCCGTCATCTTTTCTAGAAAATTGACATTTGAAGTATAAAAAAACATTTGACATTTTCGCTTCCCGAATTTTTAAAAGGAAAAAAATAATCTAATTTCTTACGTGTGAATTTCATGGTTTTCGCTATCAAAAACCGATACAAAAAATAATGTTAAATTAACATCATCACCTTCATTATCATAATTCCGGACGTAAGTAGAATCCAATACCAAAACCATAGACACCATCAGTTGTATTTGTTCGTTCAAAATGTACACGTATCCCAAAAATTGTCTGTTTACTATAAACTAACAAAATTAAACTGTTGGAAAATACGTCTCAATAATGAACATTCTAAAAATAAATTGTAATCAATATTTGCAGATTAAATATTAAAAAAATGAAAATTCGAAACAAACTTCTGATCGGACTGATTTTGGGCACTCTGGTATTTGTCAGTTGTGCAGACGATTTGCAAGGTCCACCGGAACCTACACCTACTACCTCCCAATCGAAGACATCAGCTACAACTACAACAACAGAATCATCTGAAGAAAAAATCAAACCAAATGAACCATCTGAAGCAGTACCAACAGCTACAGCTGAACCATCTGATGATATTTCAATAACGGACGATGCTACCGATTCGGCTAAGACTATTTTCATGTCCAATTTGCATCTGCCTTTGCTGATAAAAGCGAGAAACGATCGACAATATAGATTACAGCTGGAAACAGCGATCGCCGAGGCAGAGAGTGCAATTGAAAAACCAGAACCCAAAGAATTAACTGCTGAAGAACTTGAAGGTAAGTTTTTTGCACCACACTTTTATCTTGCCAATTTCTGAAATGGCGGTTCTACAGCAGTCGATTTGATAGGTTATAGGTGGCACGAACCTGTTACCCTCGATTTCCGATCCAGCTGATGATTGTTCACAGTTGTTTTTTTTTTGCAAAACGTGAGAAGCAACTTTGATTGTTTCTTTCAATGTTGCCACTGGTTCTCTTTACATGAAGCTTGCTGATTAGTAACTTACTTATTCGCCTCCCAATCCATGAAGGATTACAGTCTGAGACACAGTTACCTTTCCTCGGGAACGGTCCCCTGCACTCTCCATTCGCCAACACCAAGGGCTCTGGTATCCGCAGTCACTTGGATCATGTACCGTAGGTTCGGTCTTCTTTGTCGTCTCGAACCTGGGGCTGCGAAGAGAAGACTTTCTTGGCTGGAGCGTTGTCGCCCATTCGCTCGATGTGGCCGAGCCAATATAGTCTTTTCTTGACTTTTTGGGCTACATCCACAGCTTGGGACCGTAAATCGTGGGACGGGACCGTAAATCCGCCGAAGATTTTTTCTTTCGAAAGTGGCCTGTATCATTTTCCTTTTTTTACTTATCGTCCAACACTCGGGCCCCGTAGAGTAGGACTGCAAAAATTAAAGACTTGATAATAGGCACTTTGTCTATCGAGTGAGGAGTTTTGAACTCAGTTGCTTGGCCAAGCCGACGTAGCAGCGGTTCGCCAGGGTAATTCTTCGTCGGACCTCCACTAAGGCGTCGTTTGTGGGATTGATGTTTGTTCCAAGGAAGGTGATCTCCTTAACCACCTCAAAATTGCTGCTGCCTATAGTGATCATATGATCTTTGGTTAGTTGATATCATGAGCTTTATTTTGTCCTCGTTTACTTCAAGAGCAACGGGCTTCGGCTGTTCTTCAATCGCTGTAAAGGCCTCAAGCACAGCTCTTTGGAAGCGACCGATGTAGTTTACGTCGTCTGCATAGCCTAGTAGGTCGGGGATTTGTTGAAGATAATGTTTTCCGTGCTTTATGTACTGCCTGCTCCAGGACTATTATGTTGAAGAAGTAACATGACAGCGCTTCTCCTAATCTAAATCCACGTTTGAAACAACTCGGATGAGCCTTTACCCATTTGCACACTACACTGCAACGCGATACCGAATTCAGATATCGCCATCATAAGCTCTTGGCGGTGGATGCTATCATAAGCAGCTTTGAAGTCGATGAAAGGATGGTGGGGTTCGACTTAAAAATCGTTGGTCTTTTCCAGGATCTCCCTCAGTGTGAATATTTGGTCTATCGTTGTTGTGCCTGGGCTAAAGCCACACTGGAACATGGCGATTATAGTGTTCCAGAAAGTCTTAAGACGCTCCCAAAGTACGTAGGATAAGCATGGATATGCCTCGGTTATTTTTGCATGACATAGGATCGTCTTTTTTGTAGATGGAGTATTTGGAGCTTATAGAGAAGTTAGTGGGCATGCATTCTTCCTCCCACACTTTGTTGGTGACCTGGTGCATGCGGATAATCTCCTCCATTTTTGAAGAGTTCCGCAGGTTTGCCCTCCGAGCCGGCGCGCGGACTTGTTATTTTTTAGCTTTTGGATAGCTTTTTCTACCACTTCTGTGCTGGGGGCTGGGACTGGGTCTTCATTGACTGGTCTCTCTTCTCTTTCGTCATAGGATCGCTGGATATTATGCGCATTCTATTAATTCTTATAACTATTTTCAGCTGAAATAATCTACCAAGATGCCACAGAGCTGCTGAAAAAGCGACAAGGCGACAAGGTCTTAGGTCAGCTAAAACTAGAAGTTGCCAGCAAAATGAATCACATCAAAGCCCGATGCGATATTGCTTGGGCCCATGTCTTGGGTGTTCGCCCAACAGATTTCGAATTCGCCGCCAAAGAATTTGAAGAACTCTCCAAACTTGGCCTTCCCGAAGCTAATATGGTAAGATCGCTTCGAATCTTATCCCAGATTGATTTCAATCCAATTTATTATTCGACAGGGAATGGCATTCCTGTATTCAGTCGGAGTTGGTGGCAAGAATATCAGTCAGCCGCTTGCTCTCATGCATTACACACTGGCCGCACTTGGTGGTGACATCCATGCTCAAATGGCTCTCGGATATCGCTATTCTTTCGGCATCAACGTTCCTCTGAGTTGTGAAAAATCTTTATCATTCTATAAGCGTGTTGCCGAAATTGTCGCATCGAAGATAACATTTTCCAGCGGACCGATTGTCCATCGAGTGCGACTGCTTGACGAATTGGAGAACTCGGGCAGTCAGGAAACCGAGCTAGTCGATTACTATCAGTTGTTGGCCGACAAAGGTGATGTTCAATCGCAAGTAAGTTTATTTCTAGCAAGGAAATCAGTCACAGTGACTCAGAATTTGAATATTTCCAGGTTGGATTGGGACAATTGTACTATCAGGGTGGCAAAGCGACTGAGCAGGATTTGCAAAAGGCTCTAGAATACTTCACACAAGCCGCTAACGCTGGAAATGCCATTGGTTTTGCTTTTCTCGGCAAGTTGTATCTGGAGGGGAGTGAGTATATCAAAGCTGATCATGAAGCTGCGTTTAAGTTCTTTAAGAAGGCAGCAGAGTTGGGAGATCCCATTGGTCAGAGTGGTCTAGGTTTGATGTATTTGCAAGGGCTGGGGGTACCGAAGGATACCACCAAAGCGTTCAACTATTTCACTCAAGCCGCCGATCAGGGTTGGGTCGATGGGCAGTTGCAGCTTGGCAACATGTATTTCAGTAAGTAGAGAAGCACGCTATTGTGATGTCAAAATAATGTGATTGATCTCTTGCAGCTGGCAATGGCGTGAAGACTGATTACAAACTGGCTCTGAAGTATTTCAGTTCGGCTTCTCAGTCAGGTCATGTTTTGGCTTATTACAATCTGGGTTACATGCACGCGTATGGTCTGGGAATGTTGCGCTCTTGTCCAGCTGCTGTCGAGGTAAGTGTCAACGGCAAACACAATCCATCAAATACTCATTCTGTCTGATTTAGTTCTTTAAAAACGTCGCCGAACGTGGTCGATGGAGTGAAATGCTAATGCAAGCCTACAACGACTACAAAAAGTATGAAATGGACAATGCCTACATGAAGTACGCCCTCCTAGCCGAGATGGGCTACGAGGTAGGTCAAAGTAATGCCGCCTTCCTGCTCGATCGCAATGAAGTGACAATATTCAATGACCGTCATGAGGACTTGATTCGTGGTTTCTACTACTGGAAGCGAGCTGCATCGCAGGGATACTCTGCGGCACAAGTCAAGCTCGGTGACTACTACTACTATGGCTGGGGAACGGCTGTTGATTTTGAATCGGCAGCTTCTTTGTACAGGTAAGTTTCATCTCTCCGCGGGGGATATTCCAATGAAGGGTACATTTTTGTTTTTCGTTTTAGGAAAGCGTCGGAGCAACATTTTAATGCACAAGCAATGTTCAACCTCGGCTACATGCACGAACAGGGTCTGGGAATGAAAAAGGATCTGCACTTGGCGAAGAGACTGTACGACTTGGCTGCCGAAACCAATGCCGATGCCAAAGTTCCTGTGGCATTGGCTTTGATGAAGTTGCAAGTTATCGCCCAACTGGAAGCACTCAAAGATGTATGACAGAAATACCTTTTGATTTTGAATTCAATTTAAATCGTTTCTCATTTACAGTCCCCCTACAAGTTTATTTTCTATTTGGATGAGAACATCGCAGCCAATTGGGATCTATACATGATTACAATACTGACGCTCCTACTCGGCTTCATAATGTACACACGACGTCCCTATCAAAACCAACCTCCGCCAGCAAACAATGAGGACGAACCAGCGCCTGATGCGCCCAACAACGTTGCACCTTCAACATCACCTCCAAATCAGCAAGAGAATCAAGAGCAAAAAACAACAGCAGCACAATCATCAGCAGAACCCTCAACCTCATCATCGGGTGCATCAACGTCACGAGGACTTGTGAATCGTTCGAGTTCCAGCAAGTCCTCCAATTCAACCATTCCAACAGCTACGACGTCAACAACATCACCCCCAGCGTCAGCGTCATCGTCTTCAACATCGGCATCAACCGCAACAAAACCAAATGCATCCACAGTCATAAGAGACAATGAGAGACCGGAATAGTCCAGCAACATGTGCGTTGTTCATCCCATTTCTAACCTAATTTTTATAGATTTTTTTCTTCTTTTTTTAAAAGAAAGTCCAGTTCTTTTCTTGTTCTTGTAAATAAGTAATATTTTTTTAGAATCTATTTTATTTTTATTTAATCATTATTTTTGCATGCAAAACACAAAAACAAAGACAAACGACTTCAAAGCTCAAAGTTGTCCATCATCGATCTCTTTGCGCATCGTAATCATCGTAGTCCTTAAGGATTGATGTGGAGAGAAAAATTATTAAAATGAATTAGAAGAAATGGAAGCAAATCCTTAAACAAATTAAATAAATTGAACTCTGCACAGCTTGTACTCATTTCGCAGTTTTCTTTTTTGTTTGTTAATATAAAAGAAAAAAACACAAATTATTTATTTTGTTTCTCTATCAATGGAATTAAATCTAAATGTTACTTTTTCTACAAAATTTGAATGCAAAAAACTAAATCAAAATGAAAATGATACAAAAAAAAGAAAACTAAATACTTTATGTTAGAAAAACCACGCGAGACTAGTATTCACATTTAAAGAAATTTAAGAAAATGGAAAGAGAACAGTGAAGGAAATGATTAAAACAACATTTTGTAAATAATTTAACGAATGCAAAAAAAAAAGACTTTAATAATTTATAAAAAAAAATATATGGTATGTATATAAATTGATAGTTTTTATTTCACGACAAAGCGGTCACTTTCCGATGCAGCACTTCAATACCCGCTACTAGCCGCTGCTATTTCGGTTTGGTCAAAAAACTGGGTTCAAAACTTCTCAGAGACAAAGGTCCTAACATACAACACTTTGATTTTACCAGATTTAGGTCAAAGGTCCTAACATACAACACTTTGATTTCACCAGTGCTAATGTACGGCGCCCTAGGACGTAGGAAGAGAGGAAGGCCGCGACTCAGGTGGCACACTCAAGTGGAAGAGGACCTCAAACAACTTGGAGTGTAAAACTGGAGACAGCTAGCTAAGGACCGAGCTGGCTGGCGGAGACTGTTGATTGAGGCCCAAGTCCTCGACGGACTGTAGTGCCACCTTAAGTAAGTAAGTAAGTAATGTACGGCGCCCAGTGGCAAATAAGATAATCAGGGGAAATGATATTGGGCACTTTCGAAAGAAAAAGTCTGAGGGATTTTCGGTTCTGTATGCGACGTTGGCAAATAGAGAAGAAGGTTCAACCGAGATGTGGAAAAGAAAACTACATTGGCTCGGCCACATCGAGCGAATGGACAACAAAGCTCGAGCCAAAAAAGTCTGTTTTTGGCAGCCCCATGCTTTGAGACGACGACGAAGACCGAACCTGCGTTACAAAGACCAAGTAACTGCGGATTGCAAGACCCTCATCTTCATCATACCGGGTGCACAGACATGAACCTCGACATCATCCGATGAAAATAATTTGGGTTGCTTCAAGAGAAACATTCTTCACGAGATTTTTGTGCCGTTAGCATGACCGACCAATCTGAGTCGATGGAACTTGACTCTTCTGGCTAGGACCGTTTCGTTGCACAACTCGTAAGCCTCGCTGTTGAATCTTCTTCTCCATTCCCCATCAATGCACACGGGGTCATAGAAAACCTGAGCCAAGGAACTTTTCAGTATCCATGCTTCTGCACCATACAACAGGTATGAGATGTTTTGAGTGCTATATAGTTTTACCTTAGATGATCAAAGGAGGGTTTTACCTTTCAATACCTTTCTTAGCCCAAAGAAACAGCGATTAGTAAGAGTTATTCTTCGTCTGATCTTGGTGCTAGGCAGACAAACTCTTCTACTACCTCGAAGTTGTATGCGTCTATTGTGACGTTCTGTCCGAGCCGTCGGTGTTGGGTGTCCTTCCTCGAAGACAGAATATACTTCGTTTTTCCCTCATTTATCGCTAAACCCATTTTAGCCGACATCACGCTGTGTTCTTTCCCATTTTGTTAATATCATCTGTGTACGCGAGAAGTTAAACAAACCTTTGGAAGATAATGCCTCTGGTGTTGAAGGTGGATTTTAGCACTATCTTTACTAGCACGATGTTAAAGAAATCGCACGACAATGTATCGCTTTGGCTGAATTATTTTTTAACTTCGAATGATTCCGTAAGCTTGTTGCCAACCTTGATGGCGCAGCGTGAGTTCTCCAAGCCACAACCACCAATCGATGAAAAGGTGGTGGGTATCGATTTGGAGTTTATAGGTTTTTTTCAGGTTCTGCCGCAAAGTTAAAAATTGTCTGGGGCCACATTAGATTTTTGACAGGATCGGTAGAGCTCACGAGCAGCTCTTGTCCTTATATGAAGCGCCGCTTTGTATCCTTCCTGCTTCGCTGCATGCGCCTGCCTGTATTCGGGTTTCGCTTTTGTGGCATCTCTAACTGTTTGCTGGCATAAAACTCCTTAAAAAGCTACTTGACACTCCAGAGAAGGATCTGGCGATTGTAACCGTGCGACGTCGAATTTTCTTGCAACATTTCCTTGTTTTGGTCGTTGTCGGAATATTCGTAACACTATCTTTGCTACAACGAAGTGGTGGTCTGAGTCGATGTTGGCTCCTCGGTAAGCTCGAAAACCTAGAATGCTGGACAAGTGCCTTCCGTCGATCGTAATGTGATCAATCTGGTTGACGGTTGATTGATCGGAGTTCTCCGTGTTCATGTACGAATGTTGAAATGTAGGAACCAAGTGCTTGCTAACACAACCTTTCGTCCCACAGCAAAATCGATCAGCCTGAATCCGTTGTCGGAAGTGGTGTCGTGTAGACTGTTCTTTCCGGCTGTTCCACCAACTCTCTTCCCAAAATAAATAAATAGAGTGGCGCGACAGCTCTTGAAGAGCGAAGGCCTAAGTGGCTTAATCTCATCAACAATTCTGTAGGTTCGTGTGAAGAATTGAGGGGACCTACAGTTTAACGCCGATTCCGAACGGCAAAGTTGGAAGTTGTCAGTTTTTCGCAAGAGGCAGTGCCCGTGAAAGAAGAAAATAAAAACTATGGGCACGAGTAGGACTAGAACCCACGATGTTCTGCTTAGCAGCCAACGTACCTAACCACTAAGCTACGGATATACTACCTCTCTTCCCAGCTTTGTATCAAAACCGCCGAGGATTATTTTAATGCTAGGACAATGCTTATACGTTTTGTCAAAGAGCTCGAAGAATCCATCCTTGGTGTCGTCTTTTTTCTCTTCTGTGGGACATGCACGCATATTAGGCTAATATTGGCGAATCTAGCGTCGATTCGTCGATTGTGCGTCGTGATTGGTTCGCTAACACATTTGAAGTTCAAGAGCCTATCTGAGTCTGAGTCTGCTTCCAACGACGGATCCACATCAAAATTCCCAGTCTGATTCACTCAAATACACTGTTTCCTAATTAATGTGATTTTCCTTTCGAAAAATGGAAAAACGCTAAAAATCCTGCTCGGCTTAACCGTGAAAAATCGTAATAAAACTTTAGATCCGTTCAAATCTTCACACGGGCCTACTAAGACTTGTTTAAGAGAGAAAGTAAGTCTTGGTTTTTCGGATCTGTCGTGTCAATTCATTCTGCTTTTTGAATTTCTCTTGTAACTTAAAAAGCTTCCCAACAACTTACGTTAAATAAGTTTTATTTTATTTGCTTAATTTTGCCAAGAGAATGTTAATAATGTTCTTAGAAATGATGATCAGTTTTAAAGTAATAATAAAAAAAATAAGGAGAAATGACCGAACAAAACCTTAAGCATAATAGTTCAAATTGGCCTTCTTCTTAGCTTGGACCTCCATGATGGCGTCCATGAAGTCCTCGTGAGTAACACAAGTTGCTGAACGACGTAAAGCAATCATACCCGCTTCCACGCACACGGCCTTGCACTGAGCTCCGTTAAAGTCATCCGTGGATCTTGACAACTCCTCAAAGTTGACGTCGGGACTGACATTCATCTTTCTCGAATGGATTTGCATAATTCTTGCTCGGGCCTCTTCATTTGGATGTGGGAACTCGATTTTTCGATCCAAACGTCCAGAACGCAGCAAAGCTGGATCCAGAATGTCTACACGATTTGTAGCTGCGATGACTTTGATGTCTGCTGTCGAACTGAATCCATCCAGTTGGTTGAGCAACTCCAACATGGTACGTTGGACTTCACGATCACCGGCTTTCTCGGAATCGAAACGTTTGGTACCGATTGCGTCCAATTCGTCAATGAAGATGATTGCTGGCGACTTTTCTTTAGCAAGTGCGAATGCGTCACGAACCAATTTGGCACCGTCACCGATGAACATCTGCACAAGCTGGGGACCGGCCAGCTTGAGGAAAGTGGATTTGGTTTGGGCAGCACAGGCACGGGCCAAGAGAGTTTTTCCGGTACCGGGAGGTCCGTAGAGAAGGACACCTTTTCAAGAACAGAAAAATATAATCTTCGAATTTCAAGAAAGAGGAGATTATGAGACTTACCCTTTGGTGGATGGATTCCTAAGTTTTTGAACTTATCCTTGTGGGTCATTGGCAGTACAACGGCTTCAATAAGTTCTTGGATCTGTTTGTCCAAACCTCCAATATCAGAATATTGTTCTGTAGGTCTTTCATCAACTTCCATGGCCTTAACTCTTGCATCATACTCCGCCGGCAATGTTTCCAAAATCAGATACGAATCTTTGTTTACACCGACCAAGTCACCGGGCTTCAGTTTTTCAGCATCGACAAGGCCAATCACAGGCAAGAAGTAAGCTTGACGTGTTGAGGTCTTGATGACGGCGCATTTGCCTTTGCGCTGGTTGTCCAGTACCAAAACAGCTCCGTCGTCTTCCTCCTCTTGTGGATCGACGTCCAGAAGTTCAATGACATTGGAAACCAAATATGGAAGAGTTTTGTTGACCTACGGAGCGACATTGAAGACTGATTAATGTAAATTGCAAAGAACTTTTGTAGTTACCTTGATTTTTTCAGTATTATCTTTGATTTTTTCATTTTGAGTTTGGATTTCGTGAGTAATTCGCATAACCTCACTCTTCATGATTTTGATTTCGTTGTCCATCAATCGAGTACGACTAACAATTTCATCGGTGGACATACGAAGAACTTCTTCGCCTAAGGATTCTTCTCCATCTTCCCAGATAGATTTGTCCTCAAGTGTTGCAGCCATTATTTTTATTAAATTTTAAGTATTTTGAGGAAAGTTTTTGCCAGAGAAATAAATTCTAGATGACTTGTATATTTTCGGTGTATGTTTTTTTTTTCGAACAACGAAAGTTGTGTTTTTGACGTTTCTTCAACAAACAAAGATGACGACGTTTCGGTAGGAACAATGTGGAAAAGAAACGAGTTTCGTCCAAACTTCCTAGTGATGAGTCACAAATTGAATATCGATATCGATGTTTGCCGAATCGACAAATAAGTATTCTTGGCTAGAGCGTTGTTATCGATCGATGTGGCCGAGCCAATGAAGTCGTCTTATTTTAGTTTTCTAGACTATATCCACATCTTGATACAGCTTGTACAGTTCGCGGTTGAACCGTCTTCTCCATTCGCCATCGAATACGGGACCGAAAATCCGTCCAAGAATTTTTTTTTCGTAAGTGCCCAGTACCAATTCCTCTTTTTACTTTACAAAACTCGACGCCGCCGTAGACTAGGCCTGGTAAAATCAAAGTTTTGTAAAGCAGACACTTTGTCTCTCGAGTTAGGAGTTTTGAAACCAATTGTTTTGCCAAACCGAAGCAGCAGCGGTTCGCTAGGGTAATTCTTCTTCAGACCACTAAATTGTCATTTGTAGGATTGATTTTTGTTCCAAGGTAGGTGAACTCCTTAAAAGATAGTTGTTCTATTGTCTGTTGATAGCATTTACTTTGTTTTGTCCTCATTCATTCAAGAACAAAACCGCCTGTTCTTCAATTGCTGTGAAGGCCTCAAGCACAGCTCTCTTGGATGTCGTCCGTATAGCCTTGGAGTTGGGTGGATTTGGTGATAATAGTGTTTTCCGTGCTCATACGTGCCTTGAGCACCATATGCTCCAAGACTATGTTGAAGAAGTTACATGACAATACACGTCTCTTCTCTAATCCTTGCGCATGTTTGAAACAACTCAGATGAGCTGTTACTTATTTGCACACTGCAATGCATATTTTTTAGCGTCATGCGTCATAGTTTGATCAATTTCTTCGGAATCCCAAATTCAGACATAGCCACCATAAGATCTTGGTGATGGATGCTATCATAAGCAGCTTTGAAGTCGATAAAAAATGTAGGGTTTTGACCTGAAATTCGTTGGTCTTTACCAGAATCTGCCTCAGTGTGAATATTTGGTCTATTGTTTTTCTGCCTGGCCAAAAGCCACCCTGGTACGTACCGATTATTGTGCAGGACGATTTAAGACGCTCATACAGTACGGTGTAAAGGATTTTGTATGCAACATTAAGCAGGGATATGTCTTGCCATGTGACTCTTCGAGATCTTTGAGCTGAAAAGTTGCGGGTGCTCTTTTCTTCCGTCGCAGAGTCTTTTTTCTCATTTATTTTTTTTCAGTACTCATCTCTTGATGCTCATGTTGTCCGTTGCAGCATCAGCATCTGCAAACGTGCATTTTGCGTCTCTCTTTTCAGGATCGCGCGTTCACCATCATAGCACGGGTTCTTTCTCGGGGACGGCTGGTGGCCTATGGTGGTCTTGGCTGCATTCTTAATTATGTATTTCGCTATACTGATTCCACAGGGTGTTGCCGTCCGTGGCATTTATAAAAATAGCAGAGCCAAATTATTGACTCAGGCGTTTTATAAATTTTCAATTATCGAAAATCTCATCTATAATCTTAGCACATGCCCTTAGTTTTTGTTAATCTTTATGTTTTCCATTCGTTCCTCCAATTGCAATTTCTTCCATTCTATGACATCCTCTGTTTCATTCCCACTCTAAAATTGTGACGTAAAAGAATGATTCGTTAAATTTTTCATTTTTGCATTTTTCTCCAATCTCCACTGCATTTCAAAGCGAGATTGTGGGTGGATCGCATGTCGTTTTGTCTTCTGGCGCATTTTCCCTCAGTAGTATTTTTATTTTTTCTTTCTTAATTTTATTTTGTGCGTGTGTTTCGTTTTTCGTGTTCAATATTTCGGTATAGTGTCGTCTTCTTGCGGATACCAAAATATTAATTAAATTAATCGGAAAACTTTCAAGTTTTGAACGCGAATGCCAATACACAATACAATTCGGTAAGGTATCTGTTTTTTGTGCTCGTAATTCGTGAGTGAAGACCAAATTCCAGTGTCATCTTATGTGAATCTCTAAAGAATTTTCTTATTAAGAAATAATTTAAAAAAAAATGCTAAATTAGAAAGTTAAAATAAATTTCTTGTCGCAGAAATATCAATTCCCCAACTAAACAGAAAACAAAAACTAACAACATCGTACGTAAATCTCCGAGCCAAATAATAAGGCTCCAAGAACAACAAAGAAGTCCCAGTCAAAGCAACTAGCTGGATATTTTTTGTGTAAAATTGCAAAAACCTCTTTAATTTCTTTCGCTGTTTTCATTTGTTTTATTCTTGATTTTCTCGTCGAGTTTTCTTCCAATCTCTTCTCCCTCACTTGAACCTCACAGGGAAAAAGCATTTTTCAATTTGCAATAAATAAGGAAAAAGGTAATAAATAATTCCATGGGAGAATAAACAAAGGCACCTTCGGTTCTAGCGTTTTCAACTTCATTTGGTTTTAATTGAAATTCAATGTTGCTTATTCTTGTTTCTCGGACTGTCTACATTTCCTAATCCATCAAAAACAACGTTCAGGAGAATTAAGGGCACAGCTTATCCACTACGGAAGAGAATCAATGACCAATGTTTATTGCTTTCAGGGCTTTTAAGAAAATTGTTTAGATGCCTACATGCTAGGCTCATCGTAAATCGTGTCTTTATTTCCTTGGAAGAGACAGATGAGTGTGGTGTGGAAATAAAAAAGAAAACAACGTGAACTGCTGCGCCATGGTCTACTCTACTCTCGTCGTCGTTGCTAAATATAAACCTTGGAATTTCTCTGTAGCTGTAGCCAGCCAGCGATGCTGTGTGGCTGCACACGAACAAGCACACAGAGAATGTCACTCGCTGTCGTTGCGGAATTTAGGAAAAAACCTATAATATGTTTTCTACTTCATCTTCTGAATCTATGTCACGAATTCCATTTGAAAGAATTAACGAACCACCTGGGAGGTTAGTGGATATTTGGATAAGTGTGTTGCAGTTTTTTGAATTCGCACACAGTAAAATTTTGTTGCTTTATTATTTATTCGAGAATAATGTATTCAAGGGCAGTTTGAATACGTGTCCTTTAATGAGCAAAAAAAGTTGTAGTACCAACATATAGTCCCTTTTCCCTTTTGCAAGCTGCAGTTGAGCATGAAATTGTATTTTAAGTATGCAAGTATGTAGGTACACAAACCTTGGGCAGATAATCAGTTGACGGTTTAAAAATTACTTGTTGGCGTGGTGGTATACACATTCATCACAACCAAGTCAGGTTTTTAGCTAAAAATCCTTCCAACTTACTTACTTACTTAAGGTGCCTACAGTCCGTTGTGGACTTGGGCCTCAATCAACAGTCTCCGCCAGCCAGCTTGGTTCTCGACTTTTTCACTCCAAGATGATTGAGGTCCTCTTCCACTTGAGTGCGCCACTTGAGTCGCGGTCTTCCTCTCCTCCTACGTCCTTCGGGAATAGTGTCGAAGGCTTTACGGGCCGGAGCATTGGTGTCCATCCGCTCTAAATGACTGAGCCATCTGAGTCTCTGGACCTTGACCCTTCTGGCTAGGTTCATGTCGTTGTACAACCCGTAAAGTTCGTTGTTATATCTTCTTCGCAATTCCCCTTCAATGCACACGGGGCCAAAGATGACCCGCGGCACTTTCATCCGATTTTGTCAAGGTCCCTGCTTCTGCACCATACAGCAGGACTGGGATGATGAGTGTGTTGTACAGTTTTACCTTAGTTGCACGAGAGAGGGCTTTTCCACTCAATTGCTTTCTTAGCCAAAAGAAACAGCTTCCAATACTTCCAACTAACCAATTGTTATCCGACGCAAACCTTCTAGTGTTCGTAATGTTCCCTATCGCACTATTTGAAATATATGAATGCTACTAATTGTTACGCTCTGACCAAGTAGCTGTGATCCGTGAATAAGAGCACACCATCCACTACCGTTTGCTTTACCGAAGCCTAAATTTGGACGGAGCTTCTCCTTGACTTGGCGAATTTGACGCTCTGTCCGACTTCACCCAAAGAATTGTATCCGTGTATGTTTCCTTGCACTGAAATCGTTATTACGTGCGATTTCAATGAACACAATTCTTCCTGGTTTCTTCATTCAAGCAAGACAATAACCAAAGGAGTGTGTGCTTAGATTTTCGCTGAGTATCATCTTACTCAGCTGGTCAACGAATTCGATCTCTCTCTCTCTCTCCCTCGAATTCTGGACATTGACGGTCAAGCAGAAAGTACACTTGACTTGTTTCTTACCTCTGATATAGTTAGTGTACTATCGCTTCTAGGCCAATCTGACCATTGTGTCATATCTTCAAAATTCTTTTATCAAAAAATCTCAGTTACAAAAAGAGCATATAAGAGAACCATTTGGCAATACGAGAAAGCCAACTGGGACGGTCTCAATAATTTTTTCAGGATCTTTAACTGGTCAATATGTTTCCTCGATAGTGATGTAGATTCCAGTGTAGGATATGATCACAAGCTTAATTCTTCTGGGAATGAGAACTATTATCCCGAATACGGTTAAAAGAATCAGACCCAAAGAGAACGCATGGTTTGATATGAGCTGTAAAGAGTTCATCAGGGTTAAAAAGGTAAGTTTCCTTTGTGACAAAGCAAACCCTACTAAGGAAAACCGGAATAAGTTTAAACAAACCAGAACGGTCTTAAAAGATCTCAATACACATAATCCGCTAGTCCGGATGGTATCCCCGCTATTATTCTAAAGAGGTATTCTTCTACGATAGCAAAACCCTTGCGTAAGCTTTTTCATCTATCCTATTCTTCTGGGCTCATTCCGAGTAGTTGGAAAGCAGCATTTTTGCAGCCAATTTTAAAAAAGTCAAATCTTCTTCTCCCTCCAATTATCGTCCGATTGCACTTACGTCTCTTCTTTCTAAGGTCATGGAAACACTGATAAACTATCAGCTCAAGAAATATCTCGAAGACCGAAAGCTTCTTAATGTCCGGCAGTACGGCTTTCGCAGCAACAGGTCCACTGGTGATCTGATGGTTTATCTCACCGAACAGTGGAACAAATCTTTACATCGTTTTGGAGAAAGTAAGATAAGATTGTTGCACTTGATATTTCAAAGGCATTTGATAAAGTCTGGCATCTTGCTCTTTTATTAAAAAAGTTGCTTTCGGTTTCAACGAATCATTCCTTCTTTGGATATGAAACTATTCCTTAGAACCGTTCTATAAAAGTTGTATTGGACCCAAGTCTGAAAACCACAAGGTAAATGCTGAGTGCCCAAGGGCTCCGTTTTATCTCCCGCCCTCTTTCTCATTTTTATAAATGATCTCTTGTCGTTGAAGCGAGATATACCCCCTTTGAAACTGTCCATTAGTGGCACTTGCATCCATGAGACCGAACATCTCGAGATTCTCGGTATGTGCATCGCTGAACGCCTCTTGTCTTCTGTCACTAAGAATGCCGCAAGATGTTCTGGTGTCTTAAGACGGTGCAAGAAATGTTTTACCACGTCTGTTCTGGCTACTATCTTAAAGACCTATATCCGTCCAAAGCTTGATTAAAATTCCCTTCTCTGGGCTGGTACTCCAGCTACATTCTTGAGCCTCTTGGATGGTAAACAGAAAAGAGCTTTAAGAATGATTGGTGATAGAGACATCAATGACTCATTCACTTCGGAAGATCACGGTCGTAACTTTTCGTGTCTTTCTCAGTTGTATTTCAGTTCATTTATCCCTTAAGTAACTCACCCGTAATACTCGCGTTCCTAGGAATGCCCATAAGTTTACGAGCCCAACTTCGGACGTGCTTTCAAGTATAGAGAATCGTTCTTTAGCCGTACTACGCTGGAAGTCCCTTCTACACTCTGTCTTTCCCGATCATTGTATGTTCAGGAATTTAAAAACCAATGTACACCGACACCTCCTTTCCAACCCTTTCCATCCTTCCTTAGTCATTCACTGTGTCTCTGTGTTAATTATAAGATACAAACTTCTTTGCTTAATGCTGATGGAACCACTGACAACGATGGCGAATATCTACTCGAAACAACTGAATCTCAGTCTAACCTATAGACGTCAGTGTTTTCCGATTCGATTAAAAAGCATTATCCTGGCTTAAAGAAAACGACATATCTTGCAAGGATATATCAAGCCGCTCTCAAATCTCTCGCGTCTTTCCCCACTAGCTCTTTAACAGTCCAAGCCTGTCGATCAACTCTAAATGAGGATACAGAACAGTTTAATATTTATATTGTATGTGTACATGGCAACAAAGACAATGCGGAAAACCGCAAAGCTGGCAAGTTCGTCAAAAACGGAACAGTTCTGCCTATTGTAAAGAATAGGAACAACGAAGGAACACCACTTGTTACACGTAAACACCTTTTCCAACACTTCTTGAAGGGATATCTAAGTGGTTTACACTCATCATAAATTCTCTGAGTGCGTGTGAAGAATTGAGGGGACCTACAATTTAACGCCGATTCCGAACGGTAAAGGTGAGAAGCACTTTTTTCATGACAGATTGATGCTCTTGGAAGTTTTGTCAGTTCTTCAAAAGATTAAGTACCCATGAAAGACGAAATAAAAACTATGGGCATGAGTACGATTCGAACAACGTTCTGCATAACAGCCAACGCACATAACCACTACGCCACGGCCACCACAAAACATTAAGCTCCAAAATTGGAGTCATAACAGATCACTGCCAGACATGCTATGAAGTCCAACACCTTCTTTGTACATATTCGGCACTCTTCAACAGTAGAAACACCTATCGCGGTAACCTCTTCTTCGATAATACCAGTGAACTTGCAACGATCGACATAAGATATCCCTTATCCTGTTCCTGCTGTTTAAGTTCATTTTCTACATAGTCTCAGAATGGGTTTAAGTGAGTCAACAACATCTAGTCCAGAGCTACCATAGGCCACACACACAGGGAGGGTGTCATCTCACCCCTACTCTGGATCCTCGTAGTAAACGAAATTCTCACAAAGTTTTAAAGATCAGGGCCCTATTGCCCAACCACTTTTCACTTTTCACTTTGCAACTTTTCACTTCAACTTTGCAAATTCTGTTTCACCAAACGCTAATTTGCAAAGAGGAAATTATTTTTTTGAAAATAAACAAAAAATCCTTCTTTGCAAATTTTGTTTCACCAACCACAAATTTGCAAAGTGAAAAGTACTTTTCTGAAAAGTGAAAAGTTTTGTGAATTTGCAAAGAATTCTTCGATTTCGTTTCACCAAACGTTTAAACTTTGCACTTTGCATTTCAAATACTGAAAAGCTTTTCAATTATTTGCAAAGCAAAAATTTCATTTGCGTTGTTCATTTGTCTTGATAAGTCCTTATAATTATGAATAATATATAAAAATGGACTTATGTTTGTACAAGTTTCTATGTTTGTGTGTATAAAGTCCGATATGGACTCCGGCCAAGCCGATATTTATAACATTTTCATGGTAAAGTTTCATTCAAGAGTCGGACAACTTGAAAAATCAATCATATGTACATAGATTGAAAACTTCGTTTTTTGCGTGAAATTTTTTGTTTGAAAACCGCTTATATCGAATGGAAAAATAGAATGTTCTTGATGGAAGACTCGGAAACCTCATTGGTTTTCAGAAGAAAAATTGCATGGAATTGTAGTATGTAGGTGCGTTTTCAATAATTAGAAAAATGAAGAATTAAAATGTAAACGAAATAATGAAGTTCGTTTTGTATAATACATTAAAAAAATACTTTTTATATTTTTTAACACTTCCAAAACAACTAAATTTGTGGGTTCTTGTCAACATTGTTCTTAACATTTTCACTTTTCTTACTTGCGACATATTGAATATATGGCAAGTATTGAACTCGTTAAAAAAGTGAGATTTTGTGCAATGTGACATTTCAATGATGGAGAAGTCGAAAAAAATGGGTCCGGCGATTCCGTTGTCAGTCTGTAAACGCACCTACAGCCTTAACCACTGATCCGATTGATTTTTTTAAAGTACGTATATATTGTCATTGATTATATTTTGTATTAAACAAATTTTCAAAAATTTGTTTGTATTTAAAAAAAATATATTTTAACTTTTTTTTTCAAAATTCTGTATCTCGTAAACGGATCAATATTAAAAATCGAATTTCCATTATTAAATGTAAACATATTATTTAACACTGCATACCCAAATCAATTTTAAAACGTTTTTGAACCTTTATATATAAAAAATTAATAAAAAAAAACGCTATAAGATTTTTTTTAATTTTAAAATCAATAATTTAAAAAAAATCTTATGAAATCAATTTTTTTCAGATAAAATGTATTATTGAGATACCTTCATATTTCAATTTCAATTTTTATTAATGAATTTTAATAACATGTTTTTACTGTTGTATGTTTTTTTATGAGTTATAATTTGAATATATATTTTTATATCATCACTAGCGAGCGAAGTTGTTAATTTTTTTGAATTTGTAATAATAACGACAAGGAGTTCAATCAAATCATTATAAATATTTGACTTTGCAACTTTGCAAATTACGACTGAAAATGAAAAGCTACATTTTAACTTGGTGAAACGCCCACACTTTTCACTTTGCAAAAAAACATACAAAATTGCAAAGTGAAAAGTCAGGAACTTTTCATTTTTGGTGAAACACTTTTTACTTTTACTTTGCAGAAAATTATTATTTTGAAAAGTTGCAAAGTGAAAAGTGAAAAGTTGTTGGTGCAATAGGGCCCAGGGCATAAAAATTGTAGCATATGCAGATGATATAGTGGTTTTGGTATCAGGCAATTTCTTTGCAACCATCGGAAACATTATGGAAAACGCATTAAAAGATTTATCTTCTTGGGCAACTAAGAACGGTCTCGAGGTCAACCCCACCAAGACAGAGCTAGTTTTGTTCACGAAAAAACGGAAACTGGAGGGCTTCAACCCTCCTAAATTAAATGGTATTCCTCTAAAACTCTCTAAGGAAGCTAAATTTCTAGGGGTGATCCTTGACCCCAAGCTTACATGGAAGCGTAATACTGAGGAAAGAATGAAAAAAGCACTATGTGCATTCTACACATGCAAAAGGACCTTCGGTGTACGTTGGGGTATGCGACCGCAAGTCATCCAATGGATGTACACAGCGATTGTCAGACCCATTCTCACCTATGGCTCTATTGTATGGTGGAAAAATCAAGCTATCTCAAGAACCTGAATAAGGTACAGAGACTGGCCTGTATAGGAATAACAGGGGCTCAAAGATCCACACCACAGGCTGGGTTGGAAATGATCCTGGATCTCCCGGCTCTGGATGAGTTCATAAGGCGCACGGCAGCCAAAACCGCAATTCGTTTAAAAGAACTGAGTTTTTGGAAGCACAGCACTTATGGACACGGGTCAATCCTACAAAGATATGACATGATTCCAAGACTGATGGAGACCACCGATTACATCCCCCCTCTACTAGATTTTGACAGGAAATTTTCTATTTGCATACCAGAAAGACAGGGTTGGGATCCTAATTCACTTATAAGTGAACAGGGTATCCCTTTCTACACTGACGGTTCGAAAATGGAATCAGGAACAGGTGCTGGAGTGTTTTGCCAATCTCTCAACATCAGAGAGGCGTATAAACTCCAAGCTGACTGTAGTGTCTTTCAGGCCGAGATCTATGCCATTGAAAAAGCAGCTGAATTGGTACATCATGAAAAGCTAAGCTCCTCGGAGATTACTTTTTTCGTGGACAGCCAAGCTGCCATCAAAGCCTTAGCCAGTGAGACCATAAGATCAAAGGCAGTTTTAAACTGTAGGAAAGAATTAAATAGAATCTGCCACACTAACCAGGTTAAGCTCTGCTGGGTTCCTGGACACAGCAATATAGAAGGGAACGAAATAGTAGATGAACTAGCCAGGAAAGGGTCAGAAGCAGACACAAGTAGTAGTGACCATTCAGATAGGGGACCACTCGTCCCGATTGGGGTACTCAAGAGGAAGATAGACCTTAAATCAAAAGAGATAATCAATAACTCCTGGAAATCCAGGGACGATTGCGTAATCTCTAGAAGTTTATGGCCTAACATTAATGAAAAGGAAACTCGGTATATTTTATCGCTGAGTAAAAGGAACATTAAAATCCTGATAGGTGTACTAACGGGTCATTGCGCCATTGGCACAATGGCCAACAAGATAGGGGCTTTTGCACCCGATTTCTGTAGGAGCTGTCAGGATGAGGAGGAAATAGAAACCATTAAACACCTGCTCTGTGACTGTCCGAACCTCCAAACTAACCGACTCCGTCATTTTGGGAACAGGTTTGTTGGGGAACTGGATGATCTAGCACAGGTCTCAATGGCAAACATGAAGAAATTTATAGATAGCACAGGCTGGTTCGTTAACGAGCCGGTCTACGTTAATCGACAACTTTGAATAGCATCGATGCTA
Organism: Sphaerophoria rueppellii; assembly: GCA_920937365.1. NCBI lineage: Eukaryota > Metazoa > Arthropoda > Insecta > Diptera > Syrphidae > Sphaerophoria > Sphaerophoria rueppellii. The sequence goes on along the minus strand of CAKKXW010000003.1, from coordinate 41,269,385 downwards.
ACTTTTATTTTTATAGGGGATCACAATGGACCAGTAGGCCCCCGTGTATGCAACAGTTTACGCTGTGCACACCCCTCATAACCTAACCTAACCTAGTCAGACACTCTAATTGTTGTAATGTATACCAGTTTTTATGGTTAATATTGTAAAACAATTTGTTAATTTTTTGTGAGTCAGCACTCAGCACAGAGTCTTAAAATTAGTTGATTGCTGACCTTCAAATCTGCCCTTCTTAAGCCGAGTTTTAAACTTTCTAGGAACTCCACAACCACATGCATGAATAAGTAAACAATTTTATCGACACCTCAATGTGCTAAATTTTTAATTAACCCACCAATAAGCAAACAAGTAATGTAAAAAACCACAAAAAACCGAAAGATAAAAAACTGCAAGAGAAAGAAAACAGTGTACACTGGCATTTAGCAACGGAAAATTAAATTCAAACATTTTATTTTTGTTTGCCTGTTTACCTATTTACATTTTCTGTAATTTTATGTTTTGTTTTTGTGTGGTTGAGAAAATACAAAAAACCGTTAAGTAATTGCTTAAAAAATTGAGGACGGATGGGGTGGAGGCTGGTGGGAGGAAGACAAGACGAGAAACAAGCAAAAACAAAACATCAATTCTCACTTTCAATAGACTAATTGATTTCGCTTTTTATTATTTGTATCTTTCTTTCTGTTTGCTGTTTTTTTTTGTTTGCCGTTTTTTTTGTTTTTTTTTTTACACATCCAAGAGTTGAATGTTGAATTAATTTGCGCTCAACTCAACCATTTTATCGCGTAAACAAGCGAAAAAAAGTAAGGAAAAAGCAATAAAACAAATGAAAACGTCCGTCTTGGGGGAAAACACAAAAGTAAACATAAATGTTGATTTTTTATTTCTCTTGGAATGACAGGTGCATTTGACTTGCAGCTACACACGGTATTCAAGTAACCAAACAATACTTTTGTCGTTGTTTGGTCGATTTCCTTTGACTTTGACAGTTTTTCCGATTTTTTTTCGAAAAAAAACCAAATCGCGTTCGTTCGGATGAATGTAAATCAACGAATATTAAAATTTAATTAAAAAGAAAAACCGTCGAAAAACGTTTCGGAGCAAAATGTTTGGCCATGAAAAACAAATGATTAATGGAAATGGTTCGTTGAGTTCTCAAGGCAATGCAGTTGGTGGTGTCAACCAAGTTGGATTGCCATTGTCGTCGCCGCCAGTGCTGACAACATCGGTGACCACATCTGCATCGACGTCAACTGCAGCAGCAGCAGCAGCAACAACATCAACGCCAGTGGGAGCATCAAATAGTTCCGCTCCAGCTGGAATGAGCAATGGAATGAATGGGACGAACCAGAATGCAAATAATCATCGTGGTGAGTACATATATATACTTTTTGTGTCTCTATTTTGCTGTTGGGATGTGTTCATCAAGTACCCACTAATGTACTTTTTTAACTGCTACTTGTCTTGTTGTGCAATTATTGTGTGTTTTTTTTTCTAAACACACTTTACTATCTAGATGCAGAGCAGGAATGGGTATGGTGGGTAATCACTGGAGCATCAAGAGTAATGATGGAAGAGATTTCAAAATGCTATTCATTGTAATTTTCTTTTTTATTTTTGGTTTTTCATGCGTTTTTTGCGGAAGAGATAAAAAAGTTATCTCATAGTTGTGTTTTGGTTTCACATTTTACTTCACATTTTACGGTGGAAATGAAAGCATTTTATTGTTTGAAAAAAAGTGTGTTAATTTATTCAATGAATGTTTGAACTGGAAACATTTATCAGGCGTTCTTTTACTATAACTAGTAATTGAGTTTCCAATTGGGCGTTGTTTTTTTAGTTCAGTTAGTTAATTGAGGAAATATTATGATTTTGACATTTTGTAAGTGGTAATTGGTGAAATATGGTCATGATATAACTTTTGGCAGTTTAGCTATCGTAGTAATTGTATGTTTTAATTATTTTTGGAAGTCCAGGAAGGCTTCAAAAGGTGAGAAACTTTTAAAAAAAATCAAACAAACAAGAATTTACTCCCTCTAAAATTGTCAACTTAATTAAAAAATTTGTACAAGCGCTTTAATGGTAAAGCTCTCTTAATACGATATAACATCGAAAGTCGTATACTGACTCGGATGGCGTGGTCATATAGAGCGGATGGACACCAATGCTCCGGCCCGGAATGCTCTCGACACCATTTCCAAGTGACGTAGAAGTAGAGGAAGATGGCGCACTCAAGTGGAAGAGGACCTCAATAAATTTGGAGACAGTTAGCTAGGATCCGAGCTGGCTAGCGGAAGTTGTTGGTTAGGGTCCAAGTCCACTACGAAGCAAGGCGAGTCAGCAAATTGAAGGGCACTGTATTTAACCAGACCAACACTGAAATGTTGAAATGACCAAGATTCTATGAATCTATAGAATTCCTGGAGGTACCAATATTAAGGTTGAGGGAGGGAGTACAGAGCTATTTCATTAGACATAAGTTGTTAAAATTAAACTTTTCTACTATAGCCATGATTCAAACGTAGCTCACTTTTTGCGCCTGTAGATTAACTTGCCGGCCTTCTTCATAATTCCATTGGAATACCATTGGTATTAAAAAATCCACCAATCAAAGACATACACATAAGGAACGAAGTCGGTTCGGTTAAATTGAAGGAAAACGAAGTAGACAGTGGCTTTATCTGGGGAAAAAAAGTTGCTACAAGTAAAACAATTATTAGGATAGAGAAGCACGAGTTCGAAAAAGTGCTATCCTTCAATTTCATAAATGTTCCAGACCCTTCGAAGCGGGGCTTTGAGAACTACACCCCAAGCGGCGCTAGACACTCTCCTACATCTGACACCCCTCAACATTTGGCGATCAAAGAGATCAAGAGAATTTTGGCTAAGAGAAAACGTGATATCAACCTCTGATATCCGCATGTTCTCTGGAGGTCAGGCTGCTATTAAATCTCTCGACGGTGTCTAAACCTACTCTAAAACAGCCTTCTATTGTCGATCATCTCTTATACGCATATGGTGCAGCAATTTAATATTCACCTATTCACCTTTGTTGGGTGCCGTGCCGCAGAGACATCACGGGAAATTGTAGAGCAGATTCATGTGGTATCACAATGGGCCTTTTCTTTGGCCTAAGTGTGACCTAAGACCCTTCATATCCGAAAATCTAACCAGTCGTAGTAACGAAGTCATATGCTTTTCAATAAACAATATTTTCTCATACAGAATTAAACTTTATTTATACAATTCGCACTCAATTTTTTCCTTCGGAAAATATAAAAAGTAGACTAGTACTTTCGTACAAAAATCGCCTCTATTATTGCTACTGAATGATAAAATTAATATCAGCTTGGTCAAAGTTAGCCTGAAATAGTTCATCATCGAAATCTCTCTCCTCCAGCGGGTAAATGGTTTAGATCTTGAACTTGGACACTCTTCATCCGTTTTGATTGGCACCACAGGAGAGGAGAATTGTACTTGCCGATCTGTGTCACCAGGGGCATTACCCATACCTGCCGATCTATGCCAATGCAGACATCGTACCTACCTATTCATAGCGCCTTAAAAAAAAATAAATAAATAGAGTGGCGCGACAGCTCTTGAAGAGCCAAGGCCTGAGTGGCATATTCTCATGAACAATTCTCCAGGTGCGTATGAAGAATTGAGGGGACCTACAAATTATCGCCGATTCCGAACGGCAAAGTTGAGAAGCACTTTTTTTCATGACAGATGATACTCTTGGAAGTTTTGTCAGTTCTTCGCAAGAGGCAGTGTCCGTGAAAGATGAAATAAAAACTATGGACTCGAGTAGGACTTCGAACCCACGACGTTCGGCTTAGCAGCCAACGCACCTAACCACTAAGCTACGGACACTACTACACTACTTCATAGCGCCTTATAAATAATAAAAAAAAAAAAAACAAACCAAATACATTTAAACAAAATGACTATCGATGTGATTTTTAACAATACTTGTTATAATTTAGATGACTCGGAATAAGTTTACCGATGGATTCACAGTCATAAACAATTTCCTGTTCTCAAGCGTTTATTTGTTGTTGTTTTTCATAGACGTTTTGAGGTTTTGACAGCTAACTAGAATTGAATTGAATAAGAAGTACAGGAAGGGGTCTTATGAACAAGAATTGAAGCATTTTCCTAAGTAGTATGAGTTTCACAAACACAAACGCATTACAACAGGGCTGGTCTGCAGTTGAATAGTTAATCTCAGGGGCGCCAAGCAAAATTTGATTAAATCAAGATTTCATCGATTTTGCTTCAACTTTTTTTTCAATCTCAACTCTTCTTTTAGGAAGCATGGTGTTTTAACACTAAAGATGCACTGCACGGTTTTTAATGTTTAATTTTTTTATTTTCCAGTACATTTTCTTGATTTTTGCATCCGTAATTCATCACGTTTATTGTAATACAACCAACAAATAAAAACGTTTCGAAACACGATGGAAGAACTATTCAAAACAACCGTACACACTACGGCAACGAATTGCAGCGCCTTACCATCACGAACAGAAATAATACACCCCTGAACTCGACTGACAACACAGTCAAAGTTTGACAGCACATATCCTAAAAATTGACAGCACATACCCTAAAAATGGACATCATCAGACATTTTTGTTGCTTCACTCACGTACACTGTACATGTAGCTAACACCGCTTCCTGTACTTTTTAGTGATTGAACGCAGTCATTGTATCATAATGTTGTTTTCCATTGGTCGTTTTTTGACGTTTCTTCTTCTACCTCCAATGGAACGGGTTATGGTGTATGTGTCATTCTTCGGACGCTTCTGTTTGCAAAACAGAAGAGTTCTGCTCTTCTCAGAAGCATTCTGTCTGTCAAAGTCAGTCCAATGGCATGGTTTCAGAAGACTTCTGGACTGTTCCGAATACTTCTGGACGACCAATGGAAAACGACAATAGACTTCGGATGCTTGAAGCTATCGGATTATTTTACCATCTCGCTCATGCAATTTGAATTCATTTTCTTTTATTAATAGTTCTCTGATGTGCTCCAGCAAACAAAAATAAACACTTGAATGTTTCAAACGTAATTGAACTCAAAATTGGAAAAGTTATTGCAAATCTCAATGAATGAATGGTTGAACTTGGGGCAATACTTTGCAGTGAAAGTTTGAATTTATTGAACATTTTTTTTTAAAGATTAATCCCAATTTATATTTGCACGCACTGTTTATTCTTAAATACAAAAAAAAATAATAAAAACAATAAAACTCCTCCCGGAACAAACTAATTTTTTGTCTTCCATATTTCTCATCGAAGACAAATTTATTCATTGCTATGGCTGGGAACTAGTTCAATCTTTATCCCAACGTCCAACCTTTGTCAGACGCAAAAAAAAAAAAACAATCTTAAAACAAACAATAAAAATTGCTCTTCCAAGCAAATAACAATACCTGTGTTGAACAAACATACCTACAAACCTCGTGAACTCTCACTCACTTCGAATCTCTCAACGCAAAGTCGTCTTGACATAATTTTTATCTCCATTTCTCCATTTGGGTAATAAAATGCAAAAACCGAGTAACAAAATAACAACAAATTCACATTTTTGTCGCTAGATTAAATCGAAAGAGAAGACTTTCGTTTCTACGCGACGCAACGTTAAAGATATGCGGAAAATAACAGCTAGATACTTCGAGCAGTCAATGACTAAAACTTAAAGCAATTCGTCAAAATGATAACTTTTTCTGCCTTAAAGTTGGCTAGCAAAAAAATGGGTGGTTGGTGAGAGCGCCTTTTCACACGTGTTCACAAATGCGTGCCATCTGATAATAGGAAAAAAACAGTTTCCAGTTGTTTGCCAACTTTCGCTTTTATTTGAGCCCAAAATGACAACAAAAAAGTGCTACCTTTTTTACAGGGTGACTGCGCATCGAAAAAAGGTATAAATGGGAAACTAATTTCTTACATCCATCCGCTTCTCATTACAGTAAAAAAAAAAATACATTTCCTGAAACACCTTGTGTCCGGCCTAATCCGGTTTGTAAACTGGGCGTTTTAATGGACGCAATAAAATGTTTAATTTTGTTAATTTGTTGATAAGGCAGTTCCGTCTTTCAAAGTGTTCGTATCGTGTGTTTAGGTTTTCGCTGAACAAATATCCCATTCATTAGCCTTTTTTTGTGGTGTGGGGGGCGGCGGAGGCAAATTTCTCTGGTCAATGACAGACAATGTCGATGTTAGCCGCATAAAATTAAACTTAAAAAAAAAAAAAAAACATGATGGGGTGATGCCAATCCCTAAACTCACAGACATTTCCGTTTAGGAACATCAAATTAGTTCGCGTAAACATTTTTGATGAAAGCAAAAGAAAGGAGGATTTCTGTTTTCAATATTCAACTGAGCACAACATACAATTTGGCGTTCCAAAGAAATCTACATCATCCTCCTTTTTTCCACATCTGGAGCTGCAAATGGGAAAATTATTCTCTTCCTTTTGTAGTGTTGTTGCTTGCTGCTCTTGAACTGGCAGTATAGTAGTAGTAGTTGTTGTTGTTTGTTTTAGGGGAGTCAACGATTATGACGACGCGACGGGACGACGAAGATGATGGACGTCGAGAGGATGCACTTGAAGGAAGGTGCCAGTCGTGAGACTATTGAGGGGAGCATTTTAACACTCAACGAAATGAATGTGGGGAGAATAGTACGAGTACATAATTATTAAAATGCACACTCACTCAAGTGCTCGTTTCCTGTGTTTTTCAGATTCTTTTTTTCTAATCTTATGAATATTGTTGGGAACACAATATGTATCTTAATTTGATACCATTTTCGTTCTTTTTGATGTTAGTGTCGGAATAGAGAGCTCCACGTGATTTATAATGAGCTCGCTGTCGAAAATATTAAGTGTCTTATGTTAATTAAAACAAATACAAATCAAAAATAGACTTGGATTTGTTCTTTCTTCGATTCGCCTGTAGCACCCCACCTTGTGATGAGTTGGAGTTTTTTTTGTTAAACAATTAAGGTTATCATTTCAAAAATTGATTCTGATTTTGATTTAATTTTGCTACCAAGCAACCGGATTGAGACCACTATATGAGAGAGGAGCATTACCCAAGAAACCGCTTGCCTGGACCTTGACTCTTTTGACTAGGTCCGTGTCGTTACACAACACATAAAGCTCGCTGTTGAATGTTCTTCTATATTAATGCACACGGGACCACCCGAAGCACTTTCTTTTCGAAACAGCCTAAGGATTTTTATCCGATTTCGTCAGTGTCTATGCTTCTGCATACCATACAGCAGGGGTAATAGGATGACGAGGGTGTTGGTAAAGTCTTACCGTAGGTGATCGAGACAGGGCTTTACCACTCAATTGCTTTCTTAGCCTAAGGAACGTCTGATCTTCGCACTGGTGTTATTGCTGTTATTGTTAATACCTGAGCCTAAATAGACAAACTCTTCTACTACCTTGTTCTACTGTGATGCTCTATCAGATCCGTGGTTGTTGTGTGTCCCTCCTCGAAGACAGCATATATGTACTTCGTGTTGCCCTCATTTACCGCCAAGCCCATTTTTGAAGCTTCTGTCATTTTCACAAAGGTGGTCATTGACTTTGCAATGTGTCCCTCTCATTACATTAATATCATCGGCGTACTCGAGATGTTGAACATATTTTTGGAAGATTGTTCCTCTGGTGTTGACGGTAGAATTTAGTACTATCTTCTCAAGAACGATGTTAAAGAAGTCACATCAGAGTGCAACTCGTTGTTTGAATCCTTTTTTTGCCATCGAATGATTCCGTAAGCTCGTTGTCAACCTTGATGGCGTGAGTTCTCCATCGTCATATTGTAAAAACGACCGAGCTTGACAGGGAAGCCACAACAAGACATAGCTTTATACAGTTCGTCTCTGTACATGCTGCAAAACTCGGAGAATAAGTCACTTAGGCCCTGGCTCTGGCACTTTAAGATCTGTCAGGCCAATCTATTTTTTATTTTATTTATTTTTCTTAAGTATACTGATTCCCCTGTAGCTGGCGCAGTTTAGACGATCTCTCGTCTTACTTACTTACTTAAGGTGGCGCTCCAGTCCGTTGTGGACTTGGGCCTCAATCAACAGTCTCCGCCAGCCCGCTCGGTCCTTAGCTAGCTGTCTCCAGTTTTGCACTCCAAGTTGATTGAGGTCCTCTTCTTCCGCGGTCTTCCTCTCCTCCTACGTCCCTCGGGAATATTGTCGAAGACTTTCCGGGCCGGAGCATTGGTATCCATTTGGACAATTTTACCTTAGTTGCTCGAGAGAGGGCTTTTCCACTCAATTGCTTTCTAAGCCCAAAGAAACAGCGATTAGCAAGAGTTATTCTTCGTCTGATCTCGGCACTGTTGTTATTGCCCGTGTTTATTGCGGAGCCTATAGGTAGACAAACTCCTCTACTACCTCGAAGTTATATGTGTCAATTGTGACGTTCTGCCCGAGCCGTCGGTGTTGGGTGTCCTTCCTCGAAAACAGAATGTACTTCGTTTTTCCCTCATTTACCGCCAAACCCATTTTTGCCGCTTCTGTCTCAATTCTCACAAAGGCGCCATTGACATCACGCTGTGTTCTTCCCATTATATCAATATCATCGGCGTACGCGAGAAGTTGAACAGATATTTGGAAGATAGTGCCTCTGGTGTTGACGGTGGAGTTCTCCACTATCTTCTCAAGAACGATGATAAAGAAATGGGACGACAGTGCATCGCCTTGTCTGAATCCTTTTTTGACGTCGTAAGCTCGTTGCCAGCCTTGATGGAGCAGCGTGAGTTCTCCATCGTCATTTTGCACAAGCGAACGAGCTTCGCAGGGACGCCAAAACTAGACATAGCTTTGTACAGTTCGTCTCTGTAGATGCTGTCATACGCGGCCTTAAAATCGATGAAAAGGTGGTGGGTATCGATTTGGAGTTCATAGGTCTTTCCAGGATCTGCCGCAACGTGAACTTTTCGTCGATGGTTGACTTTCCTGGCCTGAAGCCACATTGATAAGGACCAGTCAGACTGTTGCCGAAAGGTTTCAGACATTACGGCAGAGAAGATCTTGAAGGCGACGTTAAGTAGACTTATTCCTCTGTAGTTGGCGCAGTTTATACGATCTCCCTTTTTCAGGATCGGGTAAACAATCTCCCGTCTAGGATCGGGGAAACAGTTCCATTCACCGGACATGCATTTTTCCGACCATATCTAACAGATGATCTGTCGCATGCTCTAAATCGTCGCCTGCTGCTTAGAACAGCTCGGCTGCTAAACCATTTGCTCCAGCGGCTTTTCTAGATTTCAGCGGTGATATTGCCAATTTCACTTCGTCTAGTTTGGGTTCACGGAATAGTTGGCCATCGTCGTGTCCAATGAAAGGCTCCTGCCTGACAGCGTCTTTCTGTTCATCGTCGCCGTTACAGAAGTGGTCTTTCCAAATCGTCAGCATAGACTGCGAAATGAATTTTCAATATTTTCCGACGTTGTTCAATCATTAAGCGACTCACTTCGTTCATTGGAGACCTGACACTAACCTTCTGTCAAGATTTCAACCGTTAAAGAGCTGTCAGTGTCAAAGTGCTTTCAAGAGAAAGTATTGGGGATGTGCCACCCTTTTCACTTTCTTAAAAAAGCAGTTCTTGCTGGTCTACCAACTGTCTTCAGTGAATTTAAACCAATGAGTTCTCTCTTTTTTGTATAATCGAATCGCAGAAAAAAATATCATGACATTTTATTTAGAGCCTTGAAACCTTTATCAAAATCAACAAAAAAGAACGTCTTTTGGCACACTGCCTAGCGTCGCGTCGTTTCCAATAAAATTACATTATTTGGAAAAACAACTTACATCAGAATAAGCCAATACCTAAATCGCCCAACCTTAATCCAAAAAACAAATCCACTGACGAATTGCTTTCAACTGAAAATGTGTTCCAAACAACGAACAAATTCAATTAATCCACCATTCTGTCACACAATACTCTCCAGCACTCCCATTTTGACACAAAACCACCAACTTCACCTTTCAATCAGACAAACAAACATCAAATTATAATCCATCCGAAAACCTCTTCGCTTTATTGTCACATCACCGCTGCGCTGGCCGCAGAATCTACTTTGTATTCTTCCGTTAACAATAAACAAAAGCCATGAAATTGATTCAAAATTAACAACAATAATTATTTGCAACTCCACTAAACAATTTCGCCTCACCGAATCGATGCGCTGCGGTCACATAAAACTAATTTGTTGTTTATTCGAACTCGAATGCATGAAATAAGCGAAACAGAAAAATACCGTGATGTCATGCGTCGAACGAAATGCCTGCTGGTAGCTTGTATTGATTTCCTCCAGTTGTTTTGTTTTGACGTTTTAGCTGAACACAGCAACTGTCAAGTGGATAAAAAAAAAACTGCAACATTTTTGGCAGCAATCGTTAGTATTCCGCAGGGAGTGCCGACGAAGCCGGTTCGATTGAAAAAAATTCAGCTCGGGTCAGAAATCGGTTAACCTCAAACGAAACTGTCTCGTGTCTTGCAACATTTTTCTTGCAAAATTCGTAAACATTGATTTTTTGACAGTTCGCTCGTCTTTGAAAAAAAAAAAAGAAAGAAGGTATCTGTCTGCCGTGAAGATTGTGTCTTCTCCTTTTATAGTAATTTCCGTCGCGACACGGGGCAACCACCCTTGCGAATAACAAAAGCACTGTCCTTTCTTTGCGTTTACTTTTCGACGTGTAAAAGGTAAAACGAGAGTGCGAGCGCCCTTGTGTTCTCTCGCAGACAAGGCTAAATGTCTGCTGGGGGCTTGTGAGGTTGTGAGAAGGGAACTCCTTCTAATCGGTTATCGAATTTTTGTTTGTTGCTTACGTTCGCTCACAGTCGGAGAAGTGTTTTTGCGTGTTGTTGTTTTCTTTGGCTACAGACGTGTCTGTTGAAGAAAAAAATATGTTTTAATAGTTGCACAGTAGCGCGAGCCACCACACATGTCATAATCAGTTTTGGTGAAGGGAAAAGAAGCCGTTTTGCATGAAAAACGTGTTCAAAGAACAGATGTACACCTAAGACCAACCGGAATCGACTCAGACATGCAACAGTCTACGATAGTTCTAACTTGGGCTTCTTTCATTAATTACATAGAAATTCAAGTGGAAATCTGAAGTCTCGTGTACATACGTCTGATATCTGCCGCATGTGTCAAAAGTGAGTCTCGTGACAGTGGTCAGTTTATTTGAATGGAATTTCCAAGTATTAATGTCTGTGTATGAATATTGTGAACTTCTGTTTCTATTTGATGTTTTAATTACACCAGTTACGCGTGCATTAGAAGAAGTGGAGGAAGATAAAGTGTTGTTGGTAAGCTTCTGGAATAAATTCTTGTTTATAACTGCAATCTAGGGTTAAGGCGGGCCACAGAGTTATGTCGCACTAATTTATTGCACTTTTTTTTGACATTTATTGTTCATAAAAAAAAAGAACTAGAAAACAGGAATTTCGTAGTAAATGAGGGCAGGGAGAGAATGAAACAGAAGCAGTGTGTTTAGTTTTAATGGGTTTATCAGAGGTTAATGTCCGCAAGTGCTTTTTTTTTTTAGTGTTTTGAAACTTCGACGAATATTAAGTCCACGAACACTAGCGAAGCTTTTCTTTAAATTTTTGCTTGTAAACGCGATGTTGAAGCACGTCGGCTTTCATTCGAAATCCGGTATACGATTCCCTCTCCTGTAATAAGTTCTTCTAGCTTTCAATGCCCGACTCCTTCCAATGAATTGTTGTCTTCATTGCTCACACTGAAATCGTTATTACCGGTGTTCTGACTTTAATCAAATTTCTCAACTGGTCAGCGAGCTTACTCGATTCGTATCAGTATCGTATCAGACCATTGTGACGGTATGATCTTTAAATGGTTACTAAGCTTTCTCAATAGGGACTACTGTGCTGATTATGATCTTAAGTGTAATTTTTTTGGTCGGCTCTTCGTCTTAGAGTTAAACTTAAAACCTGGCCCTCCAGGTTGGGGTTGGTGCGTCGAGGTGACTGCACGGCCACATAAAGAATACATGGTTCCGAAACACCAACAAGCCTCGGATACGGACGGAATTTATGATAACGACCCACGAAAACGATTTAAGAACAATGAATTTTGGCTATGCACTTGGAATGTTATGTCCCTTAATAGACCACGTGCAGCCGAACAACTAGGGGAAGCCCTTGACTGCTGTGAAGCAGATATAACCGCCATCCAAGAAATGCGATGGAATGGCCCGGGCCTACGTAAAATGAACAACTGTGATATCTAGTACGGCGACTGCTACAGGGAACAAAATCAGCGTCTATTTGGATGTGGATTTGTATTTGGGACTAGACTCGGGAGAAAGGTCTTGAGTTTCAACTCAGTGAATGAAAAATTCACCAATTTAAACCTTATCTACGCTCACGCCCCCACTGAGGAAAAGGATGAAGACACCAAAGACAGGTCCCACGAGCTCCTTGACAAGACCTACCACCAATGCCCTTGCTATGACACTTAAATTTTGCTTGGTGATTTTAATGCTAAGCTGAGGAGAGAAGAAATTTTTGGTGGAATAATGGGACAATATAGTCTACACGACACCTCTTCCGATAACGGATTTAGGCTAATCGGAAAGTCCACCATCGATCAAATATTAACCCTACAGCAGATCTTGGAGAAGACCCAGGAACTTCAAATCAATACCTACCACCTTTTCATCGATTTCAATGCCGCGTATGATAGCGCCTATAGAGACTAATTATATAGAGCAGTGTTTTTCAAAGTGTGGGTCGCGACCCCTTGGGGGGTCGCGAAGAAGTTTAATGGCCAGCAAGTTAGAAAGAGAACAAATTTTGCCTTTAAAAACAAAATTAAATAAAACACACTTTTAATGTGCTGAGCCTGTTTTTTTTTCACTAAAAATTCAAATCTTGGTTGTATCTTTGAAACGTTTACAATTAAGTCATTTTTCAATTGAAGCTTATTTGTTTTTAAGTTAACCATTGAAGAGAATGTAAGTTCACATAGATATGACGTTGAAAATGGCACAAACATTTTTAAGGCCTCATTTGTCAATTCTGGATATTCGTTTTTCCTTTCTATCCAGAAATTCTTTGGAATTGAACTCCATTCGAAGCATTTCATCTGCAGCTAAGTCAATAAGTTTTTCTTTCATTGTTACAAATGAAAGTTCAGCGTGTTGGACGGACATTTCTAAGAAAGGATTTAGTATCCATCTTTGTCCATTTCCTCAATAACTCAAAAGTTTCCCTTTTAAGTTGTGCAGACTCTGTGTCATCAGCGATATGTTTCTGTTTAAATTTTCCGATTCATCTCTGCTAGTTTCATCGAACTTTTTTGGCAGAGACTCTGCCCAGAAACAAAGTTTCAAGATGAATCCTCTGATTTTGCCTCTTGCAGACAAAATGTTTTCTTCTCTTCCTTGGAGGCTTCTATTCAAGGTGTTCAGATGTTCGAAGATATCAGCAAGAAAAGACAATTTAAGTAGCCAACTGGGTTCAGAAAAAAAAAATGTGCACATCCAGAGTTTGAATCTTCAAGAAACATCAATAATTCTGCTTTCAATTCAAACAGCCGGGTCAAAACCTTTCCTCTTGAGAGCCATCTGACTTCAGTGTGGTACAGTAAGTTTTAGTGAAGGGAACCCATTTCATCACAAAAGATCCTAAATAGCCTGCTTTGCAAAGCTTTTCCTTTAATTGAGTTCACAACTTTGATGACATTTTAAAGGAAATCATTTAATTCTGAAGGCAAAATGTTAGCAGCTAGAACTTGTCGATTGGGGGAAGCAATGTGTCCATGAAACGTTTGAAATTACTAACTTGAATTTAGATATGAGTCAATTGTATGCGGTTTCCCGGCTATATATTGGGGGTCGCTTTTTTATTTTTGTATATAAAGGGGGCCGCCAGTTCAAGAAGTTTGAAAAACACTGATATAGAGCAATGTCTAGTTTTGGCATCCCAGAAAAACTTGTCCGTCTATGTAAGACGACAATGAAAAACTCACGCTGTTCCATCATGGTCGGAAAAAACCTAACGGATGCATTTGATGTCAAAAAAGGTTTTAGACAAGGTGATGCGCTGTCATGCGATTTCTTCAACATCGTTCTTGAAAAGATTGTGCAAAACTCCAACGTCAGCACCATGGCAAATCTTCAAAAGTCCGCCACTACTAGGATACCAGACGACATTGATATTGGAAGAACACAGCATGATGTCAGTGGAGCGTTCGTGAGTCTTGAGACGGAGGGCAGGAAGATGGGCCTAGCGGTTAACGAGGGCAAGACCAAGTTAATGCTGTCAACAAGAAAGGACAACCAACATAGACGTTTTGGAGCAAACGTCAGCATAGACAGATTTAACTACGAGGTAGTTAAGGACTTCATCTACCTAGGATCCGCTATAAACTGAGACAACAACACAAGCGCTGAAATCAAACGAAGAATCACTCTTGGCAATCGCTGCTTCTTTGGACTTAGAAGGCTCTCCCGAGCAGCTTAAATGACACTTTACAAAACCCTCATCATCCCGGTCTCAGGTATGGTGTAGAGACATTGACAGCATCGGATGAAAAAGCTTTGGGCTGCTTTGAGAGGAAAATTCTTCGAGTGACTCTTGGTCCCGCCTTCATACGAAGAAACGAAGATTCAACCAAGAACTGTACGAGCTATTCAGAAAAGTTAGAGTCAAACGACTTATATAGTTGGGTCATGTACAGCGATGAGCGAATGGTCAATAATGCTCCCGAACGTAGAGTCTCCGAAGAAAGTAACAGAGGAGGAAGACCGCGACTTAGGTGGAGCACACATGTAATGCGAAACTGGAGACAGCTAGTTAAGAACCGAGCTGACTGGAGGGGCTTGTTGTATGAGGCCCTGCTTCGACCTGGACTGTAGAGCCACCTTAAGTAAAGTACGTAAGAAATCAAGGCAAAAAATACTGCAATATCCTAAAGGCAGTACTGAATTCTTCACGTTCCTTGGCTCCCATGCTCGTTGACGGAGCGTGTCACTTCGTTTTTGTTCATTCGTCTTTCGCAAACGATTTCTACAAATATGCTTGAATACAATTTTGACCCGCAAATGTTGTTAAAGAAAGAAGAAAAAACACAAACAAAAATTTGCTCTTAGCATTGCAGATTCCAATCTCGGCGTGTAACATCAAGTAATGTCCCAAGACTGGCGAAAGGTCATTATATTTTTTTCCATACAAACAATTATCGCAAACATCGATGTAGTTTCAGACCAGGCCAATCGTTTATCTCTGATCAGATATTCATTTAGGCTGGACATCTAGCTCGTATGAGCGAAGTGGAACCGGTCCGAAAAGTAATTTGACTATTGTCCAATTCATGGGAAGAGACGGCTCGGAAGATTAAATTTGAGGTTGGATGGTGTCGACGAAGTATCAAAATTCAGAATCGATTTGCCAGATCACGGTTTTGGTGCAGATTAAGACAAAAGCTTCGTCGGCTTTAACGAGGATGACGATGAAGAGGATGAGAATGACAATAAAAAAGGGCCAAAGCGGCTTAGATTTGAAATCTGTTTGAATTCAAGTTTGCCAACCCAAATTGAGGAATGATTAAAGGTTTCCTTCCCTTTTTTCTCGTGTTTTTTGTTTTCTAGATAACTGTGTTAGGCATTGCTGAATGTGATGCCCATCACCCTGTTAGTAGTGTGCATGTATAATTTAATTAAAAACAAAGTTTATCATTTTACAATCTAATAAACGCCCATTAATCCAACATAAGACACGATATGCCAAACATTTTCTGAGTTAACAAAATTACATACGAATTGCATGAAGAGGTTATTAAATTCACGATTGACACGCCTCCTTACCCACCCGCAGTGGCCAGCATGGTAGAAAAAATGATTAAAAAAATACTTAAAACCAATGAAGGTATGTTTTATAGTCCCTAAGAAATGCAAGAGGTAATAAAGTTGTTTAATTTTAACATCAACACATGAAAGTATTCCATGTATTCACTTAAAGTATGGTCACCCTATCTTGTTTGTAGTTAAACAAAATACCGACATTGACGTCAAAAATTAAGCGCCTCCGACAGCAACTGGAAGCCATTAAATCTTTCCTCCGCAAGTCACATTTAACAAAGTGATATTAAAGTGCCTCCCATTCTCAAATCCGCTCTGCTTATCTGCTTAATAATAGCATCACTTTGTATTCACGACGACGAAGACGAGAGACACGATAAAAGGAAGTACAAACACAAACAAACACTCATCTCTTCTTTGGCTGTCCTCTCGACCCGAGACCGAGACAAAAAGCAAATATTTTCATGAGGTTAACGTGGTTGCGGCTTTGGCGGGTGCGAAATTGCGAACGTCTAGTAAAATTCAACGTTTACATTATTTAAAGAGTTGAACTCGAAGTGCAACATCATCTTCATCTTCGTCTTTGTCTTCATTTTCAGCGACCACAACTTTTGTTTGCCTGCAGACAGACAGAAACGATACAATCAAGAAAGCTTAGCAATGAGGCGATGAAGCAATGGACGCTGATGTTGATAGCGATATCATCGGATGAGACTCACTGTAGAAAATGATGCTGGTCGGGGTTTAATGGCATTTCTTGTCTGTCCGTTTTACCGTTTGGCATGATGTGGGATATCCTATTCGCGTACACAAGCGCACGCAGGCAGCTCGCAATGCATTCCATAAACAGTTTCGTTCAGAAAACTGATATTTATGATATTAGTGCGAGACGGTTATCATCAGCGGTACAGCCAGTAATTATAATTCGATTATACCGATGACGGTTAAGGCATTAAATGCACTGCAGCCGATTACTCGGTGTAATTAAGACAAGGAAGATGCGACGCCGCTATTGCCTAAGGAAATTGATACATTATCATTATCACAACAACAACAACAACAAATGAAAAAAAGAGAAAGAAAAAGTGAAGAAAATTAGTAATGTTGATGAAGGAGTAGCACAGAAGCCCTTAAGCAATGCAAGAGAAATCGATCTTTGTCGCGTGGAGTTGGTTTGGTTTGAAATGAAACCGAACAGAAAATTATTTAATTATCATCTTCATCGAGCAATGCTTCAAATGTTGTTACGTTACAACCATTGAAGCCAATGCATTTTGAGCTAAACACCTCTTTTGAAAATGTATTGCGTGATCTTGAGATTCTAACCAGGGGCAGGTAACGGTAGTTTTTGCAAGACAGTGTTTCATTCAATGTACGAATGAATTAAAATTAACTTTAAACATTGATTTAAAAGGATGAATTCTAAAAAGGGCGATTTCAAATGGAGTCTCCGGACAGTTCCACTTAAAAACTTAAAATCTTTTTTCTCTTAATTGTTGAGTATAGAGGAATTCATTCATAATTATTTTTTGATTGTTTGGCATCTTATTAATTAAAAAAAAATATTGCCTAGTTATTGCTGTTTAACACGAAATATAAAAAAAAATCGGAACCAGTCCCCGGACGATCAAAACAGAGTCTCCCTACTATTTTGAACCTACTTCGTCATACTGCATTGCTGCTTCCATAACACCTAGTTTCTTCGATCTAATGTCGTGTAAGGTTTACTCTAAGTTGTATGCATTCATCCTCAGAAAAACAACTTAAAATAATTGAAGACTAATCATAATATTCTCTATCTAAGCCACACAACTGAACTGACAAATTAATGAATTTGAAATACCTACTTGTTTGTTTCAAGGTTAACTAGTCCTTGTTTCTTTTTTCCAAGCCTGATGCATTGTTTTTTGTGCACATCACCATCGCAATCAAATAATATCCCTTCGATAGGGGTGGTTTTGGTTGTTTTTTTTATTTTGGTGTTTTTTGTATACATATTCATACCAGTAAAGAATTACAGTTTTCTCAAATAAATAGAAAAATGGAGGTGGAGGGAAGAAACTGGGACCGATTTACCGCTTCCATGAACGAGTGAGTGAGTCTCATTAGTGATCGAGTAAACCCATTGAAATTATGGCATTCGTTAGGTCACGTCACAATATTTCACGATCCCTCCCACATTGATTTAAAAAACTGTGTTAATGTGACACAGAATAAATAATGATAATACATTTTTTTAAGTTCTTTTTTTTCAGTTTTAATGCATCAGAGGGATGATACTGCAAAATTTTTCTTTCTGGATACAAAAATTTGTACTTTTGATAAGGAAATTCAGGATTTCAAAAGGAATTTGAACATACAAAAAAAAAATAAATAAAACCTTGGAGCTGTCCGCAGACCACCAGTGTTCCGGACACTTAAAATCGATTTTAAAAAACACAAAAATCAATTTTTTTCTTTAGTTTTTGCAAGTTCATTATGTTAACAAACTCCATTTGAATACAAGATCTCACAGAATCAACTATTCTCAGTATATTTTTCCAAGAATCAACTATTCTCAGTATATTTTTCCAAGGTCTGCTTCATTTTTCTTGCTGAAGCGTGTTTTACACGATATGGATTTTCCATATGGACTGTCACTTCTTATTTCCAAATGTATTTTCATATGTATGTCAAATTGAATTTTGTTTGTAAAATCAGATAAGCATTTAGACGATTTGGATTTTTCGTTTGTAGTTTTGAAAACATTTTTTTTCGTTCAAAGTACCTAAATGTAACAGTTTTTTTTTTTATGAAAAAAAAAAAAAAAAACAAAAAACACAAAATAGCATTAAATCCCTTCTTTTTCGCGCTCCTATGTTTTAATATGAACTTTGTTTGTCGTTTGAAAAATTTGATTTCGTTTGTATACAGATGAAATTTAGAAACAGTTCTAAATGAAAAAAATCCATATGGAATTTCCATCTGTAATTCTTATATGGATTTTTAATACGTTTACACGACGTGTATAATATTCTATATGGAAATGGTGACAATCCATATGGAAAATCCATATCGTGTAAAGCACGCTTAAGAAAACAGCAGAACAGCAGCGGTTGATGCTTAAACGACCCATATCTTCGCATGTGTATGTGAAAAATGTTACTGATTCTGAATTTAATTGTTTTTTTGTTTTTTTTTTGCAAATACTGTGTTAAGTTTCTCTTTTATTCCATATTAAGTGCAAAATCGTCCGTTAACCAGTCTTCGGTCCCCAGTGTCCGGACGATTTTGCACTTAATATGGAATAAAAGAGAAACTTATTACACAATTCTTTTTTTTTTTGGTATAAATATGACAAAAAAGCGTTTGCTGGTCCAGCTAGTGTATACATAAATTAGGTTGGATCGTTTTTTCATTAAGTTGAAACGGTATTTAGTAGTGTCTGTAGCTTAGTGGTTAGGTGCGTTGGCTGCAAAGCTGAACGTAGTGGGTTCGAATCCTAGTCGTGCCCATAGTTTTTATATCATCTTTCACGGGCATTGCCTCTTGCGAGTATCATCTGTCATGAATAAGTGCTTCTCAACCTTGCCGTTCGGAATCGGCGTTTAATTGTAGGTCCCCTCAATTCTTCATACGCACCCAGAAAATTGTTGATGAGAGTAAGCCACTTAGGCCATGGCTCTTCAAGAGCTGTCTCGCCACTCTATTTATTTTTATTTTTATGGAACGAAATTTTAATAACTTTTCATAGAATTTACAAATAATCATGCCCCGCATGGACATTTATATGAGAAAAGGGAATATCCATATATATATATGATAGATAAAGGTATTTACGAATTGAAACTTAGTTATTTGAAGATCTCTAAGCTTTGAAAAACACGTTTAGGAATGTTTGAAAAAGAAAGAAAAAAAACAAAACAAATATTTTTCGTCTAGTGAAAAGTGAAACGATGAGAAGTGGGCATTCTCATCGTAGCTTTTCAATGAGCAAGTCGGCAAGTACGACCTAGACAATTAAAAAATCAAAAGCCCTTTCAGTGAAATATTAATTATAAATAAATAAATAAAGTGGCGCGACAGCTCTTGAAGAGCCAAGGCCTAAGTGGCTTACTCTCGACAACAATTCTCTAGGTGCGTGTAAATAATTGGGGGGACCTACAATTTTACGCCGATACCGAACGGCGGGAGAAGCACTTTTTCATGACAGATGATACTCTTGGAAGTTTTGTCAGTTCTTCGCAAGAG
This sequence comes from Sphaerophoria rueppellii, assembly GCA_920937365.1. Classification (NCBI taxonomy): domain Eukaryota; kingdom Metazoa; phylum Arthropoda; class Insecta; order Diptera; family Syrphidae; genus Sphaerophoria; species Sphaerophoria rueppellii. Next base: position 41,249,293 of record CAKKXW010000003.1, on the reverse strand, counting down.
GCAGTGTCCGTGAAAGATGAAATAAAAACTTTGGGCCCGAGTAGGATTCGAACCCACGACGTTCTGCTTAGTAGCCAACGCACCTAACCACTAAGCTACGGATACGTAAAAGAAAATAATAACGGTCATCATATAGGCCCTTTTACATACATATATATAGATATCATGAACGCCTTGTCCGATTTTGTAAAGATATCTTAAAAACCAGCAACCTACACTAGTATCTGAACATTCCCTCAAAATTTGGCACCAAAGACTCCACTGGTACAATAGTTGTGAGTCCTTAACTTAGCATGCACTAAGTAAATGAAGAAATTTCTAGTTTGGAACTAGTTCCTCACAATCTTCAAATAGTACTTATTGTATGGAAACACACCGACTGGAAATCTGGAAATACTGGAAATACATGATATTTGTTCAACTTTAACGGTAATTTAGTGATCAACTGATGAGTGAATCTATCTACATACATACTTCCAATATTTTCAAGGGGTAATATTTCTTTTGTTTTTTATTATTTTTATCAAGACTGCAGAAATAATGTTAGGTGTTCATCTGATTTAATTGGTGAATATACTTAAGAGTTTGTTATTTCAATTTTAAATGACCGATAAAATGTAACGTTATACTTGTGTCAGTAACTAAATAAATAGATACTCAAATGTATGGTTTTCTATAAAAAATTAAACAAATAAATAATGGGGAAAAAAATTATACGATGTGTGTAATTAAAACCAATCAATCTGTGATGATGATGAACGATTGCTTCCAAAAGGTATTTATAATTATTTCGCACACGCGATTCGTCTATCAAATATGAAAACCCAATAAGTATGTAAAGGTACTCGAAAAAGTATCTATCATCTTTTAATAGATCCTGTACGTGTTCGATAATAATTTAAGGATCATTAGTTGTGCTAATTTTGCCATTTAATGCACTTTTCATTAAGAAATATGAGACTACTTTATTTAAATTTCAAAACAAAATGAGATAATAAATTAATGTTAGGTACTTACAGTATTAAAATTGTTTTTTTTTTTTTTCTTTAATATAAGGTTTTAAATAACACACACGAATGGATCTCACACGAATAATAATAACAAAGAAATTTTAACAATACGTTTTGCAGTAAAACTTCTTCCAGATGGAAGTATCTATAAGCATTGAATCAGCTGTTATATGACTAATCAACTCAAAGCTGAAATAACAATAGTTTCAATTGTAAAGTAAATTCCCTGTTCATATATGAGAAATTAGAAAGAAGTATTTTTGTTTATTTCTATTTATTTGAAATAGGAAAGCAATATTGAAAAACATAGAATCATACAGAAACTACTTCAAAGATCATTCGAAATTGATTGATCGATGTAAATACAAGAAATTTTAAAACATTTGTTTTTTGCAAAATACGAAAATTTTAAATTTGAAATTTGCAAAAAGACCAGTGTCGAACCCTTAAGAAATGGAAAAAACTAAAGAAAAACAACAGTATACTTACAATTAAATGGCAAAGTTGTATGTAATAAAAAGATCAACAACTTTTATTTTGATAATTTTTCACATAACATCAAAATTCAAAAAACCAAGTTTTTGGGTTCTTATTTTATATCAGAAACACTCTAATTTATTTCATTTAAAATATTTCCTTTTTCACCTTATTTTGACATAATATCAAAAAAGCACCCTAAAACTCTCTGATGGTGTAAACAAAATCAGAACAAAAACATAAAATGCAAAAAAAGAGCCAAGTTGTCGTATGTGCGAACAACACTGTGTAAAAAGTCAGCCACCAAAAGTAATAAGATCTAGAAGAATGCCAAGTTCTTAACAAGTAAAAGTGGAATACTGAATATTTTAAATCATAGAAGATAATAGAACAATATTAAAAGAAACTAGAAAATAGTTTGGATGAAAATTTTCAAGTTACTCATTTAGACCCTAAGGGTCAATTGTGAACCACTAGAGAAAGTTACTCATGGGAGTGTTATGAACCCAGAATTGTAAATTTCAACATCCTATGACCATTTTAAGAAAATAGGCGGCTACCACGCCCCTTTAATGAAACTACTAAGCCCCCTGAATGAGCAAATTCAAAATTTCGAATTTTTCCTTTGTATACACCCGAAAGGCCGAAACCCTACCATTGTACCAAATTTCAAGATTCTGTTATTGTTAGAAGTGCTTCATTATTTTGATGATCAGTAAGTCAGTCAGTCAGTGAGTCAATTACGGTTTTTGAAATTTTTACTGTTTTTTTTTCTGTTATTAAAACATATGCAGTATATAACACACGTATTTCAATTATCAGTAGTAAAGGGTTTTCCAATAAGAGGTGTTTAATAGCAAAATAGAACGCTATTTCGGTAGCTGTCACTTTTGAAGCCGTAATTTTTGACATTTGATAAGTATGAACTACGCCATTAATAAAAATGGAACGATACACGCTTCAACAACGCATTGAAATAATTAAAATTCACTATAAAAATGATGAACATTTGGCAGAGACGGTTCGTAAACGGGAACAGTTTCTCTCGAAGAGTTGATCACAATTGGCCACCGAGATCTTATGATTTAACGCCTTGTGACTTCTTCCTTTAGGGCCACATGAAAGATAAGGTCTACGCCAACAGCCCAGCATCGATTCAAGACCTCAAAGATGGAATTCGTGAGGCTATCGAGGACATAGGGCAGCCACTTTGCGATTTGGTTATGGAAAATTTCCTGAAAAGGATATAGTCCTGTAAGCATGTTCGTGGCGGCCATATGATGTTGTGTTCCATTATTAACGGCATACCTTTCTGTTTATAATGAAATAAACATCCGATCATTTATCTCAAAAAATTCCATTTTTCTTTGAATATCAAAATAACACCTCTTATTGTAAAACTCCTTACCTATAATAAAGGGTCCGCCATCTAACGTTTTTTTTTTTCAACTAGTGCTAATTTCGTGAATGGTAACACTAATCTCATGTCTGATTTGACAGATAATTAGTTTTTTCCTTTCGCTGAACGAATATGGTTGTGTTTACGCTTGAACAACGATTGGAAATATTTCGACGGATTTTGAAAAAAGAGAAGCACCGTCAGCTCCGTATGTTCGTTATCTTGTGAGAAAGTGAAAGATACTGGCATAATAAATAATAGAGCGGCGCGACAGCTCTTGAAGAGCCAACGCCTCTCAATTTTCACCAATTCTCTAGGTGCGTGTGAAGAATTGAGGGAACCTACAATTTAACGCCGAAACCGAACGGCAAAGTTCGGAAGCACTTTTTCACGGCAGTTTGATACTCTTGGAACTTTTGTCAGTTCTTCGCAAGAGGTAGTACCTGTAAAAGATGAAATAACTTTATGGACACGAGTAGAACTCGAACCCACGACCGATGTACTGCATAGCAACCAACGCACCTAACCACTTAGCCACGGACTGGGTCAAGTGTAACGACTTGAAAGGAGACTAGGCCTAGGAGGTTCTTAGCACACTATAGTACTTCCTTTATAGAACTGAATGAAACGTATATCGAGTCTTCCACTGAGCTTTTCGGGACAGGCTATGTGTGTATTACTGTTACTTGTTCATTGCGTTAAGTGGTAACGAATTATTCGAGTTACGACTCTGACATTAAAGTAACGTAAAGAAACGAGTATGCACGTTTCGTTACAGGTCTACAATGACAATGGTTAGATGCAAAGGTTCCGATTGTAAGTGAAATTGACTCAATAACCAATCTTTCACATTTTGAAGCAATCGACACAAGCTAAGAACCCTCACTAACAGTAACATTGCAACAACCCATGTCACGCAAAAACGCAAACAAGATTCAGTGGAATTCTATGCAAACTTTAAATAGCAAAACCCAACACAATGCGGAAATTCACATTATTTGATAATGACCGTAAGGTTTAGCCATAATTTTCCATGTCTCCTTTTTGTGTTCACCAATCGCAATCTGTTGGGAAAATGACAAAACTCTAACCTAGGCTCTGATTAGTATAAATTACGAACATTACCTGTGGCGCCATAAGTGTTTATGCAACCGTGACTTTTGCATCAAAGTCTGTGGTGTGCTGTTGATAGCTCTACAAAGACCCACACTCCCATGTAACTCAAAATATTGCAAGGCGACACGGTTGAAAATAAAAACTTAAAACGCTTTTTGTTTTTGTTTATCTGAAGCGTCTAACGACAGCCACAACAACAACTAGACGCATAAAAGCAACAACGCTGAGTTTCTTTTGAATACAAATGACATAAATGTTGCAAGATATGTTTTATGCATAATTCGCACTGATTCGCAGTTGACTTTCAAATGGTTGGGAGTTGGGACTTTTATTTCAAGCAAAAAAAAAAAAGGGGGAGAGCTCATGTCATGATGTGGACAAAGCTGCACTTTGCAACAAAGTGACATTTAAGTAGTTTTTGTCTGCGTCTAACTGTGTTTTCTTTCTGCAATTGAAATTGAAATTTTGTAATTTGATAAATGCAGATGACAGATGACGTGATTTCGATTTAAGAGAATGACATAAGATCTTGAAAGTTGGCTGGAAATTTTCAGTGGGTTGAAATGATTTCAGTTGGAATTCCAATTGATAAACTTGACCTCTAAACACGACAATTTGTTCCACAAATAGAAACTCCTCACAGCACCAACCGAAAGTTCATCAAAACAGAACTTAGTTTCAAACTAGCAATCAATTTGTTGCCATTCCAAAGAGGAGCGACATGACGCGACACATCACCGGATACATCGGCAGTACACAATTGTCATTTTTCAAATCCGATAATAGAGCTTCCCAAACAAATACTCTCACAAGCCGAAGTGAATTGTTATAGTTTCCGTTAAGATTGGTTAAATTGATGGGCCATTTATCTTCTCCTCTGCCCGTCAAGTCGTTTCGAGTCGTCGTCCTCAGTGTTGGAGCTCATTCGCCCTCAAATTGTCTACGGTTAGAAAATATAGAATTGGACATTTAATGTGGAACTTACGTCAGATCGCGTAGGGCACCACATTTGTCATGGAATGAAGTGCGGTATTAAGCCGATAAATTGTTATCAGTCAAATAAAATAGATTTCAAAAGGAAGGGAGATAAAATTGAACGAGATTTGTTCCTAAGTAATAGAGACAAGAAGATTTTACCATTTCGTGTGGGATTGTCGTCTTTTTTGTTTGTCATTTTTGGGGAAATTATGTGGTGGCCTTTGGCCTTGAATGATAAAAATATAGTTTATGTTTGAAGGAAATTAAGAATTTTTCCTGGAAAAAAAATACAAAGAATGAAATAAAGTTGTAAAGTTATGAGGATTGAGGAAAGTTGTATTTTAAATCAAAATATTTCTTAAATAGTCTTAGAACTAAAAGACAGTTCAATTCATGTTCCCAACATAAGCAGACAATCAGTGCTGGGTGTCAAATAAATAATAACATTATCTTTATCGGTGCCTTGAAAAAATTGGTTGTGAAGGTCGACTTGCCTTGAGACTAAACCGTTGAAATAGCAAAATTTGTCTCCTATAAGTGCATTTAAATAACTAATCTTGGTCAAAGTATAAGTAAGTAGAATTCTTTAGAGTAAAAAAAAAAAAAATGTAAGTTCGTAAGCAAGCCAACGATAGTTCCTTTTCTTTTGTCGTTTGTGAGATGTTTACATTAGCCGTGTTTTTTTCACTACTCAGTAGCCAGCACAGTAATCACGTACGAATAAAATGCTCCCACTCACTTTATCTGTCACATTCAATTTGTATGACAATTGTTACATAAAACGTCGCAAAATGGACCTGAGGGTTGCGTCTCGGATTAAGAAAAAATAGCAAATACTTCAACCTAAGAGAATTCATAACTCAGATCATTAGATTCGCGTAGCAAAATAATTCTTCTTAACGCCATCAGCGCTGTCTTCTTTTCAACAATTGAAAGTTCTATCACCGACACAACTGTCAATTTATACTGGCCTTATTTTATCGACTACAATCCAAATTGTTGCCAAGGGAAATTTTGCAGTGCTGGCTACTGAGTACTGACAAAAAACACTTCTACTGTCAAATATCGTCGAAGTTCAAATAAAACAATAAACAATAGGTCTGTTTAATGAATCTGCTCCGCACAGAAAAGTACAGAAAAGATCCAAAAAGTACACGTTTGTGAGTTCCACGAGTAAAAACCTTGCCCCAAACTGTTCTACAATCTGTCATTTTGTGTTCCATGAAGTTGTCTAGCTCAGTTTAGTACACATTTTTCTGCCCCTACTTTTTTGCTGGTGCAGCTTTGTGAAAACTATCAAATGTCAAAATTACAAATGCCAAGTTATTTTTATTTTTTTCCAATCACACAATTTTTTTTAAATTATCTCAATTGACGAGTTTTCCGAGGTAGTAAAAATATTACTACCTATACTCCCAAGTAAAAATTCCTCGAAAGAATTTTAATAAAAGCTATTTCAGAACAATACTATGCAATAATTTTTCAGGATTTTCATTTGACGAATTTTCAGTATTGTGAGGAAAATTGCTGTCATACATGGAAATGAAACTATTTCTTTTTTTTTAAGAGAGGGACAGCTGACTTGGTGGTCTTGCTTGCTACGCAGAAGGTTTTTTTAATGTACCAAATCTAAAAATAACTGTATCGATTTACTGATTATGTGTCACATGAAATAGTTTTTTGAATTGTTCTATCACTTACGTTCGCATCAAGAATAGAATTGTATGTTCTGTATCTAACGAAAAAGTAATTATTAAAAACTTAAAATAAATTGCTAAAAAAAAGTTTTGTACACAATTTGTTAAATAAGGTATGTACTTTATAAAAGAATAAGTTTAAACTCAATTGTAATGTAAATCTGAGGAAAAATTAATAGAAAATAAGAATGGCAAACAATTTTTACATAACGGTATTTTTCGATTAGGCAAACATCGAAGCAAAAATAAAAGTATTTAACACAGTTCAATATATTTTTTACTAGAATAGAAGTTAATAGTAGAAAATGTTTGCCTAAAATATTTTATTTTCAATTTATTCTGTAAGTAAGCAAGCAAAATATAACCAATTTCTATCATATTGAAGGCTCAACATGCAAGTTTTCATCTGCAAAAGGCAGGAACTCTGCGAAATATTTTTTAAAAGTAAGTCTAAGAATATAGACAAAAATTTGAAGATATTGAGTCATTTTTAGTTGAAAAAACAAACTGCCATGCTAATCATTTGTCAGAGCTAAAAATGAATTATTCGTTTCAAATGAACTTAAATCCAATGGAAAAAAATCACCGCACAAAGCTAGTTTTTCATAAAAATGAATCCCATTGGCTTCAAGAAAGGGTTGAATTCAAAATGTATTTACTACCCCCTAGAAGACCTAAGACTAGTTTTGGTCAGAAGAGTCCTTGTCGCCCCCACCTAATGCTTCAAAAAGTCCGACAACTTTGTTAACGCCTGGGAAGCTTTTCCTTGCTTATAGAAGCAAAGCTCTCGTGTGATCAATTTGAAACGATTAGAAAATATGCAGCCCAAGTTCTGCCTTCTATAAAGTAGTGCAAAAAGAAAATCAAAATGCTTCCCAACAAATCTGACTGTGTGTGAACAAACAGCTGAAGTGCCAATTCAAAACCTGCTTGATCATACTGTTGAACGACTTTCAGCATCACAAAATGATGTTTTAAATAGTTCCAGCTGTGATGAGCTTACGCTTTATTCCAAGGTTGGTTTTGATGGTAGCTCAGGGCATAGCAATACCATCAAAGCCGGATATGGCAATACAACACAGGAAATGTGGCCAGGCGTTTTTTCAAAAATAATGTGAAATCCAGCGAAATAACCGGTATAGATGTCAATCTAATCAAAAAATTTCACATCATCTTGCAGTGTCTATCTATTTGTCTATTTGTTTTTTAGATTTCAAAATCTATGTACCTGCTGCAAGTCCCACACACTGAAAATCGAGCTTTAACCTATTCAAGAATTTTTAAAATTGTGTTCGAAATAAGAAAAACCTTGAGGTCACAATTCTTTCTTATTTTCAATGAATTTCTTTTTTTTTATTTATTAATCAAGCATTAGCTGCAATGCTTAATAAAAATTTTTTTTATATACATTTTTCAAGAAAGTTTAAAAAAAAATCTATCGGGCCGTTTTGGAGAAAAAAAAATGTTTTGGTTTTTGGCAAAAAAATCGTATGGTGGCTACCTAAATTTTGATCTTAAAAAAAAATAAAAAAATTGGATATTACTTTTGCTCAAACCTCTAATTTTTCAAATTTGAAGTCAATCGGACCAATAGTTAAGGCTGTAGATGCTTGTAAACTTCCCGACAGACAGACAGACGGAATCGCCGGACCCACTTTTCGACTTCTCTATCATCGTAATGTCATATCACATCCTCATCTCAAATAATGATTTTGTCTTGATGCGAAATCCCACGATTTCATTTTTTTTATTTGAATTTGACACAAACAAAATAATTTTATTATAATTTGAAAGCTTCAACATAACTTCGAAAACATAAAATATTTAGGTTGGTTATTTCTTCGGGGAAATAAAATTTCTTGGAGATTCTCGATGGAAACTTCTGTTCCGTAAATTTTTGATTCCCTGGAAATAAAATTCCCATAAAATTGGCGATAGGGGTGATTACTACTATACTCCCAAGTAAAATTCCTCGAAAGAATTTTAAAAGCTATTCAGAACAATGACATGTTATTTAATTTGATTGCCTTGGAACATCCATTTGACAGCTGATTTTATTCTGTCAAAAAGATTAAATAGGGACTGATCTTTCTGTTCTTACTGTTCTGCATTTTCATCTACTTGTGCTGGTCTGTGCTGCTCTGATCTGTTTTTTTCATTAAACGTCCTAATATCGGTTAATAAAATGTCTGATCATACTTAAATGTCTCAATGTAAAAAATGATGAGCGTTCTGCCAATACGCGATCGTGGATTTACATCACGTCTTCTTCGGTACTTGGTACTTGGACGTGGCTCATTAAAAACCGACCGATGTGCGAACACGTTGAAATTTGTTAAACCAATTTATAATAGTCGCCAATGTAGCACAAGAGTCACTCTACACAGAACTCAAGCTTGATCGTAGGCAGAAAGGGCGGTCACAAGCAGTCTAGCCTAATTAACCTTGGATTCTTGTAATTTAAGCAGATTTAAAATAGTTTTTTAGCTCCACTTTTTAGCTAACTTAAGACGAGTTCGCTTGATTGTGATCTGAAGGTTGAAAAGAAGCTGTTACAGAAGTCGTTTGAGTTTCGCGTCAGAGCCACTTTGTCATGTTGAGAAAAGAGATCAAACCTTTGATTTTCAGTTTAAAGAGTTCTTTAAATTATCGAAAAAAGTCTTCCCAATGATTTAGCTCTCAGTCTAGCACGACAAGAAGTATTATAAGGAACGCCCAGCTTCGCTGTGTGTTCTCCAACTGCCCAGTGTCCGGTTCATGTTGCGACCGAACCTGCAACAAAAAGCTAGTAAAGATACCGCGAGACAAATTGTAAAAATATTGTCCTTCCTTACACCAAGAGTAATGTTAACTCTTTCCGCTAGTGAGTATGAAGGGCTGAGCCTTGCCGGACCTACTCGTTAGCCCGTTCATTGGCATCAAAGCCACTATGACCCGGAAACCAGATAAGAGTGACACTGAGTCCAATGTTCATGTTTGCGAGCTCACTTCTGCAGGATGACGATGAGTGATTACTAACCGAAGAAATGGCGGTATTTCGGTTTTGATTTGCGTCTTGTTTTATGGTTTTTAATGTTCTCCTTTTATTGCCAGTAATTACCTTGAAAGACACTTGAAAAGTCAGAAAACCGAAAAGACCTTGAGGTATTTAAAGACCCCTTACTGAGGGCCACAGTACTAGTGCAGTAATCGACGCCTGTCGAAAACATGTACGCTGGGACTAAGTTAGTAGATAATATTACAATGCCAGTATGGTTTAAAACCCAACTATCCGATTCAAACGCTATTTGAATTTATTAAAAAAAAAAAAAAAAAAAAAAAACAAAGATCGAATCCATATTCCGCACTACTATTGTTCGATCCGACCCCAAATTTCGCCGTCTACGGAAATGTGGATTCCATAAGCATAACTTACCTTACCTTAGCCGGTTGGCAATTCATGTAGGATCTCACTCTTATAGACATAGCAGTTTTCCATTGGGAACGGTCCATCGCATGCATTCTCCAGTCGTCAAAAACCAAGCGCTCTGGCATCCGCAGTCACTCGGTCTTCCTGATCATCTTGAACCTGGGGGCTTCGAAGACAAGACTTTCTTGGCTGGAGCGTTGTCATCCATTCGCACGATGTGGTCGAGCCATTGTAGTCGTCTTATCTTCACTTTCTTTACTGCATCCACTTCTTGATACAGCTCGTAGATTTCTCGATTGAACCTTCTTCTCAATTCGCCTTCGTCGCATACAGAATCGAAAATCTGTCGAAAAATTTTTCTTTCGAATGTGCCAAATATCAATTCCCCTTTTTTACTTATCGTCCAACACTTAGCACCGTAGAATAGGACTGGTAAAATCAAAGTCTTGTATACTAGTCACTTTGTTTTTCGAATGAGGAGTTTTGAATACAGTTGTACAACCGAAGTAGCAGCGGTTCACTGAGTAATTCTTCGTCGGATCTCCACTTAGGTGTCGTTTGTGGGATTGACGTTTGTTCCAAAGTAGGTGAACTCCTATTAACAACCTCGAAATTGCTGCTACCAACAGTGACGGTTTGTCTTAGGCGGTGGACAGATGTTCTTTTGTTTGTTGATAGCTTGTTCTTTGTTTTGTCCTCATTCACTTTAACACCAACGAGCTTCGCCTGTTCTTCAATTGCATTGGAAAATCTCAAGCACAGATCTTTGGAAGCGACCGATGATGTTGTCCGCATAGCTAAGAGCTGATTGGATTTGTTGAAGATAGTGTTTTTCGTGCTCACACCTGCACACTATCTGCTCTAGGACAATGTTGAAAAAATCACACGACAAATCATTTCCTTGTCTAAACCCTGCGCATGTTAGAAACAACTTGGATGAGCTGTCACCCATTTGCACACTGCACCGCATATTGTTAAGCGTCATCCAGTACAGCTGGATCAGTTTGTTCACGATAATTACCATAACAGCATCCGATTCGTTTTTAACTTAGGTAACTATCGTGAACAGACTTAAATTTTAGACAGGGTTTAAGAGAAATTGTCGCTTAGCATTGGTCTTGAATTTCTGATAATGGCTGAGTTCCACATTCGTGTAGTAAAAACGAATCCCTATACTTGGTAGTTCGACCGAAATTGGGGTCGAGGGTGAACTTATTTCCTGGACTGCTTGAGGTGTGAGAATTAAAGAAGTAATACAACTGGCTATTTCACTAAAGCATTTACCGTTGAAATAATGTCAAAAGATGTGAGGCATGAAACAATTCGTCGGTGTTTTCAATACTGTGCAAGAGGCAAGTACATTCCTGAGGCACCAGCTAGAGTTGGGAGTTGTACTTCTGTTCTGTACTGGGTTCTGGTCGTCCCTTCTATCCATTATCTCTTTTCATGATAAAATTTAAATCTGTAATTAAGGTTCTATCAGTTTAGAATCAGTGCTATCATATTTTTTTGTGTCATCAGCTTCACAATTTGTATAGCATGCAAAACTAATTGAGATCTTGTCGTCTATTTTTATATAATCATCCCTAACAAGTTTGATTGCAATTAGTCGTATTAATGAAATTTCCAGTCCCAATGTACTTACCTTCCACTGCAATTCATTGAATTTGCGCAACTTAAAAAAAAGTGAACTTAATTATCAGATGACTGCAGTTGATGTTGCGAGCTTGTGATAAAACATTTGAGGCAAAATAAAACAACCTTGTGCGATTTTTAATTGCTGTAGATAAAACACTAAATGAAAATGTCTAAAAAATCATTGCATGCTACCTATAAAGTTTTAATGAGTATCGTTTGGAATTTAGCTGCTGAACCTACACATTACCAAATTGTATAACGACATTTAATTCCAAAACGAAAACTTGTTGACGTATAATTTCTTTTAATGGCAAACAATAAATTCAATGTTTTATTGATGAACAAAACAAAATTGAACCTTGATCACAGTTGTCGCCGTTGATCCGTCAAGTGTAAGCTAAGTCAAGATCAAGTTCCGACGGACGTGGAGTTTTCGTTAACGATAAAAATGTTAACCTATCATTTTCGTTATTTTCAATTTGTTGCTGTTTTAATAACTGTGTAATTATGAACAATGAAGTCGTTGGTACGTGCATCTTTACCTAATAAAACACAGTTAAACGATTTTTGCAGCCTCGATTTTCGGGGGCTGTTTAAGAATCGATATCTTCGATATCTTTTTATAATTCAAACTTGGAAATGGAAGTAAATTTTTCATTTTCCTAATTGCTAAGCAGAAGCACTCAGTTATTCAAATAATTTTGTGTTCTTGTCCATCACGTGCCATTTCTCAAATTTCCAATGATATACCATCCGCTCGTTTATTTATAGGAATTGCCCAGTACCCATGCTTCCGCAGACAATTGAACAACATTTACAATTTACACTCCATGAATTCGTTATTTATTCACGATTCTCTAAGCACCTTAGTAAGTACCATTACACAATGTACACAAATGCAAATAAAGTTCGTTAACATTTGAGGCTTATTTTGTTCGATTTGTTTACATAGCCTCGCCTGCTGCCACCCGTCCGTCATTCTTGTTTTCAAACAAATTCACAATTCTTGAATTTTGTTTTGAGGATTAGACCGTCTTGTGACCTATACGATCTATGTTTCCCCTTCACTGGAAATAGAAATTAAAAAGAATACCGCCAAAAGAGACTCTTTATACAATGTGACATAAGTCGATAGTTAAGCCGATTGCAAATAAAATATCGATAAATGTGACCTCTTCGCGCAATGGGACATTTTGACTTTTGGCCATGAGAAACTGGATACAAGTTTTATTGCAATCAAGGTCGATTGTTGTCTCTTTCGCTCACTGAACTATAAGCACTGCATGAAGCTCACAACTTGTTATTCAACAAAATTAATTGCGCTCAATTATGTACGTTTGTGTGTGGTCGGAAGTAGGTTCACCGGTACATTGATTTCCATCAATTTAAATTGATTGAATTTTATAGCATACCCCGCACTCAGAAGACCACTCAAAAACCGAATGAAAATCATTTAATCGGAACGTCATAATATTATGTAGGCATAATGTGTATAAAAAAAAAAAGAAACGATAACAAGGTCGCACTTGTTCTGCCTCTTTGTCTGGATAGGTTTGTTTTACAGAGCTGTGGAGATGATTTTAGTACGCAAAGTGTTATTTTTTTCTCTTTAAAAAATAGTAAAGAAAACGTTCTGAAATATTTCCTTGAAGAAAAACTAAAGCTTGATGAAACTCCAAGGAAATACCTTTTGCCAACGGCAAAATGAATAAAAGTGTTTAACATTACTGTAGACAGTAAAGCAGTAGAGCCCGTATACGAGAAGCTGCTTCGGCGAAGACATAAAAGTTTCACAGCGTTATCTAAGGCTCCGACTTCCGAGCAAGCTGAAGGATTTTTTTACACGTATTTTGGAAAAAAAAAATTTCAGTTTTTCTCGGTAGAAAACGTCAGGAGTCGTGGAAAATGTGCAAACTCAATTAAAATGTAACCCATGCTTTATACAGAACCGTACCCAAATGCTTCTGTTGAGACGCAGACAAGACTGGATCCCCAATGTTCAGGTACGTGTTCTAACTTCTAACACCGGTTTTCTCACGGCATTTTCATTGTAACCGTTTTGACATGATAACAAATTATGAAAGCAGTCTGTCAAATGTGTTCCTAGTCTAATGAGTGTTGTGTTCCATATAAAAAGTAACCTATGGATGAAATTATTGTTTTAAAATCAAATAAAGGAAGAAAAAGGATAATCACATGATTCACTAATTCAACATGCTTTGTTTGAAGATGCTGGCATTTAGATTTTTGCCATGGGGATGCTCTAATTATGAAAACTTCCTCTGTCCATCCAAAGAATTGTTTCCCTGTATCCTCACACTGAAATCGTTATTACGGGCGATTTGATTTCAATATTCACAATTCTTCTTGGCTTCACCATTAGGGTTAAGTTTAATCACCTTTCGCACCGATCCTACTCTAAAATCGGACATTAATGGAAAGCGGAAAATACCCTGACTTGTTTCTCACGTCTGACGCTGACAAATGCACTTTCAATATATAACCGTTCTCGGCAGATCAGACTTAAATTTCTGAAACTAATCCAGTTAAAGGAATGGCTCCGAAGAGAACCGTATGGCAATACATGAAAGCCAACTGGGACGGTCTCAATAACTTCTTCCGGATCTTTAGCTCGGCACTTTATATCCTCAATAGTGACGTAGACTCCAGAGGAGATATAATTACCAATATGATTGTTACGGGAATGAAAATTTTTATCCCGAATAGGGTTTAAAGCATCAAACCCAAGGAAAAGTCATGGTTTGATTCAAGCTGTAAAGTTGTCAGGAAAAGAGAAATAACTTTCCGGTATTTACAGCCATTCCAACTGAAGAAAATCGGAATAAGTTTAAACTAGTCCGGAAGGCCTGCAATTTCCACATTTGAGATTTGACGGACTTAGTTTTTTACACCAAAAATTAAGGCAAAAAATACTGGAATGTCCCAAATGCAGTAAACATGTTTGGTCATTTGTACAAAAATATGAAGAATTCTTCCTCTTCCTCGTTCCCTACGCTCGTTGACAATGACACTACAGTTAGATATAAGGATTAGCTCTCTCGCGAAAGCTAACCTTTTTCTTAAGCAGATCAAATTCCAATTCTTCACTGCCAGAGAGTGTCATGACTCCCAGAGCGTGTCCATGATTCTATGGGCCAAATCTTCTTTCTCATCCGTGCTTTGGCGAGAGTCTTAAAAGGTCTCAACATACATAAATCTGCTGGTCCGGATAGTATCCCCGCTATTATTACCTAAGGGATATTCTTCCACGCTGTGAAACCCTTGCGTAAGCTTTTCCATCTATCCTATTCTTCTGGTTCCGAGTAGTTGGAAAATAGCATTCCAAAAAAGGCGAATCTTTTTTTCCCTCCAATTATCGACCGATTGCACTTACTTCCATCCTTTATTAGGTCATGGAAACACTGATAAACTATCCGCTCAAGAAATATCTCGAAGACCAAAGCTTTTAATGACCGGCAGTACGGCTTTCGCAGCAACAGGTCTACTGGTGATCTGATGGTTTATCTCACCGAATAGTGGAATAAATCCTTTTTGGAGAAAGTAAGATTGTTGCTTGATTGATTGCTTTTTTATCAAAAATGCGTGCTTTTGGTATCGACGAGTCCCTTCTTCGTTTGATTAGAAACTTCTTGTCGAACCGTTCAATAGAAATTCTATTGGACGGATTCAAGCCTGAAACCCACAATATAAATGCTGGTGTGCCTCAGGGCTCCGTTTTGTCTCCGCCCTTCTATCTCATTTTTAATAATGATCTCTTGTCTGTAACTTCTAATCCAATAAGTTATTTCGCTGAAGATAGTACCTCTCGTCTTTGAATGTTGGACTGCAACCATAAAACATGATAAGCTCATTAACCTTGCCGATTTCTATAGACATCCCGATCAAAGGAGTATGTACTTCAAAAACCAGATCTGGGCAGTGAAAAATGCTGCGAAACAGGTGTCGATGATAGAGCTGTCACATGCTGACACATCACCATCAACAGCAATCAATGGCATTGCAACTATTAAGCGATTTCTGTTTAGTAAAGCGTTGGAATTCTTGAAAGCGAGGCCCTTTTCTCAGGAAGCGCGAACTAAAGGTGAATCATTATACGCCCTTTACTCACCTACGTTAAAGTGGGAACGCTCATATCTTAATATGACCCATTTTCCCAGAAGACGCCCTAAGATTCACTTCTGAGTGCGACGTAAGGGGATTATTCGTGCACATAAATGCGAGCGAGAACACTACATGAAAACAAATTATGTATGTAACTAGCTGACCTGGCAGACTTCATACTGCCTCTAATAAACTTTTGTACCCCGCTATCAAACCACTATCCACTACACCGTTATCCCGTTATCCCACTACTCCCTATCCCGCTACTCTTTACCCGCTATCCAGCTATCCGCGATTTCTACCTAACACCCCATTGCCCGCTATCCCGTTACCCGCTAGACTGTTACCACTCTACCCGCTATCCAATATCCGCCACCTACTACCCGCAATTCGCTACAGGCTACACTGTTCCCGTTTTCCTGTTTTCGCGCTACCACGCTACCCGCTACCCTGGCCATATCTCATGGACAGTTCGTCGATTTTGTAAAAAAATACTCAAAACCCATCTTCACCACTACCCAAACCTTCTCTTAAAATTTGGACATAGTAGTCGGTGGTAGGAGGGTAAAAATTTAGGACTAAATGTATTTTTCAATGCCACACCATAAAACAAAAATTGTTTGGGGTGAACCACCCTTAACACATAGGGGTGTAAAAATAGTTATAAAAATACTACTGAATGTATATATGAAATTTCATCAAAATCGGTCAAGTCGTTTCGGAAACAAAACTATAAACGTGACATAAGAATTTTATATATTAGATTGAAATCAACAATGCAAAAAAACTTTTCCACCTCACTGTAACGTCAACTCAAGCCCTTGCCCACTCTTGAAAGTTGAAACTGACTGACTATGACGACGACAACTTTTAGTTGCATAAGACACCCATCATCAAATGTTAACAAATGAAGCATATCTTTCTATACAAAACTTTCAATTTCATAATGAAAAAAAGAAAGAAGAATTGAAAGACCAAAACTAGGTTAAAGATGCTCTACGGTGCCGTCCGTCTCCGTTGTAGCGTTGTGGGTGATCTAGTTTAAAAGTGTCATCTTGTTCTCAACACAAAATCCATCTCATTTGAAGTATTCAAGTACTTCCTTAGAGTGCAACAAAAACTCAATCTTCATTAGGGAAAGACATTAATGGAGAACCGTCAATTTCGAAATTGCAAAAAAAGACCTTGCGTGTGAATGGAAACAACAAAAAAAAAGTAAAACCAAACCATATCGTTAAAATGACTCAGAATCAATAACCCAACTTAGCCACTTGTTTTAAGGCAGTTTCGACTTTAATGCCAGTCCGCTTTCATCATTAACCATAATTCTGATGGTCGCTCAAATGAAGACTCAGCGGTAAATATTCATTCGGTGAATAATCGTCCGGAGGTAAGGTTGCGAGTTTCAAACGTCGTGTGGGCTGGAATTTCGAGTTCGATTGTTAAAAATGGTTTAGTTTTTCAAATATTATTTTTTTTTTCCAGTTCCAATATCAAAATACAAGTTCAGTGAAATTCAAGAGATTGTTGTCGCGACGCGTCGCGTTATTTCATGCGACATCGTTGGGTGCAATGCTAACGTTCTGTGTACAAAAAAATAAGCGAATCCAAAAGAGGTTACCTACTCCACTGCAAACTGGTTCTATCCAAAGTCAGTATCGAGTCTTGCCATAAGCTTGTTCGACTTTAGCGAAGTCCGTGCACCGGGGCCGCCCCCAGCCACCACCGCACCGCCTTGCGATAATGCGATTTGATTTAATGAATGTATCTCCGTATGTTCAATGCGCCAGGTCTTGAAAAGAACTCAAACCAAAATCTATGTTTATCTGCAATAAGTTTATAGACAAGCGTATACGCAGTAAAAATTTGCAAGAGATTTGTTGGGAGGCAGACTCGAGGGATTTCTTTCTTTCTTTGGTTTTTATTGAGTGCGCGGTTTTTGTTGTTATTGCCATCGTTATATTTTTGTTTTTGTTTTGTTTTTCAATCGGGGGATTAAGTTTATATTATGTCCCCTTCTTCGACGACTTAATGGAAGGGGACTAAAATGTAACACGTTTTATTCATGTGAGCTATAAATATAAGGAGTGATACGAGCTGTGCGAGTGAATGACCATTTAAAGCAAATTGATTGGTTAAATAAAAACAAACAGAACGAGCTCTCTGACTTGGGTCGGTCGGGTGCCTGAATGAGCCTCAAATGGAATGTGTGCACAGGCACACATTTATTGGCATATTTTATGCAAAGTGACAAAAAACAAACATCGGATATTGTTGGTTATATGTTTATTGGAATGGAATGCTGGTGACTCTTCGACCGAAATTCGACTTGTTAAATGATTAATGTCTTAATGCGTTCATAGGTTTGAGTTCGCAAAGCGTTAATGTTTACTGGATCAATTCAAAGCGTTGAAGGAATTTCTTTTGTTCTCCGTATTTTTGTCTTCAAGTCGTTTATATATTTCATTAATAATTCGAGGCATTCTTAAGCTCTGAGTGTTGTTAGCAATACAGTCGAGCGCGCTTTAATATTCCGGGGAATCAGAAAGATAAAATTCGGAGAAACTTAACTTAACTTAACTTAACCTGTTCCCAATCGATGTAAGATCTCAGTTTGGGAGACTGCATTTTTCCATCGGGAACGATCCTTCGCATGCACTTTTCATTCCTCTCCTCTCCTTGTACCGGTGTTCCTTGTCGTCTTGAGCCTTGGAGCCGCGAAGAGAAGGCTTTCATGGCTGGAGCTTTGCTGAATCCAATGAAGTCGTCTTTTCTTGGTTTTCTGGACTACATTCACATCTTGGTACAGATCGTACAGTTCGCGGTTGAACCTTCTTCTCCATTTCCCATCGTCGCATACAGGACCGGAAACACTTCGAAGAATTTTTCTTTTGAAAGTGCCCAGTATCAATTCCCCTTTTTTTTATTTATCGTCCAGCACTCGGCCCCGCCATAGAGTACGGCTGGTAAAACCAGCCGTGTATAGCAGAGCAGGCAATTTGTCTTTCGAGGAGTCTTTTAGGAATTTTGAACCCAGTTGTTTGGCCAAGCCGAAGTAGCAGCGGTTTGCTAATGTATTCTTCGTCGGATCTCCACTAAGGTGCCGTTTGTGGGCTTGATGTCTATTCCAAGGTAGGTGAAAGGTGAACTCCCCAATTACCTCGAAATTGCTGCTACCAACAGTGACGTTTTGTTCTAAGCCGTGGACAGGTGTTCTTTTGTTTGTTGATAACTTGTACTTTGTTTTGTCCTCATTCACTTCAAGACGCGGTGAAGGACTCAAGCACAGTTTGTTAGAAGCGGCCGATGATGTCTTTGTCTTCTGCATAGCCTACAAGCTGGATGGATTTGTTGATAATACTGTTTTCCGTGCCCACGCGTGCCTTACGCACCATCTGTTCCAGGACTGAAGTCACATGACAGCGTATCTCCTTGGCTAAACCCTGCGCATGTTTCAAACAACTCAGATGAGCTGTTACCCATTTGCACACTGAACTGCGTATTGTTGAGCACCATGTGGCACAGCTGGATCAGTTTGTTCGGGATCTCGAATTCAGATATCGCCATCATAAGTTCTTGGCGGTGGTGGATACCATCATAAGCAGCTTTGAGATCGATGGTCTTTTCCAGAATTTGTGACCTCTTAAAGAAACGTCGGGTGTCGTTCTTGGCAAATGATTCTTTGAGATCTTTGAACTGAGATGGTGGATGGTCTTTTCTTTCTTCGCAGAGTCTTTTTCTCATTTATGGCTGTCGAAATATAAATACCGATACAGCCAGATGTCGACGTACTTCACTACACTTTTGTTCGTTTATTGTTGTCCGTTAGGCCTAACAATGACCATCCTGCGCCAGTAACATTTGAAGCTTTAGCCAATGCAATGGAGTCCGGAACAGAATTCTCTGAAATTTTAAGTTTCCAGAGATCGCTATATCGCTGAATCTTCTCGAAGTCATGTTTTAAGAGAATTCTATTGCCCATTTTTAAAATCAAACGTTTTGGTAGAAGTTACATTGCCACTTTTGACAACAAACTTTCTATACCGTTGAGCGTACTAAAAATCGTATACCGCAATGATTTACCTATGCCAAGTCGGATAAACCTTAGATTATGATCCTCTAACCCTGCGGTATCGAAAGCCTTTTCCAATAGCACGACTGCGGCCATTTTTTCTGCTTAATTAGGGATGTCGGAAATGCAAAAAAGTATGGATATGTATCGATATATCGGTTAAACCTTACATTGGTAGTGGTTGATTGGTAGAACAACAATCTTCAACAGAAATACGACAAAAATACGAAAATACGACTTGAGCGCGTTGAGGTTTTCATTGTAAATAATAAAGGTAACGTCGGTAACAATCTAACGAACGCACAGACACTAGTACAGATAAGAAAGACAACAAGAAGCTGCATATTGCGTACAAGCTGAAAACGTGTGATCTATGATTGTATTTGTAGGGCCTATATTGTTGAGATTGTATTCTATGCGAATGACAATGGTGCGACAAAGTGTGTTGTGTTTTCAAATAATTCATGTTTCATGATCTCATATTTATTCACGCACACTAAGTGAAATGAGTAGTATTCCTTTTGAATATTTTTTTTATCAATTTTTTAGCTTTTCGATACTCGGATTCTTATATCGATACATCAATATATCAAATAATTAAATATAGTTGAAAAATATCAACACATGGAAAGCTTTGTTTCAATTTTCACAAATTTATAAGTGTACTCTTACTGTGAATTGAAATATAATAATAAATAAATAAATGGAGAAATTGATATCGATATATCGATACATAGATATTTTTCCAGTGTTCGTTGAAGTATAATTTGGATAAGATTTTATTCTGTGTATAGCTGATCTTGGCGTCTAGTCAGTCAAAAAAGTTCACATCTTGTAATTGTTCAACAAAACATCTTAAAAGGGATATAAAATAATTCAATCAACACGAAGTACATATGTTGGCACATAAAAAAACAGTTAAAAATAATGTAATAGCTTTCAATACTAATTAATGCTTTTTGTGATACTCATTTGCTTTAATTAAGGATGACATTCTTCGGACCAACTATGTTTGATGTTACATAACCGTAAAAATCGAGATACGATTAAGTTTGAGATGTTCTCATGTCAACATGCTCCTAAAGATGTTCGATGGCCATTTATGTCCGCTGATAAAACTGCTTTCATACATTGATCATCATCTTGCTATAAAATGCCTTTGCTACCTTAATTTAGTGACATTTTGATTTTAATTTACTCTATGAACTGTTGAGGTAGTTAAATCTATTTAAAGTACCCTACCCGCTGGAGATGCCGCAACTTCAGACCATTAACTTTTTTTTAATAGCGCCAATCACGTTCTTCGGGGAAAACTCCTATTGTAAGTCCCTAGAATATGTGGTTTAAGGCTTCACCCAATATGTTTCTCTAATAAACTCTATCCTTATCTAGCTGTTTAAAATTGAGCACTTCGAATTTTCTCTAGGGCCAGAAGACTCGTAGGTTTTAGGAGCTGGAACATTGTTGTGCATTCGCTCCAGGGCACGTGTCCTCATAAAAGTAAATTTCGTTGTTGATGCAGGGCCCTAAATCCCCTGGAGATTTTTTCTTTCAGAGCCGCCCAAAGTACCTTCATCCTTTTTTTTTAGTCCATGCTTCTGCACCATAAAGCAATTTTGGAATGATCAAGACTCTTGTTTAGACGGGCTTTTCTTCTCAATTGTGATGTTCCTTGTTATCAAAGGCTGAGATATCCTCAGGGAATCCAGGCTCTAGTAAGGTAGGAACAGAAGGCTGCCCTCTTAAAATCTCTGATCATGCAAAGTATGTTGGTGTTATCTTAGATAAAAAACTAATCTGAGGTCTGAACACCAAAGATAGATTCAAATAGACATAGATCGCCTTTTACTCCTGCAATAGAATTTTCGAGAAAACCTGGAGACAAAACCCTAAAATTATAAGATGGATGTATTCGGCAATAATTAGACCAATTATTTTGGTTTGGTGGAAAGCTTTAGAAGCACGAACCTGAAAACTTTGACACTGGCATTACGGGGGCAATGAGATTCACTTCAACTGCGGGACTGTAAGTTATACTCAATCTAATACCCCTAGACCTCTTTGTTCAAGAATCTGCGGCCAAAAGTCAAACTTAAGTCTGGAAAAACAGTTCCATAGGACATGGTCAGATCCTTCATAAAGTTATGGGTCATAGTACTACAACAGACTATAAAATACGCGAAATTTTCATAAACCGATTCCAGGCTGCCATCCCAAGCAGAGAGGATTGGATAGATAACATACTATACTCCATACTGATGGCTCTAAGATGGACACTGGTGTAGGGGCAGGCTTCTATTCTTTACGCTTCCAGACTACAGTAGTGTCTTCCAAGCGGAGGTCCTGGCAGTGAAAACAGCTGCTATAAAGGTATCAATGATGGCGATACAACGAGCTGATATCACCTTTTACATTGATAGCCAAGCGGCAATAAAAGCGATTACTGCAACTGTGGAGCACAGCACAACATTAGACTCTGCTGGGTCCCAGGCCACAGCCCGATGAATTAGCAAGATTAGGGTCAACGCTTGACGTAAGCCAAGCTCAGCTAGTAAGCACCCCTACCTGTTATTTAAAACAGGAAATCTCAAAAAGAATAACTATCAAGGCCGATGAAAGGTGGAACCTTCTTGACACCTGCGGCACTACAAGAAAGATCTGGCCCTGTTTTAACAAACAAAGAACGGAAAGAATTATGCAGCTACACAAGGGATCACTTCGATCTCTTGTAAGCATAATTACCGGACATAATCTGTTAGGTTATTATATGAAAAAGATGAGAATCAGTTCAGATGATCTATGCAGAGGATGCGGTGACGAGGAGGTGCATGAAGACACTTCGCACTTTCTGTGTCACTGTCCCGCACTCTCCCACTCTAGTACACCAGATACTAACATTCTGAACTTCGTCAAAGCCTCTAAATGGCTTGATTAACTGAACACATAGGTTTTTGTTATTAGCTTGAGTAGCAATACTCACGGGTATCACAATGGATGTGTATTGATCCAAGTGTGACAGTAACGAACATCAACCATCAGCCCAATAACCTAACCTAACCTAGGTAGGAACAGTAAACCTTAGTTCGTTCTAATAGAATGAACAGATTTCTATTTGCAGTATTAGGCTAGGTTGACTGAAGTTCTTCCTGGCAACAACTTCCATCCTTCACGGTTCGGAACTTGTGTGTTTCAAATATTGATGATGATTTGGAAATGAGCTCGACACGTATGCGTAGTTCCAGTAGGACTTTCCCTAGTGTTTCAACGGAGCTTCCTTTGGCTTTCAACGGCTTTGTATCCGGTTATCAACAAGGTTTCCCTTGGCTCATAAACGGTTTTGAACCGGCTTATCAAAGGAGTTTCCTCCGGATTCTAACGGCGTTAAACCGGTGTTTCAATGGAAAGGTCCAGGAGTATACTTTTGCCGAATGATCGGTCTCCGTATCTTGGGAGACATGGAATGTTACCACTCTTCAACCTGATTTTGGCGTCGACAGTTCGCTTCCTCTGGTAAGGTTTTGCTTCGCTCCCTTGCGCACATTTCTTACAAAAACTGGTTGTGAATTATAATTGGTCGAGTTGTAAAAATTCATATAAAACTCTTTCTGATACGTTCAGTGTTAACAGTAGATATGAATCTGTGTAGCTGATGCAACATTAAAGTTCCATTCTTCTGCACCATAAAGCAGGAGGGGGATAATCAAGACTTTTGCTCAGAGACGTTTTGGCCGATCTAAACATGGCTTTGCTTCTTAATCTTCTTAGCCCAATAGTAGTCATGAAGTTTGTTCGATGTGCGCTCTGGGTCGTTCTGTGGCGCTCTGATTTCGCACTGAGATGTTCAATGTCGCTCTTTTTTCGACCCGGTGCATTTTCACAGTGTTCGGTGTGTATTCAGTGCTCGCACCGGGAGCACACTGAACCAACCCAAGATTATTCGGGGCGAGAATTTCGACGCTTTTCGAATGTTTCTAAACAACAAAGAGACATTTTTCAGTTTTTGACAGCTCTCTTCAAGGCAGTGACATGCTTCGGAGCGCCCTAGGGCGAATGAACCTATAGTCAAGAATTTTCTTTCTTCCGAAGTGATTCCCAATTTCTAAGAAAAGTATTTGATCAGATTTCAAAATGATCACTTCATTTTGCACGATTCCACTGCCTGACCCTGATGTGTACTTTTCTCGTTCAAAATAAGAAGACACCATGTGTTTTTGTTTATTTTTGTAATAAAACAGTGATTAGTTATAAATTAATACTTTTTGGCCCGTCAATTATTTGAGTAACACGAACTTGACAAAATTAGGCCAGCTGAACAAAGCAATGGGATTTGAAAGCCCTCAAAGATAATGTAATTGGAACACATTATTTCACCTGACATCTGTCTTCTTTTTTTCATTGGAATTGTTAAGATTGAAAATTATTTTAAATCAAAAGTGTGCACAAAATTCTAAATTCCAACTTTTTCTCGCATCTCTTTCCAGGTCCCGATAGCAGCAAACGCCGAAAATCAAAAAGTCGCAACACAACCGTCCCAAATACGTCCACTTACTCCAGAGAACATCTTAAACGCATGGCTCGAAACATGTCTCAAAGATGCGAGTTCAACTCAGCTATCATCTTCGTCCGAGTTTCTGGATTATAATCCCTCGAAGAGTTTTCAATCGAACCAGAAACCTCCAATGCAGCAGCAACCGCCACGACAACAGCATCATCAGCAGCAGCAACAAAATCTCTTCAATCAACAATTCAAGAATCAATTCAAAAAACAACAATTTCACCAACTATTCGATCTTCCAAGACCTCCTTCATACACATCCAATGCATTCAATCCAGCGTTTCACATGGTAATTCGTCTTCACTAACATTTACCTTTCTTTTGTTATTAAATTCTCTTCTTCTTCTTTGATAGAATAATCCCTATGCATTCAATCCAATCAACAATCTTCTGCAACACACAGATGGTTCAGTAGAATTCGCCAGTCTTCCGCCAATTGTCAACATCCTGGGTTCAGAGAACGAGAATAATTCAGCAGATGTCCTTGATGGCAGCAGCAGTAATCCAAACATGAGTCGGGGGTAATTTTTCCGCATTTGTTTGATTTCCTTCTACTTTGCTGAACGTTGTTCAATAGTTTCAGATTCAGTGATCCATGCTTACTTAATCCGTCCGATAATGATTCCAAAGTAAGTGGCCAAAATACACCAGATCGCAGGAACAATTACACAACGCCCGGCGGCGATATGGAAAACAATAATAATAAATTCTTTGCGGCATTGATGGAACAGATCAACATGTTGCATGAGACAAACACAAAAATATGTCGCAATCTTCATGAGACGAAAGGTGAGAGATTTTGTGTCATGCAGTTGACATCAAATATTCACATTCATTATGTCATGTCATATTTTTTGCATACACTGCTCCGAGTACGTAGATTTATGTTGCTGAAATTTGTATCAGATTTTTTTTTGTTTTCAAAAATTTGTCTAAATTTGATTAGAAGGCTTGTATTCAGTGCATTTTGTATTTTAAGCAAAAATGCTTTGAACTCTTAGGCTAAAAACAAACCGAAGCGGACAAAACGTTTGTTCGCTCTTCCCCGGACACAGGTCCATTGCTCTTATGAGGCAACACACACAGAAACAGACACGACACGATAAAAAGTCTTGTCCGCTCATCAGTTGCAGTAAATACATGGGGTTGTATAGGAGCAAACCACACCAAAGAAGACAAACAGTCCCGGACAAAATGTCGACGCCTAAAAGTACACACCGTCTTATGAAGAACCACAGACCAAAGTGAACAAGACAAACAAACAGATTTCGACAAACGGACATATCGGTTGCTCATACTTGGATTTGTATTTTATTGCGATATTTCTTGTTGTATTTTGTGCAATTTGGTATGGATGTTGTTGTAATGGTAAAAAAAAGAAGAATTAAGAAAAAAGTAGAGATTTCTTATGTGTGGATGTTTGTGGTTTCAAAGAAGTGTGCATGAAAACTCGACTAAATTTTTTCGTATGTATACATATGTATGTAAATTGTATATACACATGTAATTCCAAAATGTGTCTGCAGAGTATACCTAGTAGGAACGCTCTCCACGTGGTTCATTTTTGTTTACATTTTTGGATCCCGTTAGGTCTCACGTACACGAGAAATAGACGGCAATGTATGTATACTGTATATTATACACATGAAATTCCAACAGTTTGTCTGTTTCTCGATAAATGTGTTTGTGCCATTCATCGATGAATAAAGAAGCAAAATAAAATCAAGGGAAAACGCAACCCATTTTTTTTTTCAATTTTTGTCTTCTTTGTTTGTCCGCTGGCAAAACACACCGAATGCGACAAGGACAAAATATTTTGTCTTTGTCGTCCTCGGTGTGGGGTGAATTACGACACGATTTTTTGTCTTGCGACAAGCAAACAGTTTGTCCGCTTCGGTTTGTGTTTAGCCTTATAGTTCAATTGTTCAATTGTTGTTTATCTATTTGTTTTTACTGATTTGCAATACCGTTTCAATTTTATTTTCTGACTTAAGTTTGTTTACTTTTTTGACACAATTTTCAGCAAACCCGCTACAACGTGGCGCTACACTCCGTTCTGGACCTGGGCTGGTTTACACCAGCCAGCTCGGTCCTAAGCTAGGTGTCTCAAGTTTTGCATTCCAAGTTCATTGAAGTCTTCTTCCACTTGTTTGCGCCCACCTGAGACTGGTGCCTGGTCTTCCTCTTTTTCTTCGTCCCTCGGGAATGGTGTTCGGAAGGTTTCCGTGCCGGAAACTTGCTCTATAGTCAAGCCACCCGTAAAGTTCGCCGTTAAATATTCTTCTCCATTCACCAAAAATGTACATGAGCCATAGATAACCGAAGAAAGTTCCTCTCGTAATAGCCTAAGGCGCATTTAACCGATTTTGTCAGGGTCCATGGTTTCTGCACCATACAGTAGGACTGGGATGATAAAGGTGTTGTATAGTTTTACCTTATTTGATCAAGAGAGGGTCTTACCACTCAATTGCTTTTTTAGCCCAAAGAAAACAGCGATTAACAAGAGTCATTCTTCGTCTGATCTCGGTGCTGGTGTAATTGCCCCGTGTAAACAGCGGAGCCTAGTTAGACAAACTCCTCTGCTACCTAGAAGTTATATGCGTCTATCGTGACGTTCTGTCCGAGCCGTCGCGTCGGTATTGGGTGTCCTTCCTCGTAGACAGCATATAAGTCGTTTTGCCTTCATTTACCGCTTAACCCATTTTTGACGCTTCTCTCGTAATTCTCAAAGATGCGCCATTTACGATGTTTACAAGAGGTATTGAAGCGCGCTTCAAACTCGTTTCGTCCCTTTGTATACTAGTGTTGAGTTGAAATGAGCTTCAACCGAATTTGTGCTGAAAAACCAAAGGTGAGGAGTTGGTTTGGCATTGACAAAGTGTCTGACGTTTGTGTGAGTGCAAATAATTTGAACACAAGCTAGGTTTTTTTTGTTCACTCGTGCTTCGTCTGTTTTTGGCATTTTCTAACTAAAAATAAAAACGAAAGTGAAAAAAAAAATCAATGCTGCGATAATTTGAGAGACGCCAGCAGTGGTCATCTCAACATATTTTCAAACTAAACTCAATCCTAATCCAACTCGAGCTCTCGATTCTACCTGTAAACGTGGTAATTGACATAACGCTGTGTTCTCCCCATTTTGTCAATATCATCGACGTGCGCGAGAAGTTGAACCGATTTTTGAAAGATAGTGCCTCTGGTGTTGACGAAGCAGTTTTACAGTATCTTTTCAAGCACGATGTTAAAGAAAACGCATCACTTTGTCTGAATCCGTTTATGACCTCGAACGATTCCGTAAGGTCGTTGCCAACCTTGATGGAGCAGCGTGTCCAGTGTCCAAGTGAACGAGCTTGGCAGAGATACCCAAACTAGACATAGCTTTACACAGCTCGTGTCTGTCTTGGAGTCGACTTGGAGTTTTTCCAGCATCTGTCGCAAAGTTAACATTTGGTCGATGGTTTTCTTCCTGGTGTAAAGCCACATTGTTAGGGACCAATCAGATTGATGAAGAAAGGATTTAGATGTTCAGAGAGAGGATTTTATAAGCTATTTTAATGAGCAGTTTCAAGGATCTCCATTCAGGATGGGACAAACAATGCTGAGGTTCCTTTCTTCCGACCATATCTAACGGATGATTTGGTCCATGCTCCTATCTTATCGTCGCCTTCTGTTTTGAACAGCTCGGCAACTAAACAATCTGATCCAGCGGATTTGTTGGATTTCAGTCGTGTAAATGCCGATTTCACGGCTTCACAGATTTATTTGCTATCGTCGTGTCCAATGAATGACTTCTGCCTCACAGCTGGATTCTGTTCGTCGCCGCTGTTATACATTCTGCAGAAGTGGTCTTTCCAAATCCTCAGCATCGACTGCGATTCTTGTTCCCTTGTTCATCTCTGCTTGAGATCTACTTCTTCCAATAATTTGATTAAGAACCTTGTAATATGGGGCCACGATTTTTAACCGGCTGTTTTTAAATGGCTGAAATTCTACGTGCAATTTACCAAAATCTCAGCAGGTTCCTGGTAAAGCTAACCAGATGCACTATGTTGACGCTATCGAAATCGATGAACAACAGGTGTAGTGGTGATCGATATTCAACGCACTAGTCAATAATGATTTGCAAGGTATTAATATGTGATCAATACAGAAGGTTCCAACGCAGTTATGCTTGTTCGGCATCAAGATGTCCTCTGATACGTTCCAGGATGATTTTTGCTACTATTTTCGAAACAACACGAACGAAAATCCTCTCCAGTTTACGTACTTTGCAATATATCCTTTTTTGGGAGCTTGGCGATCATTCCTTTCTTCCACTCTTCGGTGAAGACTACGCTGGCCCAGACTTCGTTTATGAGA
This sequence comes from Sphaerophoria rueppellii, assembly GCA_920937365.1. Classification (NCBI taxonomy): domain Eukaryota; kingdom Metazoa; phylum Arthropoda; class Insecta; order Diptera; family Syrphidae; genus Sphaerophoria; species Sphaerophoria rueppellii. Next base: position 41,220,461 of record CAKKXW010000003.1, on the reverse strand, counting down.
GGATGAAGCAGTTCGCTCTCCGAATGTCGTCTGAAACGATTTAAGAATTTCCCTTTTCTTTGCAAGTCTCAAATAGATATTTAGCAGTTTCGTCATTTTCTTTTAAAACTTGTTGCTTACTTTGCTGCTTTTCTTTTCTGTTCAACTTGAAAAAAATCAATCTACATGTACTCGCTTCCCATCACAAATCATTGCATTAAAATTCCCATCCTAAACACTTGAAACAAAAACAACAACAATGTATGGTATGATAAATTTGAAAACTTGTATTGTATTTCGAATGTATTTCATTGTATTCTTCTTCTATCTTCTATCTTCTATCTATTATTTGTATGTATTTCAATATTTTTTGATTTTTTTGTATTTTTTTGTATTTATTTTTTCTTTAAATTGTTTTTCAAACAAACAAAAACACATCCCCCATCAAAAAATAAAAAAAAAAAAATAAAAAAAAGTTGAAATTGAAGCTTTAAAACACGCACCTAATTGGGGTTTGAGACACCGTAGAGATAGCTTGAGTGGACTAAGCACACACAGCCAACCCCTGGGTTTTGGCTTTGGCACACAAAGTCCAGCGCCAACGTATCACTCAGGTATACAATTGAAAAATCATTAATTTTACTGTTGAATATTGCTAAACAGTAATTGTATTTTGTAATTGTAATCTTGAAAGTTCTTAAAAAGAGTTAAGTCCATATTCTAATCCGACTGTCTAATTTTAGGGGCATACACACCAGGCATGATGACAGACGTTGTCAGGGAAGTCAAGGAATCGGCTCGAGTCAGAGAGGATGCTTTACTGAGCAGGTAAGCCTTTGAAACAAACAAACAAGATTCAAGTTGCTGAAGAAGAAACACACCTCTTAGGGTTAAGGCTATGGTGGAAGAGCGTTCCTGGTCGATGGGCGAAGAAAATCTTCGTATGCTACGAGACATTGAAGATTTAAAGGTAAGTAAGCATTTGAAATCAACTTGTAAAGAAATATAACTAACAAATTTATTTCCAGTCACAAGTGCAACATCTCAAAGCTGACAACAAAGAAACAAACAAACGCCTGCTGCGCCTTGAAACAGACAACAAATACATGCGCCAAATGTTAGCCACCATTCTCAATAAACGCATTCCCGACATCATGCAAGACAAAGATGTCCCCCGACAAACAGTGCAGCAACAACAGCGCAAGAATTTCCCCAATCTACGTCAGCCAAAACGTGCCAATAGCTTGAATCTCCATTACGGTGTCATTCATCAAGCAACCGAAGAAGAGGAACCGATTAATGCACTTCATATTGCCGAACAAAGTAGTGTCGGTGGCGCTCTAAATTCCATGGACTCGTCCGATCAAAGGCATTCGTTTTCGAGTTCCGATGGTCAGACATCGATTGTAAATTCGACCGCTAAAAATGGCTGGCCCGAAGAGAGATCATCATTGAAACGACCGCCGAAGACAACTGTTGTCCAGGATGATACACTCGAACTGCAAAAGGAACTCCAGGAAGCTCTGGCTGCTCGGAAACAGGCCGATAATCGTATTATCGCGTGGGTTTAGTTGATAATCTTACATTTATTTATTATTAAGTTTTGTTTTGTTTGTTGTTTGTTCTTTCTATCTCTCTCTCTGTCTAAATGTCCCTCCTTTACTAATACTTAATATGTCTCTCTTTCTCTCTCTCTCTTTCTTTCTATTTGTTTTTTCTTTTCATAATCTCCGGTCATGCTGATCTCTCAAACGACAACGAGAGCAGTCTGGAGAATATGGTTAAGAAGCTTCAAGTGAAACTCCCTAACGGTGGGGATGAACAAATAACGAAAAATACCATCAGTGGTAATGGTGGTGGTGTTGGAGGTGGTAGTTGCAATGCATCGGCTGCTGCTCCTGCTTACAGCAGTTTCTTGTTATCATCAACACCATCAATGTCATCATCGCCATCATCGTCGGCACCAAAAACAAATCATAATAATTCAGCAATCAATTCCGCACCAACAGCCTCATCATCGTCGTCTGCGTCACAAATGTTCCATTCAAATAATAGCTCAAACCAAATGCAACAACAACAACAACATCAACATCTGCAACAACAACATCAACAACAAAATCATCTACCACCAAAGCTGAGTTTGGCCGGTCCAATAACCGACTTATAGTTCTAGCAATCACTGGGCGAGAAAAGAAATGACAGCACGACGACGACGACGACGGCGATGTCTGTAGGCAGGCAGCAGTTGTTGTTGTTACACAAATTTATTTTGTTTATTTATTATTCTTTAATAATCATTGTTTTTCTTAGTTTAACGGTAGAAATAATGCTAATTGTATTTGTTATTCCTCATGCAAGAGTTGTTCCTAGCAATGGCTTTGTGGACAAAATTAAGTTTTATTACATGTTTGCGATTGAAATGTGGAATGAGTTTGTTAGATGGGAGGAAGAGTTTGAGGGTTCCTAGCTTTCTTTATTTAGAGATTTGAAATTGTTATTAATCTAAAAGTCATTGCTTCTATTGTTTGCTTGTCTGTGTCTTTAATAGACCAATAGTTTTGGGCTGCATAGTAGGTTTATCTCAAAATCCAGATGTCCAAATCCTTCGTCATCAAGTCGTATGTATGTATAAGAGGCCGAGAGAAAGCGAAAACAATGTGTTTGCTGTTTGTCTAATTCTTTCACCGGATTTCCATTTAGGTGTATGCGTTCCGAGACAGGTAAACTCCTTAACTGTCTCTATTAGTCTTCATTCACTTCCAAGCCAACTAATTTTTACCTAATTATGAAAATATCGTATGCAAAGCTTATAAATTGGCTGATATCCGAATAAAGTGTTTAACACTGTTATATGTTTTAAGTACAATGAGTAGACGACTAAGTTTGCTTAAGTGGTGTGTCTTTATTGTCTTTTATGTTAACTCTTTGAATGTCGCGACACAACTGCTTGGACTGACTTAAAACTAACTTCGATCGTTTGTGGAAAAAGTCACACATGACAATGCATCTGCTTGTATGAAACCTACGCAGTCTACGTAGTTGCTTTGAAGGCGATAAAATTTGGTTATACCCTATTCAACAGACATCTTCGATGACGTCAATTAACATCGCCGAGCTTTTAATAAAAAAAAAACTTCGTCATCAACGTCAACGCGCACGTTGCTGTCACCGTATTTGCCGGATGGAATCGTCAAAGAGAATACAAAACTTGCAAAATTGCAAACAACGTTTGAATTTTAACATCGAAACTTTGTAAAAATTATTTTTTGCACAAAATGGCTATCATCCATTGCTTTTCCTTATTGCAGCGGGAACACATTGAATCGACTCCTCGTCAAATTCAGTTGTCAACGGATCAACGGACGCAAAAAGTTGAAAGTTGACTAATGTCGTTTTTAATTGGCATTCTGGAAGTTAAAAAAAAAAACATTCTGAATGCGTTCAATACGGAAAAGTGGCAGTTCTGATTCTGAAAAGAAGAGAATTCCCTTCTGATTTCAAAACCACAATGCTTTTTTCAGACTCTATATGCCAATTCAAAATGCTATAACTCTATACGTCACATCCGTCATGTCCTTTGTATTCTATTGAGCTGTCAGTTTAAAACGTAAACGCAGACTGATTGACGAATTCTATGGGTCGCTGCCTTAAGTTGTCAATGTAGATTTAGGCTGCTCTAACAGGTTTAAATAATATTTCTGGTCCTCCACACAACACAGGGGATAGTTATCGTTCTTGAAGGTTTTTTTCAAATTTAAATCCTGTACAATTTCTTAAGATACAATTAAATTATTCTCCTAGCTCTAATATACTGTTATTCGCTTTCTAGCTTGCTTTTTTGAAAATCTTAATCTGATTCGTAGTGGAAATAATAGTTTCAATTGCATGCAAGAAGTCAAATTGTCGTTATCTGTTCTCTTAGCATTCAATGGGCGCATTCACTAACCTAGTCAATTGCACTTTAAAGCTAGTCGAAAACAAACGGTCAATTAATGATAGTTCAGTAATATTAGGTTTTATCTACCGAAAAATTCCTAGTGAAATGTATTTTTGTATGCACCTTTATTGCGACCAGCGTTGTAGATAATTTCATGAACAATTTGTATGTGTACATAGGTCGCTTATAACTTTTTTATTCGGCACGATATCAACGTCTATTTTTAACACCGTAATAAAAGTACCCAAAAATTCAGCTCACTAGAAAATTTTCCGAAGATTGTTTTCTTTTTTTTTTTTTAATATCTAAAATGACTGGACTATGAACATATGATGTAAGAAACACTTGTGATTTGAGGTTAGGGAACTTTAAGTAGAAGTCCTGTCTAGTTTTGCTTGTTATACTATGAAAAAACCCTGCCAGATAAGATCTGATTACATAAATTGCGTCTTCAGTCTCTATCAGATAGTTATGGCGTTTTTAATTGGCAATCTGGAATTGAAAAAGAAGCATTCTGTTTTTGAAATCAGAAGGGAAATTCTCTTCTTTTCAGAATCAGAACTGTCACTTTTGCTCAATTGAACGCTTTCAGAATAGGCCAGTTCCACCTAACAACATCTCACTGAGATCTCAATGTCACTTTGACTGAGGCAAAATCATTAGGTGGAACAAAATTCTCAGTTCTCATTGAGATAAAATGGTTACCTTACAAATTGTTGTTGTGCAGATGTCAGTCACGCCAAAATAGCTGAGTGAGAAATCGAATCCAAAAAATTTTCATCTCAGAAATCTCAGAAAAAAATCTCAGTTCTCAGCTGAGATTTTTTGTTCCACCTAAAAAATCTCTGAGATCTCAGTGAGATGTTGTTAGGTGGAACTGGCCTAATGCTTTTTTTTACTTCCAGATTGCCAATTAAAAACGCCATTAATTTGTCGTATTGTACGATTAATTTCATTTTTTTTTTAAATTTGAAACTGAACGTTTGTTTCTTCTTCAACAGCTGACTATGAAATGTCAAAATCTGTCAACTTCCTTTGAAGTCGAAATATTTACACTACGTCGAAGAGGAAATTTCAACTCATTTCTTAGTTGTATTTGGCCAAACATGAATGAATGAGTTGACTACGTAGTGACTACGTTAGTGAATGCGGCCAATTTTAAATGGTTGTTCTTCGATTTAAGAACAATCAGTGTTTAAGTGACATAGAAACTGGTTTTAGATGATACATTTTTGCTCAGTTTTCGAAGCAAATACTCAAAATACTTATTCTTTTGTCTTCAAACTCAAATCTTAAAACTTCAAACTCATTCAACCGCAAACAGTTGGAATTAAAGTTAACAAAAAAAATTAAATACCATTCAAACGACCTTTTGCATCAGGAAAGTTTTGTTTCGAATAAAATGTTGCATCAGCCTGTAAAAGTCAATATTAACTATTTTTGTTAGTAGATTTTGTTTTTTCTCCACAATTATCCTATCGTCGTATCCGTTCGGAGATACTTACGATCGTAGAAAAGTTCCGATCGTAACATTTATTTTGTTCATGGTATCCGATTCGTAAAGGAAATATTAACGTATAATAACGCATGTCGTTCCGCAAATGTTCCGAATTAATTTATCTGTCGGAACAATCGAAGTAGCATACAAAAAAATAACCGCTATGCATCGCATAGCGTTTGTTGAATTTTTGTTTTTTGCCGCATGAAATCGTGATGCGTTACTCTGAGTTTGAAATTTCAATGCAAATTTGAATTTTTTTTCTGAAGTATTTACGATTTAACAATCGGAAACGTTGGGACGATACCAAATTCGTATGTTTTGTACAAATCGGATAGAATTTTGTTACGATCATATACGACGATAGGGCTGATTCTTTTTATTATCAATTTTGTCTTACTTGCTTTATTCTGCCTATTTAAAGTATTGCAATGACGAAAAGAAACAAACAACTTAAAACGTTTGTCTTAGAAAGCTTAGCAGAATAGAGTCGTGTAGATTTTGTTTGTATAATTAACACGTTTGCTACTTATAGTTTGATACTTTTAGACTAACAATACACACACAAAAATAAAAACAATGCAAATTTTTTCGAATAAAGTTATAATCTCAATATTTTTAAGCAAACCACACAAATTGTTTTGTATTCCATCACACACACACACAAATTGAATTCATTATTTGTTGTTTGTCTTCTATATTTTTAATGTTTATTTAACAACTCTGTTATGATAGAAATTTATATTTAATAAAAGTACCTTTAATAGAAAATAAAAAAAAAAATAAAAATGTTTAAACTTTAAATCAAAAACAATTCGAATAAAAGCGTTGCGAGGTAGACTTAACAAAAAATTAATTAAACATTTTTTAAATAGTTTAAGTGCCATTTACATAAGCAATAGTGAAATAGAATTAGATTGAATTCTTTTAACTGTTTTTTTTGTCTATTTCAAAAATATCAATTTTTATCTTGTTAAACTTGAACTTTGGTTTTGTAATTCTTTGAAAGTGAACGTTCCATACAATTTTCTTCACTCTTTGTAAATGTATGTTTTATTTGTTCTTAATTATATTTTATTCTTCATATTTATAATAATCTCTTGTGAAAGTTAAACATTTGTTAAATTTACTTCAATAGATTAAAATTATTTTCAAATAATAATAATAATATGTTTTAAATATTATGACTTTGGTTTTTCTATATTCAATTCAGAAGTGGTACAGAAGGTGACCATCAAAGCTTAAAAATGCAAAGTTACGTTTTGCAAACAAAAGAGCAGAAAAAACTTATTTTCTTTATTTCCGACACCTGGTTTTAACAGCATTACTTTTACTCCTACTGGAGTATAGGGCAACAGCAAGGTCCTTCCACCTCTCTCTATTTGCAACTCAATACCTCAGCTGTGCCCACGATCGAACATTTTGGGACTGAGCTCTCGTCATAACAGTTGACCTCCATGTTATTTTCGGCCAACCAACTCGCCTTACACATGAAGGGTTTCATTGAAAGCACTACTTTCCAGTCCTAAGCCACAATTCATTGTTTGATATTCGGCCTAATCGAGGTAACCGTCGCGTCGGAGCGGAGTTCTCTCCGATTTCCTCCGAATTTTGCTTCGAGGTAGTTCTCTGACAAGCAAAATGTCTCCGATTCGGTGGAAATCGGAGAAAATTCCGCTCCGACGGCTACCTCGATTGTGCCGATTGCAACCAATGCCGCGAAATAATTAAAAATGTAGCCGAGACCACCAAAGATTACCAGCCACCCCCATTTGCACGCTTGCATATGGTGCAAAGGCAAAACAAGAACAGCAAGAGAAGAGTACCAAACAAAAATGAGAAATGAGAAAAAGACCCAGCGAAGGAAGAAAAGAGCAGTTTCTCAGCTCGAAGATCTAGAAGAGTCACGGGTCAAGAACAGTACCCGACGTTTCTTTTAAGGGTGGAAGCAATTAGCTTCTGGTTTTAGAACCGGGATACAGGCTCTTCGTAACAGTGAAGGAAATCTAGTCACTGAAGCACAGGGAATTGTAGATGTATTCAAGCAGCACTTCCAACACCTGGTGAATGCGCATAATGTCGAGCGAGGCAATGACGAAAGAGCAGCGTGACCAGTCAATGATGACCCAGTCCCAGCCCCCAGCTTAGAAGAGGTAGAAAGAGCCATCCAAAACTAAAATATTACAAGTCCTGCATATCCAACGTACTGTGAGCATCTTAAACCTTTCGCCACGTACTAGTGTGGCTTCAAGCAAGGCAGAACAACGATGGACCAAATGTTCACACTGAAGCAAATACTGAAAAAGACCAACAAATTTCAAGTAGAAAGCCACTAATTTGTCATCGCCTGCTTATAATAGCAATTCCACCACGGCCAAGAGCTTATGATGGAGATGTCTGAATTTTGATCCAGCTGTGCCGCATGATGCTAAACAATGCGCAGTGCATAGTGTAAATGGGTAACAGCTCATCCGATTTGTTTCAAACATGCGCAGGGTTTAGACAAGGAGATGAGCTGTCATGTGGCTTCTTCAACACAGTCCTGGAAAAGATAGTGCTCAAGAGAGATGGGAGCAAGGAAAACACTATTTTCATCCACCCAGCTCCTAGGCTATGCAGACGACATAGACATCGCCAGTCGCTCCCAAAGTACAGCGCTTGAAGCCTTCACAGCAATAATGGCCAATAGAGAAGAAGTTCAACCACGAACTGTACGAGCTGTGCGAACTTGGTTCTTGTCCAGAAAGTTCTGAAAAGACGACTATATTGGGTTGGCCACATCGAACGAATGAACGGCAACGCTCCAGCTTCCTCTCCTCCTACGTTCCTCGTACAGTGTTTACATGCATCAGCAATACCATTCACGGCTTCATATAATACATGACATAAGCAAATGAAACCGAATCACAGGAAAGTTATACTTTCGCATTCATATAATTCACACTCGGTTTTAGTAGAAAAAATCATATGAGAATCAGAACCTTCGTAATAAATCCACCACTACCACTACCTTACGTCTCTACTTTTGGTTGTCATGTCAACTTTAGGTTTCGAATTGAGTGCTTTTGGTCATTTCCGCCATTTCTTTATTAGAGCTTCCCCCCGACAGTGGTAAGGGGTTTAAATATTTAAGGAGATTTGTCCTGAGTACCAGCAGGGACTTTAAATATACTTGCTGATCGACCAGAGCCATTGCCTGCCGTGCCGAGTGCCACCAGGGGCCTTAAACGTACCTGCTGTTCCCCCGGAAATAAACCGGTCGAGTAAAGAATCATCAAACACTCAGACAAACGGAAACGGGAAATGAAGCATAGTAGCGTAAGCCCTACCACCGATAAGGACAGCAGGTAAGCAGACATCCGTCGAGCGGAAACTAGAACTAGATCCGAGCACCCACCGGAAGTCACACCAGCGGATATCCGTTTCACCAAATTTAAGAAAAATAAACGAAAAACTGAATAAGTGTTTCCAATAAAGAGTTTGGTATTAGGTTCAGTAAGACCTATCATTGAAGTTTCGTATTTTTTCAATAGACCATGGCTAGACCGACGAGCGAAACCTCGGCTGGGAAACGAAAAGCACATCACATGGTCCAAGTGCTAACATGGCTGTAGCGTGTAGAGCATAGAGGAGGTATTAGTGTATTACCTAGAGTCGCAACTCGTTCTCTTTTTTTTTTTTAAATCACCGTCCAAAAAATTTTGCATTTCACTCTCTTTTCTTGTGTCCGTGAATCTGTGTAACTCCATATCAATGCTTATCGGCCCAATCGAGGTAACCGTCGGAGCGGAATTTTCTCCGATTTCCTCAAAATTTTGCTTCGAGGTAGTTCTCCGACAGGCAAAATGTCTTCGATTCGGAGGAAATCGGAGAAAATTCCGCTCCGACGGTTACCTCGATTGGGCCGATAAGCATTGATATGGAGTTACACAGATTCACGGACACCTACACATTCGCATTGATGTGGATATTTTATCAAACTTAATTTTTTAGGTCAAAAGAGAGCAAAATGCATTGAGTTGCAAATCTAGTATACCTCCTCTTTGGTGCAGAGGCAGTGGACAAGACACAATAGTGATGTGGCCCGTAACGTTTGACCATTTCTCTTAACGTCGGTTGAAATTCTTCTTACTTCCCTTTGAAAGGCAAAATATTTTAAACAAAAACGATTGCAGTTTAAAATAAATGATTTCTTTATTCAATGGAAACAGTTATGGCAGTTCTAAACTTATCGATGATATTTTACAAAAGAGGAAAAAAAATATTCTTTGAGCTTAATGTTTTGTTAACACAAAAAAGGTACGAAAACAACACAAGAGAGAGAACTTAAAATTACAAAGCAACCTTCTCTGCTTTAACTTTCTTGGGCTTGACAGCAAAGGCTGCCGGACAAATAGCTTTATTCAAACACTCTCCACACTTTGGTTTGACCGGAGTACAAATAGTTTGTCCAAATCCAACCAGCAAGTGATTAACCTCCTTCCAGTACTCCGATGGCAGCCAAGATTCCAGTTCTTTGCGAGTTTGTTCGGGTTGCTTGGTTTCCTGTCGAACCCAATTCAAACGATTCGAAATTCGATGAACGTGCACATCGACACCTGTAAAATCCATAATTTGTATCAACTTCCTAGAAACAAAGTAAAAGTCTTACCAATGCCAGTGACAATGTTCCATGCAGAATTCATGCAAATGTGTGCCATTTTGGGACCGACTCCCGGCAATTTGATGAGGCCTTTGATGTCGTTTGGTATGTCGGAGTCGTATTGCTCCACAAGGATATTTGATGTGTTCTGGAGGTACTTTGCTTTGTTCTGGAAAATGTAAAATGTAAAAAAGTCCTTTTAAGGCTACGCCAAACTAACCTTGTAAAATGACACTGGATAGAGAAGTGTCTCTAGCTTCTTTGGGTCCATCTCGGCGATGGATTTGGGAGTACAATTGCCTTCGGCAGTTAAACGTCCCATGGCTTCATGAGTTACTTCATCTTTAGTTTGACTGGAGAGCATCAACGCCAGGAGAACATGGAACCTACGAGTCTTTAGAAAAGAGAATTTGAATGACCAAAGAGAGTTGATCGTAGTGCGCTTACCTTTTCGTCTGCATTTTCATCCGAGCACCGATCGCATCCCATTGTGTCGACTGGAGCTGGGACACTAGCCCGCATAGCTCTGATATTGTCTAGAATATGTCTCCAATTGGCTGGTTCCCATTTTTCCAGCTTTGCTTCTGGAGACTTTGACGATTCCTTGGATTTTCTTTTAGTCGACTTTACAGGTGATGCTAGGGGCTCTTCTTTCTGAAGAGGAACTTCTATTGAGGTGGCGCCGTTGGTGCCTGCGATTTCAACAATTGGCTCAAGTTTCAAGGCTGTTTCTGTTTTCTTAGTAATTCTTTTGGGTTTAGTTGTTTTCGTCGTTTTGATAGCAACGGGCTCCGGTTCGTGCTTTACTTCTTCAATTGAGCTTACTGCAGTTCCTGGAAGCTCTTCGATATCCTCGACTTTTAAGGCTTTTGCAGTCCTCTTAGGAACGCTAGTGGCCTTTGTTACCTTCTTTGTTTTGGTCACAACGGGCTCCGACACCTGCTTTACTATTTCTATTGAGCTTACGGTGGGTTCTTGAATTTCTTCAATAGACTCAACTTTTAACGCTTTTGCTGTTTTTTTAGGAGCTCTTGTAGCTTTTGTGACTTTCTTTGCTTTTACGACAACAGGTTCCTGCTTGGCAACAATTTCGATAGGACTACCTTCTACTTCGGGAAGATTCTTGAGATTCTCAAATATCGTGTTTATTTCTTTTGATTTCTTCGATTCCCTGGCGGACTGCTTTTTGGGTTTCTCAATTTCAGGGACAATGTTACCCGAAGCAGGGGCTGCTTGACTAGCAAGTGATGCGATCGGTTTGAGCTTCATAAACGTCGTAGAAGCACCTGCAATTGAATTGTTCGTTCTCTGATTTCGCGTCTGGATGGGCGAGAAATGCGGCGAAGTGGTTGGTTCGCTTTTGATTATAGCCTCAATGTCCTGTAAAGAAATTCGTGTTGTTATATAAAGCATCGTGCAATTGAATCATTTAAATTTTATACACGAATAGGTTTTGTTTTGATCTTCTCGGCAGTGGCAGGAGTCTGGACAAGTTCCTCGGATAATTTTTCAGCAGCAGGCTTTCGACGCGGTGCCATTTTCATGAATATATTGCCGATTCTTCTGAATAAATTCATTAATATAAAGAACTTTTTAATAATGCAAGAACCAAGCAAAAATTAATAAAAAGAAAATCATAAAGTTTATAAATAAACAGTAAAGTGCCGAAGAAAATAAAAAACAAAACCAACCTTTCTTTTACGCATCCACAAACGTCAAAAATCAAAATCATGCGTTTGATTTGTAAACAAATTTTGTAGTTCAGTGTATAAGGTATTCAATTTGAAATGGTAGGTGGCGCTGAAAGTTCAGTAAAGATACTAACCAGTTTTGTCCCAAGTCATAGTTCCGTGCCAGAGATATGTCACAAATGGTTATGGCAGTATTGGATAAGGAGAATTTCCGTTTCTTGTTTGGTTTATCGGTTATCCTAAGTTTGAACAGGCATTTTGTTTGATGATATGCAGATGATTTCGAAATTTGTTGTTTATGATACGGCTTCACAAGGAATTTCAAACGGTTTTTCGTGCATAAACACATGGTAAAGAATTTAACACCTCAATGTTTTCGGGAGTTTATTGCTGCTGTCATCATCTGAACAGTTTTGTTGCTTAACAACTTGACACCTTCGGAGCTAATACATACTCATCTGCAGTCAACTGAGTATCGACTTTTTTTGTTCCAATGTTCATAATTCATGAGCCATGGTTTGCCGTAGTTAATGACATAGTCTTTCAATTTAATTGGTTCTGTCGCTATATTATTTGCTTTAGTTTATGAGCCCTCGCTCTTTTTGTTGAAATTGAGACCAAAACCTTCATATACAGGGGTTCCAATTCCAACACAACCTCCACTTGATGTGCTAAGTACCCAAATTTTTAACGAGAAGAAGTGGAGAGCAATAGCAAGGGTATCGAATCCTTAAAACCGGAGGTATGGAATTTTTGAACCCAGACCCCATATAACCCAAAGATAAAGCTCTCCTCGAAGCACCCAAGGCGTCCGAGATCAAGCTTTCGGTAATCGGAAATAATTTTTATTTTTATAATAAGCACGCACTCAAGGCGTTTCTATTCCCTTTTTATGCCATAGCATAGCACAGTGCGGGCGTTAGGAGAAGTAGGATAGATGAAGAGGGTTTAGGATGAGGTGTCGGTTAACATTGGTCTTGAATTCTTGAACTTTGCAACGACTGGAAAACACAGAGTTTGGAAGAGAGTTCCACATTCGCGTTGTACGGCTAAAGAATGATTCCCTGAACATGACTGTACGTCCGAAGTTGGGCTCGAGGGTGAACTGATGGGCATTCCTAAAGGTGCGGGTATTACGGTTGAATATCTTAAGGGAAGGATTGCAGATGGCTATTTCACTAGAGCACAAACCGTTGAAATAACGGTAAAAGAGGGTGAGGCATGAGACATTACGTCGATGTTCCAGTGACGTAAAAGTCTCAACGATGGTTTGTTCACCAATCATCTTCAACGCTGGAGCACCAGCCCAAACGTGGGAGTTGCACCCAAGCTTTAGACGTATATATGTCTTATAGATAGATATAGGTAGCCAGATCAGAAGGGTAAACAAATTTTTTGCATCGTCTTAGAAAACCTAAACATCTTGCTGCATTTTTGGCGACACATCGCATATGTGATCGCTCCACAAGAGGTGGTTGGTGATGCACATACCGAGAATCTCGAGATGTTTGGTTTCACTGATGCCACTAATGGACAGTGGCAAGGGGGGTATTGTTGCGGCCGCTTCTGAAAGAGAAATTTTGTTTTTGTTGGTTAGTGAATATTTTGATTTTGACGATTGGTTGCGTTGAGACTTAAGCATTGGGCTAGGGTTGGGCTTCGCGAAACTGGTTTACTGCACTCGATTTAGGACGTCCTAGGGGTGGCTTCGTCGTGCTGGAACGAGAGGAAAGTTGATGAAGAATGGGCACAGAGACCGTAGGGCAATGGAACAATACTTACCTGGGAAGGGGTTTTGGGCTGGTCCGGCTCATCAAATTGTTTTCTGTCGGTGGCGGACTGAAGACGTTATTTTTCTTTGTTTTTATTTATGGGAGTGACAAAAGAAATATGATCACTCGCTTAAATAAATGCCTTGCAGTTGCAAATCGGCGAATAAAATATAAATAATTTAATTAAGTGACATTGGTTGTCAAAATGACAAATGAAATCCTTTTACTGCGGGAAGCGCCCTCTGGGGCCCAGAGGCGGAAAAATCCTGTGGTTTAGGGATAGGATATCCCAGGAAATAGAAAAAAATGGTGATGTAATAGTTTGGCTAAAGTTCGACGAACTTACCATCCGTTCGGCTAGGTAAATGTATTTTCCTATGTGAAAGTACAGCAAAGGTTGCGGTTTAAGGTATGGGTCGATGATGAGGCGATGTAATGCAATTGCAAGGCACTTGTGGTGCATTGGTGCAAACGGTGTTTGTTTAAACGTTAAGCTGTCGGTCGCAATAGATTGGGGGCGATGTCGTTATAGTTAGTCTGTCTTCGGTTTGTATGACGGCAGGGCCTAGAAGGAAAGAAAATTTCAAACAAACAGAAAAAAAAATAAAAATAAGTGTCGGTTACAGAAATTAAGTTTTGCCGGTAAAAAGACGTTTTTTTTGCGGTTTGAATGTCGAACAAAATAAAAAGGATTTCCGCGCCCCATAGTTATTTGTATTTTGAATATAGCTTTTTCGGGTATGTGACTTTGGTAGTTTATTCCTGGTGTGAAAACTAAGGTTCTTGTCCATACAGGGTGGATGGTGTCGCCAGCCAGGTCAAGGCACGAGCACAGTGATAGTGAAATACGCTGGTAGCGGTGGTCGTCATCAAGGCGACGGACTTAAGAGCCCGTGAATCACCCGGGCTCCACAAGTAACCCTATTGTTATTTCATATGATAAGAAAGCGAAAAGAAAGAGTTGATGAGGTTAGATCGGAAACATATGTACCTACTTACCCATGTGTAAATCGTCGGCCAAGGCACCGATCCACCCCGTGCTAGAACATTTTGGGTGAAATTTTAACAAAGCTTTGCAAACAAGCATATTACATCACCGAGGTGGAAATCTAGAGAGGCACCAAACTCACGAAAGCACTATCGCGCTGGTGTCCGGATCAAAGACATTCGCCCGGAGACAGCTTGATGATTCATCGCCCACGTCAGAACGTGTTTTTAATTAGGATATAAGATTAGCTTGGCGCTATATTTAAATTCGGAATTATTTCCTTTTTTTTTGTAGTTAGATTGTTGATTTCATTATATATTTTTAGTTTTTATTTTATTTATTTATCTATTTATTTATGCATTTGTCCATTTATACATATATATTACATTTAGCCGTTAAGTTTCGTTTTGTTCAAACGGATTCGACGGAGGAGACAAGTACGAGGAAAGTTCCTCTCACACCCCTCGCGTTCGGGTCAAAACCTTTTATTTTGACATGCCCTCCAACATAGAGCTCTGTGTAGGCAGGGATTGTTATTGAATCGCTTGACGTCAACAGCGGATGGTCGAAGAATTAGACCACGGGAGAGAGATTAGGGGTTTTAGGGGAACCGATTCTGAGTCGCCTTGCGGGAATCGCTTGATTTATTGTTTTCCATTTTGCCTCGTTCTGTTAGACTTTAATTGTTTCTTTTTGCCAAATTTGTTTGTCGGGGCAGAATCGATTGTATTAGTGTAAGTCAGATTAGGTTTTTGTTTTTTTTGGATGTTAGCTAGTAAGTAGTATTGAATAAATGAGATGTTAAATTGCGCCATAGCATTGAACTCAACGTCTTTCCATTTTTGCCATGGCAGCCGTTAACTTAGTTATGGATTGGTGAGCAAATCGCTAGGGCGAGAGAACAGGTAAGCTGGTGTTTTGGCTTTAGCATGTAGACTACACAGTACTTCAGCGAACGTTTGGGGAATCCAAAAATAAGGCCGGCGGGATTCTAAGGTCGGGTGGGAGAAGGCCATGTCGCGTCAACAGCAGCGGCCACCGAGAATGGTAAGCGTGAGATGAGATAAGATGATATTTGGATCGCAGTTCAAGATAGGCATGTTGTATGTTTTTTGAAAGAGGTGAGGTTCGCCTGCGGTGGCAAGATCCCCCCCAGTCCGACGAGCTTAGTCGCGCAGAGCGAGCATGCCACGGCCGTCGCAGCGGACATTCGTTCCCATCCCTCATCCCCCTTTGCCCTACTCCTAGATTTTTCCTTCCCTTTCGAGTCACCCCCTTGTCCTATCCCCTCCTTTTGCCTCATTTCAGTATGTATCGGAAATAATGCAGTAAAGACTCCAAGCAGCTCTCCCCGAAGCTGTTAATCTAACAAACGGAGCTTGGCCACGCTGCGCCCTGGGTTTTTGGGGTTAGAGCTTTGAGGAGTTGAGTTTTTTTCTTCATATTCTGAAGTCTGGAATTCCATACCTGTTAAGGTTGTAGGTATGGAAGACCTTCTATGGTGGAAACCACACCCGTGGTGGAGACACTTGTCTCTTCTGATTGATTTGAGTTTACTTTTGAAGATCTACGTTAAAACTTCAAACGCAATGTTGACTGATTTCACTTCGCTGCAGCCCTTAGTAGATATACTAACCCATATCCAATATTGACGACGACCCGTAGAATCCGTCAGCGTCAACGTATACGGTTCTGTCAACGTTTATGCCTGGTGGACTCGACTCATAGAATACGTACTTAGGTATACTTTGACAGTTTCATTTGCTTGGTGTGAAAATTAACCACAAACCTAGCGTCCACAAAAGTCCAATTCCGGACATGGTGAATGTCTATGTGTTTGTGAAACCTCATTTGCAGAATTACAGATGACATGACATTGTTTTTATTTTCGTACGAGTACGAATGTGCAAATGTATGCATTTATGCGTGATTCCGTTTTTGATTCCGAATTCAAATTCGGAATAATTTTTCTGTTATTTTCATAACAAGAACTGTCATCTTGTGCCAAGTGAACGCATTCAGAATCATTCGGAATGGTTCCGGGCAACCAAAAAAAGCTCTCACAAACATACAAAAAAGAATAAAATTTAAAAATTAAAATGTTCTCATCAAGTAGAAAGTTGACCAAATCTATATGTCGCATCCGCATGGTGCGCGTTCCATAAGAACATCTGTAATCCATTGACCTGTCAGTAAAAAACGTCAAGGCTGACAGATTGACGGATTCTATGGTGCAAATTTGATAGGACGTTGTGTATAAATAAGTTATCCATCCAATTTTACAACCCAACATGAGATGTTTCGTCATAAGGCATGTGACGTTAAAAAACCTTTAAAAAAAAAATCCATCATCAAATTTTAAGCGATCCCATCTCCCCATCATCAATTGTCATCTTCGTCGCAATCACATAATTTTGCCAACTTTACACACTTTGCTGCACCGCGACTCCTTCCCACCATCTGTTCCAAATTTAAGGCTCATAAAACCTGCCAAACCGAATTACCCCAAAAATGAACTCAACAGCTCTCTCTTTACCGCCATTTCATCAAACATAACAATTAGCTAAACGACTCCTTAAAGTCATCGCCAACTCGCTGAGAATACATAAAACGCTCGACTAATTACAGAAAACCCTCCTCTCAGCTTTATAGTCGTTCATTAACAAATAAGCACCCGTTCGCTAACCTCAATCGACAATTCCAAGTCCTTGATTCGTTCCAAGCATCAGGTTCTCCTGACAGCCGACAAAAAAATCTGACAAAGAAAAAATGTAACAACCCGTCAAAAGTCGATGAAGTCTTGTAACCCAAAGGACTCTTCAAATTACATTTTTTGTTTGTATCCATTTTTTTGTTTTAATTTTAATGATGACATTAGAATTAAGAGCGTCACAATTTTAATTATGATTGCAATGAACTAAATTAACACTATGAGACTGTGACGATTTTTTCTTACCATCCCAGCACATCACCCCACGGCATGCACTGCGACGTCTGGTGAAATGTAGAAAAAATTAGGGTGAGCTAAAAAAAGCGCTGCGTGGATTTGGACATCCGCGTCAGGTAATTTACAGTGTTTTTATAGTATTTCTTATAATCAGGCGTAACAAGGAAACAACAACAATAATAATCATAATTTTTGCCTCCGAAAGTTGTACAAAAAAGGCAAAATTATTATTAACTTCGTTTCATCATGGGGTTGCGTTGTGCCGGCCACAGCTCCGCCACCACCACCGTGCCGAACAGAATTAATTGAAAATTTTAATGTAATCCCTGGCGTGTTAAGCGAGCCGTTCACAAATAATGGCGTTGTTTAGGCTGTTTTCTTTCTCCGAAATGAGAATCACTCCGAGAATTAGCTATTCCTGATTTCCGTAGCTTCTAGGATTCTGGACCGTGGCACGCGAAAGGAGTGTTAACATTTTTTTAAATGCTGATTATTTATTGCTTTATGAGATTATTCACGGCCAATGGTGGAAAACAATAATGAAGAAGATCTAATTTTTGGAATTTTCGGGGGAAGAGAAACTTTTTCGTGAAAAAGATTTTTAATGAAGGAAATAGGACTTTTGTGAGGAAATTCACGGTACCACCCGGGGATATTTTATGGGCTTTGTTTAGCATAATTGGTTCGATGGTCTAAACAATGTGAATAAGCGGGAACGTTTGAAGCTATGAAGTGTAGATTGTTATCCTTTCGTAAGATGGTTGATATAATAGCTCAGTACTGTGAGGAAAGGCAATATTTAATGCTTATTGGATATTTGACGTTTAATTAAAAAATGGGGAAATGCTGCTTAAAGCTTTATTTATTTCGATTAAAAATAAATAAATAGAGTGGCGCGACAGCTCTTGAAGAGCCAAGGCCTAAGTGGCATACTCTCATCAACAATTCTCTAGGTGCGTGTGAAGAATTGAGGGGACCTACAATTTAATGCCTTTTCCGAACGGCAAATTTGAGAAGCACTTCTTCATGACAGATTGATAGTCTTGGAAGTTTTGTCAGTTCTTCGCAAGAGGCAGTGCCCGTGAAAGATGAAATATAAACATGGACACGGGTGGGACTCGAACCACCGACGACGTTCTTCTTAGCAGCCAACGCACCTAGCCACTAAGCTACGGACACTAGCAAAAACATAACACCATCGAAATCATGAAGGTAAAGGAAAGGGTAGACACAGTGCATTCAAGCGTCCCTACCGCGTAGAACTTCGAATGAATCCCACTTCAAGCAAAGATGGGTTGTCAGCTCAAGTGGGAATAATTTGTCGACAACTTAAAAGAGAGAGAGAGGGAAGATTTAGTTAGTATGTGACCACGAAGGCATTTCTAATGTAATCAACAAGTGCCAGCCGAAGAGATCAATATAGATGAAATCAACAGTTCCAGACAGAATGGAGACGAAGATTAAACGAAGAATTGTACGGGCTGGAAAGAGACACAGATCACGACACACAGAGTCCCTGTTTGACCTGGACAGTAGACTTCTAAAACTATTTCTTTTGCCTTGGATGGTTGTTGTTTTTCTAGAAATAAAATGAAAAGAAAAGTTCAGTGGATGTTCTGAAGACTTCTTCAGTGAGATGGAAGAAGACGCACCCCTATACCTTTAATGATTTAATATCTTCACCGATCTGGAAGCAAGGAAGCTTCCAGAATCCAAACGAGTAGTAACATTTAAAGATATCCAAAAACTGCTACACCTAGCATACCCCGATGTTGGAGAGAAAATATGCAACCAGTTAATTGCTGAACCATTTCTGAGCAACTGAGTAGGCTTCTCACGGAATGAATGCAAGAATTCCGTCTAGTCCTTCAGTTTTATACTTTCGGTATCTTTAATTGCATAAATTGCTTCTCATTCTTACTGAGAAATGCGGTTTAAGTTTGGGATTTGTTGCCCACCAGGTTTTCCTTAGAGCTGTATGCATCAAAACCACCTCAATTGTATGGAAGGAAAATAGGACCCCTGGCATATGTGGACTACATCACAAACTGCGATAAACCTGTCGCTTTTTAGGACGACGAGAAGATTCCAGTTGTTCTCCTTTTCTAGCGGAGGGACGTACCTCCAGAGCTATGCGATCGCGAAACTTGTTTTCACAGAAGTTCCTCCCATGGTCGACAGGTCGAAGCAGAGTAGGCTGTTACTACTAATTACCCCACAACGAAGCAGTGTTTCCACCAAGGCACTCCCGGGGGACGGCAGAGAATGGATTTATTTTTTCTAGTTAGTCCGACCTACCAAGTCCTCGGAAACGGACGGATACACTGATGACGACCCAAGCAAATGTTTAAAGGACAACCTTTCATCGGACACGATGATAGCCAATAATTCTGTAAACCCGACCTAGAAGAAGTAAAAACGGCAATATCACGGCTGAATTCCATCAAAGCCACTGGAGCAGATGGTCTAGATGTCGAGTTGTTCAAAACAGCAGGTGACGAGCTAGATAGGATCATACACCAAATCATCTGTAAGATATGGTCAGAAGAATGCATGGCCGATGAATGGAACATCAGCATTGTTTGTTTCAGAAGAATCAGTCTACTTAACAACGCCTACAAGATCCATCTGAAGCCTTCCCTCAACAATCTGATTGGTTCTTATCAATGTGGCTTCAGGCCAGGAAAGTCAACCATCGACCAAATTTTAACGTTGCGGCAGATCCTGGAAAAGACCTATGAACTCCAAATCGATACCCACCACCTTTTCATCGATTTTAAGGCCGCGTATGACAGCATCTACAGAGACGAACTGTATAAAACTATTTATGTATTTGAAAGCTATGTCTAATGACGATGGAGAACTCACGCTGCTCCATCAGGATTGGCAAACGAGCATACGGAATCTTTCGACGTCAAAAAAGGATTCAGACAAAGCGATGCACTGTCGTGCGATTTTTTTTAACATCGTTCTTGAGAAGATAGTGCAAAACTTCACCGTCAACAACAGAGGCACTATCTTCCAAAAAGCCGTTCAACTTCTTGCATACGCCGATGATATTGATGTAATGAGAAGAACAAAGCGTGATAACAATGGCAAATTTTAGGATTGAGACAGAAGAAGAAAAAATGGGTTAAGAACTAAATAAGGGCAAAACGAAGTATATGCTGTCTTCGAGGAAGAACACCCAACACCTACTGTCGGCTCGGACAGAACGTCACAATAGACACTTATAACTTTGAGATAGTAGATGAGTTTGTCTACCTAGGGTCCGCTACTTACACGGGCAATAACACCAGCGCCGAGATCAGACGAAGAATAACTCTTGTACTAATCGCTGTTTCTTTGGGCTACGAAAGCAATTGAGTGGAAAAGCCCTCTCTCAAGCAACTAAGGTAAAACTGTACGGCATCATCATCGTCCTGCCCGGAAAGCCTTCTACACTATTCCCGAGGGACATAGAAAGAGAGGAAGACCGCGACTCAGGTGGCGCACACAAGTGGAAAAGGAGCTCAATCAACTTGTAGTGCAAAACTAGAGACAACTAGCTAGGGACCGAGCTGGCTGGCGGAGACTGTTGATTGAGGCCCAAGACCACAACGGACTGTAGCACCACTTTAAGTAAGTAAGTAACTTAAATCGGCTCTAAGGATGCCTTTCATGTTCCGAACCAAAAATATATCTTACTATAGCAAACTCCAAAGTCATCTTCGTTTGAGCATTTCTTATCCGAGGTGTAACTTCCGTTCCGATTTGACATTAACTTTCAGTTATGGTGTGTGGGTACACAATTCAGTCCCCGATAATTACCATAAGTCGGGTAAGCACCTCCACAGGACTTGAACTTGCGTTGCCTTTTTCGAAGCTTATGACATTCACCAAGGACCTTATGTACATTATACAGGTTCCACCGGATATTTTATAAAATTTATAAACGAAGCATTTCCTTAATTTTTGTCTCAGAAAGTCTATATTACTTTCACAAGTACTTTTTTCGTTTTACTTATATGATTTAAAAAATATCTGAAAACGAGGAAGCAAAATTCATTGAACTTCCGATAGGAAAAGAAACCTACTTTTATGGTCTCGGTCCCATTTAAATTCCAAAGTTCATAGAAAAACAACATTGGAACTGGATAAGATTTTTACGCGCGTCACTAATCCCTTAAATTGCGCGATAACAAGAATGTCCTTTTGTGAAAGCACACGTAAATCGGACAGGACAGAAGACGCCATAAAAAATAAATAACAAAACATAAATAGAGCGATTTTGTGTACAACGTGTCAATAAAAAGAATGCCATAAAATTAGCTCCCAAATCGATGAATTTTTATCGGGTCGCGGGCTTTTTATGCTTTTTTATTCCTTGGACTTTGTTCAGTCTTCATTGAACTTTTTATTTACTAAGCGATTGTATCTCAGTTAGATTTTTGTACTCAACCCCAACCACGAAGCGACTCCATGACACATAACCCTTGGGAGGCAATTTAAAACGCAATAAAATTCTTCCTTCCCCGTTGATGCGGTTGGATTTTGGTGAAAGAATTTCAGACTTTCACTTTCCTTAGCATCAGCCGTTTTGCTGTTGCTGTTCTCACATCCGTCGTCGTGTTGTGGAAAACCACCAAAACAAAGCACAGTCGCGGTTTAAGGCCTGTCAAGAC
Source organism: Sphaerophoria rueppellii (assembly GCA_920937365.1). Taxonomy (NCBI): domain Eukaryota; kingdom Metazoa; phylum Arthropoda; class Insecta; order Diptera; family Syrphidae; genus Sphaerophoria; species Sphaerophoria rueppellii. Next base: position 41,198,343 of record CAKKXW010000003.1, on the reverse strand, counting down.
AGCTAGAACATAATTAAACAGAAATAATGATATCATTTCGAAGCCATATGTATATTTTCCAAACGAGCACAACTTGTGTCGGTCTCCTCCTTGTTAGTCCATAAATTTGCGGAAAATTCATTAAAAACGGCAACCCCCCAAATGAGCCCCTGTGGATGGAGGATTAAAATTATCATCAAGGATATTCTCTCGTGCGATAATTTTAATCACTTTGCTCGATTCTGTTACCCTTTTCCTCTTCGAGGGAAAGTGAAAGTCGAATTATAATTTCCGTGATAATAATTTTACAATTCATGGACACAGAACTGTGGTGGGACTTTTTTGGTTAGCAACCAACTTTACAAAAATGGAAATCCTGAAAAAGTCCGCATCGAGAGGAAATTGTCATAATTTACGAGTGTAAATATATTTTATGGGATAATAGTTCAGCGGGATGATAGATTTCTTAAAGCCTGGAGGGATGCGGAAACTGCATAATTTAATATTCTGAAAATTAAAATATGAATTCGTTAATTTATGAAAAGTTTTAAGTATGGTTGAGAAATTTTGAAATTTATATTCGTATAATCGCATTTTGGAAAACATTTTTAAGTGACCATTTTCATTGGCAGAATTAACAAAAGCAGGATAATGTTCGCAGGTGCGTCGAGATAAGCCTTAAGTGAGACAAAATGACTGATCTTTAGGTGCAACACCTATTCCATAAAGAGGGAATGTTCGCGACTGAAGATAATTTAAGTCCGGGAAAATGAAAAACTTTCGTAAATGTCCAACTTATAACAGGTTTTATTTTTTAAAGAATAAACCGAACAATATCGGTCCAAAGAAAATTTATAACTCTCCCAGAATTCTTAATTTGCATTTGCGAATCGGTCCACGGAAGACTTTTCTGAAAATAGGCACATAATCTAGCAGTTACAAGGGCGGCAGCCAGTTCCAACTTTGGCAAACTTATGTTGTCCGTCTTAAAAAAAAAATAAATAGAGTGGCGCGACAGCTCTTGAAGAGCCAAGGCCTAAGTGGCTTACTCTCATCAACAATTCTCTAGATGCGTGTGAAGAATTGAGGGGACCTACAATTTTACGCCGATTCCGAACGGTAAAGTTGAGAAGCACTTTTTCATGACAGATGATACTCTTGGAAGTTTTGTCAGTTCTTCGCAAGAGGCAGTGTCCGTGAAAGATGAAATAAAAACTTTGGGCCCGAGTAGGATTCGAACCCACGATGTTCTGCTTAGCAGCCAACGCACCTAACCACTAAGCTACGGACACTGCCATGTTGTCCGTCTTACTCTCTTTTAAAAAGCGACCGCTCTAAAACCTTTTGGACTTGCATCGGCAAAAATATGTATATCGGTGCTTTCAATTGTTTCGTCTAAGCCAAGCCATCTTGAAAACGAAAGCTCTCCCGACTGGTCCAGATCCTTCATAAAAAAACTCAATTCCTTGTGAAATTCGTCTCGAATAGGTTGATCCCAGGTTAGCTTGCGTCCCCACAAAGACAGAAAAATAATCTTAAGACGAATTATTACTGGATTCATGAAGCCTAAAGGATGATATATTCGAGCGATAATTTTTAAAACTTTACGTTTAGTAGCTGAGGCCATGTTTTGTAGATCATCAGGATTAATATTAAGAGTGAGGTCATTGCTCAAAATATTCCATCTTACTCCCAAAACGGTTTGTATGCTGTCAACGTGCTGTATCCCAAGCGAACTTCGAACACTTTCACAATTGCTAACCCACTTCCTAAGATTCATCCGCGCTTGTTCCACAATTTGTGTTGATTCCTTATAAAAGAGTTCCGCCTCCGCTTGATTGTTGGCGCTGGTGACCAAATCGTCCATGTATAAAATGATCTTTGAAGCCGAGAACATGTGTTAGGAAAAGCCTCTTTAATGGCTGACAATATAAATGGGCTACACGTGACACCAAATGTCACACGCGTCATACGAAATTCTTGAATAGAAGCACTTCATCAGCGAACTAAAAAAATCGATAACTATCACGATCTTTTTCAGCCAAAGCGATTTGTAAAAACGCTTTCTCGATGTCAGCAACGAGTCCAATTTTCCATGGACGAAAGTGCAGAAGTATTTTCAATATATCGGGGACATGGGCAAATTTTAACAGCGACTATGTTTAGTGGTAATTCCACACGACACCAACTTCTATTCAATTTTATGTCTGCGCAACAAGTCTGTGCAGACTTAAGTCGGTACGTTTTTACATGATTAAATGCAACATGCAAGTCTGTACAGACCAAAGTCTGAAGGTCTGTGCCATGTGTACGCGCCATAAAAGTTAAGGCCTTGATCATGAAAGAAAATGCTAAGAAATAATCCAAATAGCTAACTTTTGTTTTGAGGCTTGCAAAAATCGTTTTATCCGATATGGTATCCCACAAGGGTCGATACTTGTACCAATTTTCTTTTCAATTTATACTATCAGTCTACCAGAGATAGTTTGAAGATTACAATGATTCGGAAAGACAGAATTTGGAAAAGAGTTTCGAATTCAAGCAGTACGGCTAAGGAACGATTCCCTGCACATGACAGTACATCCGAAGTTATGTTTGAGGGTAAATTGATGAACATTCCTAAAAGAAAGAGATTTATATATCAATTGTTAAAGGAAAGAAATGAAACTGGCTATTTCTCTAGAGCACTAACTGTAGAAGTGACAAAAAAAACAGTGCGAGATCAGATGATGAGATAAATTTCTTGTACCCGTCTCAAGAAACCCAAACATCTTGTGTCATCTGTGCGACATTGCACATGTGATCGTTCCAAAAATAGAGATAGTCAGTGTCTCAGTAATGCACATATAGAGAATCTCGAGATGTTTGGTCTCAGTGATGCAAGTGCCGCACTCATTAACAAGAGCAAGGGGGTAAACCTCGCTTTAACGACACAAGATAGCATTTGGTTTTTGAAGCAGTAAACTTTAAACGGTTTTTGTTCACCATCGTAAAATGCTGTTTAATAAGTCAGAGTTTCGTAAGCTTATTATATTTTTCCGTTGAAGTTCAACATCCGAAGAGGAGGTATATGTGTCTGGGAACGTATATAAAAGCTTATAGGTTAGGTACTTTTGTCAGCGAAACAATTTAAATGAGAAAGAGGGTCGGACACAAAACGGACTCCTGAGGCACACCACGTCTACGTCTAATACAACTAGTAACTAGTCGATACTGAAAGCATACATTTTCGATAAAACTACAATATTTATGGCTTTATATAATTCCTTTGAAATATCAAGTGCAACAATTTACTTTCTCCAAAACGATGTAAAGATTTGTTCCACTGTTCGGTGAGATTAACCATCAGATCGCCATTAGACCTGTTGCTCCGAAAGCCGCACTACCGGACTTAAGAAGTTTTCGGTCTTCTAGATAGTTTATCAGCTTTCTGCTAAGAAAGCAATTGATTGGAAAAGCCCTCTCTCAAGCAACTAAGGTAAAACTGTACAGCACCCTCATCATCCCAGTCCTGCTGTATGGTGCAGAAGCATGGAACTTGACAAAATCGGATGAAAGTCCTTAGGCTGTTTCGAAAAGAAAGTTCATCGGGTCATCTTTTGCTCCGTGTACATTGAAGGGGAATGGCGAAAAAAATATAACAGCGAACTTTACGGGTTGTACAACGACATGGACCAAGCAGGAAGGGTCAAGATTCAGGGACTCAGATGGCTCGGTCATTTAGAGCAGATTGAATTGACATCAATGCTCCGGCCTGGAAAGCCTTCGACACTATTTCCAAAGTACGTAGGAGGAGAGGAAGACTGCGACATAAGTGGCGCACTCAAGTGGAAGAGGACCTCAATCAACTCGGAGTGCAAAACTGGAAACAGCTTGCAAGGGGACCGACCTGGATGCCGGAGACTGTTGATTGAGGCCCAAGTCCACAACGGACTGTAGCGCTACGTTAAGTAAGTAAGTAAGAAGGCAACGTAGAGGCAGTGTGACTGGCTTACAAATTTAAATCCTGAGGAAAGTCGAATTCAAAATGAACGCCAGTACAACTAAATACAAATAGTTCCTACAACTACATATATCCAAGAAAATAGCTTATAAGAGGCCAAGCAAAAAGTATGAATGAAAATGTTGCCTACAAATACGCTTTCGAAAGAAAATTTCTTCGACAAATAATTTTCGTTTCCCAAGTCCAAACCCATAACTGCTAGCGAGCTTAAACATCGAACATCCACATCAGAACCAATAACCAATAATGGAATAGAAATCCATTGTACGCATTAGGATATGGTAAATAAAGTAAGTAGTAATGTGAGAAGTGAAGTATAGGAACGCCTAAAAGTAAAAAAATATCGTAATTTGAATTGGCTTGCGTCTCAAACTAGGCTCTTACACGGATAAGCTGACCTTAATGTCCGTTTTTGATTTGCGTTCTATATCTCTATTGCAACTAATTACTTAATACTTTTTGGGGTTCAAATTTTTAATTACTTTAAAACCTTTTGCACATATGTGGCACATTTACATATATGAAATATGGCGACCTATGTACGGGGATATTTTGTTATTAAAACCATTACTTTACTTCATCTTTCTGCTCTCAGTAGAGACAAGCTGTTGCAAAAAAAGAGCAAACTAGAAAAGGTTTCTTAATTTGCATAAAACGGACTCATACGAACAAGTTTCAATAAAGAGCATGTTTTAACATTTCCAATACTACACACGATCCACAAATATTTCAACCCCATCGTACGCACAATAAATAATTTTAATTGGCGCCCCTTCCACCAAAAATTTTAATAGTTCTCCGTGAGTCTTCACTCTTCAAGTAGTACTTACCTAAACCAACGCCAACGTGTGCGCTCGTCTTTTGAAATCGCGTAAATAATAAATAAAACAAAATCAAACATATTCGAAAGGATTCCATCAAAAAGGACGAGAAATAACGACGATGACGTGTCACCCTAGAGATTTACACCAATTAATGTGCCAACTATAGTGACATAACTACTCTGAGCTAATGCAAACAGGATTTTTTATAGTTTCACAAGGATGAAGGATCAAGGAAGAATATATTTTATGACAAGCATTCGAACTAACTATTCGATTAACCATAGTGACGAGATTTCTTCAAGAAAGTTATGTGATGTCCCTTGTCTTAGGAGATTTGGGATTTGACAACTAAACCAGGACATGGGGTTGATATTTTCAGAGAAAATTAGATTACGAGTATGTTGTCGTTTCCTTGGAAGAATATGGAACGTGTGTTTAGAACCGACACGAGGATAGTTTTGCTTGTATCCCTAATAAGGATATGCAAATGTTTGCTTTTAAGAAAACTACACAAGAATTAAGGATATTGAGAGCTGGTAATTTCTATTTGCTTTGATGTTTTGTGAATTTATGTTAACAAGGACTATTATGAGGTACAAGAAACTCTATAAGTTTTTGTTCATTAATTGAGTTAGGACTTATTTTGGAAATTGAGTTTAAACGTGCTTTTGGGGGTGATCGACGAAGAAGGATATGTTTTTGGTTAAAATCAAGGTACAAGTTGTTTATTAGATTGATATCGAATGTTATTTTAATTGCCTTTGTTGTAAATTTTGCTCAGGAGGTTGTGACACATAGGTGTAATTTTCATTTTAAAGGAACCAAAATGGAATACCAAACAAAACATTAATTTACTGATGAAATTAGTTTTCAAAGTAAAACACATTTTTTGGGGTAATCGTTAGTGTTACACTTCGAAAGCCTACATATAGAATAGAGAACTGGTGAAATCCAAAGACTCTTGAAATTCTTAATCAATTTTGTATTCTTCTTATTTGGTCAGATGATTTAAATATTTTTGTCTGGCAAACTGTTCGCAGTGTAAGTTAGGAAAAGGAAAGAAGGAACCTAGTTGTGGATACGAATTGTTTTTGCTAGCTGTGCTGACAAGCTGTTCTTGCTGTAAATGGCCGTTCTATGTGCAGTTCCACCATCTTGCAGGTCCACTTTGTTGGTTCACCAGTTTGTAAGAGCATACTACGAAAAACTAAAGATCTTGGGCTCAAAACATATCAATATATTATTTTCATGGTTCTGCGCTCTGCGGGCTGTATGAGAGTTAAAACGAGTAATTTAGTGAGCTGGACAAAACAACACTATACACTTCTGTATCGACTCCATTATAAACTCTACATCCAATAAAACAGATCATAGGAAAGAACATACTCCGAAAAACAAACGCCTTGAAAACTGGGCAAGGGCCAGGAATTTATGACCCAATTCGATTAGATACAAAACCTGTTGGGTAGCCAAGAAAAGAAATTGCGTCACAAGACAGATGAGGATTACATATATGCCTATGAGGTCATCATCTCTTTTTTATAATTAGCACACACTCAAGAAGGGGTTTATACCCTTATTATGCCAGAGATGCAGTGAGTGCTTTAAGAAGGTAGGAAGGGGTTGGAGAGGAGGTGCCGGGCCGGTGTACATTGGTCTTAAATTCCTGAACATTGCAATAATTGGGAAAGACAGAGTGTGGAAGAGAGTTCCACATTCACGTAGTACGGCTAAAGAACGATTCTCTATACTTGAGCATACGACCGAAGTTGGGCTCGAGGGTAAAGTGATGGGCATTCCTGAAAGCGTGGGTATTACGGTTGAATTGTTTAATGGGAGAAATGGAATGCAACTGGCTATTTCACTAGAGCAATAGCCGTAGAAGTAACTATAAAACAAAGAGAGACACGAAACGTTACAACCGACGGTGTTCCAATGAAGTGAATGAGTTAGTGATGTCTCTGTCACCAATCATTCTTACTGCTCTTTTTTGTATACCATCCAAGAGGCTTAAGTATGTTACTGGAGCACCAGCCCAAAGATAAGAATTGTACTCAAGCTTTGGACGGATATAAGTCTTATAGATAATAGCCAGATCAGACGGGGAGAAAAATTTCTTTCACCGATTTTGAATTCCCCATTGTACAATGCTGTTTAAGACAGAGTTTTAATGAGCTTATCATATTTTGCCGTTGCAGTTCCACATCCACAGAGGAGGGATGTAAGTCTGGAAACGAAGAAGAAAAGCTAAGGGTGCTATCGTCAGCAAAACAATTTATTGGATTGAAAGTTACAGACAAGAGATCATTAGTAAAAATGTGCACGACTGGGTCGTACGAACTTGCTTGCTAAAACTAAATATTTATGATTACTTTAATTGCAAAAAGTAGTGTTAAAATAAGAGATATACTTTAAGCAATTCTGATTACACTCTTCCTTACAGCTTACACTTAACTCACAAAAAAACTCAATATATACTTATATAAAAATAATTAGAATTCATTACTTACTTACTTAAGGTGGCGCTACAGTCCGTTGTGGACTTGGACCTCAATCAACAGTCTCCGCCAGCTAGCTCGGTCCTTAGCTAGCTGTCTCCAGTTTTGCACTCCGAGTTGATTGAGGTCCTCTTCCACTTGAGTGCGCCACCTGAGTCGCGGTCTTCCTCTCCTCCTACGTCCCTCGGGAATAGTGTCGAAGGCTTTCCGGGCCGGAGCATTGGTGTCCATTCGCTCTAAATGACCGAGCCATCTGAGTCTCTGGACCTTGACCCTTCTGGCTAGGTCCATGTCGTTGTACAACCCGTAAAGTTCGCTGTTGTATCTTCTTCGCCATTCCCCTTCAATGCACACGGGGCCAAAGATAACCCGAAGAACTTTCCTCTCGAAACAGCCTAAGGCACTTTCATCCGATTTTGTCAGGGTCCATGCTTCTGCACCATACAGCAGGACTGGGATGATGAGTGTGTTGTACAGTTTTACCTTAGTTGCTCGAGAGAGGGCTTTTCCACTCAATTGCTTTCTAAGCCCAAAGAAACAGCGATTAGCAAGAGTTATTCTTCGTCTGATCTCGGCGCTGGTGTTATTGCCCGTGTTTATAGCGGAGCCTAGGTAGACAAACTCCTCTACTACCTCGAAGTTATACGCGTCTATTGTGACGTTCTGCCCGAGCCGTCGGTGTTGGGTGTCCTTCCTCGAAGACAGCATATACTTCGTTTTTCCCTCATTTACCGCTAAACCCATTTTTGCCGCTTCTGTCTCAATTCTCACAAAGGCGCCATTGACATCACGCTGTGTTCTTCCCATTATATCAATATCATCGGCGTACGCGAGAAGTTGAACAGATTTTTGGAAGATAGTGCCTCTGGTGTTGACGTTGGAGTTCTGCACTATCTTCTCAAGAACGATGTTAAAGAAATCGCATGACAGTGCATCGCCTTGTCTGAATCCTTTTTTGACGTCGAAAGATTCCGTGAGCTCGTTGCCAACCTTGATGGAGCAGCGTGAGTTCTCCATCGTCATTTTGCACAAGCGAACGAGCTTGGCAGGGACGCCAAAACTAGACATAGCTTTGTACAGTTCGTCTCTGTAGATGCTGTCATACGCGGCCTTAAAATCGATGAAAAGGTGGTGGGTATCGATTTGGAGTTCATAGGTCTTTTCCAGGATCTGCCGCAACGTGAAAATTTGGTCGATGGTTGACTTTCCTGGCCTGAAGCCACATTGATAAGGACCAATCAGATTGTTGACGAAAGGCTTCAGACGTTCACATATTACGGCAGATAGGATCTTGTAGGCGATGTTTAGTAGACTTATTCCTCTATAGTTGGCGCAGTTTAGAGGATCTCCCTTTTTCAGGATCGGGCAAACAATGCTGAGGTTCCATTCATCGAGCATGCATTCCTCTGACCATATCTTACAGATGATTTGGTGCATGCTCCTATCTAGCTCGTCGCCTGCTGCTTTGAACAACTCAGCAGCTAGTCCATCTGCTCCAGCGGCTTTGTTGGATTTCAGCCGTGATATTGCGGTTTTCACTTCTTCTAGGTCGGGTTCACAGAATTGTTGGCTATCATCGTGTCCGATGAAAGGCTCCTGTCTGACGGCGGTATTTTGTTCTTCGTCGCCGTTATACAATCTACAGAAGTGGTCTTTCCAAATCCCCAGCATTGACTGCGATTCTACTATGATGTTCCCTTGTTTATCTCTGCAGGCATCAGTTCTTGCTCGATGACCTTGAGCCAGCCAAAAATTAGAATTCATTAAGAAAATTAAAATTTGAAAATGTACCTCGTAAATATATTTCATTCCAAAAATTTAAATGCCAAACAAATTCAAACCTTTTTCTTGATTTACTGATTTTTTTTTTTTGAATTTCGTCGGAGCCGTTTTTTTTTAATTAATTTTGTATATATAAAATTTTTCAAAAATGTCTTAAAACTAATTTGGGTATGCGGTTTTTAAGACCATGTAAATATACATATTATACTCCAATTTGGATTTTTAAAATTGATCCGTTTTTGAGATACAGAATTTTGAAAAAAAAGTTAAAAATATTTTTTAAAAATCCAAAAAAAAAATTAGAAATTTTTTTGAAAACAAAATATTATTTAAGCAATATATACGTACTTTCGAAAAAAAAACTTACGCTGATCGGACTTTCAGTTTTCGAGAAAATCTAATAACAAAAAAACGGTTGTATGGGAGTTACCGCTTTGAAGCAATACAACATTTTTTTTTACATAAAATACAAGAATGTTTAAAAAAATAAAACTCGATGAAGTTTAAAAAAAATCGTAGGAGCTGTTTTTGGAGAAAAAAAAGTGTTTGTTTTTGGCCAAAAAAATCGTATGGTGGCTACCATAAATTTTGATCTTAAAACAAAAATAAAAAAAAATTGGGAGATGAGTTTTTGCTCAAACCTCTAATTTTCAAATTTGAAGTCAATCGGACCAGTAGTTAAGGCTGTAGATTCCTCTAAACTTTCCGACAGACATCGCCAAACCCCCTTTTTTCGTATGTCATATCTCATCTTCATCTCAAATTTTTTTTTTACGAATTCAAAACTTGCATAATCTATATGTCGCAAGTAAAAATGAGAAAGAGGGTCGGAGACAAACCTGGGGCACACCAGCATTTATTTTGTGGGTTCCAGACTTGAAACCGTTCAATACAACTTGTATTGAACGGTTCGAAAGAAAGTTTTTAATCCAAAAAAGAAGGGATTCATCGATACCGAAGGCACGCATTTTCGATAAAAAAATATGAAGTGCAGCAATCTTACATTCTCCAAAACGATGTAAAGATTTGTTCCACTGTAAAACCTGTTGCTGCGAAAGCCTTACTGCCGATCATTAAAAAGCTTTCGATCTTCGAGATATTTCTTGAGCTGATAGCATATCAGCGTTTCCATGACTTTATATACCATCCTGTCCGATGGATTTACCAGCGGATTTATGTATGTTGAGATCCTTTAGGGATCTCGCCACAGCACGAGTGTGGAAGAAGATTTGTCCGATAGAATCATTGACGCGCTCAAGAACAGCGGAGTCATGATACTCTCTGGCAGCGAAGAGTTGGCGGCGAACTGCCTAGCAAAAAGGCTAGCTTTCGCGAGAGAACTAAGAACTGGAGTATCATTGTCAACGAGCGTAGGGACCGAGGAAGAAGAAGAATTCTTTATATTTCTTCCAAATGACCAAAAATTCTTACTGCCTTTGGGACATTGCAGTATTTTCTGCCTAAATGTTTGATCATGTAAAAACTTGGTCGCTCGAATATGAGCATTGCAGGCCTTCCTGGAAATTTGTTCCGTTTTTCCTTAGTTGGGTTGGCTCTAAAAAACCTTAACTTTACTTCTTTTGGTTGATACTTTTAACCTATTCGGGACGAAGTTTTCATTCCCAAATTAATCATATATTAGTAATCATATCTGCGCTGGAGTCTACGTCATTATAGAGGAAGCATAGTATTATACCTTAGCGGTGACGTGATCTACTAAATTGCAGCTTCTCTATTCGTCCTTGTTGCAGTGTAATGCATATCATAAACCATGCAACTGTAAGACATAAGGAAAGTGGAGGATGGGAACTCACATGTGAGTTGCGGTGCTTTTTTTCTATTACTTTATTTGTAATTTTGTTGTTGTTCTTCTTCTTTCTTCCTAGAAAGTGTTGATGTCTTCACAACATTCTTAAGAACGCTCACACCTACCTATTACAGATCTCCCACGGAGTAAGTCATAAACAATTCTTCACGATAAACATCCTTACGTTTTAAAATCGCAGAAAAGAATACTTAAATAGAGGAGGGTCTTTCATGCTTCTCTATCTCAAAGATTTACTACTTCTTTCTCACCAATTCTTTTTGTCAAACTCCATGATTTATCGATAAACTATTTTAATAATTTCCCTTTGAAACATTCAAATCCTTATCCATTCCATTAGTTTTCTCTAACTTTTAAGCAAGAAACCCCGAAATTCAAATCATGTAATATACGACTTCCAACTCCACAAAGATTTCAAGGAGCTTTTGGCGAGCACTCTACCCATGCCACTACCAAACCAAGTGTTTTCTTGTATTATTGCATTTTCATTATGACAAATCGACAGAAATTACAAAAACTCAGCAAAGTGGAAATATTTATGACATCGGATCTTACACCTTATTTCGCATTATTGTTTTTGTTTCGACAATAGGCCTAGCTCCATGTAAAGGACAAGTCCTTGTTCGGTTATTATTCTGCGTCGCATTGTAATAAACTATCTATAAACAACCCTCAGCTAGATGAATTGCTCTTTGCAATTGTCGAAATAAAGCGGAAAAAAGGTCCTTTTCTCGTCTCGTGTAGGTTAAATTGTGGCCTCTGGGTCTGTTCATCTTTATATTTGTATACACTTGCCATGTATTAGTCAATATGAACATTTTGTGATTGGAAATTCGTTCCGGATATTTTGACCGATTGATATCAATATTTTCTTCTTTTTTTCTGCACCGAGTAAAAATTGTTTGTTTACTGTTAGGCTAATGCCATTTGCCAAAAAGAGCCTTTTGGATGTCATGTGTAGACAAATGAGTGCAATTTCGTGGGATAATAGGTTGCGATGATATTTTATAGTTGAAAGCATATTTGTTTGGATTTCCAAGAGTGGTCATTCATTTGTTTATTTGACATGATATTATCGAAGCTATTATTCATTTCAAGGGTAAATCAAATAGTGACGTGGTTTCTCTTCAAAAGTTTGGAAGGAAGCCTTCTTTATAGTCGAAGTTCCATAGGAGAACAAAGAAACTAAAAAAGGACAACGTCCGTTTCCGTCTCCATAACCGAAACAGTAAGAAAAAAATTAAATCTTCATTTTTTCGGATGTTTTAATCTGAAATTTACACCACCACCAAATCGTGCAATCAAATTGTCTACTGTTGTTTTTTCCTTTCTTTATTTTAAAAGCGCACAAATTGCACGATCATGGCGCATAAAGTTCACTGCCGCCAAGCTATAAATCGCTTAACAAATGAGATACCTATATTTTTGTATGTATTTTTCCTTTTTTTTCGTTGGTCTTTGAGTCCTTCTTCCTTTTTTTCTCGTCCATAATGAGATTTCTTCTTTAATTTGCATGCAAATAAGGTACCACGACTGCTGTTGTTAGTTTTAGGACATCTACTCCAGATGCTACAAGGACAACAACATCTCCCCAAAAAGGGTAATCGAGACAACTTGGAAGACCGCTTCAACAAGGACATCGTCTTCGTTCTACGACAAAGCCATAGAGGAAGTTGTAAATCTTCCTTAAACATTGGTAACAAGATTCACAAATTTCAAGTGCGGGAGCTTTTCTCTTTGTCCTCATCATCTCTAAGGATATGCAAATGAAAATGCACTGAAGAATACCGTAATTGTCCTTCTAAGAGGTAAACACAAGAAATGAGAAGAAAAAGATATCATTAATTGCTGATTTATATTGAAAACGCATAACTCAATTTTTTTTAAGGATAAAGTACCCACAAAAATTCAATTAGCTACCTAACAGATGTGAAGTTGGTTGATATCCTTCTTAAAATAAAAATTTAAGTCCTTTCCCCACCGTTAAGCAGGAAAAATTCAAAATTAAATATGGTCTTGTAAATTACAATCAAACTACGTGATGGCAAAAGTAAAGTACCTAAGGATGCGTGTCCTTGTGCTAGATTATTAAATTAGCATATTTTTTTTGTTGTTGTGTCTGTCTTCAATTAATAACCAAGGGCCAGTGCACAGAGTCTTAAGGACAATGACTCTGACGCGAAATAAAAAAGAAATTTGAAACAAAATTAGTAGAGTACTTTCACCCTTCGCGCATATAAAATATTCAAAGAGCACAATAAAGGACCAAGAAATGAAAATACAAAAAAAGTACACAAACAGGACATAAACATATTTTCTGGCGAATTCAATTAAACATGTAATTACGTTGCTCGAAATTGGGCACTTTTACCCTCTTACTTTTTGGTTTGAATTTTTTTCCCGTCGCTTTTTTCGAGGGAAAAGTTAAATTTTTATTTGATTTTCTAATTGAGTGTGTCCTCGATGCGATAAGAAAGGACCTATTTTTATTTTCGTCGATGGATAGGATATCGTTGATGTTTGCAAGTACTAATTATACGGATAAAAGAAAAAAGGAAAACAAACGGAAGGATGTGTACCTTTCGCATTTTAATTATTATTTTATGAGTTGCTTTTAAGATGGATTACTTTTTTTTTGTTACTTGATTCGTTAAGACCTTGTTGTTTTCACTTGACTTGAATTGATTTTACTTAAAAATTGAAGAAAAATAAAAAAAAAATTGTACACAGGGTGGGGCTAAGAATGCTTATTTGTTTTCATGTTTCCGAAATATTTCTTAATTCTATATGTCTATCTATATGTAATGTGTACATACTGTAATGTTAATACGCTGTTTGTTTCTATCACTCTTGCACTCAAGCAATTGAGTGGAAAAGCCCTCTCTCGAGCAACTAAGGCAAAACTGTACAGCACCCTCATCATCCCAGTCCTGCTGTATGGACTTTTACAAAATAGGATGAATGTGGCTTAGGCTACTTCGACAATAAAGTTCTTCGGGTTCTACAACGACATGGACCTAGCCAGAAGGGTCAGGGGCCTGATACTCAGATGGCTCGGTCATTAAGAGCGGATGGACACCAATGCTCCGGCCCGGAAAGCCTTCGACACTATTCCCGAGGGACGTAGAAGGAAAGGAAGACCGCGACTCAGGTGGCACACACAAGTGGAAGAGGACCTCAATCAACTTGGAGTGCAAAACTGGAGACAGCTAGCTAGGGACCGAGCTGGCTGGTGGAGACTGTTGATTGAGGCCCAAGGCCCAGACGGACTGCAGCGCCACCTTAAATAAGTAAGTAAGAGTACGAGCGCAACTTTCAAGAGCTCAAGCAACGCTTGTGTAATGCACCAGTGCTGACCTACCCGACTTCATGAAAACCGTTCATCATTGATGCTGATGCCAGCAATGTCGGGATTGGTGCTGTATTATCACAGGAACATGATGGCGAAGAAAAGGTGTATTGCCTATTACAGCAAGGTACTCTCGAAATCGGAAAGAAACTATCGTGTGAACAGAAGAGAACTCTTGCATTGATTTTGGCAACAAAGCACTTCCATAAGTATCTCTATGGACAGAAGTTTCTTCTCCGAACTGACCATGGAGCACTGAACTGGCTTTTGAACTTCAAGAATCCAAAGGGTCAAATGTCAAGAACGTACGAATGAAATCCAACATCGGAAGGGAAGCTTCACTCAAATGCTGATGCACTGTCTCGGAGACCATGCAAACAAGACTGATAAGCATTGCAGACGACAAGAAGAAAAAGAAGTGGTTACTGTCCAACACACGCAGATGCGATCCCATTTATGGCTGGAGCAAACGACGAGTTAAGGAAGGCACCACAAGAGGACCAGTTATCGAACCCATCATCGCATGGAAGGAGCACCAGAAAAACCAGAATTGTTGATAACTGCGACAGAAGTCCGGCTCTGAAGGCCTATTGGCACAGTGGGTTTCGCTTCACGTCGAAGAGGGTGCCTTCGTCGTAAGTAGGAAATAGCAGGTGCAAAGACTTATGTAATGCAACTAGTCTTGTGAATCGAAGATTATGCGTTCTGCGAGAGATGCATGATGGAGTTTCGAGAGGCCATCGAGGAGTAAACAGACGCTAGAAAGGGTTCGGCAGCGATTCTACTGGTCTACATGCAATGCAATACAGATGTGCCGAAAATGCGACACATGTGCTCTCACCAAAGGGCCGAATAAAAGGAATCACAGCCAATAATATAATAATATAATGGAACCAATCGTTTATATTCTGGTCGTCATGGATTACTTCAGCAAGTGGCCTGAAGCATACACCATTCCAAATCATGAAGCCAAAACTTCGGAGATCAAATTGTCTTCAACTGGGTGAGCAGATTCTGCATTCCATTATAATTGCATTCCGACCAGGGAAGGAACTTTGAATCTTTGGGCTTCTTCACATCAAGACGACAAGAACATTACCACTCCACACACAATCTGTCGGTATGATTGAACGAATCAACCAAACCCTGAAGGAACATCTTGGAAACATCAGACTGCCGAGCGAAATAAATTTTGGATGTCCCATATCGGAGCCGAAGCCGGGGATGATTACATGGATGACCTCAAAGAAAGACTCCTTCAGATCCAAGACGATACCAGGTTGAAAATAAAGATGTTCAGTGACCGAATGAAGACAAGCTACGATATACGAGCGACAACAACAGGGTTCTAAGCAGGAGATCTAGTGTGGCCTTACAATCCTCATCGACAAAAAGGAATGTCACCAAAACTTCAACGGGACTGGGAAGTCATTACAAAAATCAACGATGTCGTGTATCGGATACAAAAGGGACTCAGACAAAAACATAAGTATGTCCAGTATGTACTGTAATGTGCGTACACTTTTTAGTATTTATCTCTATCACTCTAATATTGTGATATAGCTGAATAAGTACGTAGCAAAAGTTTTATTTGTAGTAGTAAGCACTTATGTATGTATGACAGATTTAGCGTAGGGGAAGCATCTAGTGGTTAAGACGAAAGCATCAAGAACGTTTAGCACCTACAAGAACCTATTTGTTTCTCGAACCGATTTTTAGTTATATAAATAGCGACTTGGAAGTGAAGCAATTGAATTGATTGTGAACTGCGATAAAAAAAGATACTGTGTTTCATTTTTGATAAGTGAAATTTGAAAGTGTTGAATAAATAATTTTGTTAGTGATTTGAATAAAGTAAATTTGTGTTTTATTGACAAATAGAATAAGTTTTAACTGTCGGACCAAGCCTAATATTACAGTATTATTAAAAGATTACAATTTTTTGTTATTCTTGACAACACCCTCAGTGGGGCAGTGTGTGATCTCGGCTCCCGGGGCAGGAGACCCATTTTCCGCATTTTCTTATAAAGAGTGAAGGGCATGATCATCACAAATGGATAATTATTCCTCTTCCTCTTCGTTCATGCAGCTTCTGCAAAAATTATTTAAGAAGACATCAAGTCGTAAGCCTTTTTCTTATTAATGAGAAATTTTGATCCATAGATTAGCTCTTATTCTATTTATTAGTTAACCAGGGAAATTAGATTGGAATATTGGCTTTTTTTTATTAATTTGGAATAAAAGTTTAGTTAAGAAGATTCAATAGTATTTAAACGATAGGTAAACAATACAGTCGAAATGACTATCTGTGATACGGGAGGGAGCAAAAATATTGAGCTGGTTGAGTCTAGAATAACTCTTCCGTCGAAGCTTCAACGACGACATTTTGCCGCCACAGCACCGGGCAAACCTTTAGCCCAACTCAAGCTACGTTACAGAATATGTTGCAAAGTGGTTCAGCCAAAGAATGAATTGCTTCACTTGAAACATGGCATGTAACTGAGAGATGTGTAAAAATTACCCAAAAGATAATCTTATAAGAATCCCGTTTTAGGGAGTTGGGTATATGGTTGGGTATTTATATAGTAGGAGCATTAGTGACAGGTTCTGTTGTTTCGATATCTGTCCTCCATGCAGTGTTAGATATGCAGTGCCTTGCTTTGTCAAAAGAATTCAAAACAACTCATTTTATTAGCTTCCTTTAGGTAAAATCGACCAATTCCTTCAAGTTCCAAGCACAAACCAAAATCTCGTCCCCTTAAAAAATGAATTTGCGTAACCGCTTTTGAATGCTGTGCTTTAGAGTTGCGCAAAACAGTTCCAAGACCGGAACGAACATGGAACGGTTCTCTTGGTAGTCGGAACTAGTTCCTGGAACTAGTTCCGCGGAACTGTTAAGGTTCTGTAAATGCAAATGAACTAATAAGCGAAATGAAGTTTTTTTTTCTTGGTTTGTCTTTTTTTTAAGCTATTTTAATGACTTGAAAGTAAAAAGAAAAACTGTAGATTAAAAAAAAAAACAACCAATTTAAATGTTAATAAATGTAAGTATTAGGAACATAGGAACTAATAACATTGCCAATTTTAAGAATTAAAAAAAAAAAAAAACAAAAGTATGAACTTAGTAAAAAAAGGTGTTTTCGGAATCAAGAGGGATTAGCATTTCAGATTTCACATTACTGAAACTAACTAACTTTTGCATGCACGAATAAGAAAACGATAAACACTTTTTGAAAAGCAGTTCAAAATACACAATAAAGAGTCAACAAAACAATAACAAACAATCAAAGATACACTACACATGCTAAATTGCTAATACCAATACGAACACAATGCACATCATTTTTCATTTACATTTTTCATGAACGAAAGAAACTGGAATCCAAATCAGTTCCGACTCCGATCCAAAGGAACTATTTAATGAGCGAGGAACTACGAACCTTCGGAACTATGATACTCATAGTTCCGAACATAGAGGAACTACGAACCTTCGGAACTATGATACTCATAGTTCCGAAGGTTCGTAGTTCCATAACACAGATATCAGAGATCAGACATCAGACCGTTCAATGTTCATTTCGTTCTAGATCATATTATAAATACAAACACACTTCAATAATATACCCATCTGCAACTACCTATATGCTTATACAGTGGTGGTTGATTTGGTATTTCTTATTCATTCGTTCCGCATTCGTGTGTGTTATACCTACAAGCAATAGCACGAGTTTCACTAAAGGTGGTTTGTTTGTATTTTGTTACTTTTTACATTATACATGTGTTGTGTTCTTTCCACTTTCATATCATACATATCCAGTCGGAACTATGAACTGCTCAACAACCAACATGTGTTTTTTTCTTTCTCTTTCCACTTTCATACCATGTCCAGTCGGAACTATGAACATGTTTAAGTTCGGAGTATGGAACGAAAGGAAATGTCTCCGATAGAGGACATAGTTCCTGGAACTATACATGTCCGGAACGACCCAAGTCTACTGTGCTTCGTTCGTCGCTACAGTGTGTCGTCGTAGCGTCGGTATAACAGCCACTTCCATTCAAACAACTAATGAAGCATTAAATTATGTTGGTAGCTCATACGTCACGTACGTTGCCAGTACACGTAATCTACATGCAATCATCCAACTTAATCCTTTTTGGTTTTCATGTGCGAAATTACAAAATCGCAAACAACGTCGCGCTTGTCGCTCCCATACATTTCAAACGTTTCGAAAAACTCCATAAAGCAACTCCTTTCATATTTGCTCATCTGTGACAATGTGACAGCATGGCGGAGCGCGGAGAACGCAAACGATTCATAAGCCTGTTGCCTCAACCAGCTTAGATGCTGCAGGTTTGCATACAAATTAAAACGCGTATCGCTTTTGTCATTATAAAGGAACTTTTGGAAACGCACACATGATTTTGCTAAAAACTACCCAAAATCGAATCAGATAAACCTACCCGCTAAATAGGATATGTTTTTTTGATTGCCTTGCTCTGATAACCGTGACGAACTCGGGCGGCGGCGTGGTTTCGGTTCATATGCATATGAGGCTGAGCTGAAGGCCAGGGCATGGGGTTAAGGACTTCTAACTTGCATGGAGGTACATAAATCCTGCCGTGATATGCATGCAATGAACAGACGTTCTCTTCCGACTCCACTCACATCGTTCAATTCATCTACCACGTGTGTAACCACTTCAGGCTGTTTTTGTAAGGAAGAAGACACTAACGGAGAAAAGTCTGATGTGAGAGCAGACTTGGCAGCAAAAGAACGTCCTTAAAAAGTCGTAAATCTTTTTGTTGGCGAGGGTTTTTTTCTGCATCTTGTTCATTTTGTACTTTTTTGGTAGTTGTCTCGCAAAACGACGCGACGACGAACGCGTGTTCGGAAAAGTCAAGTGCTGGGACACTATTAATCATTCTGTCACTTGACTTAAAAATATTTCAATACACGGTTAACAAGGCAAGAAGGACCTGCCATAGTGTGTAGACTTCGTTTGGGAAGGGGCAGCGCGGGCCTAGATGTCTTTATTTTGCAGGATGGTTTAATATTGGTTTTAGTTTTGTGATGGAGTACATTTGGAGTTTGTAGGAGTTGACCTATACTTGCTACTACTGCAAGTCCTACTCTCACCTCCACGATGGTGACCAACTGGGTGTCTAGCAGATGATAGGGTGAAAACACCTATGTAAGTCTTTGTGACGGCTAACGCGAGAGGCATGGAGAATGTTACCCACTAAGGCACTACTCCTTTTTTCCAGTGGCGTCTACAGGGTCCAGTTAGGTGAACTACTCAGTATAAACACCTTATACGCACTACTTCGAATATTGGAGCTCAGGCTGATAAGGAGCGGTTTATCCAACTCTTTGCCCTTAGAATTAAAATAAGGACCATGGCCCTCCAGGTTGGGGGTCGTGCTTTGGGGTGACTTCCCAATCACATAAAATAAAAAATAACAAAGCCTCGGATACGGACGTATTTACTGATGACGAACCACCTAAGGAAATAAGGACAACGAGAATTCGGATCTGTACGTGGAATGTTAGGTCCCTTAACAGACCACGTGCAGCCGAACAGCTAGTGGAGGTCTAGACCGTTATAAGGCGGATATAACCGCCATCCAGGAAATGCGATGGGATGGGCCGAGCAAAAGGAGGATGAAAAACTGCGATATTTACTACGGCGACTGCTACAGAGAACAACAACAGCGTCTGTTTGGATGTGGCTTTGTCGTTGGAGGCAGGCTTAGGCAGCATGTCCTAAGCTTCAGAGCCGTCAACGAGCGCCTCACGACAATCCGCATAAAGGCTAAATTCGGCAACATAAGCCTTATATGCGCTCACGCCCCACAGAAGAGAAAGATGACGACACCAAAGACAAGTTCTACGAGCTCCTCGACAAGACATACGAGCAATGCCTAGCTTCGACGTTAAAATCGTCTTAGGAGATTTTAATGCCAAACTAGGAAGAGAGGACATCTTTGGTGGAACAGTCGGAAAACACAGCCTGCACGACAAAACATCCGATAACGGATTCAGGCTTATCGATTTTGCAGCGGGGCGAAACATAGTAGTAGCAAGTACGCGTTTCCCACATCTCAACATCCACAAGGGACCTGGAGGTCTCCAGATCAATCAACTGTCAACCAGATTGATCATATTGCGATCGACGCAAGACACTCTTCAAGCATTATTGATGTCCGAACCTTCCGAGGGGCCAACATCGACTCGGACCACTACCTCGTTGTAGCCAAGGTAGTGCAGCGGATATCTCGACCAAAGCCAAAAACAGGAAGTGCTAGAAGAAAGTATGACGTCGGACGGCTACAATCGCAAGAGATCGCCAGATCCTTTTCCGATCGAGTGTCAAGTAACCTCATGAGAAGTCCGCTAGCATCGAGCATTGAGAACCATTGGCAGAATTGCCAGGAAGCCATTAGGGATGCTGCCTATGATGTGCTGGTTTCACGCCACCAAACGAAACCCTGGTTTGATGATGAATGCAGGCAGGTACATGCAGCCAAGCAAGAAGCATATAAAGCAGCGCTGCACAGAGGACGAGATCAGCTCGGGAGCTCTACGAGCAGAAGAGGAGAGAAGAACACAAGCTTTTCAGAAAGAAAAAGAGGAGCATGAAAGCGATCGATCGAGGATGTTGAGAGACTAAAAACAGGAATGAGGTTCGAAGTTTTACCAAGAGGTAAACGAATGACTCAAGGTTACCGAGCACGAACTGAAGCTGTAAAGACCAACAGGGAAATATCGTAGTAGAGTCACAGTCAATGCTGAGGTATGGAAGGACCACTTCTGCAGACTGTACAACGGCGATGACGAATCGAATTCGCTGTCAGGCAGAATGACCATTCAATGAAGACGACGCAAGCCAAGATTTCCGTCTACCCGACCTTGAAGAAGTGAAGATAGCAATATCTAAGCTTAAAAACAACAAAGCCGCGGGAGCTGACGGCATCACTGCCGAACTCTTCAAAGCAGCCGGCGATGACTTGGTAAGGAGCATGCACAACTCATCTGCAGAATATGGTCGGAAGAGAGCATGCCCGATGAATGGAACCTCAGCATTGTTTGCCCGATCCTGAAGAAAGGAGACCCTCTAAACTGCACCAACTACAGAGGCATCAGCCTCCTAAACATCGCCTATAAGATCTTTTCTGCAGTACTATGTGAACGCCTGAAGCCGTTTGTCAACAAACTGATACGTCCATATC
This sequence comes from Sphaerophoria rueppellii, assembly GCA_920937365.1. NCBI lineage: Eukaryota > Metazoa > Arthropoda > Insecta > Diptera > Syrphidae > Sphaerophoria > Sphaerophoria rueppellii. The sequence goes on along the minus strand of CAKKXW010000003.1, from coordinate 41,176,853 downwards.
AGTTTGCCTTTAGAGCAGGAAAGTCAACCATCGACCATATTAACATTGCGGCAGATCCTGGGAAAAACTCAAGAACTCCAATTCAACAGCACCTACATCGGATTTGTTTGTAAATTTGAAAATGTCTTCAGGAATTTTAAAAATTAAGGCTAAGGGGAGGCCGCATTCAAAACAAAACGAACAAGGGTCTTGTTTTGAGACAAAAGAGTTATATGTATAGTTTATAGTTTAGTTTTATCTATAAATATAAAAGAACAGCCTAATTTTTGTGTTCGTTAGCTAACCGGGCACACTGGTTGACCGATTTTCCTATTTTTTTCTCTAAATGCAAGAGGTTTTAGGGTAGAAGGTTTAGCAAAAATAAAATGTATACTTTTCAAATCACAAATGGTTCAAATGTTAAAAATGCTAAAAAATTTTATATTTCGTACTCCAAAAAAAATGACCAATATAAGAATACTCAATTTCGTCTGAGAATTGTGACAAATATTTTTATTCGATCGAAAAAAAAATGTCAGTGAAGATATGAAATTATATTTGAACTAGCTGACCCGGCAAACGTTGTTTTGATGTATGAAATTTCTAGAGTATGAAAATACATATGTATATCTTATTGTTTTTAGTGAGTGCGTTTCTGGTATGCGAGAGGTAGAGGCTTATTTATAATGTTGTGAACGTTGATGGAATATGTCATTAATATAGTTTGATAACATGGTGTGCTCAATTCTAATCCACAAACAGACATTTTTTGGCCTTGAGTCAATAGTCATTGTCATTGCAAATGCCACTCTGATAGAGAACTGAATGCTTTCAAATTGAACTGACACATCTGTGTACACAAACGTTTTGCGAATAAAGAATTGCCACAATTGAATTGGTTGCTTGAACTTGAAGTCGTGCAGCGTAAGATGTTCTTCGTTAAAGACACTAATCAAATTGCATTGGATTACGAATATTTGCGCAAACTATTGAGACGAAGTAACATGATCAACAAAAGTACATATGTGTATTATACCATTATGCAAGGTGTGATCAATCAAAGTGTTGGTAAATATTTTTGAGATGAACCGGGTGGAATGGGGAAATCATTTTCGCTATCACTAATTTTAGGATCAATACGATCTGAAACTAAAACAAAAAAGCATTGGCTCCTGCTTCTTCTGGAATTGCGAGCGCGTAAGATTAATACTTAAACCGACATGACAATATTTAAAAAAAAAAGTCGGCAATGGCCGGATTGTTGTGTTGGATGAGTGCACAATGGCGTACAAAAATGTACTTTAAGCCTTTAATCCCACAACGTAAAAAATTTGGAGCCCTATATCTTTTGGTTGCTGAGGACAAACTTTGCCAATTATAACACGGTCAAGTGCTGCAGACGCATTGAATTGTTTAAAACCTTCTATTTGATGGCGGTATTTCAGGAAACTTACATTGGCCACAAATGTTCGTGTGCAGTTACTTAACGATGTATCTGCAGCAGAATTTCCTAAGCAATTATTGGACATTGGAAATGGAATAATTTCACTTGATTCTAAAGGCCGAATTTCACTTCCAAACAATTTTTGTTGTAATGCAAATCCAAGGAATGAGTTGATTCAAGAGGTCTTTCCAAGCGTAAACAAAATTACAAAAATCACGTTTGGTTGAGTTGAAGTGCAATATTAGCTGGTGCAGATAAAAGTATTTCTAAAATCGATGCAACAATTTATTTTGAATGAGATCAATAAATGCACAATTTTTTGGCCACAAAGTTGACGGATTACAAAATGAAAACGATGTAGAAAATTTACACGAGACGGAGTTTTTGAATTTTTTGGATTCATATTCCAGGACTACCACCACATTTTTTATCTCTGAAAGTATGAGCGTCAATTTCTATGTTTCGGAACATCAATCAACTTAAACTTTACAGTAGTACAAGACTAGCCGTAAAGAAGTCAATGGCAAATGGGCTACCAGACATGTCATTTGATTCTAAATGTCGTCAGTTTCCTGTTCGACTTGCATTCCCTGTCAAAAATAAATAAGACGCAAGGTCAATTGTTAAAAATATGTGGTGTTGATTTAGAAATTCCAGTTTTTTCATGGTCAAATATACAGGGTATCCTGTAATTTGTCTGCCATCCTTTGGAATGTGATTCTTGGTCATTGTTTATAAATAATGCAAATATTTCTAATTGATGAAAGAAATAAAACGCGATTAATTTTTTCAGAAAAAACGTGTAGCCAAATGTGTCAATTTTTATTCAAGAGATGAAAAGAAAGTGCATACAAAAAAAAGCGGAAACCAGATTATGACAGGTTAATTTCTTGTCAAAAAGCTTTAATTTTTAGCGCTAAGCCAAAGAAGGTTAGCATTGCCAGAGTGGCTTACAATAAAAATTGTATAAGATTATAGTAAATATATTTATTAATTATTTTGTGTAACATGCTCCCCACCTTGAAGCGTTGAATTCGATTCAATAGGTAATAAACAAACTTCAGAAACAGCTCTCGTAAAAGTGGTCGTAGAAGTTCTTACAGTCACTACCCGTATATGCTTGTCCTTGCCAGGGTGTAGTTTGATAATACGAGCCATCTTCCATTTAAGTGGAGGGAGATTTTCATCTACTAAAACTACCAAGGATCCAATGACAGCGTCTTCAGACAGTGTTTGCCATTTAGTCCGCTTCTGTAGTCCTTGAAGGTATTCCGTTGACCATCTTGCCCAGAAGGATTGCATTGCCCATTGTATCTTTTGCCATCGGGAAAGTCTGTTGAGATTTTCATCTTGAATGTTTGTTTCAACTATCGCTGTTAGAGGACCACCTATTAAAAAATGACCAGGAGTTAAAAATTGAAAATCATTTGGATCATTTGATAAAGGGGTTATAGGGCGTGAATTTAATATCGCCTCAATTTGAACCAAATAAGTGTTGAGTTCAACAAAGGTCGGTGATATGAGGTGTAAAATTCTTTTCATGTGAAACTTGGTAGACTTAACTGCCGCCTCCCAAATGCCACCCATATGGGGCGATCTAGGTGGTATAGTCTTCCACTCAATGCCATCTTCGGCACACATATTAAGAATCGCATCATTTTGTTCCTTTTTCATGAAGAGATTGTATAATTCGTGAAGCTCGTTCCTTGCTCCTATAAAATTGAGTCCGTTATCACTATAGATTGTAGAGCACAACCCACGTCGACCAATAAAACGCTTCAGAGCTGCTATAAAGGCAGCAGCAGTAAGATCTTCAACAAGCTCCAAATGAATAGCTCGCGTGATCAAGCAAATAAATACTGAAACGTACGCCTTTGTTGGAACTACGCCTCGCCGACGGTGATGAAACCAAAAAGGGCCGCAGAAATCAATGCCAACAGTTGAGAAAGGTCTTGCAGGAAGAACGCGTGATGCTGGTAGATCTCCCATCAGTTGATTTAATGGCTTTGGCTGACATCGGTTGCATAAAATGCAGTTACGAACAATACGTTTTGAAAGAACCTTTCCATTCAGCGGCCAATATTGTTGTCGAACCACAGCCAATAGATTTTGTGGACCTAAGTGCCCGTGTTTGTTGTGTAAATATCGAATGATTGTTATTGTGTATTCATGAGTGGAAGGCAGCAAAATAGGATGTTTTGCGTCGAATGAAATATTAGAATTTCTTATTCTACCACCTACCCTTATCAATCCATTTTTATCCAAAAACGGTGTAAGCGATCGGAGGTTACTTCGTTTGTTGACGCACCCCTTTTTACGTAACGATTCGAAATCGGCATTAAAACAACTGTTTTGAACCACATGCAAAATCTGTCGTAATGCCTTTTTCATTTCATTTGTTGTTATAGGACCACTCAAGCGCTCTGGCATTTCAGTTTCACTAGGTAATATGCCAAGATTGATCTTCTTCCTTAAAATCATAACAAAGCAATTATGTATGAAGCGATTATTATAGGCAATGACTCGTTGTAGTTTATTAAAATTGTTATGATATTTGATACTTATTATGAAATCATTTTCAACTTGGGTCACGAGAGCGAATTTAACAGTACGTCGTTCTAAAAGATCTTCTTCAATTTTAGCGACGTTTTTGAATGAATGTGGCCAGTTCTCTTCAGGTTTACTTAAAAATGTTGGCCCATAAAACCAGAGGTTTGAAGCTACTAATGCAGAAGGCCTAGCTCCACGAGAAACAACATCGGCTGGATTTAATTTCGAGCTGACATGTCTCCATTGTTTTAAGCTGGTTGTCGCTTGTATTGTTGCAATGCGATTAGCAACAAACGTTTTCCAGGTTGAAGATTCTGATGACAGCCAAGAAAGGACGATCGTGGAATCTGTCCAATAAAAAATGTCTTCGAAGTCAATCTGAAGAATGTTTGTAATCCGATGAGTAAATTGTGCCGCCATAGCAGCGGCACACAATTCAAGACGGGGAAGACTTATGACCTTTGACGGAGCGATCCTTGATTTGGCTGCTAAAAGTCTACATTGAATAGAACCATCTTCCAAAAAAGATCGAATATAAATACATGTTCCATATGCGAGTTCAGAGCTATCTGCAAATGCGTGGATTTGACACCTTTTCTTTTGGGGAGATATAACCATCCGTGGAATTCTCAATTCTTGGAGAATATTTAATTCGCAGCGAAAATCTATCCATCGTTTTGCATAAGAATCGGGCAGAGGCTCATCCCAAGAAAGCTTAATTTGCCAAAGTTCCTTCATGAACATTTTAGCAAGAACAAGCACTGGATTAACCAAGCCGAGAGGATCGAACAGCTGGGAGATGTCAGATAGAATCGTTCGTTTTGTCGTTTGAGAAGATTGCTTCGGACTTCCGGTATTGTATAGGAATACATCTCTAGTTGGGTCCCAAATTGTTCCCAACGTTTTTATAACGCTTGAACCTTGCATTTCAAAGTGTGTTTCTCTTTGGTCTAAAGGAATATTTTCCAATAGAGATAAGGAATTTGAACACCATTTTCTTAGTTCAAATTTTCCTTTCTGTAATGCCGCTATTAATTCAGTTTGAATTGTCTTGGCTTCATCTAGTGAATCTGATCCGGTCAATACATCATCAACATAAAAATCGGATATGATGACCTTGGCTGCATAAGGAAACTGTTCTTTTTCATCATTGGCAAGTTGTAATAGTACTCTGGTCGCTAGATAGGACGCCGATGAAGTTCCATAAGTGACTGTGCATAGTCGATAAATACGAATTGCCTCATTTTCAGAACTTCTCCATAAAATAAGTTGAAGGTTACGATCTCTTGGGTCCAATATTACCTGGCGGTACATTTTTGTAACGTCACTGGTAAATACGTAACGATGCATACGAAAACGAAGAATGATTGAGAATAAATCGGGTTGAACGACAGGCCCGACCATTAAAATATCATTAAGCGAGACGCCACTATCTGACTTGGATGAACCATCAAATACTACTCTAGTTTTGGTAGTACTACTGTCGGGCTTAACAACACAATGATGGGGAAGGTAAAAATGTGGTTCAGAATGATCGATGCTCTCAACAGGTTCCATATGGTTTAGCTCAATATATTCCTTCATGAATTCATTATAGCTTAATCGAAGTTGTGGATTTCTTATAAGTTTCCTTTCTAAATGTTGAAAACGTTTTAAAGCTGTAGTGTAAGAACATCCTAAGGCCTTTGCATCACATTTCAATGGTAATCGAACTTGGAATCGGCCACAATCAAGGCGACAAGAGTTTTCAACAAAATGTTTCTCACACGAAATTTCTTTTTCCGAGTATGTGCGGGTTAATGGAGAATGATCCTCTAGTTCCCAAAATCTTTTTAATTGTTCATCTAATGAACTTTCATCAAATGAATTCTCTACGGTCAATGCACATTGAACATTAGGATTAGGTAAAGTCGCATAATTTCCACTTACGATCCACCCAAGGAGAGTATTTTGGAGAATTGTTGTGTTGTTGTGAAGTCTAATTTGTCCTTCCAATAAAAGAGAGAAGAATAGCTCTGCTCCAATTAATAAATCAATTTTTTGTGGAAGGAAGAAATTTGGATCGGAGAGCTTTACTTCTGATGGTATTCCTAAGTCGACAGTTATTCTATTAGTCGGAAGAAGACCGGTTATTTTTGGGAGTATTACAGCTTCAATGGGTGAAGAGTAATCCGTGATACGAGATTTGATTGTAAAATATGCCTTAAAGAAAGCTTGCTTTTTGAATGACGATATGCCAGAAAAAGACTGATTTGATTTTTTACGAACTGCATTGATAATAAGAGCGAATTTTTCGTTTACAAAATTTATTTGAGAACCAGAGTCTAATAGAACACGGCAGGCAACGCTAGAGCCTCGGTCGTCGATTGCATAGACTATTGCTGTTGCTAAGATAGTCGTGACTTCTTTATGCTGTGTGGAGGCAGTGAAAGAAGAATGAGCGGCCGGAGGTGGATTGCACAAAGTCGGGGGAGTGTATTCTGAAGCATTTGGATTAAAATGAGAGTTTTGAACGTGGATCAATGAGTGATGCCTTTGGTTACAGACTCTACAGCTACTTAAAGACGTGCAAGCTTCGGTGTTATGATCTGGTTGAAAACAATTTTCGCATAGTTTGAGCGTCATAATCGCAAAAATCGAAAACATCTCATCAAGGTGTGGCCTGATTTAGAGCAATGGTAACAAGATGATTGATACTTTGTTATAGCAAAATTCTTAGGTGCATTTTTGAATTTATTATCTACCTTACTGCTAGAGCTCACCTTCATTATTGGTAATTGGCCTACCATACCTTCTAATATTTGACTTCGTTTTATTAAAAACATCGAGATCTCTTCATAGGTAGCAAGGCGATCTGCAGGTGCTTCTTCTTGCCATTTGTTAAGCGATGTTAAGTCCAGCTTCGAAGTTATGATATATACAATAAGATCATCCCAATATTGAGTAGTACGGCCAAGAGATTTAAGAGATCGTAGGTGCACATTAAAGGTGTCCAAAAGCGTTCGAAGTGACGTGGCCGAAGCCTTGATAACTTGTGGTGCCTCAAATATCTGCTTTAAGTGTTCGTGAGCAATGATTCTTTGATTCTCGTAACGATCTTGTAGCATTTTGATTGCCACATTATAGTTAGTGTCGGTAACCTCCAAAGACTTGACTATTAATGCAGCGCTTCCACCAAGGGAGCCAAGAAGATGATGGAATTTACTCACGTTGCTGAGATTTGGTTGACAATGAACTAAAGAATTGAATGCATTGAAAAACGACATCCATTCAGTGATACTTCCTGTAAAGATAGGAATATTAGCTTTGGGCAATTTAATGAAATCTGCATTTGCGTGTGATTGGTTGCTCATATTTTTCGATGCGTTTTCAGCTGCCGTAGTCGAAAGTTTTCCCAGTTTTTCCAAATAGGCTTCCAGTTTTGGTTGAACGGTGTAATATAGCTCTTCAAATTTTGAACGATCGTCCTTTGCAAACTCCTCCGCATCGGATTCTTCTATTTTGCTTTGAAGCGAAGAGAATAACTTAAATGCTGTTTCCAGAGCTTGGAGTCGAATTGTAAGCTCCTGCTTGGTTGCTGTGGCAGCCTTTTCTTTTAAAAATGTCTCGACACGCTCCATTTGTTTCGTACAAACGTTTCTTTTATTGCGAAGCTCTTCCGGAGTTTTCGACATTTTTAAATGTGGTGTCAAAACTAAGATTCCGTGAAATTATTTTGAATATAATTGACTTTAACCGGCGATCACGTCGGGGTCACCAAATTTGTTTATAAATAATGCAAATATTTCTAATTGATGAAAGAAATAAAACGCGATTAATTTTTTCAGAAAAAACGTGTAGCCAAATGTGTCAATTTTTATTCAAGAGATGAAAAGAAAGTGCATACAAAAAAAAGCGGAAACCAGATTATGACAGGTTAATTTCTTGTCAAAAAGCTTTAATTTTTAGCGCTAAGCCAAAGAAGGTTAGCATTGCCAGAGTGGCTTACAATAAAAATTTTATAAGATTATAGTAAATATATTTATTAATTATTTTGTGTAACAGTAGTTATGCAGTTCACTTACTTTGGAACAATCATCAATCCTACAAACGACACATTAGTATTCTTAGTTGACATACAATGAATAATTACCCTAGCGATCCGCTGATTATTCGGCTTGGCAAAGTTTCGGTTTGGAAGTAGCCCAGAAAGCCAAGAAAAGACGACTAGATTGGCTCGGCTACACCGGGGCAAGGACGACAACGCTCCAGCCAAGAAAGTCTTCTCATCACAGCTTGCTTACATGCTTACACTTTTTTTCGTAAGCAAAAAAACAAAACAGAGTGACCGAAACCTTCAACAACCAAATTGCTTAAGGGGCCGACCCATAGAATCCGTCAGTGCGTCAGCGTTGACTATTTCAACTGACAGCACAATAGAATATACATTTTCTAATGAAACTCGTCCCATAAGCAACGCATGTGACGGATACGACGGATAGAGTTGCTCAACTTTCTACTTTTTGCGTCCGTTGATCCGTTGACAACTGAATTTGACGAGCAGTCAATTCAATGTGTTCCCACAGCAACAAGGAAAAGCAATGAATTATCAAAATTATGTGCAAAAAAATAATTTTGACACGATTTTGATATTTTGATTTAAATTTTTTTGTTCAATTTGCGGTTTTGGGAATAATTTTTACACTAAACAAATGAGACTGTCAAAGTTTACAACGTATTCTATGGGACGGTTCCATCCGGCAAATACGTTGGCAGCAACGTATGCATTGACGCTGACGGATTGACGGATTCTATGGGTCGGCCCCT
>CAKKXW010000003.1:41141578-41155702 GCA_920937365.1 Sphaerophoria rueppellii | reverse complement strand
AACTACTTAAAAAAAAGGTAAAAATAAAAAGAAAGTAAATTTTATGTATTTTAAATTTTAATTTTTTTAATAAATTCTAATTATTTTTATATATCTCTTTTTTGTATATCTCTTATTTTAACACTACTTTTTGCAATTTTTGGAACATAAAAGTAATCATAAGTATTTAGTTTAAGAATGCATTTTTTTTTTATTTTGTTCTTGTCTGAATCCAACCTACACACTCCACCTATCTAGCTTTATAAACAATATAAAAATTGTTTAAGAATATAAGTAAATAATTATTTCCCCAAATGAAATATTTGCGATTTTAAACGTAAAATGTTAGATGTATTTTAAATGAAAGAAAAATAAAAATGGAAAAAAAATTCATCAAAATCCGAGCTGTTTCTGAGGACTTTCTGAAAAAACGTTTCATTGTCAACACTATAGCTCTGCTTATATTTTCTTCTCTATAACGTGTCCATTTCGTTCTCGAAAAATAACCACACTGATGTCGGACAACATCGTACTTCGTGTAAACGAAAAGCTCATTTTTTTCATACAACCCTGTTGTCCAACCATGTTGGACCATTTAATGTTATGGTACATCGATCCACGTTTTTGGAATATACGTATTTTAAATAATATAAATCGAAAGATTTATCTAAGACTTATTTTATTAAATAACAAAATAAATAACAAAACACAACTTATAAATTATAAATAATTTTTATGCGACGCGTTTCGGAAATATTATTCCATCTTCGGGCGTGTATGGTGTTGACTGTTGTTTGATGCTGATGATGGTGCATTTGTCTCATATTATGCTTTATATTGTTGTTGTTACTGTTTGTTGTTTATTTGTTTTGGTCTTGTTTTATCTCGTGTGTTTTAGTGCAGTGTCATATAATATGTTTGGTTTTAAAATTAGTTTGTCATTTAATAGGTTGTCTTCTTCTGTCTTCTTTGTATATTTCAAACTCTTCTATTGCGTCTAATAGTTTCCCTTTCTTACAATGGTGCATCGGAATTAAATTATTGTCAAAATTGGTGTAATTATGGTTGTTATTAATCAGGTGTAAAGCAAAATTGGATTTTGTGTTTTGTTTTGGTTTATGTTCGTTAAATCTTTCATAGAATGTGCGTCCAGTTTGTCCGATGTAGTATTTGTCACAGTCGTTGCATTTTATTTTGTATACACCTGATGACAATTTTTATTTTTCTGCTGTGTTAATTTTTGTATGTTGTTATTGGTTCTGAATGATATATTTATGTTTAGCTTCTTGAATTGTTGTTGTATGATTTCGGGTAAAATATTAGTGTATTCTATTGATGTGAATTTTGCTTCGTTGTTGGGGTTATTTGTGTTGTTGTTTTTATTGTAGATTTTTCTTTTTCTCTTTTTTATTAGTTTTTCTATTGTTTGGACGTCATAACCATTTTTTGTTGCTATATATTTAATTGTGTCTATTTCGTTTTTGTAGTCTATTGCATCCATGGGAATTGTTAATGCTCTTTGGATAAGTGCGTTGTAGGCTGACATTTTCTGCGTGAAGGGGTGATGTGAATCTCGATGAATCGTAATATCAGTTGTTGTTGGTTTTCTGTATATTTTGAATTTTAACTTGTTTTTGTTTTTTCTTATGTTTATATCCAGGAAGTTTATTTCGTTGTCTATTTCAATTTCTGTGGTGAATTTAATGTTGTTGTTTATGTTATTTATGTAAGTTTTTAATAAATCTATTTGTCTTAATGTGCCATTGAAAATTATGAATGTGTCGTCTACATATCGCGAATATGATGTTATTTTTGATTGGTGAGGGTTAAGTTTTGATAAAATGTATTTGTTTTCAAAATCGTTGAGGTAGATGTCGGCCAATAAGCCACTTAAAGGTGAGCCCATTGCAAGGCCTTCTTCTTGTTTATAAAATTTATTGTTAAATGTGAAATAGTTTTGGTCCAATATTGTGTTTAGTAATGATATTATTTCGTCGATTTGTTGTGTGTTGAGTGTTGCATTTTCTATTAATTTTGTTTTGAGTATTATTATTGTTTCTTGAATTGGTATATTTGTGTACATGTTGGTTATGTCAAACGATATTAATTTGTGTTGTGGTAATATTTTTATATTCTTTATTTTGTCAATGAAATGTGTGGAATTGGTTATGTTGTGGTTGTTTTGTAGTGTTATATTATCTTTAATTAGTTTTTGGAGAGTTTTAGCGACTCTGTAACTTGGTGCTGTTGGGAAGTTGATGAGCGGCCTTATTGGAATATTTGGTTTATGAATTTTGGGTAATCCAGTGAATTGTGGAGCTTTGGCATTGGGTTGTTTTTGTTTTTGTTTGGTGATATTTGTAAATAGGTTGTTGCAATTATTGATAGAGTTGTTGATGATTTTAACATACTTTTTTGTGGGATCAGTTTTTAATGTTTTAATATTGTTATTGTCTATGAAGGATTCTGTTTTTTCAATGTATTCTTGTTGATTCATGATGACTACTGTATTTCCTTTGTCGGCTTTTGTTATGAATGCATTATTGTCTTTTAGTTTATTTTTTATTGATTTTAGGTTTTGGATGTTTTATGCATTCATAACAAAAATCCAATTTTGCTTTAAAACTATTAGACGCAATAGAAGAGTTTGAAATATACAAAGCCTACAAAACAGAAGAAGACAACCTATTAAATGACAAACTAATTTTAAAACCAAACATATTATATGACACTGCACTAAAACACACGAGATAAAACAAGACCAAAACAAATAAACAACAAACAGTAACAACAACAATATAAAGCATAATATGAGACAAATGCACCATCATCAGCATCAAACAACAGTCAACATCATACACGCCCGAAGATGGAATAATATTTCCGAAACGCGTCGCATAAAAATTATTTATAATTTATAAGTTGTGTTTTGTTATTTATTTTGTTATTTAATAAAATAAGTCTTAAATAAATCTTTCGATTTTATATATTTATATAACCACACAACTGGAGACCAAAAACATCAAATATGAATACGTATTTTGTAGGTTTGTCTAAGAATTGTTGCATTTGGCTATAATGGTAGTTAACGAGAGTACTCGGTGATGACGTGTATTTCATAAAATTTCTGTTCCGAACAAAAGTCACTAAGGACTTTTTTCAGACAAAATGGTATGAATTTTCGGAATATCTAATTCGCTTCAAATTTAATTAATTTCAAAAATATTCCAAACCGCTGTGAATTACATTGAATCGAGTTTATTAACAGCTAAGACCTAAGAACAAGTGAAACAGATAGGATGCCCGACAACTAAAATTGAATTTAAAAAATGCTCGGTGTGGAGCAAAATTGAAAGATTTTTATTATTCGAAAGTTACGTGATTAATAAAAGTAACCCATCATTACTTTGGAACATAAGGGATCATCACTCCACTGATGGTCGTTTTTTTAATTGTTGTTGAGGCCCTCCCTGATTGCTTTTAAATTCACCCTTAGGATGGGTTTGGGTTAGTTTATATGTAGAACTGGATGTGATATTAAGCACTCCATGTTTCATGAGATCATCACACAAGTATTTTTTAATTAACGCAAATCCCAAATTCTACACGAAACAAGAGTACAATTTGGTATTTGCCTTTAAGCTCTTATTTAAAATTCATTAGTCCTTTTTCTTTTTGTTGGATGAGTGGTCAGCAGCGATGTTGGACTTTCCCCTTCACAGTAGGAAAACGGAAAACAGAGTGCGAGTGTGGAATGACGAATGTGTGAAAAGGATTCGATAATGATGTATGATGTTATAAATCTGGGGACACGAAAGGTTCCTTGATTGCTTTTCAACTTAAAATTGAATCGAAGTATGAAACACTTTGAGAAATAAGTCAAGTCTATAAGTTAACCTGAAATAATCGATAAAAGGTTCAATCTTCAAAAAAGACCATCGCTAATGCGCTTCGTGGTCTCGCATTGTTGGACATTATGACTTCACAAGCCAACAAACAGCAATAAAATCTGAAACAAATGCCAATCCGAAAACCAAATCTTCAATTCAACGCAATCCAAAAGTACTGTTTTTAATTATTCTATGCTCGAACGATTATTTTCGAAGACGCTTCCGGGCAACGCAATCAACGCATATAGTCCGTTTTTGTTAACTGCGCCGTGTTACCTTCAGTCATTAACTTTTATGTTTATAGCCTTCATTTTGTGGACCGTTTTTGGTCGATGACAATTAGATGCCAGAAGATGAGGAAAAAGCCGCTGCTCATTCGTTTCACAAGAATTAATTATACCGTACATTAAAGAGCATAAAATTCAGGCCATCATACCAACGGAAATGCTCGTCGCATCGCATTTCCTTGTTGTAAGCTAAATAACCCCCTGGGAAAGGGACTTTTCTACATACGACGACTTGAGCATCAAAAAAGGATGTCAGTTTAGAACAAGGGTTGATGGCTCGACATAAGAACCACGGACATTTTCGAAAATAATAATCATAATAATAATTCATATTGTAATCCGTTTTCAAACGAAACGAAACAACGCGGAGCTGACGGCACGGGACCACACGGGACTGTGTTGAATGGAGCTCGACAACTGCCATTGTCATAATTGGAAGCTGTTACCTTTTCGGTGAAATTAAGTTGCCATGGGTCCTGTGGGGTTAACCTAACGGGAATTGATATCATATTTGCATGTGAGGCACATACACGAAACTCAATAGTTTGGTCTTTGAACTACAACATGACCCCTTAAACTATCTTTAAATGGGGGTTGGGGGTAATGTTAGCGACGATCGCCAATGTCGACGCATAACTTACGGTCACATATGCATAAGACGACCATAGCAGGCTTTAATGGTTCATTGAATCTTTCTTAGATTACATCGTTACATTAAAAGTGTTACGTTTGGACTATTTAAGAGATTGCGGAAAACGAGGTGCTTGAGGGCTTTGAATTTTAAGGAAATTGGCTATTTGAAGGCAACTATCTCGATTTTGGGGATAAATCTAATGATGGTAGCGTAATTTTGAATTGCTCTTTTGCCATAAATATTTTTGTTTGATGTTCGTTACAACTGCGGGCTTATGGAGGTTATACCTGATTTTGATTGCTAACACATGTGGCATTCGAAAGATATTCGGAAGGAACCGTTATAGCTTAAATTGTCTTAAAAAGTAATTATCTTCGAAGACTGTTGTTTTTGAGATGTTTATGACTTTTGGGACCGTAAGAAGGGTTTCTTTTCCTAGTTTATATTGTTCGCCATAATCATCCGAGGTGGCAATGATTCAGTCTGATGAAATTGTGTATTGACGAACAGAGAACCGCGGTTTTATATTGTTCAATGAAGACTTAACGCTCTGAATTGAAAATAAATGTCCAGAAATGCAAGACAATTCTATTGCGGACCGCATTGGTTTTAAGTATTAGAATTCCTATGACCAGGGTACCTGTTCAATATCCCTGGTACCCGTGTGAAAAATATGTTGAGGTACCTGGTTACTCGGAATAAAAACAATGATTCCCAAACAGTCAACTTATAAGAACCGAGGTAAGCGTACTGGAAACCGTAAATGTTTCAGGGACCGCGGTATCTGATAATGTGTTGGGTACTGCTACGCTGTACGATCTCTGGATGTCCGGCTACTCGGGTAAAACCTGATAATTTGGGTACTCAGGTCTTATGATTATTTTCCGGTCGAAATCAAAAGCTCGAATTCAAATTGGCGCAAACTAGTCATCATTTGGACTCAAGGGCAGCGTTACCAATTTACTCCTTTCGAAGTAGATCTACTGCAATTTAAAAAAAAAGTGAAAATATGCTTATTACTTCGCACCATCGCCAATTTCTTAAAATCTAGTTCACTCAGAAATAACGATTTACTCATTAAGTACGTACAGCCAGGCGTTCAATGTATTTGTACTTCACAGTTTACAAATACGGGCCGTTTTTGTGAAAGCAAAAGCAAAAAAAATTGTGAAAATTCCTTCCGGTTCCGGTACATTCTATGTTTGAAGTAAATATGAATTATATGTTGTTGGTATAATTTATGTTATATTGGAGTTTGTATTACATGCAGCTAATGTATCATTACAACACAAATAAGAAAAAAACTGGGCCTCAAACAAAAGTCTCCGCCAGCCAACTGGGTCCCTAGCTTACTGTCTCCAGTTTTGCATTCCAAGTTGATTTTGGTCCTCTTCCTCTTGAGTGCACCGTCTGAGTCCCTGGACCTTGACAGTTTTGGCTAAGTCCGTGCAGTAGTACAACCCGTACAGCACGCTGCTGGGTTATCAATCTATATCAAATGGTAGGGGCTAACTTGAAGAAAAGGAATGTTCCTCGCGAAACAGCCTAAGGCGCTTTCATTCCGTTTTGTCAGGGTATATGTTTCTGTCCAAGGAAACAGCGACTAGCAAGAGTTATTCTTCGTCTTCGTCTTCGTCTTCGCCTCGCTGGTGTTATTTCTGGTGTCACTAGCGAAGCCTGGGTAGACAAAAACTCCTGTACGAGCTCGAAGTGACATTCTGTCCGAGCCGTCGGACTTCGTTTTGCCCTAATTAATGTCTCAAATCTCATTAATGTCACGCAATTTGTTGGTCCCATTATGTCAATATCATCGGCGTACGTGAGAAGTTGAACAGACTTTTGGAAAATAGTACCTCCTATGATGACTATCTTCTCAAGGACGATAATAAAAAAATCGGCTTGCCTGAATCTTATTTTCACATCGAATGATGGAATGATTCCTTGAGCTCGGTGCCAACCTTGATGGAGCGGCGGTGTGAGTTCTTCATCGTCATTTCACACAAGCGAACTCGCTTGCGGAACCATTATTGGCTTAGCCTTATACATTTCGAGTTCATTCCTGTAGATGCTGCCATACGACGCTTTTAAATCCATAAAATGGTGGTGTAGGTGTCGATTTGGAGTTCATTGGTATGTCCAGGATCTGTCGCAATGTTAAAATTGGGTCCATGGTCAATTTTCCTACTCTGAAGTCACATTGATAAGGACCAATCATATCGTTGACAAAAGACTTCAGAAGTTCACATATTACGGGAGAGACGATCTTTTTAGTGATGTTAAAGAGGCTGATGCCTGTATTGTTAATCCCTCACGTTTCATCCTTTATACTTACCTACTTACTAACTTATCCGGCTCACAATGCATGAAGGATCTCAGCCTGAGATATTGCAGCCTTCTATCGTGTACGGTCCCTCGCATGCACTCTCCAGTCGCCGTAACCAAGCGCTCTGGCATCCGCAGTCATTTGGTCCTTGAACCGTAGGTTCGGTGTTTCTTGCCGTCTCGAACCTGTTAGCTGGGATGAGAAGAAGTAGTCGTCTGTTCTTGACCCTCGGACCACATCCACATCTTCTTCCTTCATCCGCCATTGTCGCATACGGGACCAAAAATCAAGAATATTTATTTCGAAAGTGCCCAGTATCAATTCCCCTTCTTCACTTATCGTCTAGCACTGAGCGCTATAGAGTAGGACTGGTAAAATCAGGGTTTTGTATAGCAGACACTTTGTTTTTCGAGTGAAGAGTTTTGAACCCAGTTGTTTTGCCAAACCGAAGCAACAACGGTTCGCTAGGGTAATTCTTCTTCGGATCTTCACTAAGGTGTCGTTGTTTGTTCCAAGGCAGTTGAACTCCTAAACTACCTTGAAATTGCTGCTAGCAACACTGACGTTTTGTCCTAGGCGTTGGACAGATGTTGCATTGCAATTACTGGATCGCAGTAATGCCTGCCTTTTAATGCGTGACGAGAGATTCAAGTTTTTGAGTTGCACCTGGAGTGTAGAGTGTTCTTGCATTCCAGGTACAAGCTCTCAATGCATAGTCCGCTGCCGTTCCGGGTCTGGTTACCATAAGAGGGTGGTCATTATCCGAGGCTACTATCTCTCTCATAACTTCTGAGGTTTTTTTTTTTACTGTGGAGGGGTTGCTAGTCCCTTGTACTAACCTCTACTGTTCTACTGTTAGGCCGTTGGTTAAGTGCTCCTCTTTCTCCGTTTTCGCAAGTTATATCTAGTGATATAACCAGTACCCGATGGTTACCACTTGGAGGTAAATTAAGCACTTGGTGTGTAGGAAAAGATACAGCAAATCCCCCAGATCCTACAACACCCAACTCACCCTTTTACTTTTTACCACTTCTTTAATGGAAGCGTGAAATAGTCAATATCTGTAGGTACAAAGACTAAACCTTAGCCGCTTAAGGGTCTGTATTTCCCGTTTCATTGCAATACTCAGGTATTCAAAACTAATTTAAGTCGGATCTCACTATTGGGTCCTTGACATAAATATGTAGTTACCAACAATCTCTTGATGGTGCGCTTCTGTTCATGTTCACTATATTTTTGTAGATTTTGAAAGGTACGGTTTTTCTTTTGTATCACTTGGTTCTCTTCAATTTGCATAATCAAAAATAGTTACTGATATTCCATGACTTATTTCATTAGCTTCAAGATTTATCACCGCTTCGGACAATCCTTTCAAATTCAACTTCCTGACTTGTCATCCCCCTTACTCTTCCAAAAAAATCTGCCTCCTAGTTCTGAATCTCTTAAGAACATCCGGCATATCCCAAACAACTTTCAACACAAAAGATTTGTTTGCTTGCAACAAACAAAATCAAACCCTACTGCTAGGTTTTCTTACACAAAACACAGCAACATGGCAAGGATATAAATTTTCAAAGGATTTGCCTTTTCACCCCTTTTATTTGAATTGGAAAACCTCAAGACACTGGGCTTAAGAAAGGCGGCTGTTTTCCCAAGCCACTAAATAAAGAGTCGAATAACAACTAACAAAACAAAACAACGCAACGGTCGAGCAACAGCCACCAAAAACCGCCCACGACAACACACTCGTTTCTTTTCTTTTTCTGATGTTGTTGATTTATTTCTTCAGTTTTATTTTTTAATTTACGACCGCTCTTTCTGTGGCCAAAGCAACGGGGGATGGCTTGTCGGTGGTGTTTAAATGAAGACGATAACGCCCCTCGAAGAATGCAGAAGACAATTCAACAAATTTCTTCTTCTTTACATGAAAAATAATTGGTCGAAAACCATCGGATGCTAACTTTTTCTTGTCTTCTTCTCTGCCCAACACTTTGCTGGTCAAGGTCTTACCCCAATCCTTTGTTATCTTAACAGCAATCCTATCAAAGCAATCAGATGTTTCACTTAACTTAATGAGTTTGAGTAATTAGACGGAACATGTTGGGTGTGTTTTGTATGAGTTCGGTATCCTTATCTCCTTTTATAGGACATTGGCGATATTTATTGCTTCATGTCATATTTTTTGTGCGGTGATGAAAAATTGCAGAAATTTGATAAAATTTACGACTGGAACAACACATTCCGATGTGGGCAGCAAATCTGACAAATGATGGTCTGAAAGTATTGGTCAATCTGCAGAAACTTCTTTGGATTCAAACCACAATTGCTCGAATGCTAACGGGTTTGAATAATTTCTGGTCGAAAGTATTTAAATTGGATTCATTTCTAAAGTGAGGTTCTGAATATGAGGGTTCACGTCTTTTGAAACTGTGTCAGTTAATAAAAAACAACTTCGGATTGTCATTCGTACACGGTACACGTCATAACTTCAGGGAGAATGGATTTTATGACATTTATATTTCGGTTCCTTTGCTTACATTTGCATTTTTGCAAAATTATACTTCTCCCCGTTCATTCTTCTCCCCGTTTTTTTTTTTTTATGAGTATCAGCTACATGCGAAAGCCTTAACCGTAATTTTTTGACATTCGACACCAAGTTCGTAAAAAAACCTGCAGCTGACATTTAAAGCTGACACGAGTAACAATGCGCTTTAGAATTGATGCGAATTCTGTGATATGATGAGCAAATAAAAATGGATATAAAAATGAAACAATAAAAAAAGAACTCAAAGTGCAGATCGCAGCGTTTTTTATCAATAAACCCTAAAGGAAATTGTTTTTACTGCTTAATAATAAAGATAGCTTAATCTGTATTTGAGGGGCACACTGCCAATTTTTTTACAAAGGATATCGACAGGAGCATGGTGCGTATCTTAAGATGAAGGTCTATACAAAAATTTGCACACATGAACAGTTCTCAAATTTAAAATGTGTTCTTTGAAATGTGGGACAGTAAATTTTTCGATTTTAGTTTTAATTTAATTAAAATTTAAATATTAACTAGCTGACCCGGTAGACGTTGTTTTGTCCTCAGATTTATTTTTCTAGAGAATCAATTGATTGTGATTGTATTTGAATTGAGGTTAATGCTTATCAACGTGTATCCATGCGTGCATATTCGCGGCCGAAAAAATGTATTTGCTTCGTTTTGCATTGACAGCAATAAGCCCACTTTCAAATAAATTTGATAGTTGATTATTGACTTTAAATATTGAATTGAATTTTTGACCATAATATAGTTTTACTAGCAGACATCGCGAACTTCATCTCGTCTCCCTTCAGATAAACTCCAAATTAATAATGTAACACAATATTTTTAAAAATGTTATATGATTTATTTGAATTCAATTGATGAGTTTGATGGCCTATGGCCTGTGGCCTATGAGTTCTTTCTTTTAAATTTCATCTTCTATATTTGGCTTTGATAAATGTTCAAATTCATTCAATGGTTTTCAGTTTCATATCATACACTTACTTTTGTATAAGTTATCCCCCACCTCAGGTTACGGCCTTCAACTAAGACTCTACTTTGGTTGTAAAAATGGCTCAGTAATAGCATCGATCGATTTAAACAATATCTGTTTTCCACTCAATGACTGTTGTATTTTGTCTATAGCGTCGATATTGATATTTTTCGCAGCTAAAATAGCCCGTAAAAATTACCTATGTTTATGAATAATAGAGTGGCGCGACAGCTCTTGATGAGCCAAGGCCTAAGTGGCTAACTCTCATCAACAATTCTCTGGGTGCGTGTGAAGAATTGAGGGGACCTACAATTTAACGCCGATTCCGAACGGCAAAGTTGAGAAGCACTTTTTCATGACAGATGATACTCTTGGAAGTTTTGTCAGTTCTTCGCAAGAGGCAGTACCCGTGAAAGATGAAATAAAAACTTTGGGCACGAGTAGGACTCGAACCCACGATGTTCTGCTTAGCAGCCAACGAACCTAACCACTAAGCTACGGACACTGACACTATGTTTATGATAAGACAATGTTTACCGGGTCAGCTAGAAGGATAAAATGCATCATACAGCCGTCTCCTGCTTCTAAACTCACTCTCTATTAATTGTGAGCCAAATTGGTTCAACGATTCGTAGAAATTATTGATAAAGTGAGATAATAAGGTTATAGAATAGCCGTCCCTTGGTTCCAAGCTTCCACCCATAAATTTGAGACCAATCAGTTCAGCCGTGCTTATATTTAAGACCACACAACGTTTACCGGGTCAGCTAATATAATATAAGCATCCTAGAGCCGTCTCTTGGTTCTAAGCTCGCCTCATCAATTTATAGCCAAATCGGTTCTTAGAAATTACTTATATGGCAAAACAACGTTTTACGGGTCAGCTTGTAGGACAAGAAAGTGTGTTTTAGCCGTCTCCTTATTCTTACTACAAATCGATGAATTTTGAACAACATCGGGAAACCAGTTCGTAGAAATTATTTACCGGGCCTGCCAGTATAGCTGATTTTTAAATCTTAACCAGTTCCCAAAACGCAAACAAGAAAAGATCATTTAATTCCGTCTAGCCGTAAGTGACATAGGTACAGCCGTTCTTAGAAATTACTTACATGGTAAAATAATGTTTCCTGGGTCAGCTAATAAGATTAAAATTATTCCTGTTAGCTGTTTCCAGGTTCTAAGCTAACTGCCCACCAATTTGAAGCCAAATCAGTTCTTAGAACAACAACGTTTACCATGTCTGCAAGTGCAATAAAAAGTATTATACATACACAAAGTGATTGAAATGAACGATTGCATACTAAAACATTCATTCAAGCCGATCCAGTTTTGTAGTTGCAGTATAGACAACGACACCATCGCCACATACTGGGCTGATTTGTGAATCCAAACCATACCTAACTAATTCTGTTGCTCCCTATATGATGTCATTTTGACACATGATTGAAAGGCTCAATTGATTTCAGGAAAAATATGGATCCGTCCCAAACACTAAACTTTTTAACGGTTCATGCAATGCATCAATTACAGGTAGTTTCACCTTTCTCGATGCACAACACATCACGGCTGATGGCTCCATTTTGAACTACAATGCAGGCATTCCTTGTCTATAGCACCAATTATGAATTTTGAATGAGCATAATATTCAGCATCGGGCTCATGCTCATAGTCAAATGCTTGACGCATTGCCCCCTTTCGTTGGCGTTGTTGTTCATTTACCTATTCTCAGTCTTTTAAATGTAAATTCGGGCTCGTGCATCTTCTGATACTACTTGATGCAATTGCGCCATGCTGTCAGGTGCATCAGTATTGTCTTCCTGGATTTATTCTGCGTTTCGATCAGATCCTGCATTCTGCATGGTTGTACCGTTGCGTGTTTTATGTCCAAAATAAACCCTTTGTAAACGTCACTACTGCGATCAATTTAGAAACAATGATAAATCGACGAAATTTTCACAGAAACTGAGAGAGAAGGGGTTAGTGTTAGGACGGAAGGTAAAAATTTAGGACTTAATTCACACATTTTTTTTTTCTTTTTGGTGATCCACCCTTAACACATGGGAGTATTAGTATTAGTTTTAAAACTATTGCCAGACGTACTGAACATATGTCCGAATACGGCGTTTCTAAGGAGTATATAGACCGAAACTGTGGCACATGATTTTTGTTTATAAGGGGAAAGAGAAGAGATAGAGATTCAATTTCAATTTAAATTAAAGTTTGCATTTTATCTCAGTTTTAAGCTTAAGTAACATTTTAATTTTGATTCTTATTTACAAACTTCGTACTGCCTCAATCGATATAAAAAGACCTACACTTTTGTAGCCCGCTACCCTACCAACTGCTATCTTCTACCCGCATCCCCACTACCGTCTACCCGCAACCCCTTCATACCCAGTTACCCGCTATCCGCTTCCCAATACTTCTACACGCTACCCGCTTAACCGGTAATCGCTTCCCGTTATACCCAGCTACATTGTTACCAAGCACCCAACATCTTATTACCCAACATTTCTACACGCTACCCTCTACACCAGTAATCGCTACCAACTACCCGCTACCCACTACCCCGCTTTACCACTACCCGGTACCCTGGGCAAATTTCATGGCGTTGTACAAAATACCTACTTCAAAGCCATCTACGCCACTACCCAAACATACCCAAGTATTTAGTGCCACTGTAACAAAAGTAGTGAGTCCTCAACGGATTGGGTTGAAATATATAAACCACACCATAAAAAATAATAAAAAAAAATTGTCAACAAAAAAAAAAAAAATTGGGTGAACCACCCTTAACCTACTGAATATACTTATGAAATTTTATCAAAATCAGTCAAGCCGTTTGAGAGGAGTATACACTAAAACTGTGACACAAGAGTTTTATAAATTATAGATTTAATTAAAATTCCTTTTTTAATTTTAATTCCAATTTAGATCGAAAGGTGGTGCTCCCGCCAGCCAGGTCGGTCCCTAGCTAGCTCTCTCCAGTTTTGCACACCACGTTGATTGAGATCCGCTTCCATTTGTGTGCCCCACCTGAGGCGCAGTCTTCCCCTCCTTCTACATCCCAAAGGAATAGTGACGAAGGCACTCCGCTCTTAATGACCAAGCCATCTGAGTCTCTGGACCTTGACGCTTCTGGCTAGGTCCAAGTCGTAAGGATCGCTGTTGTATCTTTTTCTCCATTTCCCATCAATGCACAAAGAGCCAAAGATGATCCAAGGAACTTTCCTCTCGAAATAGTCTAAGGCACATTCATCCGATTTTCAAGGTCCATGCTTCCGCAATATACATCAGGATTGGGATGATGAGGTTGTTGTACAGTTTTACCTTAGTTGCTCGAGAGAGGGCTTTTGCACTCAATTGCTTTCTTAGCCAACAAAAAACAGCGATTAGCTGAGTTATTCTTCGTCTGATCTCTGTGCTGGTGTTTATGTAGCGTGTTGAAAATTAAGCAATCTGACAACACTATTTTTCTGTTTGATTT
>CAKKXW010000003.1:41109017-41122976 GCA_920937365.1 Sphaerophoria rueppellii | reverse complement strand
ATCTATGTTAGGACAAACTCTAAGGTTCAGAAGCCAGCAGAACGAGATACGTCCCAAAAGGAATGTATGATACAAAGCATCAACTATCTCATGTCGAATAGTGAAATAGGAGGCTTTTTCAATGAGGTATGCGAGTATTTGCCTCTGTTGATTAAACAAAACTGAAACATTGTGTCTTACAAAAATGAGCTTTAGTACTTTTCGAACATAAAAAAGCTCTTCTTTCGAAATATAAGTTCTACTACTTCAATCATCGGACCCCGAGAGTTGCCATCTCTCGGTGTTCGATACAGTAATAGTTAGCGTCGGCGGCAGTTTAGAAAAACTGGTAACTTTGTTACAAAGTCAAAACAAATTAGTTGTCTCCGTTTATGAGCGTATGGAGTAACTTTTTCGGAGGATAAAGTGATAAGCTGTACTCTATCAACTACGAAACATAGTATGTAAGGAAAACCCTGCATAGAGCAAGACGACCGAAGACTTGGAATCTCAAACAGGATTGTATCTATCGGCCTTCGATTAATACAGGGCATAGGAGAAGAAGTTGCTGCAGGCCCTGGAAGTTAAGAACTGAAAAGAAAGACTGAACAGATTCTACAAAGATGAAGGAGTGTCTGCATAGTCTCGGTCTCGGGCTATATAAATTTGGAAACGGCAAAGTAAGTGGTCGTCGAACCTTACATTTTGAAGATGTGACGATCTTAAACGGAAAAAGAGATGGGCGCCGAAAAGCAAATGGTGTAGAGAAGTGGATTCTTAATCTTCAGTAGGAAAAAGTTGGAAATCGCGGAATAAAATCTGTGAACACTTAACACAATGTAGAGTAGACCAATTATTATTTTTGATTTTCAAACATAATACAAAGTTTACAAACAGTTTTCAGTTGTCCATTCCACTATTATAGTAACAACTCAGTCAACTGGTACTATTATGTTTTATTTTCCATTTTATACTCTAGACCAGAGAAGTTAAAAGTCGAAATTAGAAAAGAGAGAAAATGAAGTTTTAACCTTACTACATTTTCTTAAAAACTTAAACACTTAAACTTAAATTTGATTGTTTGCATTTTCCCGACAAATTTTGCGTCCATAGTAAAATGTTCCGGAAGGACAGAAAAAATCAACTCTCAAATACCTTTAATTTCTTATTATCTTTAATATGTCTTAGTCTTAGCGCGTCCCTTTGCTAACTCCCCAAGCACTCAACCTCAAACTCAAGATAAGAATGCAATCATCCTAAGTTCTACAAACCCGATTAGACCTGAATCCTTTTATTAGACTTATTGCCAATTAAGTTAGACACAAGAAGCACACTCTCTCTCTCCTCTCAGATAAGATCCCATTTTCAAAATTTACAATTTCTTACACGAAAATCTGGACACCCATAAACGTTAGGTATCCCAAAAGGATTTTATGTTAAATATTTTGGGCATCCTTATTCTCAATGCGATGCTGCTTCCAAGATGTTAATTTTTCTGAGGGGTGAGCAAGGGAGATAAATAAATACTCATTCCTTAATCTACTTGTTAATTTATATCTTTTTGGAGGGATTAAAAATCCACTTGGCGAGCTGTTTTCAAGGAGAACATAGCTATTTTTGAAAACAAAAAGGTGAAACCGTGGTTGGAGGATGCGTGCGCTCAATTGGAATGCAAAATCGGTCCGAGAGAGTCTACTTTCGCCGAAAAAAAAATAACAAAAAATTTAATTACAAATTCCCATCGTTAACAAGATTTAACATTACCAAGCAAGGAAGATAGAAGTGGAGCTACTTAATTAATACGCAGACCGTTATGGAATGAGTAAGATGTTCGTTAATTTTATAAAAGATCCTTGCGTTAGAAAAGGAGCTGGAGCAGCTGAAATTACGACAAAAATATGCAAAATGACGATAGATATCGCGTAGTTTTAACTTAACATAAATTTGCTTAAGTGTGTTAATGAGATTTATTTTTGGGTGTACCTAGTAGTTGAGAAACTTAGATGGAGAGGGCTAAGAAAGATATTTACGAGTCGGGAACTTTAGAACCAGAAAAGCAGTCTGATTTAACATGAGAGCAAAACAGTCGTTTTCCAATTTGGTTGTTGATGTATTCCTTAGTTCCGCCTTCGTTAAAGACAATGCATGCAGGAGAGCAGGAGCATTGAGCGTTCTTTTATGTGCCTCCAAGTTACTTGTTTTGTATTCAGTTTTCAGAAATGCAATCACACTAGCACTTTTTATTTTCCTCGTCGCACCCAAACAACTAAAAACTTGCCATATTACCCATATAAACATCAACTGTATGTGTACTATCAAGAAACCGAAACTCATTTGCTATGCATGAAACACTCTCACTTTATGCGACGCCAAAACGAGTTAACCGCAGTTAAGCTGTTAAGCTTTCACGACCAGTATAATCGTACATCTTGGAAAACTGCTAGACAATTTAAGACATAATGGGATTTTTTCTGCCTCCGGATCGTTATCCTCCTAACTCTGATCAAGACCAATTTGCAAGTATAGCAAAGGCAAAGACAACACACACAACCATTAGAATCAGCTTCCTACAGGATTATAATACTATTGGAGACGCAATAAAGTTCATTTTTACAACTAAAAGAGCATTGCATGCAATGGCAAATTGTGTGCCATTGCCACGTCCAATTCGTTTAAATGAAATTAACATTCATGTGTTTGGGTGTTTGATCATGCGTTGTTGAATTTAGATATGATATTTGTTTAATTGGGCTTTAATGATCTATTTCCTTGATGCAATTAATATAGAAACTAATTCATCTTTTTGTTACCCGACGTTTCGCTGGCTATTTTCCAGCTTCTTCAAGGGATTTTTCGAATTTATTAGCTGAAGATTTAAAGATTTATTTATCTTTTTATTTGTGTTATTTATTTATTTATTCAACATATAACTTTAACGTATAATGCAATAGCACAGTAAATGTAAAAGTAAGCAAATAACAATACAAATAGATCTTCACATTGTAATATATATTTTAAATCTTCAGCTAATAAATTCGAAAAATCCCTTGAAGAAGCTGGAAAATAGCCAGCGAAACGTCGGGTAACAAAAAGATGAATTAGTTTCTATATTAATTGCATCAAGGAAATAGATCATTAAAGCCCAATTAAACAAATATCATATCGAAATTAACATTCGTTGAGGCGAACTGCAAACGACTATCAAAAAGGAGTCTACAAGGAGCAAAGGAGTTGGAAACAGTCAAACTAGTTATGTTCAATGCGCGTTAACTTTCTTTTAATCTGTGGTCAATTTTGAGGGTGAAAACGCCAAAGGGTAAGTGATGCCAGTCCTGATAGTTTTGTTTCTGGAACGTATACGGTAATTTGAAATGTTGAAACGAATGCAATGTAACTCTTTTGAGGACTGGTGTTTGCAGTTTAAGTTCCAAGGAGCGATGATTGCTTCTGTTTGCCACTAAGCGAAAAAGAACATTTACAAATGACGAGGACCTTCAGTTGAAACAATACAAGGTTTTTATCTTGAAGAAAAAGACGATACTTTTAAGGAAAACACATACAATGAAAAGTGTCATGGGACAAATCTTCTTTCGCAATCGTGCTGTGGCGAGAGTCCTTAAAGATCTCAATATACATGTATCCGTTAATCAGAATGGTATCCCCGCTATTATTCTGGCAAGACCCTTGCGTAAGCTTTTTCATCTATCCTAATCTTCTGCGCTCGTTCCGAGTAGTTGGAAAACAGCATTAGTCCAGCCTATCCAAAAAAAAAAAACGAATTTTCTTCTCTTGATATTTTAAAGGCATTTTAAAAATGCTTGTTCTCCCAATCGTATCAATGAAACCGAACATCTCGAAATTCCCGGTATGTGCATCACCGCGTCTTGTAGAAAGAGCACAGAGCAGATATGTAGGCGATGTCACTAAATATGCCGCAAGATGACTGAGGTTTTTGAGGCGTTGCAAGAAATTGTTCTCTTGTCTGATCCGGCTACCATAAGACTTGTATCCGTCAAAAGCTTGAGAACAACTCCCGTCGGGTATACAAAAAAGAGCTCTAAGAATGATTGGTGATAGGGACATCACTGACTAATTCATTTCGTTATATCACCGTCGTAACATTCCGTCTTTCTCTCTGTTCTTTTGTTACGTACTTCTATACGGTAAGTGAAATAGCCAGTGGCATTCCTCCCCTTAAACAATTCACCCGAAATACTCGTGCTTCTAGAAATGGCCACTAGCTTACGAATTTTCGCAAATGGTCATCATTGGGCCTCATGGGCACTTGGGCAATGATTAACGAGCAAAAGTGAAATGAAGCACTCGTCTTGAACCCAGAGTGCAGGTTATTTGCTACATGGATCGTCCTCATATGGCTTATGATCTTTTGTGGTTACCCAGTGTGATTCAATGTTGCCCATCTAAAATGGAGAAGATAAGGTTTTTCGTGA
Organism: Sphaerophoria rueppellii; assembly: GCA_920937365.1. Lineage (NCBI taxonomy): Eukaryota > Metazoa > Arthropoda > Insecta > Diptera > Syrphidae > Sphaerophoria > Sphaerophoria rueppellii. Next base: position 41,118,546 of record CAKKXW010000003.1, on the reverse strand, counting down.
AGCTGTGTTTTCGGAGAGTCTCGGATCGTATCAGATGCAAGAGGGTTCTTACTTTTCTTGCGACGACGTTGGAGAACCATACTCTTTTCTTACTGAGTTTCTTGAGAATCTGTCGTCCAAATTTAAGAAGTTTTGAATTTCAGATAATTCTTTCAAATATGCCTTGCAACTTTTTGTTCTTGTTTTTGTTGGTGATTTTGCTAAAAAAAAAAGAATTTGAAACACGGAACACCCCTGTCCATTAGCCACTAACCGAATTACATATATGTCCAACCTCAAAAAAGCCCTCAGGCTAGTCAATTTTAAATTTGAAACATGTTAAGGTGTCCGCAACATTTGTCCATTCCCAATAGACTGCAAAAAATGTTTCCCCTTCCTTAAACACACAAAAAAGAACATTCAATCCTCGGGTGTTTTGCACATAACCTACTCTCGTTGAAGTGACAAAATCTATCACCTCCTTTTTTCACGCCAACTGCTGGTCTACATTTTTCCAATTTAAAAAAAAAAAGAAAAATCTATTAAATTTCACCTCACCCTATTTTCCATCACGTAAGGCAGTAACTTTCCACCAATTGTGGACAGGGAGGGAGACACACATCAACGCATTATAACTGTCCACGTCCAACCCAATTTTCATTTCAATTTTTCAATAATCACAGCAAAAGGACCTTCTTCGGTTTTTTTTTTATTTTTTTGGTTTGTTGAATCTTTTCAAAAATTACAAACACCCCAAGGACTTAATATTGTTAAATTTAGTTTTTTGTTTGTTCACAATGTGCCCGTTGCAAGTGAGGGTCTCACATGTGCCCTTTTTGATTGTCAAGCAAAAAAATGTTTGCTTCGGTCATCCTGTCTTTTTCTCGATTGTCCCTTTTTGAAAGAAAATTATGTCATCCGACAATCAACATGTCAATGTGGTTTTGAGAAGATGCCATCATATACGTATTCGATCGGCAGGAAGGACATTCATTTCTGACCAGCAGCCTTTGAAGAAGTTAAATAAAAATTCAGTGGAATGGGTAGAATGGCTTGACGGGCGTTTGCCCTGTTTGATCTTTGGCTCAACATGTAGCACATCATCACATCATGTTATCAATTTTCAGAATTGACATTGTGCGTGCGTGTTTGGGTTTTTTGTTCGGCTGTTGACATTTCGGTCCATCTTCGTAATGGATGAAAAATTGGAAGACAAGGGAAGGAAACAATTTGATTTCCGGCCGTTTCATCACCGAAAACAATTTTATGGTGAAGAAAACGTTTCGGTTTTTGAGTGTTTACACGAATTGCCACATAAAAGGAATGAAAGTACTTGGAATTGTTTATTTGTCTCCTTTGTGTCATTAATTACGATGATGGAGAAATTTAAGTGTTTATTATGTGATTGAAATGTTTAAAATTATTTGTATGGGTTTTTGTGTGGTTTGATTTTTCTATTTTTAATAGAATAATGTTTCGTTGAAAATGATTATTTACCACACACCGAGAACTTAAAAATCACAAAAATCCGAAAATTCAAATAACAAAAACCCTAAAAACTTGGAGAATCCACCAATCTGTAAGCCATATACTTGAAAATCCAAAAACTCGAAATTGATAACATGATGAACTAACAAACTCAACCGCCCAAAACCCCAAATACCCAGAAATCTGAAATCTTAAGGACCAAAAAACCTTCAGCAAAAAAATTCAAAATTAAAAACCCAAGAACAGAGACACCTGAAATCCAAAAATCAAAAAACCCGAAAACTCGAAACCCAATAACCCCTAAAATACAAATTTTCGAAAACCTTATATACCGAAAACACACACCGTTGTTGACTTAGGCCTCAACAGTCTCCGCCAGCCACCTCGGTTTAGGGACTCGCTGTCTCCAGTTATGCTCTCCAAGTTGATTGGGGTCCTCTTCCACCTCTTCTTACGTCCCTCGGCAATAATGTCGAAGGCTTTCCGGGCCGGAGTATTGGTGTCCATCCGCTCTAAATGACCGAGCCATCTGAGTCAATGGACCTTGACCCTTCTCAATATCGTTGTACACCCCGTAAAGTTCGCTGTTATATCTTCTTCGCAATTCACCTTCAATGCACACGGGGCCAAAGATAACCCGAAGAACTTTCCTCTCGAAACAGCCTAAGGCACTTTCATCCGATTTTGTCAAGGTCCATGCTTCTACACCATACAGCAGGACTGCGATGATGAGGGTGTTGTACAGTTTTATCGTAGTTGCTCACGAGAGGGCTTTTCCATTCATTCTTAGCCCAAAGAAACAGCGATTATCAAGAGTTATTCTTGGTCTTATCTCGGCACTGGTGTTATTTCCTGTGTTAATAAAGGTAGACAAACTCCTCTACTACCTGGAAGTAAGAAGCGGCTATTGTGACGTTCTGCGCGAGCCGTCGGTGTTGGGTGTCTTTATTCGAAGACAGCATATACTTCGTTTTTTCCAGAAAAACTCGAAACCAAGGAAACCAAAATTCAAGAGCCCTAAGCAAGCCCCAAAATCCAAGAATCCGAGAGCGCCAAAACCCGAATATCCAAGACCCCTAAAACCCAACAACTCCAAAACCCAAAAATTCAAAAGTAAAAAAGCCCGACTACTTAAAAAACTCAAAATTCAAATAGCCAAATCTTGAAAACCGAAAAACCCGACACTTCAAAATTGAAAACCCGAGAAACCTTAACCTTAAGAGCCCAAAAACCCAAAAAGCGGACTACCCGAAAAATCGTGAAAACTCAACAACAGGGAACTTAAGAAATCGGAAAACCCTTAAACCCAAAAACTCGAAATCCACAAACACCCACACCCAAAAACTTTAAACCCGGGACTCGAAAATCCGAAAACTGACATACAGATCCAAATGCCAAAAACCCAAAATACTAAAAACCCAAAACTTTAAAACCTAAAAGCCCGAAACCCCAAAAAAACAAAAAACTCGAAAAGCCAAAAGCCAAAAGCCAAAAGACTCAGAAAACCGAAAATCTAAAATACCCGAAAAACTCGAAAACTTCTAAAATCGAACTCAAAACCCCCAAATCCCAAAAACATAAATTCCAAAAATCAAGAACACGAAACCCACAAACACATAACACTGGAGAGCGAGTGCTATAATCACGACATAATTACGAACTGTGCTAGACATCGGGCTGGGCACATAGCTCGTACTCGTATAAGCGAAGAGGAGACAATTCATGGTAGGAGACAGAGCGGTACACCAAATTTGGACCAGAATGATTGCGAAGACCAGGACGCCCGAAGCCTTGGGTTGTGCGAATGGATGGCCTGTCGGACAACAACCGAGATACCTGAACTTGAAGAACTTGCAGAAGGAGGTCCGGACCGCACAATTCACGATTCCTCATAGAGGTTTTACTCAAGAGTTCCAACCAAAATGCATTCATGAAAAATGAAAAAAAGCCTTTTAAACAGACTTATAATATATAAAATGCATTACTGCTCACAAAAGAACTTCAACCTTTATCGTCCGAGCTTTCATTTCAAAAGATTTTCCATCATAACAAGGTTCCCACATGAATACATCAAAAACTATAGACATCAATAATTCTATTAGTATAATGGATGCCCTCAATCCCTTGTCCGTAACTGTCTGCTGGTCGACAACTTGCAGACGTTTATCGAGAAATTTAAATGCAATTTTCGGACTAAAGGTACACAAGAGCACAAAAAGTTCCATTCAAAAGGATTCCCTTTCTTTCGATGCGGGATTTTCTGGAAATCAATTGATTTAGCATCCCTACTATTATCTCTCGCACTTGTTTCTTTTCTGTTCGACCACTGTGTTTTTAAAAGACTTTTGGAGTTGCTGTGTGTATGTGCAGTGCATGTCTGTCTGTCTGTTCGTCCATCTTGTTGGAGCTCAACTGCATATTGCTGTTTTGATAGCAAATCAATGCCAGTGCCAAAAGGACTAAGACCTGCAGACCCGACCATCAACCTTGCTTTGTATTTTGGAATTCTTTTGATTTTGACCATCGTCATTGTGGATCAACCGACCGGCAGCAGACCCTCCAAAAATGTGTTTCCATACAATTCCTCGACCTGCCCGCCCACAGCCAGTCGTCTACGTCTAGCCCGGCGTTTATTGACATCACTGGAAACTTATATTTTATCCCATTCATTCAAACCCATTTGCTGCAATTTTGAATATTCCCCTATAGCAGAGGCAAGTGCAACAGAAGTTGTAGGCACTTCAATAGAGACACAATAAGCCTGCGTCTCCCTGATTCTGAACTAAACTGAGACTATAAATGTGTACTCAGGCATATTTGGCTATCAAAAGCCAATTAATTGGAATTCCAGCTTCTATGGCAATATTGTAGTTGGCTTAAGCGCTGTCGCTGTATAAATTGTTTAAGTTACAAAACGAAACTGTACACAACTAGGGACAACACACAAAAAAAAAAAACTTCAAGGCCCAATCATCGAGTAAACAAAGTGTTCAATTAAAATAAATCAAACAGAGCTGATGCGGACAGTTAGAAGAGTTGATCCGGTAGTATGTTGATGTTGTGACCGTTTAGGTCCATGCTTGACCAAATAGTATTTACAAGAACAACCCGACCAGACTTTCGGATAATGGCTTTAATATGCAAATACACTCCCAATGCGACATGGCCAGGACTGGGTGTTATTTTGTTAACCAGCAAGCCAAACAGACTTTCAAAACATAGGATTTAAAGTTTTCCAAAGGGAACTGTAGAAATGAAACAATTTTAATTGATGAATTGGTTTGTTGAAGTGTTGAGAAATTGCTTTCTTTCTTACCAAGGCATCACATAAATCAGAATCTTTTTGTACTTGTACGATGCCACACAGGTGTAACCATAGAATAGAGTGCCTGATACTCAGGAAAGGAGACTAGCTGAGGAACATCGCCTTCAAGGTGAGTTGTTTATCAATACCTACCTTAAACGATTTTAAATATAGGTAGGCTCTGTTTGACAGACCACGCTTAGCTCCAATCAATCTGATCTGTCATTTTTTGTATCTTGCAAAATCAGAATATGCTGGCGGTAGGTTTTCTAATCAGCTTAGAAGTAAAAACAAGCATCAACGCTATTATTTAAAGTTTGTGCATGCGAGACAACTTAAAGAACATCAGTCTCATAAACGTTTACGGAACTACTAAAGAGTTCGCAGATGACGCAAAATATGCCTACTATACTAACTCGTAGACCCTTAATGCCTACCCAAGGTATGACGTTAAAATCCATTTCTATAAACCAATTTGTGACGAAGGTTTTTAAAAGTTGTCTGTACTTCCAACTTCATCTTAGACAAAAATAGCGGAGATCGGAGCGACCAGCTTGATGATAAATGCAAACTAGCGTCTGAATGTAAAAACGCTGCATACCGAGCACTGCAGTAATCCCATAGAACGCGGGCACGTAAAGTGGAATATATCTCAAAGAATCAGGAGTGAGGAAAAGAGCTTCACAGGGAAAATAAGCAGCCTGAAAAAAATATTGTCTGTGAAATTGAAAGAAATACAGAGCGAGGTCCGCGCCAGGCGCGAAAGTTTTACTTATCCGTCAGTAACATGACGTAGCATTCTGGAGCAATGGGATGTGCACTTTAATAAATTGCTCAGTGAAATTATAGTGCTCATATAAGAACAGGAACAGCATTGTTTGCCCGATCCTGAAAAAAGGAGATCCCCTAAACCGCACCAACTACAGAGGAATCAGTCTACTTAACATCGCATACAAGATCCTCTCTGTCGTAATATGTGAACGTCTGAAGCCTTTCGTCAACAATCAAATTGGTCCTTATCAATGTGGCTTCAGGCCAGGAAAGTCAACCATCGACCAAATTTTCACGTTGCGGCAGATCCTGGAAAAAACCTATGAACTCCAAATCGATACCCACCACCTTTTCATCGATTTTAAGGTCGCGTATGACAGCATCTACAGAGACGAACTGTATAAAGCTATGTCTAGTTTTGGCATCTCTGCCATGCTCGTTCGCTTATGCAAAATGACGATGGAGAACTCACGCTGATCCATCAAGGTTGAACAAGGCGATGCACTGTCGTCGTGCGATTTCTTTAACATCGTTCTTGAGAAGATAGTGCAGAACTCCACCATCAACACCAGAGGCACTATCTTCCAAAAGTCTGTCCAACTTCTCGCTTACGCCGATGATATTGGTATATAATGGGATGAACACAGAGTGATGTCAATGGCGCCTTTGTTAGAATTGAGACAGAAGCGGCAAATGAGGGAAAAACGAAGTATATGCTGTCTTCGAGGAAGGACACCCGACACCGACGTCTCGGACAGAACGTCACAATAGACGCGTACAACTTCGAGGTTTGTCTACCTAGGCTCGCTATTAACACGGGCAATAACATCAGCGCCAAGATCAGACGAAGAATAACTCTTCCAAATAGATGTGTCTTTATGCTAAGAAGAAATTGAGTGGAAAAGCCCTTCCTTGGAGCAACTTTGGAAAAACTGTACAACACCAGTCCTGTTGTATGGTACAGACATTCATCCAAAATCGGATGAATGTGTTTTAAGATATTTTGAGAGGAAAATTCTTCGGGTCATCTTTGGCCCCGTGTGCATTGATGAAGATACAACAGCGAACTTTACGGGTTGAACAACGACATGGACCTAGTCAGAAGAGTCAAGGTCCAGAGACTCAGATGGCTCGGTCAATTAGAGCGGATGGACACCAATGCTCCGGCCCGGAAAGCCTTCGACACTATTCCCGAGAGACATAGAAGGAGAGGAAGGCTGCGACTCAGTGGAAGAAGACCTCAATCTACTTGGAGTGCAAAACTGGAGACAGCTAGCTAGGAAACGAGCTGGCTGTCGGAGACTGTTTATTGAGGCCCAAGGCCACAACGGACTGTAGCGCCACTTTACTTAAGGAAGTATGAGCATATGGCATACATATTTTTTAACGTATACACAGATTTAACTTCTAGGTTGTTAAGAACCTTGTTTATCTTGGATTCGCTTTGAATTCAGACATGGATAGCAGCGCGAATTCAATCCAAGGATCACTCTTGACAGTCGCTGTTTTTTTGGACTTTTGATATGCTCCACTTCCTATGAAAATGCTTTAGGTTGGTTTCTGAGCAAAATTTTTCGTGGGGGTCATGTAGAGCAAATGGAAAACAATGCTCCGGCCCCTAGAGTCTTCGAATCTATCCCGTCGTCTACCATCGACGGAGATTCGTTATTGATGAAGCCCATTTCTGGTTCAATGCGGATACTCAACTACCCGTTACAGAGTATGTTCTCTCTGAAATTCAAGCTTATGATCTAAGTAAATTGTGGTTTCAACAACATTACCCGTGTTATACGCGAGATACCAGTCGCTACTATTGGACTAATGGCCCAAAATTGGACATGCCAAATGGAAAACACCTCTGATGTAGTCGAGACAAACATTTACTCGTACTAAAAAGGGCTGGAAAATGCCTAACTAACTAACAAGTAGGTACTTTGCAGAAGCGAAACGGGAATTACAAGGATGAAACGCAGAGGTAGTAGATGACCAACCATTGATGTCTCTAACCTCTGTCTCTATATACAAACTAAGAGGCTTAGGTAGGTAATACATACTAGGTATGCAGCTGAAGCACTTGCCCAGAGCCAGAGATGGGACTTGTACTCAAGCTTTGGATGGATATACGTCTTATACATAGTAAGGAGATCAGACGGCGAGAAGAATTTCTTGCTCCGTTTTAAGAAACCCAAACATGGTGTGGCATTTTTGGTGACATCGCATATGTGCTCGTTCCTCAAGAGTGATGCACATAACGAGAATCTTGAGATGTTTGATCTCATTGATGGAAGAGCCACTCATGGACAGTGGCAAGGGGGCTAATTCTTGCTTTAACGATACAAGACAGCATTGAGTATTCGAAGCATTAGACTACGCGGCTTATTTATTCCCATTGTAAAACGCTTTTTAAGTCAGAGCTTCATGAGCTTATCATATTTTGCCGTTGCAGTTTCACATCCGAAAAGGAGGGATGTTAGTAGTAGAAGTAATAGTAGAAATGGCGGTCACGAGTAATCTAGCTTGATACCATAAAAACTCAAAACGGCACAATCGGGATGTGAGATTAGAAATCATTTATAAAAAGGAGAAATAGGTTCGAAGACAAAACGGAACCCTGAGGCACACCAGCATTTATATTGTGGGCTTCAGACTTTAATCCGCCCATTACAACTTGTATTGAACGATTCGAATGAAAGTTTCTAATCCAAGAAAGAAAGTCGATAAAAGAGCAAGATGGCAGACTTTGTCAAATGCCCTTTCTCCACAACGATGTAAAGACTTGTGGTACTATTCGGTGCGACCTTTAGATAATATAGAGCATAGAGGTACTTTTCAAATCACCTCCCAAAATTAATTCATTTTACATGTCCGGTGTCAAAAAGGTTTCAACTTCCTTGACACAAGCTGAATTAAGCCTTCTGCTTTCTACACCCGTTCCAAGCAATTTTTCGTAACCAAAAAATCTCAATGAACTCACAAGGTTGCTAAATTGCCTTTAAACAAAATTAATTCCTTTGCACATTTACATTTAGTAAATTTATTTAGTTATTCATCTCTCAAACTCTACAAAAGAAGTGCGGTGTCTTGTAATCTCATGAGATCTACTCATCCATTAAATTAGAATAAATTATGTTGCCGCACTCGCACTTCTTTTCCAATTCAAAATTAAACAAAAAGTTTCCAAGTGCCACAGCATTGTCAGCCATTCACTGACAACAGAAAAAAGCCAACCAAAACCAACAAAGGTGAACCTGAAGCAGATTCTGGCAACTGATATTCTGAAGGAAGAAGGAAACTATCCAAACCAGACATCATAAATAATAATCTCTAACGCGTTGTGCTACCACATCCTTATAGCTGCCATTAGCAGTATTGAGCTTTTCAAACTATACAAACGTCACGGTCGTCGTACCGCTTGAATCTTATAAATATTTTATGAATTTTCAAAAATCATATCGTCGGAATGTGTAACATGGAGATGCTGGATATTCTAATTCTATGGGAAGATTGCGAACCACTAGACGGGGCGCTAAATTTTAATATTCAATTATCGAGGGTCCTTTTCAAAGGTTGAAAGTTCTTCTCTTGGCTTTGGATTGCCGCACATTTCCATAAAACACGAACAAAAGGATATACTATATCCTTATCGCCTCTCTCTGAATTGACATGGAACATAATTTCAAATGCCTGTCTAAATTGCACGTCCCGTCCAAGGATGTGGGGTACTCGTTTTTTTGTTTCGTTTATTTGGAGAACAAAAAACAAACCTTAAGGCGTCATTTTTAGCCAGCTTTTTTGACTTTGCTTTTAATGGAACATCATCGCGGCTATTAGCACAAAACGGAAACAAAACTCCTTTGGAACGTCTGTTGTTGAAAGGACATTGCTTCACGGAGCGTATTTTGTTTTTGCCTCATGATTGGTCACGGGCGGCGCTGAAGGATGTGCAATTAACATACCACCCTCTCTGGTTGAATAACCAACCGAGTA
>CAKKXW010000003.1:41068787-41087466 GCA_920937365.1 Sphaerophoria rueppellii | reverse complement strand
ACTGTTCGGTGAGATAAACCATCAAATCACCAGTGGACCTGTTGCTGCGAAAGCCGTACTGCCGGTCATTAAGAAGCTTTCGGTCTTCGAGATATTTCTTAAGCTGATAGTTTATCAGCGTTTCCATGACCTTAGAAAGAAGGGACGTAAGTGCAATCGGACGATAATTGGAGGGAGAAGAAGATTCGCCTTTTTTTGGAATAGGCTGGACAAATGCTGTTTTCCAACTACTCGGAACGAGCCCAGAAGAATAGGATAGATGGAAAAGCTTACGCAACGGTTTTGCCAGCGTGGAAGAACACTTCTTCAGAATAATAGCGGGGATACCATCCGGACCAGCGGATTTATGTATGTTGAGATCCTTTAATACTCTCGCCACAGCACGAGTGCGGAAGAAGATTTGTCCCATAGAATCATTGACGCGCTCAAGAACTGGAGGAGTCATGACACTCTCTGGCAGCGAAGAATTGGCGGCGAACTGCCTAGCAAAAAGGTTAGCTTTCGCAAGCGAGCTAACAACTGGAGTGTCATTGTCAACGAGCGTAGGGCTCGTGCAGAATTTTGCACAGCCTCGTTTCGTTATACGTTTTAATGTTTTTCATTTTGTACTCATCATACATTTTCGTATATCGTATCGTAACTACAATCAGAACTAAAACATAAAATGTAAAATGAGAGCCAAGTTCTCTTATGAGCGAACAACACTATAAAAAGTCAGCCACCAAAAGTAATGACATCTACAAGAAAGCTAAGTTCTTAAAAAGTAAAAGTGTTATTAAAAGAAAATAGAAACTGAGCCCAAAGTTAGTTTGAATGAAAATGTTCAATGTGCCTTTCATTCTTCGGCACGGTTTTCGAACAAAGTACGCTCACACCACCACTGATACTGAAATAAGGAACCCCTGAACTATGATTAAATTGGGTTGCCGAACGTTGTACTATTGAGCGGTTACGAACAATTCGGAGACCCAGCCCCAAAAACATTTTTTTTTTATTCAACCAAAACCTTACAAGAATTCCAAATTTTAACATCCTACGACCGTTTTAATATAGTGGGCGGAAACCACGCCTCTAAATGAAATTTAAATACGTTACCCATGTTTTTCTTTATATTCAACCTAACCATATTCGAATCCCGAATTTCAACATCCTACGACTATTTTTTAAAAGTGGGCGGATACCACGCCCCCTAAATGAAAAAATTGAAATTTTTGATTTTTAACGTCCCAGAGGAGGTTATTGTAATGGGTCCGATTTTCTGAATCTCCAATTTTTGCTTATCTCCATTTTTCGAGGTCACTTGAATCCGAATCAAGCGTTTTTATGATAATGTCTGTGTGTGTGTGTGTATTTGTGTTCGTATGTGAGTTACGTTTTTTCAGCTCGATTATCTCACAAACCACTCATCGTATTGTCATAAAATTGGTCTCATTCGCGGTATTGTGTTGTTAAGAGCTGATATGATTTTGAGCGAAATCGGCTAAGCGGTATCATAGACTATATTTGATTACTAGCTGACCCAACAAACGCTGTTTTGCCATATAAATTATCTTCGGAAATACAAATCCAATTAGAAGCATTCTTTCACTAAAAGAAAACTACGATATTCCTATATTACGGCTATATTTTACTGTGTAAAGTAGTTGTGCATGAGTCCACGAGTTGGTACGACTAACTTTTGAACAGTGCCACTGTTATTCAATGAACTTAATGTATGTTCTCAAATCATCAGTTTTATAGAATTTGACTTTGAAAACCAACGGGGTGAAGTTTGTACAACTGCAACGGGTACGGGATTCAAGGGCTTGAAATTCTTCAAAACAACTAATGTTGCTACTTTGGGAAGTTATTCATGTGGACCACATGAGCCGCACTTATCTTTTTTCCTTTGTATATAACCTCCCATTGTTTAAGATTCTGATATTCAGTCAGTAAGTCAATTACGGTTTATGAAATTTTTACTGTTCAATATCTTAGGAAGTACTGGTTTCACAAACTTATTTTTATTACAGGGCCTTTATCTCCATGAAATCAATACCTAATTCAAATTTGAAGCTTCTATGGCTTCAAAAGTAATGGGGGTTAAGAATGTTCTTAAGTTCGATTTAGTAAAAAGGGAATAGTGCTAGAATTTGGCTGGGCACTGCCGTGCCCTTTGATAACAAAAGGAGAAATGGAGCGGATCAGCTTCCCATGTCCATAAGGGGTATCATATGTAAAAAAAATCAACATTGTAGATTAAAATTAAGTCCCTACTATAGTTGCTTTAGTGGACTTAAGCTCATAAAAAAAAAAACGGACGAAATAAATTTAGAGAATAGCTACAGCACCCTCACAGCACATGAATGACAACGATCATATGGCCGATTTTGAAAAACTAGACAAGGAGAACCGCACTACCACCCGTTACACTCTAGAAAGCTTGCGAATACATACAACAAAAAGTGAATATGACGATGAACCATAAAGAAGACATCGACAACATAAGCTCGTTGTATAGTGTTGCCATAAGAAGCTGTGATAAATTGTGATATTAGTTTTAACTTTGTTGTATTTTTTGTTCCATTGTTTAAAATTGTTAGTTTATATATCTTTTTATTTGTGTTATTTAATTATTTATTCAATATTTAATTATAACCTACAACGCAATAGTGCAGTGAACGTAAAAGTAAGAAAATAACAATACAAATAGTACTTCACATTGTAATATATATTTTAAATCTTCAGCTAATAAATTTGAAAAAATCCCTTAAAGGAGCTGGAAAATAGCCAGCGAAACGTCAGGTAACAAAAGATGAATTAGTTTTTTATTAATTGCATCAAGAAAATTGATCATTAAAGCCCAAGTAAACAAACATTATATATAAATTCAATAACTTATGATTCAACACCCAAACACATTAATAGATATCGGAGGGCCTGCCGAATTCATCAATAAATTTATTAGTAGAAAACACTCAAAATATAGACACAATGAAAGGTTTCATTTCAATCCGGCACAATATATGAATTTCTTGTTCTGTGCCATTTTTTTAACGAATCTCGGAATAAAATTTAAGGTATGTACACACTCAAAAAAAAGATTTTTCAAAGTCCAATCAGCGAAAAATTATATACTCGAATTTCAGCTGGATTTTCCTCTACGTAATATTTTTAAACTCTCGTTAAAAATAGGAAACATGCTAAGGATGTGGAAAAATGCAAACATAACACCGGTTTTCAAAAAAGGAGACAAGAATTCTCTAGAAAGTTGGACATGAAAGTTAGAAAGGACATTAAGTTGATTGTGTTTACACAGAATTCTATAAAGCGTTTGATCAACTTTCGCATACTATCATCAAGTTTAAATTCAATTCATTTAGTTTTCCTCCAGAATTCGTCAAAAAATTTCATCGCTTAGTCGTATGTACCACAAGGTAGTCACCTAGGACCCCTTTTATTTATTTAAGCTATTAACAATGCACAGTTAAGTGTTCAAAATATGTAGTAAAATTCTTATCTTTGCAGATGATATGAATATCTTCAAAAATTTCATCCAATGAAGATCGCTTTCAACTGTTGTATGGTGTGAAAAGAATAATTTAAATCTTAACCCACGACAATGTCAGACAACGACAATTTCCAAAAAGCGTATTATATTTAATTTTTAAGAGCAGCTGAAGGATGCCAAAATACAACTTTGCACCTTGCTAAATACTGGGTATTTCGATTTCCGAGATTTTCACCTTTTGACCTAAAATGACTGGACTACTTGAGAAAGCAATGTGATTAATATTTGTTTAAATCAACACACATTTACAAAACTCGTTTTTAAAACTTTGATTTAAATTATTAATTACTCTTTTTTAATGTTCATTATGTTTTTGGGAATTGAATTGAGTTCGAATTATTAATTTCACTATTTATTGTTTAATAATAATGTTTACCTATTTAGCTTCTTTCACATGAATCTCATAATTTATCAACCTGGCAACCCTTCACTAAATTAACGTGAAACACAACATCTAAACACAAAAAATAAAACAATTTAATACATACCATCAATTCTTTTCAATGAAAAGAAATAATGGATGTATCTGTTCTTTATTGTTGTCATGGGGGAACTCGGAACACAGGTTGTGGCCTACCACATGCGCAGTACGAATCGTAAAATGTGTATAAACTATTCTGTGTCTGCCATTGCAATGTGCTTGTGACTTGTTGTAATTTGTAAACTTCTCTGTGAATGCTTACAGTAATTGTTGAATTATATTATAAGATAACCCCTATAACATATATATATATATATATATATACAGTGCCTTGCATAAGTATAACCGCACCCGGAAAATGCATTTAAAAGAAAACCTAGAATAGGAGTGACTCCTTACTATTTTTTTTTATTGAGTTAAATCACCGATGAAGCAAATTGAGAATAAAATAAAGTACCGTTATTTCCTCTCCTGGTGTTTAAAAATTAAAAACAGATTTTAATGTATTGCAAAAATATAACCGTATTTATTGTTTTTTGTTTGTTCTTTGTTTTAAGTTCATTTTTAACAAAAAATTAATATGCAATTTTGTTGCCTCTATTGACCACCAATCTAAGAATTCTTTTTGAGATACTATTAACTAGATTTTTCAATATGGAGGCGTCTAAAGCGTTCCATTCTGTCACAACTGCCTCTCGCAGCTCAGCAACACTAGCAAATTGCTTATTATGGGCATAAATTTTGCGAGTTAAAAGTCCACAAAGATTTTCGATGGGGTTGCAATCTGGAGAATGTGACGGCCACTCCATCACATTAATGTTTTTCGATTCGAACCAATCCAAACTTTGACGACTTACATGAATTGGGGCATTATCTAGCTGGAAGACATGCTCAACTCGGCAAAATCGTCTTAAATAAGGTTCGAAATTCTCCTCAATGACCGAAGTGTAGTCAGAACGGGTGAAGGCAAGTGCAACCTTACGAGCTCGCAGAAGGCCCCCCAAACCATACAGCTGCCACCACCAAAGCTTCTCTTGGAAAAAAAAATGTTTTCTCTTTCCTCAAATCGTGCCAATATCCGCTAAAACCATCTGGTCCATCGAGATTTAACTTTTTTTCATCTCTTAAAATAATCTAATAAAAAAGTATGCCATTTGGAATAACGAGATTTTAGTGTAGATTAATAGAAAGTCACTTACGGTTTTCCAATTCCGATTTATATTTTGGCGGGAAAATTCCAATCTTTTTTGATTCTGGGCTGCTGTTAAATTTGGAGCTGGCACCATTTTGCCCCGAACAATCACTCCACTGCTTTTTTAAGCACGAGAAACGGTTGAAACCGAAACTCCTAAACCCAATTCGTTACGAAATTCCGGCAAAGAATGCACCGAATTGGATGCAGCATTGATTAAACATCTCTTGTCGCGACGTGTCAGCTTCCGCGGACGCCCTGGTCTAATTTTTGTCCCATAAGATTCTGGATGTTTTAAAAAATTTCGAACGACACTATCCGATCGTGAAATTCGTCTTCCAATAGCCCTAAGACTTAGGCCGCTTGACTGAAAAGCCAAGATTTTGCATTTTTCAATTTCACTTAAATGCGTACCACGTGGCATTGTTGTTTTTTATTTGAAAGCACTTGACTGAATGCAGCTTCAAAGAGATTTGCATTGTGCGGAGCGGTTATATTTTTGCAATACATCAAAATCTGTTTTTAATTTTTAAACACCAGGAGAGGAAATAACGGAACTTTATTTTCTTCTCAATTTGCTTCATCAGTGATGTAACTCAATAAAAAAAAAATGTGCACGACTGGGTCGTACGAACTTGCTCCTGCATGCTAAAACTAAATATTTATGATTACTTAAATTGCAAAAGGTAGTGTTAAAATAAGAGATATACTTTAAGCAATTCTGATTACACTTTTACTTAAAAATAATTAGAATTTATTAAAAAAATTAAAATTTGGAAATGTACCTCGTATATACATTTCGTTCCAAAAATTTAAATGCCGAACAAATTCAAACCTTATTCTTGATTTATTGATTTTTTTTTTGAAAATCGTCGGAGCCGTTTTTTTTCAAATTAATTTTTTATATATAAAATTTTTCAAAAATGTCTTAAAATTAATTTGGGTATGCAGTTTTCAAGACCATGTAAATATACACATTATACTCCAATTTGGATTTTTAAAATTGATCCGTTTTTGAGATACAGAATTTTGAAAAAAAAAAGTTAAAAATATTTTTTAAAAATTCAAAAAAAAAATTTAAATTTTCTTAAAAACAAAATGTTATTTGAACAATATATATACGTACTTTCGAAAAAAACTTACGCTGATCGGACTTTCAGTTTTCGAGAAAATCTAATAACAAAAAAACGGTTCTATGGGAGGTACCGTTTTGGAGCAATACAAACATTTTTTTTTTTTACATAAAACACATGAATGTTTAAAAAAATTAAACTCGAGGAAGTTTTAAGTTCGGGCCGTTTTTGTGAAAAAAAAAGTTTTGGTTTTTTGCCAAAAAAAATCGTATGGTGGCTACCCTAAATTTTAATCTTAAAACAAAAATAAAAAAAAATGGGATATGACTTTTTGCTCAAACCTCTAATTTTCAAATTTGAAGTCAATCGGACCAGTAGTTAAGGCTGTAGATGCCTCTAAACTTTCCGACAGACAGACAGACGGAATCGCCGGACCCACTTTTTTCGACTTCTCTATCATCGTAATATCATATCTCATCCTCATCTCAAATTTTTTTTTTTACGAATTCAATACTTGCCATATATTCTATATGTCGCAAGTAAAAATAGTAAGGAGTCACTCCTATTGTAGGTTTTCTTTTAAATGCATTTTTTCGGGTGCGGTTATACTCATGCAAGGCACTGTTTATAATTCTACAGTGAACGTGCAGATATGTATGTTCAAGTCCAACTGTAGGTATGTAGAAATTAATAGGGGCATCTATGTTCAGTCCAGTTATCAGAAAAAATATCAGGTTTCCACCATCCAATTTGATATTAACTTCATGAGAAACATGATATGAAGGATGCCACTGTGGGACTGTACACCAAACGCTGACATTTTTTCGCTATTCTGCAAAAAGATGACTTATTCAGAACTGTCAATTTTTATCCTAAATATTCTCTCTCATAACTGAAATCTGTCAAATAAAAAACGCCATTAGATTTCCTTCGTAACTTGTACTTAATTAGTAATGAAGGGCAGGTCTTTGTGTATAAATTTAACAGGTGAATAATCGAAATTAAGTGGACGTTTTGAAAGAAACTTTTAAACTAATGTTGAGTTTGAAACTTTTGGCTTCTTTGGTATAGAAGTTAGAGAATGTAGTGCCAAAGTTGCTAGTGAACTTGGATGTGCACTACCGTGCCCCTTGATCAACAAAGAATGAAAACTGGAGAGAAGAGTAAAAATGTGCACGACTGGGTCGTACGAACTTGCTCCTGTATTCCAAAACTTAATTCACAAAAAAACATTAAGAAATAAAAACATGTAGGCAATTAATATTCATAAATAACATTTTAAATTCAAATATATACCTCAAAAACGTTTGTTGATATTTTAAATAAAAAAAAATTCTTAGATCCATTTTTTTGTATTTAATTTTTTTAAATACAATAAAGTTTTTCAAAAATGTACTAAAATTAATCTGGGTATGCAGTATTCAAGAACATGTTAGGTATGCGTATTACACCTCAATTTCGATTTTTGACATTGATCCGATTTTTGAGATACAGAATAAAAAAAAAATTGTTTTTTTTTTTAAACAAAATATTATTTATATATACGATCTTTCAAAAAAGGTATGCTGATCGGACTTTTAGTTTTTGAGAAAATCTTATAACAAAAAAACTGTTCTATGAGAGGTGCCTTCGTTGGTTGGAGCAATACAATCATTTTCTTGTACATAAAATATATCACTGTTTAGCAAAAAAAAAAAAAATTGAAAAAGTTTAAAAAAATCGTAGCAGTCGTTTTTGAGCAAATTAAAAATTTAGCCGAAAAAAATTTTAATTTTGATCTTAAGAAAAAAATTCCACAAAACGACCAACGCGAATTCGCTCAAACCTCTAATATTCAAGTTTGAAGTCAATCGGACCAGTGGCTGCAGATGCGTTTACAGACAGACGGACGGAATCACCGAATTCTCTATCATCGTATTGTCATATTTTATCAAAATCTCAACTTTTTGTGTAAGAATTCAATACTTACTATATATTCTATATATCGCAAGTAAAAATATGCAAAACAAAATAACAATAAACATTTATCATTCATGAAGAAAAAATATTTTTTTTAATTAAATGAGATAATTTTTTTTTTCTTTGAGATTGGTTGGATTAGTTTATTTCCTACAAGTTTCTTATAGATGTTTCAAAAATTATGAAAATCAATTTAGCATAAGAATTTCGTAATAAAATCTTGAAACGTTTGAACTGAATTTGAAAAAAAAAAAAACTGTACTCTTTTATGAAACAAAAATTATGCACAAATTAAAAAACAATTACGATCCTAGCTTGTAATTTTTAAAAATATATTTCGCATAGCGCGTTATTACGCCACCGACTAAAATTAATTTGAAATATTCAATTCATTTTTAATTTGAAAAATAGCGTTTTCTGGGTCAGCTTGTATCCATCAAAGTTTTCCTCGAGGGATATCCAACCAAAAGAAACAGTTTAAATTTGAAGCATTTATTCCTGAGATTAGCACGTTTAAACAAACTCATCAGCTTATAGTTGGCAAAACAGCGTTCTTAGGGTCAGCTAGTATAGCCCAAAAAAAAAATACATAAGTAAAATTTCAATTCGAATCAGTAATTCCTGAAATTAACGTGATCAAACAAGTAAACTCAAAGCAGCGTTTCCTGAGTCAGCTAGTTAAGCCTCAAATTCCTTGATAAATGAATAATCCAACACAAAAAGACTCACCCTTATTCTGACATTCTCTTTCGTTCGAAAGCTATTCAAATTCGTATATACATACGTTTCATACAAATTTGAATAACTTTCGAACGAAAGAGAATGTCAGAAGAAGGGTGATTCAATTCAATCCAGTAATTCCTCATATAAGAGCGTTCAAACACAAACTGACCGAATCACTAATCAGAAACGGCTGGTTTCAATTGACAAATTCTTTTTGTGTTAAAAAGGTCATCTATCGAGAACACCTGAGGCTATACTAGCTGACTCAGCAAACGCTGTTTTGCCGTCTATAAGCTGAGGAGTTTGTGTGTTTAAACGTTCTAATCTCAGAAACTACTGCTTCGAATTGAATAGTTTGCGTTGAATAGTCCATTTATCGATAAAGGACTAAAGCTATACGAATTTTTTTATGCGTTCGTGTGACGCACTCGATGGTTTAGGTTCACAAATTAGCCATGCAGGTGGCACTCCAGTCGTCATCTATATTATTTATCTAAGCTGCAACTAAACGGCCAGATCGACTTGAATGAATTTTTGTGTTTGCATTCATTATTTTTTTTATTTCAACCATTTTGTATATGTATGATACTTTTTCGTCGACTTTGTTATGCATCACTCCATTACCTACTACTGCTCTCCTACTAAAATACTTAATGTGCAACTTTGCACTAATAAGTAGTGCACTAGCAATGTATCATTTCATATATACTATAGTTTTCCTACTAAAGTACTTAATTCAATTTACGACCAGACTGCATACTACCTCAGCTATGCTACTTTGTACCAACGAGTAGTGTACTAGAAATTGGACTATAAATAGAGCTGCTACGTTTGACCAAAAATCAGTCTGGTGCCGATCTTCATCGATAAGATATCCCCCCACCGGTGGTAAAGGGTCTTATTAAAACTAACCATTTGCCAGATTTATCCCTTCACATCTGGGTTCTCCCGTTGATTGCCGGATTCGTCCGTGATAGCCGTGTTCGCCTGTCGACAGCCAGGTTCGCCTGTTGAGAGCCGGATTATTCCGTGATACCCGGGTCCGCCCGTCGATAGCCAGGTTGATTGCCGGATTCGTCCGCGATAGCCGGGTCCGTCCGTTGATAGCCAAGTTCGCCTGTTGATAGCCGGATTCGTCCGTGATAGCCGGGTCCGCCCGTCGATATCCAGATTCGCCTGTTGATTGCCGTAAAACGACAACTGAAACTGCTACAGCATCGGACAGAGGGATATCAGGCCAGGGCACAGGGAGAGCACATGGCCTGCAGCCAAATTTTAACATTATATTTATAGATATGATTTAATTACATTTAAGATATGCTGAAGAAAATAAAGAAAAGACTTTTAACTGAAAATTCGTACTGTCTTTAGTAACATTCTGGACATCCCGGCGAGCTAAACCTCAGCCTAAGACCTAAAATACATCACAACTTGCTGACCCAATAAACGTTGTTTTGTCATACAAATAATGTCTGAACCAATTTGGTTCTTAATTGTTTGCTAGGTAGTTCGAACCAGGAGACGGCTATAGGATACTATTTTATCCGGTAAACGTTGTTTTGTTTTTTTTTTTTTCTAAAAACGACTGCATCGATTTGGCTCAAAATTGAACCAGGGGATTGCTATAGGATACTTTTTATCCTACTAGCTGATCCCATAAACGTTATTTTGCCACATAAGTTATATCTAGGGTACAGACTAAGTGTATTCGTGGTAGATGCAGATAGTGGATTTCGGCTTGAACAATGGTAACACTAACGCGCACTACTATTTTGTTAATGGTATAAAACATATTTTATTTTAACACCAATTGATAAGTACGCGGAAGCGGAACCCATGGCAAATTCGTAATTCCTAATGAGAGTAAGAAATTCATTAATTTCAAACCACACCATATTTAGTAAAAAGTGCAAAACTGGAACTAATTGTTTGGAAAGAGCATATTAGACAATTTTTGTTTTTTGGGCGGTTTTAAAAGAACTTAAATAAAGACTTGCTTGCACCCATTTGCTCTTTCAGCTATTCAACTTTTCATTTCTTTCTTCTTTTCAGCTGAAGACTGCAAGAGAAAATGGTCATCACTACGCAATGCATTCTCGCGAGAAATGCGCCACGAAAAGAATTCCAACTCAACAGTGCCAAAGAAAAAAAAGTGGTACCTCGTTGAGCATTTGTCATTTTTACGAAGTTTTCATACAACAAGGACTAAATTTAAATCAGGCTTGCTGAAGAAGGGATCATTCAATTCAGATGATTCCACTACTCAGGACTTCGACTGTGACATGGAGGAGAATAAAAGATTTTTCGATTTCTCATTTCAAGATCAGCCAAACGATCATTCAAACAAAAATCAAACCAAAAAAGAGATCGTAGACACAGATGATGACGATGTGATAGAAGTGATAGATGATGACGATATTCAGTCTCAACTTGGAAATACACCCTTGCCCGTTGCTTCTCCACTTGTTGCTGAAGTACCCACGGTTTCACCACATCCAGATCCAGCCGCTGCTCCTACTCTACCACCAAATGTTTCTACTATGCCTACTCTTATGTCACATGGTGCGCCAATGTCAATACCATCGTCATATTCAACTGCCACGGCAATTCTTCCAACACATACTCCTGCTATGTCTACAACACCATCACAAAACTCTGCCATTACAGTTCCAGCACCACAAGCAACTCCTATATCAATTTCTTCAGTTCAAAACTTCGCTATGGTAATCCCACCAATACATAGTTCAGTTATATCAGCCCCACCACTACATACTCCTTCTTTACCAATTTCTTCATCACAAAACGTCTCTATGTCAATTACTCCTCAGCAGAGCGCGTTTGATTGTTTTGAAAATCGCGTTTCAACACCAATAAACGCTTGTGAAACGAGAGCTTCTGTACATGCCAATGAATCGAACAATACTTCATTGTTTTCGAATTTAAGAAGAAGTCGTGTAGATGGACCAGCAGCTTTGGACAACCGGAATATGACGTTCTTTCATAGTCTTATACCTGATATTCTCACTTTATCCGAGAAGCGCCAGCGTTTGTACAAACAAAGCTTACTAAGGAAATTAAACGAATATCTCGATCAACAAGAAATGCAATTTTAAGATATTTAAACATTACATTCTTTTTTATTAATTAATAACGCAAAGCTAATAAATAACTTTAATTTAAATGAACTTCGGTAAGGCATTTATTATTTTCAGGAATGTACATTAGGTCTGTTCGCGTACCCTCCTAAAACAGTCAAAAGTACGAAATTTTACCTAATCATGTTCGTGTACTCAAACATTTTATTTTTCGTATAAGAGGGTGCTCACGAGAGAGTAAAATACACTGATCACTTATACCAAGATTATAAACCTTGCTGTCAAAATGACATTTGCCTACAAGCTAGGGGAGCAGGTTAGCTGTAAGAGTATGCGTGTAATACAAACTTAAAGACACAGGTTAGCTGTAAGAGTATGCGTTTTATTGTAATAATGATATAATTGAGTATGTATGTATGTGTGTATGAAAAAAAATAACTTTTGCGGTATTTGGAGGGTAAAACGTAGGTAGGTTTCCAATCTTCTTATAAAGTGATCACTGGTAAAATATTTCCCCAATCTGCGAATTTTAGCCCAATTCTTTGGGCTGATTGTGAAAAGTGTCAAATTTTATTGAAAATAGCAAATAAATAAACTCAAATTCAAAGTTTAAATTTTTCATACAAAACAAACTTGACAATTAAAATGTGGGTAAAATTTGTCGTTCGCTTACTTTTGTAGTTTTGTTTTTCTGTGAGAGAAGGGTAGACACTCTCAACCTTCCCGTGGTAAACATCGGGTGCCCAGTACCTTAAACCGAAGATTGGGTTCCAGCCCCAGTGGGAAGTTGTTAGCGGCAGCAAAGAGAGATAGGGGGAAGAGGTATGCGTAAACTAAGGCATGCCTCCTTTTCAAAAGGCGGCAGCGGAAGAACTCCCAAGATGGAAATAACGCTGGCGTCTACAGTTCCAGTCAGGATGAACAACTTAGTGAACACCTTATAGGGCAACTACGACATATTCGCAGTCCAGGCCTATAAGGAGCGGTTTGGCCGGCTCTGTCTTAGAGTTAAATTAAAGACATGGCCCTCCGAGTTAGGGGTCGAGCGTCGGGGTGAGTGCCCGGCCACATAAAGAAGACATGGTTCTGAAACACCAACAAGCCTCGGATACGGACGGAATTAATGATGACGACCAACGCAAACGATTTATGGACAACGAATTTCGGTTTTGCACTTGGAATGTTAGATCGCTTAACAGACCACGTGCAGCCGAACAACTAGAGGAAGCCCTTGACAGATATAACCGCCAACCAAGAAAAGTGATGGTCCGGGCCTACGTAAAATGAAAAACTGCGATATTTACTACGGCGACTGCTACCGGGAACAAAATCAGCGTCTATTTGGGTGTGGATTTGTAGTTGGGACTCGAAGGGGAGTCGAGGGAGGAAGGTTTTGAGTTTATGCTCAGAATTAATTTGTCCCTTTCTGAGCATACACATGTTCCACTGTATTATTGCCTTTTCGACTTTGTGGTCGTCCAAGGCTTGCAGCACTGTTTCGTTCTTCACGTTATTGAAGGCTCCCTCAATATCCAAGAACGTTGCAAGGGTATATTCCTTGTCATTCAGTGATTTTTCTATGACGCTGACAACGCTGTGCAATGCTGTTTCAACGCTTTTTCCTTTTATGTAGGCATGTTGA
Source organism: Sphaerophoria rueppellii (assembly GCA_920937365.1). Classification (NCBI taxonomy): domain Eukaryota; kingdom Metazoa; phylum Arthropoda; class Insecta; order Diptera; family Syrphidae; genus Sphaerophoria; species Sphaerophoria rueppellii. The sequence goes on along the minus strand of CAKKXW010000003.1, from coordinate 41,073,811 downwards.
GATTCCGATATACAATCCGGTTTCAGTGTGCTTCGGATGTGCATATCAATCAGCCTTTCAAAAGTTTTCCAAAGTTTTCAAAATAAACGATGTTAGACTAATGGGTCTATAGTCTTTGGCCTCCGTACGGCTAGGTTTACCAGCCTTAGGGATGAAAACTACCTTTACTTCACGCCACGATAAGGGAACATACCCCCATTAAAAGCTATTATTGAAAATGCTAACTAGGTGTGGAATAATAAGGTTTATGCTCTTCTGAAGTATCATAGGAAAGATTCCGTCAAGACCAGGGGATTTGTACGGGAAAAAGAAGTGAATGGCCCATTCTATCCTTTCTTCCGTTATATTATGGTACTAGGGCTTCTGTATGAGACTCTGTTTCTGGACTACGGATATCATCTACGCAGCCAGGAAAATGAGTACTCACAAAGAGCTCAAGCGTTTCGCTACAGGATTCAGTCCCGCTGCCTGTAGGTTTTTTGAGAGATCCTAGAGTGACTGAATCTTTGGCCAGAATTTTCCAGAGTCTTGCCGATTAATTTGTACTTTCGTTGCAGAAGGCCATCCATGAGCTACGCTTTGCTACGTTGTGTCTCGACCTTAAACATACGTTGACTGGTCTTATAAAGTTCCCAATCGTTTTCTTTTCTAGTTCTTTTGGCGACGTTGAAAAGTTTTCTAGTTTCTTTCCTTAAGTTGGCTATTTCAGTGGTCCACCAGTGTGGTTTTTTCCTACCTTTTCCCATATGATTGATGAGACAGCTTTTTTCTAAAGCATGATTCAGAACAACTCTGAATTTTTCTGACGCAATATCTCTGTCGGAGGGTTCTTGAATTAAAAGTGTGTCCGGGTTTTGAATCCCCTGTCCTACTTCCCTGCAGAATACATTCCAGTTTGTGGGTTCGTTGCCCCTGTTTGCTACTAAGAGATTAGATTATGGTCTAGTATAAATTCAAAAAGAGACTCACCTCTGTTGTTGATGTCGGTACTACCCCATTGGGTATGATGTGCGTTCGTATCACAACCTAGTACCATGTCCCATTTCTCAGGGGCAGCTTTCTCTACAAGTTGGCTTGTGATGTTAGCGGGGGCCCTTCTGGTCCGTCATGTGGCATATACCACGATGCCAGGATCAGTGGTGGGAGTTCCTCCATTTCAAGTTTAACTGCACACTGGTCTGGACTCTGAATCACTGTAATTTGCTAAAAGAATAAGATTAAACTGGTTAAAATACAGGATCTGATATAACTATTTGCTACTTGTGTGCTCTGATGCATGAAGTCCTCTTATTCTGCCACCTGAAATGCAGGTTTCTTGAATCAGGGCAATGTCAATTTGTCTACTTCCCAAGATGTAGATAAGATTTGAGCTGGCGGCTTTACTATGATGAAGATTAATTTGTATCAATTTCATGTTCATATTTTATTAAAAACCCACCCTGTCTTACTCACTTGGTTTGTCTTATTGGTTATAAGCCGCAGTTTGCACCGGTTTATGCAAATGTGTACTTGGAAACCAATTTTCCGCAAAAGGGGTATAGGTTTTTGGCTTAGTTGCGCCACCACTTCTGTACATTCCTCCGTTCTTTCTCCAGTCTCTATTACTTTCCAGCTTTGACTAAGCTGTTCCGTAAGATATCTTTCTACGTGATCTCCGGGGCATCGGGAGATATTTGATCATCATTTTGGCCTTGGGTTTGACGAAGTCGCTGATTTCGATCGGACCGATTAAGCGGAGATCAGCGTTGGGCCAGGAAGTTTTCGTTCTTTTGTCGAAGTTCTGCAGGAAAGCGAGAGTATTGTCGTCCCCGCACGTCAGAACTTTGAACCCATGGATGGTTCTGAGGTTCCCAAAGAGTAGTGGTGGCATGCTTTTAACGAAAGCATCGCTAACCTCATCCAGGATTCTCATTTTCAATAATTGCCATTGCTCTTCCGAGAGTTTTTTGAGGGATTTCTGAAATTCGCAATGGCGTATTTGCGCGCCTCCAACGTCTCTTCTGTAGCCAAAGTCTTTTTTCTTTTCTGCAGGGGAGACCTTTTCATGGGCGGAAGTGTATCATCCTGCCTTATTCTGTTGGACGTTTTTGCCACTGAAACAGGGTTCAGGTCCATCTTAGTTCCCATATTTTTGTTTTTATTCATTGTTGTCAGAGTCAGAGTTTTTAGGTTGCTTGTAGCGTTTTCGAGCACTGTCTTATCCCTTGCCGTTAAGGAGTTCGGATCTTTGTTGGATAGGCGTCGAATTGTCCGTTCAGTGTTGCTTATTCTCCTCTGAAGTATTCTGTAACTTGCAAATGGACAAATATTAGAAATCAAAATTCCATTAAAAATGTATATTACATTTTTGTTTTGGAGGTTCATTTATCAATCAAAATTTTAATTTAGGAATTTTAATAACTTACTTACTTCGGGTGGCGCTACAGTCCGTTGTGGACTTGGGCCTCAATCAACAGTCTCCGCCAGAAACATCGGTCCCTAGCTAGCTGTCTCCAGTTTTACACTCCAAGTTGATTGAGGTCCTCTTCTATTTGAGTGCGCCACCTGAGTCACGGTCTTCCTCTCCTTCTACGTTCCTCGGGAATAGTGGCAAAGGCTTTCGGGGCCGGGGCGTTGGTGTCCATCCGCTCTAAATGACCGATCCATCTGAGTCTCTTGACCGTAACCCTTTTGGCTAGATCCACGTCGTTGTACAACCCGTAAAGTTCGCTGTTATATTTCGCGGCCATTCCCCTTCAATGAACACGGGGCCAAAGATGACCCGAAGAACTTTCCTCTCGAAACAGCCTAAGGCACTTTCATCCGATTTTGTCAAGGTCAATGTTTCTGCACCATGCAGCAGGACTGGGATGATGAGTGTGTTGTACAGTTTTACCTTAGTTGCTCGAGAGAGGGCTATTCCACTCGATTGCTTTCATAGCCCAAAGAAACAGCGATTAGCAAGAGTTATTCTTCATCTGATCTCGGCGCTGGTGTTATTGCCCGTGTTTTAATTACTTACTTATGGTGGCGCTAAAGTCAAGGTCAGACATGGGCCTCACCCAACAAACTTCTCCAGCCAGCTCGGTCCTTGGCTAGCTGTCTCCAGCTTTTCGCGCCAAGTTTGTTCAGGTCCTCTACCACCTGCGTGCTCCACCTGAGTCACGATCTTCCTCTTATGCGACGTCCTTTCGGGTTGGATTCGATGATGTTTTAACTACATGATTTTGTTAATGTTGTTTGTGCGACCCAGTCGTGTACATTTTTTAATATTTAAAATGCTAGTACGATTTTTTTTTATAAATCACCTACCAATTTTCAAAAATTCAACACTTGGATTCTGAGATATAAACTTAAACGCGACACACAAATTATTTGTTTAATTTCATTCAATTCACAATAATTCAAACACATATTCAAACATTCAAACGCCACAAAAATATAACACAAACCACATCACAATTAACGTAACATTTCTCTTACGAAACCAAAGCCGACACCGCTGGACGAATATTTGTATTTATATCACATATACACTCACATTTAATGCCACGCCAAACAAGTTTTCATTTATGATCGTCATCGCATACACTACCTTATAAATTCAACTAAGTGCGAAAGAGTAGCAAACAACAACATACAACAAACTATCTATACTACAGTGGTGTACGAAGTACAAATCGATAAAAACGAACGTGTGTATCTAGCGTCGTCGTCGTGCGTCGTCGTCTCTGTTTGTGCTCTGGTTTCTTCATGGCGCTGAAATTTCCTTGTGTTCAGAGTTGAGCAGGTCATCGTCATTCGTAAACAGTTTTTTGGCTCTCATCTCGCTTAACAGTTTCGGTTGAAGTGATTTTTGTGATTATTTTAAGAACAGTAGGAAAATAAAAATTAAAATGAGTGCTAACTTGTTCGATGTCGACCATTTCATTGAATTGGTGAAAGCCCATCCGCAGTTGTATAATTCAACATTATTCGAATATAAGTCCAAAGCAGTTGCATCTAATTTGTGGAATGAAATCGCTGCCATTATGGGTAGAACTGGTAAGAATATTATAAATCTTTTGTTTGTTGTAGTTGTAATAAAAAATATAAACAAATAAAAATGTCTACTGCCTTTTAATTTATATACATACATACATATGTGTGTATAGCTGTCGATTGTTGTTGTTTGTTATGTCGTGATTATGACTTATGAGAATCTATCTAAAAACAAAATAAACAAAAATAACGATGAATGGACAAATGTTTAATTTAAGTTGTGGAGAGAAAAAGTAGGCAATATCGCTTGGAGAGACCGTAGACAAAATTCTGTTCCTGTTTTCTGCATATATAATGAACAGAGCATAGAGTGAGAGGAATAGAAAATCGATGTGATATGTATGTATGTGTGTACATATTTTGGTATGCTTTAACATATGCTGCGCTTTTCGTGTGGAAACAAGGGATGAAGGCAAACAAAAGAATTGTGGGATAAACAATGGAAAAAATATGAAATGGGTATATGTGTTGAACACTTTCGAGGCGATAGTGTTAATGAATAAAAAAAATATGAAAATGTATTAAGCAAATTAAAACTTAATTTTAAAAATATATTTTATATTTAACATAAATTATTATATACAAAAATAAAAAAAAAATAATTTCTTCAGTTTTTTTTTTAATACCGAAATTGTTTCAATAAGTTTTTTTTTATACCTAGCTCCAGTAATTTTTTTTCCTTTATTTAGATTTTTTATCGAAACCGATAAGACAAAAAATTTCTAAAAATGATAAAATAGAACAAATTTGGGAGGGGTTCAAATATTTTCTCACAAAAAAAAATATCTTATTTACAACCGAAAAAAAATATTCAAAAGACTACTTAATGGCACGCCTTCTTTTTGAAATACTAAAATTCACCCTTACGAACTTAATATTTATACTTCTCCGAAACGGCTTAACCGATTTTGATGAAATTTCATACGAATGTTTAGTAGGTATGAGAAAAGGCTTATAACTTTATTTTTACATCCCTTTAGTATTAAGGTTTTATTTTCTGGAAC
>CAKKXW010000003.1:41034479-41044991 GCA_920937365.1 Sphaerophoria rueppellii | reverse complement strand
GTTTCTGGTGTTCATGTTTTGCATTGTTTGATATCGTTTGCATTGTGTGCCCTAGCCGTTCAATATGCTCATCCAAGGTAATTTAGATTTCGCATAACCTCAGTTTGTCCTCAATTTGATTTGTCTACATTATTGTTTCACATCTATTTTAGCAAATGCCACATCGTTAGCTTTGCGATTATGTTTGGCTACCTAGTATTCTTCCGTACAACCACGTACTTTGGACTTCCATCGCCTCCCGGTCACACAAATATGATTCAAATGATATTAACCCTAAAGGTGATTCCGTAAAACCTATTTTCATAATTTATTTTATATTTGAATTTATAATTTTAAATGTGCTTGTTTCAAACATAAGGCAGCAGGAATTGCATTTGAAAAAACAGCTGCCTTTAAAAAAGTCGAGCAGAGAAAGAAAGAAGTAGACGAAAGAAATCAACCATCGACCAGCGAAAAGAAGGATCTGGGACAATTGATTGAATTGACTGATTACGATTTGGAATTGCAAAATTTGACTGTTGTGGAAATGTTCCATTATTGCTTTAATTATATTGGAGTCTTAACAGGTGATTCTTTGCTTATTCTTTGTGATAACCCATTAAAATTGTCTTTGGTTAATAGTTAGCATTTAAGCGGAAGTCAATGTTGACTGGATAGACAATAAGAAAATAGAACATCGATTGACCTCGAGAATGAGCGATAATGAGCAATATTCATGTCTTCTGTTTACATTTTCTTATCACCTTTTTCCACTTAAGCAATAGATTTCTTGACAAAGCAATTTAGTTTAAGACTATCTTAATGCAATCTAAGCATGAATTAAATTTATGATTCCCTGAATCAATTGGAACACCTGGGAAATCGATAAATGATTAGCCAAAAAAAAAACCTAATTATGTAAAATGAAAGTTTTTGCTAAATAGGGTCTCAAATATCGCCAAGGGAATAAAGTTTCATGAGTATGCCCTGCCAACGGTTTGATTGATATAATAATTATAGCTTATCCTAAGCCTTTACGAGATGATCCTTGACTTGAACACTAAGCACAAGCTCTATGTGGAATAGATGTCTTCAAATTTCGAAATATCTGGTATACCTTTACCGAGGTTACCCTACAGCCAGCTCGATTCTAGCTAGGTTAAGTGGCAGTTGATGTCGTTACCGTCACACTTAGATCAATACAGATCCATTCTGATACCCGTGAGTACTGCTACTCAAGCTACTAAGAAAAACCTGTGTTCAGATAATCAAGCTATTTAGAGGCTTTGACGAAGTTCAGAATGTTAGTACCTGGCGTACTAGAGAGTTCTTCTAAATTCCCGAAGAAATAGTTGCCGATCAATTTCTTTCTTTGGTGGGTGAGTGCGGGACCTCCATGCACCTCTTCGTCACCGCATCCTCTGCATAGATCATCTGAACTGATTCTCGTCTTTTTCATTTGATTACCTAACAGATTATGTCCGGTAATTATGCTTACAAGATATCGAAGTGATCCCTTGTGTAGCTGCATAATTATTTCCTTTGTTTGTTTGTTAAAACAGCTCCAGATCTTTCTTGTAGTGCCTCAGGTGTGAAGAAGGTTCCACCCTTTATCGGCCTTGATAGTTTTTCAGATTTTTTGTTTTAAATAACAGGTAGGGGTGCTAACTAGCTGAGCTTGGCTTACGTCAATCGTTGACCCTAATATTGCTAATTCATCGACTTTTTCGTTGCCTGGTATATCGCTGTGGCCTGGGACCCAGCAGAGTCTGATATTGTGCTGTGCGCCAAGAACGTTAAGCTCTTAGCGGCAGCATAAAACAAGCTTTGACTTTACCTCAGTTGCAGTAATCGTTTTTATTGCCGCTTAGCTATGAATGTAAAAGGTGATATCACCTTGCAGTAGCCTGGAAGCCAAAGCGAGACGGTTAACTTGAGAGATTCAGAATAGAAGCCTGCCCCTACACCAGTGTCCATCTTAGAGCCATGTGTATAGATGGGTATTGACGACTTACTGCGGTATGTTATCTATCCATTCCTCTCTGCTTGGGATGGCAGCCTAAAATTGTTTTTTTTTTTTATCTAAGATCACACCGAGATACTTTGCGTGATCAGAGATTTTAAGAGGGCAGCCTTCAATTGAAGGTATTTTAAAATCAGGTATTTTGCGTTTATTAGTAAATAGCACTAGTTCTGTTTTAGCTGGATTGACTGTCAGCCCATAGTTCCTAGTCCATTTACTTACCAATAAGAGGGCATATTCGGTTTGTTCACTGATAGTGGGTAGGAACTTGCCAGTTGCTAGTAATGCAAGATCATCAGCGTAGGCTATTAACTTGATTTCAATTTAGAGAGTATGTCGTTCATGACAAGAACCCAGAGTAGCGGTGAGAGAACTCCACCATGAGGGGTGCCCGTGGATGTGGTTACACACACCCTTTCCTCCGCTAGCTCAGAGTTAATTTGTCTCCACTGTATTATTGCCTTTTCGACTTTGTGGTCGTCCAAGGCTTGCTTCACTGTTTCGTTCTTCACGTTATTGAAGTTTCCTTCAGTATCCAAGAACGTTGAAAGGGTGTATTCATTCAGTGATTTTTCTAAGACACTGACAACACTGTGCAATGCTGTTTCAACGCTTTTTCCTTCAATGTAGGCATGTTGAAATTCCGATATACAGTCCGGTTTCAAGGTGCTTCGGATGTGCATATCAATCAGCCTCTCAAAAGTTCAAAATAAACGATGTTAGACTAATGGGCCTTGTTGCTTCGAGTGGAAGCAACTCCCAAAATGTCTTAATATGCAATTGAAAAACAAGTTGGTTTTTCGATGGTTGCAAATTTTAAACCTTTATTATAATAAATATTAGGTTATAATTTTATAAACATATTTGTTGAAAACTTACTTAGTCCTTAAGGGATTTCAAAATTCTTTTTAACTCAAATCTACAATATAAATTGTTCTTTATGATGCTGAATGGGAATGGGCTACCTCGTGTTCTCTTTGGACTTCAACTTGGAAATGAAAAAATGGAAAGCACTAGAATCGGATGTGTGAAGTTAGTTATGCGTTGAAATGAAGTGGTGCCACCTCTGAGTTGGAACTTCAACTCACTGGATGCGTTCGCATTAACTTCAGCTTGCAGGATGCGTTCGCATTAACAGCATATAAGATCCTCTCAGCCGTAATATGTGAACGTCTTAAGTCTTTCGTCAACAATCTGGTTGGTCCTTATTCTTTATTAATGTGGCTTCAGACCAGGAAAGTCAACCAAATTTACAGGACCCTGCAAAAAACCACTCCAAATCGACACCCACCGCTTTTTAGTTAATTTTTAAGTCCGCGTATGATGGCGATTACCCCATGGGGTAAGGCTTGACATGGCGGAGTGACTTACGGTATCTACTACTATGAAGCTTAGAGTTATGCGATCGCGAAACTTGTTTTCACCAGAAGGGCCTCCCACGGTCGACAGGTCGAAGTGGTGTAGGCTGGTACTACTAATTGCCTCACAACGAAGGAGTGTTCCCACCGCTCCCAACGAAGGTCGGCAGCGAATGAATTTCTTTTTTTGGGAACGGTGGCGTCTTCAGTTCAAGTAAAGCCTGAACTACATAGGAACATAAAGTGCCAAAAAGTGCAAAACAGTGGAAGTTATGTTCTGTAACGCTTCTACAAATGCATATCTCAATCTCATTTTTTAAAAGTGATCGTGAACAAAAGCTTGACCATGATCGAGCTTTCACTGTGCACAAAGTTCTCAATTCGAATACGAATACTTTTTTGTACTTTTTACACTTTGTGTTTCGATATAGTTCAGGCTTAAGATTGAACTACTTGGTGAACACCTTTATTGGCTACTTCGACTTATTTGTAGCCCAGGCCGTAAAAGAAGCGGAGTCACATCAAGTGTATGGTACTCCAGTTTGGGGGTTGTATGTCGGATAACTACAATCGCAAAAGATCGCCAGATCCTTCTCTAATCGAGTGTCAAGTAACGGCATAAGACTCCTTTTATGCCGCCAACATCAAGTATCGAATACCAGTGGCAACATTGCCAAAGAGCAGTTAGAGATGCCGCCTCTAATGTGCTGGGTTTCACACAGCCACCAAAACGAAATCCCTGGTTTGATGAAGAATGCAGGCAGGCCCATGCAGCCAAGCAGGAGGCATACAAAGCGGCGCTGCATAGAAGGACAAGAGCTGCTCGTGAGCTCTACGAGCAAAAGAGGAGAGAGGAACGCCGGCTTCTCAGGAGGAAAAAGAGAGAGCATGAGAAGCGTCAGATCGAGGATGTTGAGAGAGCCAACAGCAGGAATAAAGTTCGGAGGTTTTATCAGAAGGTAAAACAGCTGGCTCAAGGTCATCGAGCAAGAACCGATGCCTGCATAGATAAGCAAGGGAACATCATAGTAGAATCGCAGTTAATACTAGGGACTTAGAAAGAGCACTTCTGTAGGCTTAATAACGGCGAAGCGAACATCGGACACGATGATAGACAACAATTCCGTGAACCCCACCTAGAAGAAGTGAAAACGGCAATACCACGGCTGAAGTCCAACAAAGCCGCTGGAGCTGAGTTGTTCAAAGCAGCAGGCGACGAGTCATATAGGAGCATGCACCAAATCATCTGTAAGATATGGTATGCCCGATGAATGGAATCTCAACATTGTTTGTCCGATCCTGAAAAAGGGAGATCCTCTAAACTGCGCCAACTGGAATCAGTCTATTTAACACCGCCTACATGATCCTCTCTGCGGTAATATGTGAACGTCTGAAGCCTTTCGTCAACTATCTGATTGGTCCTTATCAATGTGGCTTCGGACCAGGAAAGTCAATCATCGACCAAATTTTCACTGGAAAAAACATATGAACTCCAAATGAATACCCACCATGTTTTTATCGAATTCAAGGCCGCGTATGATAGCATCTACATAGACGAACTGTATCAAGCTATGGCTTGTTTTGGCACCCCTGCCAAGCTCGTTCGCTTGTGCAAAAGACGATGGAGAACTTACGCTGCTCCATCAAGGTTGGCGACGAGCTTACGGAATCTTTCGATGTCAAAAAAGTATTCAGACAAGCCGTCTTTGTCATGAGGTTTTTTGGACAACGTTTTTGAGAAAATAGTGCAAAACTCCACCATCAACACCAGAGGCCCTTTCTTCCAAAAATCTGTTCAACTTCTTGCGTACGCCGATGATATTGATATAATAGGAAGAACACAGCGTGATGTCAATGGCGCCTTTGTGAGAATTGAGACAGAAGCGGTAAAAGTGGGTTTAGCGGTAAATGAAGGAAAAACGAAGCATATGCTGTCTTCGAGGAAGGACACCCAACACCGATGGATAGGACAGAACGTCACAATAGACACATATAACTTCGGGGTAGTAGAGGAGTTTGTCTATCTAGGCTCCACTATAAACACGGGCAATAACACCAGCGCCGAGATCAGACGAAGAATAACACTTGCTAATAGCTGTTTCTTTGGGCCAAGAAAGAAATTGAGTGGAAAAGCCCTCTCTCGAGCAACTAAGGTAAAACTATAAAATACCCGCATTAAAACAGTTCTGTATGGTGCAAGGCCCATGCTTGACGAAATCGGATGGATGTGCCTAAGGCTGTTTCGAGAGGAAAGTTCTTCAGGTTATTTCTAGCCCCGTGTGCATTGATAGCAAATGGAGAAGGAGATTCAACAGAGAGCTTTACGGGATATATAGGGACACAGACCTAGCCAGAAGAGTCACTCAAATGACTTGGTTGGTTGAGGCCCAAGCCAACAACAGACAGTTTATGAGTAGAAATTATTCCGGAGACGGTATTATATAGTAAACATAGTAAAGACTCCGGTGCACTGGGCACCTATGTACCTCAATCGAGCGAATTGAAACCTACTTGTAAGACCTTTTACGTAGAAGATATGGCAGAAACCAGTACGTAGACTAGTGTCCTGGAACCTCGGCATGTGAAATTGCATGACGTAGTAAATCATCAACGCGTATCAGAATCTGCCATGTTATAACTTCAAAAAACTTAAGTTTTTGATAGGAAACAGCATCAGGCGCGGGTTTTCTCTTGAAATCATATGTTTTAATGCGTCTTCACTGAAGCCGTAACGACCACATTAGTGTTGAAGTAAGTTATTGTATTTCACGACCCATTTTGACCATCTTCGCAGAAACCAATTTTCCCATTAAAATTAATGATGCACTATGCACACTTTTATTGAGCCACATAAAGAAGTTGTCTGGAATAGTGCTATTCTCATAATTCCCTCCATACCTCATAAACTAAGTTCCGCACTAAATAATTATACTTTAACGATCCTAACCATATTCCAATTCCAACACAAAGGCATTAGGCTATTCAATTTATGTTTATGTGTATCCCTTTGATTGCTCAAGTTTTCTATAAATTATCTTCAGTTCTTTTTGTGCACTAAATTGCTACTTAAAGTTCCATATGATTTAGGAACTGGCTCCCGTTGTTGTGTTGAACTTAACCCAAAACAGTTAAGAACGACTATAAAAATCTGGTTCTCCCCAAAATCATAGCAATTAATAACCGAAGATTATAATTTTATGATGAGGTCGCATCCTTATACTCCCATATTCTATTACGATTACAGAAGGACGAAGGACATTTGGAAATGAATAAAATCCATAATTGCCTAATGACACGACACAATTATTATGTAAGTTCATATTAGCTACGGACGTTGTATTGCTTCCTGTGACTCTAGCTCTGTGTAAGCATGGAAGAGGATACAAAATTGACTGACATTTTGCATGCGACTGCGACCACAAGCTTGAAATATTGGAGCACCATGTGTAAATTGTGAATAAGACCCACCCTTGGGCAACCAATCAACTAGTAATTGCCGACGAGGACGCACGGATGATGACTGGCATACTGGGACACATACGGTCGGTGGGTCAGTCCGCATTAAATATTTGAGGAGGGGGTTAATGCGATGAGGCGTTATGACCGTTCCTAATTATTGTGCCTGGATTTGGTTGCCCCAAAAAAAATCCCAAAGGAGATGTGTCTGGTCTTCAGGAGAACACAAGAAATTGTTTTTTTTCTTGATATAAGGGTAAATTACTGACGGAATAACGTTCCTAATTTTATTGAGTTCCAGTGTACGTAATTTATTCAAATAAAGGTGATCCATAGGAGAGATGCGTCAATAATAACACATTGGTGTGTGGGATGTTTGAACTGGTGTATATTATGAAATAAAGGCATGCTATTTGATAAAATCCTAATGTCTACTTTAACTCAAGGTACCTAATAATTACTCGCTCCTTCATTTCGACACTTTTCTCAAAATGTTTCCATAAACGTTCAAGAATGTGAAAGAAAAAAATCTTGATTAAATAAAGAACGAATACGGTACATTGTTTAGTTGTAAGGCTCTTATTTTTTCCACAGTAATTGACTATTTCAGCAGAGTAGCTCAATAAGTTCCAAATCTATCTCAATTTCATTCAATGGAAATGGAGAATTTACTACATGATTTCAACGTTCTACGTATGTAGATATATTCCTCCATTCATAAGACCCGTAGAAGTTCTCGAGGCTATAGTTAGAAGTGGAGGATGTATCCTTGAAATATTTCTAGAAATTTTCTAGAACATGTGTCCTAAATTTCATTGCAATGTGCTTTTAGCAGACTCTACGAAATTGGTTTTTCCTGTGTTAGGTGCATTGGTTTTCCCCGCTAACACACTACCCCCTACTCGCTTTCCGTTACCCTCAACCCTCTTCCAGATAACTTCTACCAGCTACCTGCAGACCTCTACATCCATTACCCGATATCACACTACCCGCTATTCCGCTACCCTCTCCCCCACTACCCTCTTCTCCACTACCCTCTACCAACTAGGTACTCCTTTACCCTATACCGCACTACACGCTATATCTTCTACCCGCTATCTTCCACCCGCTACCCTCTTACCACTTCTCCCACACCCAATACCCTTTACCCACTACCAACTACCAGCTACCCTCTTCCCACCACTCACTACCCGCTATCCTCTACAAACTATATGCTACTCCTTACCCTCTACCCCACTACCCGCTACCCTCTACTAGTATTTGAATAATGGAACCAAACATCAGCCAAATGGTCGCCACGACCTCGCTTACAAGACGCCGTCTTGTTGAAAGTAAACGTTGTCCAGATCAATACCATCCGATTCCGGCCATAAAAAATCATTAATCATCTCTCGATAGCGCAATCCATTGACTGTTACTGTTGCTCTAGCCTCATTTTCGAAAAAAGTAAGGTCCAATTACCTCGCCGGACCATAAACCGCACCAAACAGTCACGCGTTGAGGATGGAGAGGCTTTTCAACAATAACTGGAAATGGGCCTCATTAGTCAAGATGATTTTTCAACGAAATTCCGGATCATTTTCATGCATTTTAAGGACCCAATGAGCAAAGACACGACGTTGTTGATGATCAGCCAGCTTGAGTTATTGTGTTAACTGAACTTTATAAACCTTAAGACTCAAGTCTTAATGCAAAATACGGTGTAATCACGACGAATGGACAAATCTGGGTTTTCTTAAACACTTTGGGCTACAACAGCAATATTCTCAGTTGTTCTTGGGCGATGTGCACGGGTTTTATTCTTCACATCACTAACTTGTAAGAGCAGCTGGAATTTGTCCACCAATTTCTGTATTACGGTCCGACAAGGTGCTTCACGATGACCCAAAAATGTTTTAGTTTTACAAACCGTCTTTGCCTTTTCACCATTTTTAAAGTGAATTTTAATAATTTCAATGCGTTGTAGAAGCGTGTTTCGTTCGTTATTAATGGCTTAGTTTCTTCTTGTCAAATGTTGAAAAATGAAAGCTTCAAGAGTGACAGCTACCGAAATAGCGGGCTATTGAAAATAACACCTCTTATTGGAAAACCCTTTATTATGCAGAAACGATCCACGGTGACTTATCTATTCAGAAATGGTTGCTCTAAATCATACTTGGCCAAATCAGGTGTTCCGCAGGGGAGCCATCTGGGGCCCCTTCTTCTGTAAATTTTCATATTTTATTTCAAAATGATATTAACCGATTTACATTATGGTGTGAAAAGATTTTTCTGAGCATATTAACGGCATAGTCAATAAAGCTAATTCTATGTTAGGTTTTATTAAGCAATGGGCAAAGGAATTCCGGGATCCTTATGAACCTGTGTTTTGTACAATAGATTGGTTCGTCCCCATCTAGCGTATGCATCGCAGGTGTGGTCTCCTTTAATATGATGTTCATATTGGAAGACTGGAATATTACCCGAATTTTCGTTAAAAGGGTTTCAGTGGATTGATCCCCTAAATACCCTTCCATACGAAAGTCGTTTGTCAATCCTTAATATGCAAACACTACAACAGAGAAGAAATAATAATGATAATATATTTTTCCATCAAATTATAACTGGAGTCACTGATACTCCTGACCTTCTCTGTAAAATATTGTTTTGCTCTCGAGGGGGAGGTTATAATCTCCGTAGTAAGGATCTGATTAAGATTCATATTCACCGTACTAATTATGGAATGCATGAGCCTTTGACACGTATGGGAAAACTTATAAACTGGAACTCAAAACTTTTTGATTTAAATTTAAGTAAAATTCAACTTAAAATAATTTTGAAAAGTCTTCCACTTTCTTAATGTTTAATGTTCATTTTGTAATGTTATTTTTTCTTTATTTTATGTTAATTATTTATGTGCGTTGTGTTATTTGTTTTAGTTTCGTAATGTGCTTACTAACAACTAACACCACACTAAGTGATGAGCCGGTGGTATAACACAGTCCCTGTGTTGGCAAACCATTGGTCATAATATGGTGGTTGCTATAAGCCTATACGACCAATTCTGATAGTGTGTAAAATGTTCGGATTACTATTGCATCATTGAACATGTATACCAAATTTCATTGCAATCAGATTTTTAGAAATAGTTTTCGAAAGACGAATGAACGCAAACAAGGGTTCTATTTTCAGTGATAGTGAAAATAAGCAATCGACGCACTGTTCTTTTAAATAGCACCTGGAGCTGAAGTGTGAGTTGGAGAGTAATCAATGCAATCTTAATATAATAAGAAGTATTGCCATCCAATTAACTGATCCACACACGGCAACACACCCTAGCTCTGGTATAATACTTGCGAAACTTTTCAAGTAAAGAAGGATAATTCAGATGCATTAAACAAGAAGAGGCATATCCGGTTTGTTTTCGGTGTATCAGATTGAGTTCCTGCACTTATTGGAATACAAGCAATACAATTTGGTAAATTGGTTTCCATGCAAAATGAGCATAGGTGCTTTCAGATGGTATCGTTAACGGTTGACATTGACATTTTAAGTTCTATAAAATTCCCTGAACGTCAAATTTAATTGTCATTCATGTTTGATAATTTTAACCAAAAAAGAAACCGCAGCTTACTCGTATGATGAAGCGTTCATAATATGGTCTCGATCCCACACAACGGCACACACCTAGTCAATTAACCTACCGTTATGAAGAAT
>CAKKXW010000003.1:41013064-41028311 GCA_920937365.1 Sphaerophoria rueppellii | reverse complement strand
CAGCATTGTACAATGGGGAATAAAAAACCGAGTAGAGTTTAATGCTTCGAAAACTCAATGCTGTCTTGTATCGTTGAAGCGAGACATACCCCCCCTGCCACTGTCCATGAGTGGCACTTGCATCAGTGAAACCGAACATCTCGAGATTCTCGGTATGTGTATCACTGACCACCTTTTGTGGAATGATCACATATGCGATGTCGCCAAAAATGCCGCAAGATGTTTAGGTTTTTTAAGACGATGTAAGAATTTTTTCTCCCCTACCGATCTGGCTACTATCTATAAAACATATATACGTCCAAAGCTTGAGTACAACTCCCACGTTTGGGCTGGTGCTCCAGCAACGTACTTAAGTCTTTTGGACAGTATACAGAACAGAGCATTTAAGATGATTGGTGACCATACCATCGTTGAGACATTTACGTGACTCGAACATCGACGTAACGTCTCATGCCTCACCCTCTTTTACCGTTACTTCTATGGTTTGTGCTCTAGTGAAATAGCCAGCTGCATTCCTCCCCTTAAGATATTCAACCGTAATACCCGCGCCTCCAGGAATGCCCATCAGTTCACCCTCGAGCCCAACTTCGGACGCACAATCATGTTCAGAAAATCGTTCTTTAGCCGTACTACGCGAATGTGGAACGCGCTTCCACACTCTGTCTTCCCCAGGCACTGCAATATTCAGGAATTCAAGACCAATGTTAACCGACACCTCATCCTTAACCCTCTCCGTCTATCCCACTTTCCCTAACGCTCGCACTGTGCTTTGGCATAAAAAAGGGAATAAAAACCCCTTGAGTGCGTGCATATTATAAAAAAAAAAAAAAGATAACATAAGGAAGCAATATTTGAGGCAAAAGTATTAATTGGATTTCTTGATTTGAATTATTTTTATTTTCTAATCAGACTGTTTATAAACTGCATCAGCACGAGTACATACAAATATTTCTTTCTGCTAAGTTTTGTTTCCAACTCAATCCAGTCTTGCAATCGTATTTGGTAAGAACAAAAATCACTTTCCAAAATGTGCAAATGTGCTATTGGCATTTCCCTTGATCAGAAATCAGAACAAATATCAAACGAAACAAGGCCAACAAACTGTGTGAACAAAAAAACCTTTTCCGTTTTCTCACTCAATCCAAAATGACGTCTTTCATTTAAGAGAACACAATCACTCAATCCAATAAAAGAGAAGAGAATTTTGTTTTCTTTGTTCGACTGGATTTTTATTTCCTCATGTTTTTTCACAAAAAAGATAATAATAAATGAAAGTTAATAAATTAACATGATTTAAAGGTATTATGTCAGTTTTATTTAAGAAAAAATTAAACAAAAACAAAATAATTGCGTATCCAGTTTTATCGAAGGTCTTATTATTTTTCACTGCAGCTGGAAAGTGAAATCTATGCTTTGCTTCGGATAACAATGACAAAGCGGATTTTTTTTAGTGAATTTACTGCTTTTGCAAATACTCATCGAACAAGTAAACTCCCAAAGCGGTCGAACTAACTCCGTTGGCATTCTTGTTCACAATCTTGTGCAAATCATTGGCATAGCCGGACAATTTGCGAATGGTGGACGATTGTTGTCCCAGGAATTCTTCCTCAATGAAATGAGTGATTTCTGGATCGTAGGTGATGGTCTTGGTTGTTGGATTGTTGTGAACAGCAACATGGGCATGAATTTCAATTGCCTTCTTTGACAATTCTTTCTCGATGTCCAGAGCCTTGGCCAATGCTGGCAATTCATCAAAGTCCAATGTTTTGGTTTCATCGACAACTGGAGCGAGTCCACGCTTGACCTGTTGATGCATTCTGAATGGAGCGACTCCACCGCGCTTGGTCACATGCTTGATCAATTTGATGGTGTTCTCAAATGCTTCATCGGACAGGGAACGGAAAAGTTTGGAGAATCCAGGACGATCCCTCTGGTAGGTGTTGTAGAAGGTACTCAACAACAGGTAATCGTATGATGCACTGAGTTGTTGGCTGGCATACGAATGAAGGTGTTTTTCAATGTGAGGAATAGCTCCGTATTGTGCGTTACATTTTCCAAAGTCTAAAAGAGGCGTATTTTTAGTTCAATCAGCCCTAGGGGCATGAAGATTTAAAATCACTTACTTCCTGTGGGGCTGTAGACATTGCAAACGTTTGAAGTTGCCTTGGAGCAGGCTCCTTCCTCCACACTGGCTACAGAGCCGATGAACAATAGCGACGCAAGGGCGATGACGAATTTCATTTTTAATGTCGTTTTTTGTTGTTTTGTTTTATCCTTTAAAAAAGAACAAACAGAAATGCAATTCTAAATTTAATTCAAATTACGTCGCAAGTAAACACACGAAAAATATAATTTTCTCTTTATTTTTAGGAATTGATTTTTCACTAGACGTCTTTTCTCTTTGAACTCAAATTTTAAATTATCAAATTTCCCAATTAAAGTTTCACTTTTAAAAACTTTTGAAAACCTCAAAAACTTACGGAATGAAAATACAGTTGCAATTAGCAGAAAATTGTAGTAATCTTTTTTTTATAATTCTTTAAAGAAAAAAAATCGAAGAATGTTGGACGATACACGTTAAACGATTGAATGTTTCTCCCACCCGAACCGATTGAGTGAATCTGAATGTATTTTCCGTTGGCTGAGGCAATTTATGTACGAAAAATTATAATCTTTAGAAGAGAGACAGAGAAAACGGGAACTTAAGCAAATCAATATGGTTGCCGTTTTGTTGAGCGAGGCTGCCATTATTTTTTTTGAGTGGAGTTTTGTTGTTGTTCTCGAAATTTAACATTCACACACACTGTATTTAATATACAAAATTGACAAAAATAAATACACATACAGCGCAGGGCTAAATGTATAGGGTTGCCGGATGATGGTGACTCTTATCGATTTTTTTTTATCAGTTTGTTTTCGCGAGATGAAGTAATTTTTGCACATTGCACATAGAAACTTAGATAAACTTATTTTTGTCAACACTTTAGGATGAGTAATTAATTACAAATTCGATTGATTTAAATTTTCTGAGTTTTTGTTTGATTTCAGCATTTCCATTACGTAATTATCTGAATTTCGAACTACGCATCAGGGCTTACTAGGGTGTTGTCCAAATCCAAAAAATCGGTGTTGCCTTTTCTGTGGTCTTTAAATTAGACCAAGAAGTATCCAAGAATGTTGACGAATTTGAAGAAGTTGCATGACAGCTTATCCCATGAAGAATTTTTTTTTTCATAAAATGGAAAGGAGGCAAACGGATGACAAAACTAGATGTTTATCTGTACTCTATCTACGTTATATCGAATCTCTAGAATCCGACAGTCGAGGTCTTTAAACGATAAAGTGGGTATTTTTGGTCAAACTGAATAGAGAACTAAACAAGTGTGCATTTTCAGCCGACTTTCCTACGGTATCTGAATTCCGGCAAATGAAATCTGTTGAAAAATAGTTTTGAACAAGATATTTCTGACGTCATTTAGGATAATAACGGCATTGTACGTAGTTGGTGCATTGCAAAGGTTTTATAGTCTTAAGAATCGCGAGTAGGTTCATACACGTGACTTGAGCTTCAAATTCAATATTTCGAAATATTGGTAATCAGTACCTTAATCCAACATACTTGTGATGCTTTTAAGACAAGGTTAGGTTGGGTTAGAGTGGCTGTCTGGATGTTGTTGACTCACTTAGACCCTAAGGGTCCTTTATGACACCACTATGGAAAGAAAATTATGGGAGAGCTGAGAAGAGAGTAATTCTTCTGTTGGAGAATGCAGGACATGTACAGAGGAGGTGCTGAACTGTTTCTTCCTTTTCCTCGGCCATACAGCTTCTATAAGTCATTTGAGTTTCCCCCGCCAGCCTCATTGTATGTCTTCCTATGATCAATGTCTTTTTATGACCCCGATTGTGAAGCTTATGTTGTGTCTGCTCTGGGAAATCACGCATTACGCTTGCTTCAGGTCTAGGCTTGGACATATTTGTTTTGTTGATAGGCAGGCAGTGCCCTCTAACCATCTTGCATTTGTTGATTCTAGACCATATTGATTAAAAAGTAGTTAACATGAAGCAAGTGGTGTTATGATTTCTACTAGTAGTCAGAAGTTTCCCATTTTTGGCGAGCTCGTCAGCTTTACAATTTCTAAGGGTGTCTTTGCTGCCCAAAACAGGTGAACAAGGTGACAGAACAGGTGAACTGTTCTGTCACCTTGTTCAGAGATGATCGACAGTCATGAACCGTCATTGAGTTTGTGGAGACAGACCAGAGAGATTTGAGAGTAGCTTGGCTGTCTGAGAAAATACGTATATCCTTGCAAGGTACAACATTTCCTTTGCTTCAGAATTATTACCTCTTGTATCACCATTACGTATGTAGTGTCCGTAGCTTAGTGGTTAGGTGCGTTGGCTGCTAAGCAGAACGTCGTGGGTTCGAATCCTACTCAGGCCCAAAGTTTTTATTTCATCTTTCACGGACACTGCTTCTTGCGAAGAGCTGACAAAACTTCCAAGAGTATCATCTGTCATGAAAAAAGTGCTTCTCAACTTTGCCGTTCGGAATCCCCTCAATTGTAGAGAATTGTTGAATGAGAGTAAGCCACTTAGGCCTTGGCTCTTCAAGAGCTGTCGCGCCACTCTATTTTTTATCACCATTACGTCCTGGAAGTCTATAGGATAGGCTAAGATATAGTGTCTACTCGACACCACTTCCAACGCTCCGTCGGTACGTGGTCTATGAACCTCCAGTGTAAAAGTGTACAGACCTATTTTCCACAGGTCCACCTTCTTCCCAATAGGACCAGCTTATTTTAAATCATGAGAGCAACAGTGCCAACATTGGATAATCCTAATAAATTTTCTTCATCTTAAAAATCGATGTGTGATCTGAAAAGAATCAATATGTCTACTTTTAGTAGCGGTGTCTTTTCTATGAAATTAAATAAGAATTGAAGACAAGTCAACTACAGCCAAATTTTCGGACAGGGACATGTTAGGTCCTCTTTTATTCAGCAAATACAAATAATGGGTAATACATTCAATTCGGGCTGAATATTTTAAGAAGTTGGTTAATATTTGCTTTAGTTCGTCCTTTTTGCTCATTTGGCATCGAAGGAACGCCGTCCTTGGGTCCAGCTTAAAAAAATAAGGTACTATTACCTGATGTCATCTCCTGCAATTTCACAATATTTTAAAGTTCTCATCTTCGTAGGCAGTATTATTTGAAAATATATCTCAAAATCAATATCCTGTCACGTGATGTCTAGCTACAAGTTATGCACAAATCCCTTAAAACACTTGTGAAATATCAAAAGAACCTAAAAGCATTCCGTCACTTGTCATTAGGTAACCCCTTTTTTGCACCACACCACACCAACACCACAAACATTCTAGAACACCAAAACAATAACAACAATCAGCTGACTCATTTATGGCGCGGCGCGGCGCCATTATCACGGCAGCCATTTGCCTCCATTGTTTTGACGGACAAAGTAAAAACCGACTAGCCATGTTGTTATTTCATATTTTGCCTTTATCTTGCTCTCAGAATTGAGTGTTGTTGAACAAATTCAAACACAATTTTCTTTAATCTCGTTTTTAATTTCACAGAAATTGTATATTCATCGCACTTTGTACTCACTCTCTTTTGTCCTTTGTTTTTTGTTATAGATTGACAGAGAACTGTTAATTTTCCATTCGATATTTTTTATCACAAAATTTTGTTATTGTTTTTGTGTTGGAGTTAAAGCGGTAAAATTGAGGTACCGTGTGTAATTGTAACTGTATTGGAGTGAGGAGATATTTTTTTCGCTTTTAAAAGTTGAGCGACTACCCTACCAACATCAGTTCAGAAATAGCAGCGTTTGGCAACTTTACTTAGCACATTCGTGTTCTCTCTTTCACCGTCGCCATATTCTCAAACGAACTGTCGACTTCTATACCAGTGCGTATAAAGACCCCGACTTCATTGAGAATTTGAAATTCATTTAAATCACACAGTTCTTAAAAAAGAAAATTAATTACCAACAAAATTTTAATAAAAGCAGTAAAGTTTATTCAAGCATTAATTAATTCTTATTCAGAGTTTAAAGTGAGTGGATTCGGTTTTGTGTAAAAACAAAGAAAACTTCGTTCATCCAATTGGACAAAAATATTCAACAAGAAACAAATATGAAACTCATCGTCGCCCTAACTGCTCTTCTCAGTGCCGTTGCACTCGTCTCGGCAGAGTTGGAATGTAAGTGTGAATCAAATTTTTGTTATTTGTTATTAATTCTGTGAAAATTCAAAAGTGAAAGTTGTTTTTGGTTGCATTTTTGTGATAAATCAATTAACTTCGTCGTGGGAAGTTGATTTTTTTTTTTTTTGTTGGACCTGTCAAAAACAAAAGTTGAGTTGAGTTTGAGTGTTTTAATGTTTGTAAAGAGATTTCTTGAAGGAAGGATGGAGTGATTCTCTTTGAGTTGGTTGGCTCTCTTCATTCTGCCTTATCTATCTTTGCTTGTGTTTTGTTTTGATTGGTTTGGATTGGATTGCGTTTTTTTTTCTTTAAATCATGTGAGACTATTTTCTTTGTTATAATTTTATTCCCCGGAAGAAAGATAATGGAACCGAATTATGGTTATGGAGAATTTAAATTAATTTAATTCAATAGAAGTCATGGTATAACCTGAATTGTATAAATGATATTCAGCATAATCTGCTGAAACTGTTATCGACTATGGCTATCTACGTTAAAGCGGTTTGTTACGTCAGTAAAGTTGAGGACAAGGAGATTCCAAGTTGCTTAGCACATTTTAAGTGATTGAGGTGGAAGGAAGTGTGCTGCATTTCTTTGCCAAATGAGAAAGTTCTTTTTAAATGTTTTGAGATTTTGATACCTGAACGTTTGGAAGATTTTTACCATAAAACAGACTAAAAGTAAAGATCAACTTTCTACATGCAATGGAATGTTTAAACTGGAGTATACCGAAAAAAAGAAAAATAAGAGGTTGAGTGGGCGTGTTGGGTCCTCAAACCATTTCTCAAAGAACTCGTAGACATAGGGCATTTTTTGGCTCGACCTTACCTTAGGGGCTCCCGGTTTTGAAAGTACCAGAGTATGGTTAGTAAATCACAAATAAAATCGCACTTTTTGCACAGAATCCACGAGTAAATGATAGTGGGCCAAACTTCTCATGGGACAAGCTCTACTCACTTCATTTATTGTTATTTCTTTCAAGATATTGAAAACTTTACTTTCTCACCCATTTGCCGCATCGACTGGCTTCGCATCAGCGCTTTCTGTCACTCCAACCTTCAAAGCCCTTGTTCATGATTTCGGGCTGTAGCTCAAGGATTGCTTGGTTTATATTTGCCTTAAGTGCATGAATCGTTTTTGGATTGTTAGCATTACATCGGTCCTTTATGATCCTGCATGAACCAGAAGTCGTCCAAATTTTTTCTTCAACTTCAGCTAAAAAAAAGTCGAATAACTTAGCGTTGTAACGCTCACCGTTGATCGGAACATTGTTTCCAGCTTTCCACATTCTCTACTGTGAACAGAGTAAGACGAGGGGACCTTGAGTTTTCTCCACTAGCATGAGAGTGTCGCGAAGTTTTTGCACAAACTTGGGTACTGCAGGCGCGATAGGTGCTTCATTGCGATTCATTTCGTTGCGCGGAGGTATTAATCTGAGTTTCTATCAAGACTTCGAACAGGAGACAGCTGTCAGTATAAAAATAACATATAAAAAAGAAACCACTAAATGGCCCACCCTTTACAAGGATGGCTTGCAATAATAATTTGGTATAGCGAAAAATGTGTTTCACAACTTAACTGCTGGGAATCGACGTTTAGCTGTACCGTCAATTCCTTAATAAATTGTTGAAGAGCGTAAGCCAGTGAAACTTTTCTCTACGGATCCTTTTTATTTGTACAGTTTCCTGTGCTTGTCCTCCACGGCATCGCTATATAACAACAGAAAACTACATGGAACAAAAGGTTGACTTGAAAACTGCCACTTTATCGTTCAAGTGGAATTAGTTACCGAAGCGAGATCTTGAAACTTGAACCCAACAAATTTGGCTTGGCATAAAAATAAAATAAATAGAATGGCGCGACAGCTCTTGAAGAGCCAGGGCCTAAGTGGGTTACTCTTATCAACAATTTTCTGGGTGCATGTGAAGAATTGAGGGGACTCGCCGAACGCCGATTCCGAACGGTAAAGTTGAGATGCACTTTTTCATGACAGATGATACTCTTGGAAGCTTTGTCAGTTCTTCGCAAGAGGCAGTGTCCGTGAAAGATGAAATAAAAACTATGGGTAGAAGTAGGACTCGAACCCACGACGTTCTGCTTAGCAGCCAACGCACCTAACCACTAAGCTACGGACACTATTTGGCTTGGCAGTCGATTAGTTATTCATCTGCCTTGCTTACTACCTATCCGGCCTCCAAACCCTAATCCATGTCAGCCTAAGACACAGCAGCCTTTCATCGGGAACGGACCTCGCGTGCACTCGCCAGTCATCAAAACAAAGCGCTTTGGCATCCACAGTGATGGTCGTCTCGAACTTGCGGGCTGCGGGGAGAAGACTTTCTTGGCTGGATGGTTGTATTTTCTTGGCTTTCTGGACTTCATCTACATTTTGTACATCTCGTACAGTTCGCGGTTGAACCTTTTTCGCCATCGCGCCAACGGGACCGAAAATTCGTCGAACATTTTTCTTTCGAAAGTATTCGGTCCCCTTTTTTAAATTATCGCCCAGCAATCAGCGCCATAGAGTAGGACTGGTCAAATCAAAATCTTATATAGCAGACACTTTGTCTTTCGACTGAGGGGTTTTGAACCCAGTACTTTGGCCAAACCGAAGTAGCAGCGGTTCGGTAGGGTAATTCTCCGTCGGATCTCTACTAAAGTGTCGTTTGTCAAAATTGTTCCTAGCTACAGTAACGTTTTTTCCTTGGCGGTGGACATATGTTCTTTTGTTTGTTGATAGCATGTGCTTTGTTTTGTCTTCATTCACTTCAAGACCAACGAGCTTAGTCTGCTCCTCATCGCTGCGAAGGCCCCGAGCACAACCTATGTCGTCCGCATAGCTTAGAAGCTGGGTGGATTAATTGAAGATAGTATTTTCCGTGCTCATACCTGCCTTGTGCACTATCTGCTCCAGGACCATGATGAAGAAGTCACATGACAGCGCATGTCTCCTCTTCTACACCCTGCGCATGTTTGAAACAACTCGGATAAACTGTTACGCATATTCACACTGCACTGTGTATTGTTTAGCGTCATGCGGCAAAGCTGGATTAGTTTGTTTAGTATTCCGAAATCAGACATCATCATCACGTTCATATCCGAAAACAAAAGCTCCCAACCTAGAGCGCCAGGTCCATTGAAGACTACATCTTGATATTTATATACTAACAGTCTCTAAGCCACACACATCCGATACCTCTTCAAAACCTTTTTCGTAATAACAACTAATCCCCAATAATTCATTAAAATTGACAATAAAAACCCTCTCACCGACATTATTGCCTTGTATAACAATTTTAATTTCGAAATAACATTCCACTGCGAGTCAAGTGGCACGTACTTTTTATCTTATCCTTTGCCTTGTGTTATCAGTTAGTTTTCACTTGAGTGGTGCTGAAGTTTAAATCAGTTTTAGAAAAGCCCATAAGCCCCCCTTCATATTGATTTCTATTTGTTGATCCTCTTCAGCAGCTGAAGAGCTTAAAATAAATCAATAGACTGATAACATTGTCATCGAACTTGGCAACTCAAATTTTTGTTTTATATTTTTTTTTGCTATCAATCACTGAATTTTTGTGTTATCAAAGAAAAATCGAATCTCTCGTCCCACGACAAAAAAGACGCACACAAATTTGATACGAAAAGCCTCACCTTCATTCACACATCGTTCAGTAAAAAAAAACCACAAATTTGTTGATTGCCTATCGAGGAAAAAACAAAACAACAAGAATGTGTGAAATAAAATGCCGACTTGTAACTGAAAAACATAAAAAAACAACGTTGACCAATTTTGCACACTGCACCAATGAATGTTGTTTCATCACAACAACAAACCCAGTGGCCTTAAAAGGGGCGGGGTGACTGCAAGTCGCAGAAGAGATAAAAAACAACTCAATCAAATGCGTCATTTGAATTTCATGATATTGCATTTGCATTTTGCGGATTCAATTGATTGAATTTAAATTAAGAGATTGAAAGAGAGAAAGCAGAATTAACATTAGAAATAGAAATATTTTGCAAGGGCAAAACCCACTCATCTGTTGACAGGTCAAAAGGCCAACCGATTAGAGCGTTGTTAGGGTTTCCGCTGGTTTTATTTAAAATCTTGTATTACCCTTCCCGAGCCATATCGTTCTAATTTTAGTTTTTCTTTTGTAAAATTGAATTTAAAGGCTCCATTCCTCTGGATGAAAAGACAGAAATCCCCCAAGGATGGATCAACATGACCAAAGTTTGCACAAACGCTTTGAAGAAGCAAATCCAAACCGAAATTGGCGCCTCCTATGAATACCTTGAAATGGCCGCCTATTTCTCACAGGACATTGTCAACCGTCCCGGATTCGCAGAGCTCTTCTTCAAGGCTGCCCGCGAAGAACGCGAACATGGAATCAAATTGATTGAATACTTGGCAATGCGTGGTGGTGATCTGTCCGAAGGTGTGCACAAATTGATTGCTGTTCCCGTAAGTAGTTCTATTTGTAAACATCAAACATGACCGCTTACTTTTCTGTTTTGTTTCATTTTTCTTGCAAACACAGCACAAGGAAGAACAATACGAAGTAAGTTTGAATTGATTTGTACATCTGGGAGGGTATTTTCTATAATTTAGTTTGAAATTTCAGATCAAGTTCGATGGAGTAAGTGCCCTCAAGCATGCCGTCGAAATGGAGACAGCCGTCACCAAGTCAATTCGTGCTCTCATTGAAACATGTGAGAATGACAACAATGACTACCATGTAAGTTATTTCTAGAACCAAACTCTTTAAGAACTGTGATTAACTGATTTCTGTTTTCAAACAGCTCGTCGATTACTTGACCGGAGTCTACCTTGAGGAACAACACAAGGGAACCCGCGATCTCGCTGGCAAGCTGACAACACTCAAGAAGATGGAGAACAGCCACGGCAAATTGGCCGAATTCTTGTTCGACAAGAACCTGATGTAAATGCTGAATTAGATTACTTCAGTATTCTTTTCGTTTTATCATCGCAGAAGAGATTAGATTTTTGTTTTCTGTTTGATTTCCTTTGCAACATCTCTGTTAATCTCTATTTATGAATTAAAACAAAATCACATGCAGTTCCGCTTGGCTTTAAGAACACCAAGAGCCATGTTAATCTTTAAAAATTGAATAAAATAATAAACATTCATTGATAGAACTGTGTTCTGAACAAAAAGAAAAATACTGTTTTTTTTTTTTTGTTGATGGAATTAATGGGGCAATTTCAAGAAGCAATGAGCCTAGTAGATGAAAACAGTTTTTACAACCAAAAATAAAATCGTCCGTAATCGTGGAGGAAAGTATTGTTCATAGTTCACCAAGTAAAATTTAAAGGAATGCGGATGAAGCAATTTTTCGATAAGATAACCTTATTTTCGATAGCGTCTACCTAACTAACATCTGCTTAACACGCGATCCAAGAATAAGATCTTAGATTCTTAGTGGCAGATTATGAATTTAACTTTTAATTTAGTTTCTGGCCATATAAAGAGAATTTAAAATGTTAATAGTTGTAATAACAGGACGGACTTGTACAGACGATTAACAGACCCGAACGACCTGGAGATTAGGACAGTGATGTTGTCAATTAAGAACGTCAACACCCTGATCAAGGAAAACTACAG
Organism: Sphaerophoria rueppellii; assembly: GCA_920937365.1. Classification (NCBI taxonomy): domain Eukaryota; kingdom Metazoa; phylum Arthropoda; class Insecta; order Diptera; family Syrphidae; genus Sphaerophoria; species Sphaerophoria rueppellii. Next base: position 41,016,455 of record CAKKXW010000003.1, on the reverse strand, counting down.
GTTATCTATTACACGAGTACGTTCCCTCAACAGTCAGTAGAGAGAGAGAGAGAGACGTCTTGGACGATGACTTCTTTGTGATTGAAGATCCGCTGGAGAAAGTGGAGACAGTATTTGGGTTTGAAAAAATGACAATTAAACGCTGCGCCATTAAATTCTTTACTCTATACACAGGTATATTTTCCCAAAATGCTTTTCAGAGGAGGAAGCTCTTTCAGTAGTTGTTAAGCGAAGACGACGAAGTTCCAATACAATCTGATAAGAGATTCTGCAATAAAGTGTAATAAACATAAAAGGGAGATCCTCTAAACTGCGCCAACTATAGAGGAATAAGTCTGCTAAACATCGCCTAAGATCCTCTCTGGCGTAATATGTGAACGTCTGAAGCCTTTCGTCAACAGTCTGATTGGCCTTATCAATGTGGTTGTGGCTTCAGGCCAGGAAAGTCAACCATCGATTAAATTTTCACGTTGCGGCAGATCCTGGAAAAGACGTATGAACTCCAAATCGATACCCACCACCTTTTCATCGATTTTAAGGCCGCGTATGACAACAGCATCTACATAGACGAACTGTATGTCTAGTTTTGGCGTCCCTGCTCCATCAAGGTTGGCAACGAGCTTACGGAATCTTTCGACGTCAAAAAAGGATTCAGACAAGGCACTGTCATGCGATTTCTTTAACATCGTTCTTCAGAAGATAGTGCAGAACTCCAACGTCAACACCAGAGGCACTATCTTCCAAAAATCTGTTCAACAACTCGTGTACGCCGATGATATTGATATAATGGGAATTGGGAAGAACACAGCGTTATGTCAATGGCGCCTTTGTGAGAATTGAGACAGAAGCGACAAAAATGGGTTTAGCGGTAAATGAGGGAAAAACGAAGTATATGCTGTCTTCGAGGAAGGACACCCAACACCGACGGCTCGGGCAGAACGTCACAATAGACATCGCAATCAACTTGGAGTGCAAAACTGGAGACGACTAGCTAAAGACCGAGCTAGCTGGCGGAGACTGTTGATTGAGGCCCAAGTCCACAACGGACTTTAGCGCCACCTTAAGTAAGTAAGTAAGTAAGTAAGTAAACATGTGTATCCAAATTATGCAGCTGCATCGGAAGCAAAAAAAATTATCATAAAAACTTAGTGGTAACAGAATCCGTAGTAGAAACACCTCTGCAAAACTTGCTTGATCATACGATTCGTCGTTTATTTCAAGGAAAAGAAGGTGTTAGATAAACGTTGCACTCAATGAAAAATGTAAGATTAATCTCATATCCAAATGGAGTTATGATGGAAATTCGAACATGAGTGAATACAAACCCCAATACTTCTGATGCCAACATATTTTTAACATCTTTCATTCCAAAACCTACAGTTACGAGTACTATCGGATGACCCAGAATTCCCCAACAAAATCATATTGTGGTGAAGTCTGCGTCTATCATCAACAAGGTTTTCAGACCAATTAGAATTCAATCTGTTCACGGATTAACTGATGTGAAAGTTCGAGAATTTTAATACATTGAAAATCAAATATGTAATTTGACTGATACGGTGGTAAACCATATATGTAAATGGAAGCATACCAGTTAAACATAAAACGCTGACAACAATGATGGATGGAAAGATCTGCAATGCAGAAAACAGAAACGTCTATCACCGATCAAAGATGAGGTTTGGATTATCTTCTTTACAAGCTAAGATAACATTTTTTGAATCGTTACTGTCTCATATAAGCTGCATATTAAACAATGGCAACATAGCGGTGAAGAAAAGAAAGAAAAGAATACAAGAAGATGTTGGAAATCGAACGGGTATAGTGGTTGACAAACCAAAACGGCTACAGATGTAACAACGATGACAAAACTGCCCATTGATTTCTCGAAGATTCTGTAACTTTTTCGGAAATTATCAACATAAGTTTGCATTATTTGGTGCATCTCAAAATTCTTTTTTTGTTGTTGTTGCAGGTGGCCATGGCTCAGAGGATAGAGTAGTTGATTGCTAAGTCAAACGCTGCGTGTTCAAGCCCCAGCTTCGGTGATGATAAGAAAATGTTTTCTTTTATCTTGCCAATATGAAAAAAAAATAAGATTTTAAATGGAAATACTTAACTTAATTTCGTATAGAACAAAGGTAGTAGGTATATTACAGGAGTTTCCTCCAAAGCCCTGAACAGTGGAACAAAACTACCAACTTTAAAATCGTTGCTGGAAAGAGAACGTCGGAGACAACTTGAACCAAGGCCCATTCTACAGTCTCGGTCTGATATAGTTACCCCAGCTGACTTGTCTGTCACAAGGACTGCCAATTTTAAAAGTTTATTGCTTGCAGACAGAAAGCGGCGGGGCGGCGGTGCTAAGCGAATCATATTTAGTTCTTTAACAGACCGGAGCCGTCTCTCACATTGTATGAAAAAGCCAGTGAATGAGACTTCTAAATTTTGTCCCGACATGTTTTACCAACTTTGGGTAGGCCACGGAAAAGTGAAAACTAAGGTGCTGCCATTCGTATTTTGTGTACTGATCAACAAGCTAAAAATAACCTACAAGTGGGCCCTTGAGCTTATAATTCAGTGCTTGGAAATGGAAAATACGCGGCCGAGGACAATCGTATAACTGATTTCGAAAAGGCGGAGGAGAATGCTCTCACAATCCGGTATGCTAACAAGATACGGAAGCGATAGGGTATACTAAATAGATGTCTTCGAAGTTCATGCCGTTGAGTTTCTGCGAAAAAACGATACCAGGAATAGGTTCATGATGTTGATAGACGAAATCCTATCGCTATCGAGCTCCATTATGCAGGATAAAAAAATATGGAACTGCAGGGACACAACTCTCATCAAATTCCGAGGACAACCGAGGACAAACAATTATGTGGAGGCTACCATGGAGCAGGTGGATATCAACACCTAAATATCTTCAAGCTGCTGGAAGGTATACTGACTGAACATGTGAAAAGTACTAACGCCTTTATAAAAGGGTTCAAGTACGCTCAGCCCAATTAAAAGGCTTTCAAGCGCAATGGTTAGTATTATGCGAAGACTCCACACGAGTATCTCTTATAGTGCGCTTAGTACATATGCGATTAAACTTTCACACAGTGAGAGGCATGGGGTACTCACTATAAAAGAACACCCTTAAAGTAAAAGGCATACATAATTTGTACATACTCCAAATATTCTGTTGGTAACGCGAACTTTCGGAAAATTAACCCGACTCGCATGAACTTGGGAAAATATTTCCGCAATCATGAAAAGTGTACAAGTCAGTCATATGGAAGGTCGTCGAACTTCTATAAATCCACAACTATAGGTGGACGAGGTACCATCGGAGGTGTATTAACAAACAGGAGCCAACAGGAGCCTTAAACTACTCTCAACA
>CAKKXW010000003.1:40811358-40992417 GCA_920937365.1 Sphaerophoria rueppellii | reverse complement strand
AAACACTAAATTCAATGTGCTTAACAAAGCTAAGCTTAGGATCAAAAATGACACCAAGGTCTTTCTTCTCTCTGACTCTTTCAAGAACTTTGTTTTCAATTTTATAGTCAAAAATAATTTCAGAAGAATTGCGACAGAAAGAAAAACATTGACATTTAGATACATTTAAAAATAGTTGGTTAGTCGTGCACCATCGGGATAGGTCTAAAATATCGTCTTGTAAAAGATGGCAATCATCAATAGTTTTGATGCGTCGGAAAAACTTTAAGTCATCAGCGAAAAGCAGTTGCTTAGATTTAAGAAAAATACTAGGTAAGTCATTAATAAAAATTAGAAATAAAAGGGGGCCAAGATGGCTACCTTGGGGCACTCCAGAAGAGACAATTACTGGTTTTGACAGAACATCGTTAATACAAACAAATTGAACTCGATTAATGAGATAAGATTCCAACCAATTCAAGAACTTTGAATGAAAACCAAAGTTTTTTAACTTCAAAATTAAAATGGAGTGATTTACTCTGTCAAAAGCCTTTGCAAAATCGGTATAAATTACATCGATTTGATGCCCATCTTCAAGATTATTTAAAATGAAATTAGTAAATATAGAAAGATTGGTTGTTGTTGATCTTCCCGCAACAAAACCATGTTGAAGGGGTGAAATATATTCCTTAACTAAAAATGTAAGCTTTTCGCACACTAATTTCTCGAAGAGTTTTGGTATACACGCCAATTTACAAATAGGACGATAGTGGGATATTTCCTGTTTCGACCCAGATTTGTGAATTGGGTTTAAAAATGATTTCTTCCATATTGGCAGAAATTCACCTTTTTCGAGAGAACTCCTAAAAATAAAGAAAAGCGGTTCAGAAATAGAAGCAGCGCATTTTTTAAGAACAATTGGGGGGATTTCATCTGGTCCTGGATTGTTGTCGTCATTTAAACTCATAAGACCTTCTTCAATTTCTGAAATATCCAACTCTAAACAACCTATGTTTACCTTACATGCATGAGATAAATGTTCGGCAGTCCATGATGAATTAAAATTGTTGTTAGTGTAATTAGATTCAAAAAAGTGTGCGAAGGAATTACAAATACTAGGAAGATCAGAAAATGTTGAACCAAGGTAATTCATACTGCTGGGAATGCCACTAGAGTTCTTTTTGCTTTTGATGTAGGACCAAAAAGACTTACTATTTTTCTTTAGATTAGATTCTACAGATAAAATATAATTTTTGAATAAAAATTTGTTAAGAACATTGTATTCATGTTCCAATTGAATGTAAACATTTTTAAAATTTGCGTTATTTTCTGCTACGCGTAGACGTTTATAAGCTTTGTTTTTCTTGTTGCTTAAGTTAATAAGTCTTTTATTAAACCAAGGAGGCTTAGAGTTAGATTTAATGCTGATCTTAGGAACGTACATATCAATTGCCAATTTCAGATGGTCAATAAAAAAATTATAAAAATTTACTAAACTGAAAGAATACAGATGTTCGCGCCACGGGATATTTACTATATAACTCGCTATACCTTCGAAGTTAGCTTTTTTGTAATTAAATTTCAATTTTGTACCATTGGTAGATTTAATATAATCATTAAAAGAGAAACAAATGTCTAGAGCTATATGATGAACAGAATTAGAAAAAATAGGGTATAATGATTTGTCTACAGATATAGCTAGTTCTCTGTCGGCAAAAACAAGATCGAGAACACGATTTAAACTATTCTTACAATGATTAATTTGGATTAAATCATAACTTGTAAAAGAATCAATTATTTCATATTCAAAATCGGAGTTTACATTAAATGGTATGAGAAGCTGTTCATTGGGATCGAATTCCCATGCAATGTGAGGCAGATTAAAATCACCAAGGATTATTATGTTTTCGTCATTCTTAAGTTTCGATAGATAGAATTCACAATTTCTTACATGAATTTTATAAAGATCTAGTCCGCTTTTAGGCGGAATATAACTTAAAATAACTACTACAACACATTTATTTGAGAAGTTTATTTTAACTATGATTTGGTCTATGTCATATGAACAAGAAGAATAAGAGGAAGGTAAATCTAATTCAATGCAAGAGTATAATGAGTTTACTGCAAGGAGAACACCTCCACCTCTTTCTAATCCAGTTGATTGAGAACAGCGATCTTTGCGGAAGACAGTGTAATTGTTGTTGTTACTGATTTCGGCATTATGATGATTACTTGTTAGCCAGGTTTCGGTAAGTGCAATGAAATCGAATTGAGTAGACGACAAAGACAAAAACATTTGTTGCATTTTTGTGCGCATACCACCCACGTTTTGATAATAACCGAAGAGATGAGATTTTTTCTTCGTGTTAACGTGAGAGATCGAAGCAAAGGGAGAATATGGAGCAGACGATGTTGATTGTCAATTGAGCGCTGGCTGTTGTGATTGTTGTTGGGTTGGTGGAGGAGTTGATAGTGGTAATGACAAAGACGGCGATGGAGAGGTTGATGGCAGTGGTGGTAATGACGTTGTATTTGAGTGTGACGAAGATGTTTGAAGAGACAATTCATTATTCTTTTTGTTAATGTTGTTTTCTCGCGGCACGAATTTCTTAATTTGCACAAAGCACGGCCATATACACGAATCCAAACAAACAAGTCTTGAAAACAGTTAAATCCTTCATAGACTTATGGGTCCAAGTTCTACGACAGATAGTAAAATACCCGAACTTGATTTTCAAAAACCATTCCAGACTGCCATTCCAAGCAGAGAGGATTGGATAAATAACAAAATCAAAGCTTTTGTCTTGCTGTCGTGAAGCATCACATTAGACTATGCTGGGTCCCAGGCATGCCAGGTAACGAGAAAGCTAATAAATTAGCAAGAATAGGATCAACGCATGGCTTAAGCCAAGCTCAGCTAGACAGCATCACGATTTCAAATAGTATTGCAATTAAGGCACCTGCACAGCACACTCATATAAGCTTAATTACCTGACATAATCTGTTATGATTTCAGATGATTTATGCAGAGGGTGCGATGATGAGGAGGCGCATTAAGACACTTCATACTTTCTATGTCACTGCTCCCAAAGAAAGAAGTTGTTCGTTAATTATTTTTTCGGGGACTTTGCTGAAAAACTCCCTAGTACTCCATGTACTCACATTTCGAACTGAACTCATAAACGGCTCACGGGCATCACAATATTTCTGCATTGATATAAGTGTTACGGTAATGACAACATCTGTCCACCCCCCAAACCTATACCAACCTACCCCACTTAAATTAAAATTGTCTGTCTTAAAATTTGTCTGTCATCCATATATTCTTTGGTTCGGTTGGCTACCCCCATGTCATCCTGTTCTTTTCATCGTGTTCTTCAATGCTGACAAAACTCTTGCGTAAGATGTACCAACACTCCTATTCTTCTGGGCTCATTCAGATGCTGAGTAGTCGGAAGATAGTGTTTGTCCGGCCAGTTCAAAAAAGGCGAACATTCTTCCTCCGATCCACTTACACCCCTGCTTTCCGAGGCCAGGAAACGCTTTGAAGACCTAATTCTTTCGAGACAGAGGCAGTACGGCTTTCGCAGCAACAGGTCCACAAAAACACACAACGAAAATATTCGTATGCCTCAAGGCTCTTTTTTGTCCCCGAATCTCTTTCTTACTTTAATATATGATCTCTTGACTGAAACTTCTAGTTCAATAATTTGTTTCACTGATGACAGTGAAATGAGTTTTTTGTATTTATTCCCATAAAACTCGCATCCCTTCCCTTAAGGTGTGGAACTGCAACGGCAAAATATCTTGAGCTCATTGAACTCTGACAATAAATAACTGTGTATAGTAACTGCTTCGAAAACTCAATGTTGTTTTCGTCAGGAACGATCACGATTGCAATATCTACAAAAATGGAAGGTGTCTATGTTTCTTAACGCGAGAACTCTAAATAATTGGCTACAGAAACATGGTCCACTTGATTTACGATTTTGTAATATCATCGTAACGTTTCTTGCCTTTCTCCTTTCTGTCGTTACTTTTATCACAGATAATAAATAATAAATAAATAATAAATAAAAATAATAAATAAATAATAAATTTATTATCTGTGCTTTTATGTTCATCAGTGCACTTGTGAAATAGCCAGTTACATTCTTCCCTTTAAACAATTCAGCCGTACCACTCGCGTTTGCAGTAATGTTCATCAGTTTAGCTTGAGATAAACTTCGGACGTACTGTTAGGCTCAGAGATTCGTGTTTTAACCGTACTACGTGAATATGGAACCCTTTACCACGCTCCATCTTTCCCGTTCATTGCAATATTCAGTAATTCAAAACCAATGTACAACGAAACCTGGAGGGTAACTTTCAAAACGACTATCGTCCGAACGATTGTCATCGACGACGTTGTCATCGTCGCAACGATGATATCGTCTCAAATTTGCTTCACGTAAGTTGATCGTCATCGTCTTGTTCATCGTTTTTTTTTTTGCCTATGTAGTTTGAGAGCTACAGAAAGTCTCAAACTGTAGAGGAAATGTCATCGTACTGCACGTGTATTACTATCAGATTATTTTTTGTGTTTGTGTACTTCACTTTTATTTACTCCGCAGATTTTTTTTACACCAAAATATTATGTTATTTCATTTCTAACAGTTGAAATGAGTTAGTTCTATTTTCATTTTCTTCAAAGAAAATGCAGATAGTCTATTTCTTGACAAAAATTTAAACCTGAGGCACTCCGCACACGAAGCAACTGTTTTGCAACTAGAGTCGCAAATCAGTTACTCAAGCAACTGTTTTGCAATTATCTTGCACACGAGTACGACCGAATTGTGACCAGCTGATAGTTGTTTGAGTAAGACGTGTGTTTTAATTTTGTTTTTTCGCAAATGTTTATAAATATTCAACATTTCAAAGAGTAGTACTGATAAAAAAAATAGATTGGCGCGACAGCTCTTGAAGAACCAAGGCCTAAGTGGCTTGCTCTCATCAACAATTCTCTAGGTGCGTGTGAAGAATTGAGGGGACCTACAATTTTACGCCGATTCTAAACGGCAAAGTTGAGAAGCACTTTTTCTTGACAGATGATACTCTTGGAAGTTTTGTCAGTTCTTCACAAGAGGCAGTGTCCGTGAAAGATGAAATAAAAACTTTGGGCCCGAATAGGATTCAAACCCACGACGTTCTGCTTAGCAGCCAACGCACCTAACCACTAAGCTACGGACGCACTGCAGTAGTACTGATGAAGAGGATTAAATCGACTATTATCAGTACTGTAGACATAGAAAACTTGTACGAAGAGAACACTGGAACCATCCATACATTACATACAGAAAAATTTAAAATGCTTCTTCAGATAAACTCCATGAATGATTAAGACACACGCAAACAAACATCTTTCCAATATCCTTTACCTTTACATAATCAAAATATTAAACATTATCAACTATCAAATGATTCAGTTCTTTTTTTTCCTTGTTTTCCATTTTTCTATTCGATAAGCGATTCTGGAACAAAAAGAACATGCAAGAAACCAAATTTACGTCTATGTATCATATCATATTTCATATTTCCAGTTTTCCAACTCTTCCGTATGGTTTTTCCGATGCAAAAAAAAAAAAAAATCCAAAAATACAACATGCAAAATCCATAAATATCTGTTTGGCCATTTAGAAGTCCATACCAGACATAAAAACAAACAAGCAAATCTATTTTTATATATAATATTACTAGCTGACCCGACAGACAGATTGATATAAAAAGACTCCAACGATTTCCCTCCAATACAATACTCAGTAGAGACAAAATTCCTTACTTAGACAAGGTATTATATCTAGGCTTCACAATAAATAGCCGTCTTAGTTGTTGTGATGCAATATCTGTCTCTATTAGGAAAATATATGCTGGTCTTCGAGGACTTACTTACTTTCATCTAAAATGAAGCTTCGCTTGGCTAAAACCCTTTTAATGCCATTTTTTTATTTTCAACTGTTCAGATATCCACGCTTGGACTATGAGTGTAAGCGTAGGTTAAATGTTGCATTCAATTATTGCTTGAGTTTTATTTATAATGAACCTAGGTATTTCAGTGTATCTCATCTTAACAGATCTATCGTGGGACTTCCTCTTCACGAGTATCATAATTTTAGAAATATCTTAAGATTACATAATATCATACATAACAGGTGCCCAGAATACCTTAGAGATACACTACAATTTGCGCAATCTTGTAGAGGCATTAAGCTCATCGTACCGCGTTTCTCCCATAACATTGTAGAACGTTCTTTCTATGTAACAACCATTAGATTGTGGAATACTCTCCCAATTGACATACAAACTATTGTCAATGTATCAAGATTTCAGTCAAAGCTTCTCTCTTACTTATTAAATGTATAATATTATTTATTCTAATACTTACTTACTTACTTAAGTTGGCGCTACAGTCCGTTGTGGACTTGGGCCTCAATCAACAGGCTCATCCTTAGCTAGTCGTCTCCAGTTTACACTCCGAGTTGATTGAGGCCCTCTTCCACTTGAGTGCGCCACCAGAGACGCGGTCTTCCTCTCCTCCTACGTCCCTCGGGAATAGTGTCGAAGGCTTTCCGGGCCGGAGCATTGGTGTCCATTCGCTCTAAATGACCGAGCCATCTGAGTCTCTGGACCTTGACCCTTCTGGCTAGGTCCATGTCGTTGTACAACCCGTAAAGTTCGCTGTTGTATCTTCTTCGCCATTCCCCTTCAATGCACACGGGGCCAAAGATGACCCGAAGAACTTTTCTCTCGAAACAGCCTAAGGCACTTTCATCCGATTTTGTCAGGGTCCATGCTTCTGCACCATACAGCAGGACTGGGATGATGAGTGTGTTGTACAGTTTTACCTTAGTTGCTCGAGAGAGGGCTTTTCCACTCAATTGCTTTCTAAGCCCAAAGAAACAGCGATTATTCTAATACGTTATTTTATTTATTTTATTTATAAAAATGTTGTCAATCTTCTTACTTTTGCTTAATCTTTATTTTTAAGCTTTCATAATATAATAATAATATTTTTTACTATTTTTTATGTTTTATTTATCAAATTTGTTAATTCAAACTAGAATACTGCTCAAAGATTTCATCTTTTTGTATCTTCTGTTAATCTTTTTCTTTTCTTAAATAAATAAATAAGAAAAAAAAAAACCTAGACCCAGGTACCCTGTTACCCGCTACCCCACTTCCCGTTACCCAATACTTCTAAATGCTGCCCGCTACACCAGTAATTGCTACCCACTACCCACTACCCACTACCCCGCTTCTAAGTCATGACAAAAAAAAAACCTTGTCAACGAAAAATTAAATTTGTTATCTAATAGCTAAATAAAAATCAAGGGTAGATCAAAGAGGGTTGAAAATTTAGGGTTTAATGAATTTTAGTATGATGTATGATAAAAAAAATAAAAACAAAATATTTTGTCAAAAAAATAAGGGTGGCCCACCCTCACCCTTAACAGCTAGGGGGATGAAAAATAGATGTTAACCGATTCTCAGACCTAATAAGAACGGTCAAGCCGTTCCGGAAGAGTGCGGGAACGAATATTGTGATACGAGTTGCTTGAGCAACTGATTTGCGATTCTAGTCGCAAAACAGTTGCTTCGTGTGCGATGGGCCTAACAGTCTTAAAAGTCGAGAGAACATATTTTTTAATAAAATTAATGATATAACAGGCGTGTTTTTTTGCACGCGTATATACGCTTAAGAAAATATTTGCATGCAAATGCAACAACAATAAATTTCTATATCCGCGCGGCGATAATTATCCACGCTTATGAAATAAGCGGATATAAAAACAATGCTACCATATACCTTTTTCAATGAATTTTCAACAATTCATTCCGAAATTCATTTAATTTAATAATTACCCAAGCAAGCTATGATTTTGCTGTTGTTATATTTCAAATCAAAGGAAACCATTGGCTACTTTTGTATGTTCCATGCCTTCGTATCTCTTTCTCTATCCAGATCTCTTTTCTTCATTCTCTTGGTTTTCTTCTTTGAGCAAGAGATTTTTCTGTTCTCTGGACTCCGGAGTCTCCAGAGTCTGGAGAAAAAATTCCCGCTGACGTTGCTCTTCTTTCTCCTCTCGTTTACATATCATCAACTTGTGATGCCAAATTGCTAAAACAAAAAATTTGTCGTTTTTTTGTGCACTGTTCATTTTAAGCGTATATACGCGTGCAAAAAAACACGCCTAACATACAAATGTTTCATAAGTTTCAACCGTATTTTGAATTTTTTTTTTTTTATAATATGCACACACTCAAGGGGTTTTTATACCCTTCTTAAGCCATAGACACATTGAGTGCTTTAGGAAAGAGGGTTTAAAATGTTTGTTGTAGACGGTACCTTATTAGCTATCGTTCAAATTCCATAGTTTTGACGACATCGTTTCGACGATAATCAAGTTACGGAAAGCAAATTTCGGTCGATCTAAAAAAACGATATCTTCTTGACGATATTGATTTTCAGAGTTACGTGAAGTGAGTCGATTGTTGAAACGATATAGTTTGACTACAATCGTGATACGGAATGACCCTCCTGCTATTAAACACTCCCTTTGTCCTGATACTCACGCTGTATCCTAGGTATATCGCATGTAAAGAGGAAAACAGAACTCAAAAACCCTTGAATGTACTCCAAATAACACGAACAGCTTTCATATGTACTTGTATGTACATATATCTCCATTGGCAAATAAAAAAAAACTCGCGTATAATTTTCAAACGGTCTGCTCAACCTCACTTTATTAAATATTCATTTTTTCCATTTATAATGTTTTTTTTTATAATTAAATTTTTGTTTTTTTGTTTTGTATTTTCCGAACTTGAAAAGTCTGCGAATTCGTATGTTTTTTTTTCTGTTAATAAATAATTTATAATATTTTGTATACAATCTAAAGATACAAATAGGTTTTATATAATAAGTAATAATAATATAATTAATGTTTTTTTTTGTAATAATGAATGTTTTATACATAATAATCATTAGTTTTCTTTGCCAATTATTTTATTTAAGGTTTGAAATATTTTGTTTTTCTTTTGTTGTTTGTTTAATTAACATTAGTTTGTATAAAAGTAGAAAAAGCCCTTAAATCTGTGGTATATATTATACATTTTATTTGTTCTTGTAAAATTTTGTTTATTTCTTTTTTTTGAAATTCAAATCTGTAACTGTGTGATTTATTTATTTATTTTTGTCTCTTTAAGCTGTGAATTTATTTTTCAAGAAATCGTTATAGAAAATGTATTTGTTTATATATATTTATTTGTAGTTGCATATTTAATTTATTTGCATTCTGTTCATAAAAATTTGTGTGTTTGTATCAAATTTTTGTTTGTTGTTATTTTTGTTTTGTCTAATTTTCTATGTAGATATAATATATTTTTTCTATTATCTTTTCATCTGAAGTTTTTGCTATTACATATTTTTTTTGTAAAATTTAACCATTTTGTGATTTTTTTATCTTAAATATATTTTGGTTGTAACTTTCTTTCAATATTTTTGTAGGTAGAAATGTTCTGAAATTGTACAAAAGTTTTGTCTTAATTTGTGTAGTTTCTTTTTCCTCTTTTTGTTATTTCTACAAATGTTTATAATATATTTATTTTATTTCTTGAACGTGCAAATAAATTATTAGAAATGGCAAATTGAAATCTAAAACAAATATTATTTTCTTTCTAAATAAACTGAAAAAAATGACTCCATCATGCTTCTTTTACCTTAACCTTTGCATTTTTCACTTGCATAAAACTTCATTCAATAAACTTTTTTTTCTTTTTAATAATTTTGGATTTTCTTCAATAAAATTACTTCCTTTTTTTAATATAATTATATTTATTAAAAATTCTTAGTAAAAAACAATTTGTACTTTCGAAAAGGGGGAGGAGGTGTTTGGTTTTATTTTTTGTTGTTTTTTTTTTTAAGCTTTTCACTATGTTTGTTTGATTTTTTTTTATTATAATAAATACTTTTTGTTTTTCTTTAATAATTATAAAGGGGTGAGGAGGATGTTTTTTTTCGTTTGTATATATTTGCCAGATTTTTTTTTGTTTCGTTAATATTTTCCATGAAAATTAAGTTAAATAGGAAACAAACTAAATAAGAACTATTAAGCATAAAGAATAATTTTAATTTTTGTTTTTGTTGAAATGGTTAAATTTTCTAATATTTTCTTTTATTATTAATTATTATTTTTGCTGTATTTTGTAAGAAAAAAAATATTGTTGTTATTTTTACACTTAGTTGCAATCGTTAAAGTTTATTTATATTTTTTTTTGTCAATATATGCATATATCATATAATATTTATGGAATAATATATTTAATTATAAAGATTTAAGAAAATCAAAAGAACATTCTAAACAAAATTTATTTAAACTCAAAAATATGATTAGACTAATATTGTTTTTTTTTTTGTAACATAACAAAGATATATAGGAAAGTTTACATTGTGTTTTTTTTTTGAAAATTAATTTTTGTTTTATGAATGTTTAGTAATCAAGGAAACCACTAAATAACACTAAAGAAAATTATCAATAATAAATATATTAAAATTAATTTAATCTTATTCATATATAATATACATATATATATATATATATTTCTATGTGGTTAATAATTGTTTATTTTGTAATGTTGTTTTCTTTTTGTTTAATATATGTTAAGAGATGTGTGAATAAAGGTAGTTCAAAATTTCTATAATCCACAATCTCTCGTTTGCAAGAAATAATTCTATTTTTTTATTTTGTTTTTGATTTTTAAACAAGATTTTTAAATAGTAAATGAAGCGAAATAAACAATCTTTTTGTTTCATTCTCGTAAATAATGTGTTTTGTGAAAAATGATTATTTCTCTCAATTAACTATTAGAACTTTTTTTTCATTAAAATGTGTTTTGCGCATAGTTTATTTTAATTTTTGTTTGTTATGAAAATTTATCTAAATTTCTATGTGAGGTATATTTTCTTTTTGTATGCATGTTTGGTTTTTTTTATTTTTTTTTCCACTTTATATTTTCAATATTGCTCAAAAGAAATATTTGATGAATTATTACCTTGAGTATTTTTAATATATTTTTTTAAATTTTTAATTTAAGTTTAACTTTGTTGTGTCAAACTTTGGGAAAAAGTAAGAAAAAATTAGTTTATTTTCACAAAGTTCAGCCACAAATTAAATTGATTTTTTTAATGAAAAAATTAAAATAAAAAGTTTATTTTTACCAATTCTTGTGCGTTTTTTGAGCGCAACTCTTAAACAATTCTTAACCGCTATCTCGTTTTGAAAAATTTCACCGACTTTATGAAGTCATTTTTTTTACAAAAATAAATAAAAAATTAATTTCGATTCCCAAATCTCACAGATACGAGTTACTTGAAAAATGTTGAGCCCGGAGCATATTTAAAAAATAACTTTTTAATTTTTTTTTTTTTTAAGTTCGCAGACCTTTTTTGAAGGAAAAATGTATGTTTTTTTTTAATTTTAACTCTAATTTTTTTTTTTGCTGATTTTTTTACGAATACAAAATTTTACCAATCCTATTGCTAACGCACAAAATGCCTTATTTATACAAAAAATTCACAGTTGCGAGTCTTTTCCGTTAAAGCGCAAATGAAAATGAAAAGAAATTAAAATTTTGAAAAACTGAAAATTTTATGTAATTTATTACACAAGATAATTTATTCTCAACAAAGGAGAAGTAGGAGAAGTTTTCTCTATTAAACTGTTTTGCGAGCACTGCTCGAATGAAAAATCAATTAAAACGTTTAAAACTTTACAAAAACAAAATTATTAAATAAAAAAAATGTTTCTTTACTTTTTTATCTCGACAATATCATTATCACATATCTGGAGCTCTTCTGTTTGTATTCAAAATTTTGTATAAAAATATTTGAATTTTAAATTTTTTTTTATTTTAAACTAAGCTTAATACTTATGTTTATATTTAAGGAAAAAATATTACAGATTTTTGCCAATTGTTTTGAAATTTTTTTATCAATTTTGAAAAATTTGATTGCTTTTAGAGTGACATTGAAAAAACACAAAATTAAAAGACGATTAAAAGAGCAGGAAGTTCCTCTACTAACACACGTGACGTATACGAATTTAGAAAAAAGTTCTTAAACAATTAGTATCAACTTTTGTGGCTGTTTTCTTATCATTATGATTTTTTTTTTCTGGTTTGCTTAAGTCAAGGGATTTTTTTTTTTTGAATATAGACACAAAAAACACATTTTTTTAACTCTTCATCTTAATTTTAAAGTTAAAAAAAATCCATTTCATATAAATGGAGAAAAAATTACACAACATACAATTTATTTTATACAACACAAGGAAATCAACGCAATATATATAATATTCTATATAACGGTTAACGTTATATAATTCTATATATATGTAGTGAGTTAGGTGTATATCTTAATTCATAAAGGATTTTTTTTTTATTTATTTTATTATTTTTTTTTCTTTAAATAGGATTTTTATAGGATATCCAATTTTAAACCTAAAAAAATGAAGGAAGATTTTTGTTTTGTTTTTCGTTTTAGGAATATAAATCGTGCTTCAATCGACCGAAATGTTTTTTTTTTTTTTTGTAAATTTTGAAATGCAATGGAAAGGATAGAGATAGTGAAAACAAGGAACTAGGTTAAGGATTAATGTAGGTATTATTTATTGTTGTTTTTTTTTCTTGTTTAAATTTAAAACTAAGTGAATATGAATATTTATTTATATACAATAAAAATTAAATCTAAATTTCGTATGAAAAATACGACTAATACTAGTAAAGTTTTGGTGTTCTCCTCTTACAGTTGTGGTTTGAAATGTACAAGATTGGAAATTAAAAAAAAATTAAATGTTGAAATAAAGGACTAATTATTAAGGTTTTAGATATTGAGGTTAATACTTGTTACCCTCATAAAATTATGGTTGATGGTATAGTCGATGATTTTGTGGATTTTAAGATGACAATGACGATGCGAAATTTTATGTTGTTATGAAAATATTGAATATTGAGTTAACAGTGCTGTGTTAAAATATTGCAAATCAATTAATTTTGTTTTTACAAAAATAAGGAAATGGAACAAAATATTTATCTTCCTGATTCGGCCACTTTAAACTGTACTTTAATGCTTTATGACATCAGCATAACAGCCTCCGTAATGGTCAACGCACACAACCACAATGCCAAGGGCACTGACGTTCTTGGTTCTTGTAAGTATGTACTTGCTATTCCCTAAAGTACAAGTATTATTTATGTATTTATGATAAAGCACTCAAAGTCATATTTATAAAAAAAAAGCCTATTCCAAGCAGAATTAACGGGTTATCTAACCCGGAATGGTTTTGACGTTTACCCGAAATTCACTTTAGAACCGATTGATTGTTGTTTTTGCTATACACATACATATATAGCAATCGATTGTGGCGCTATCTAATGAACTGACAGAGAAGCAGTTTTTAACATTTTTGTTTATTCTTTCGCAAAACTACTTTCAATTTTCAGAAGACGAACTGTTGAATACACGAAGTTTCAAGGTTTAAATGGTTCGACACTGCAGCTTTTGCTAGAAATAAACAATATTTATAAGTGATGAGTTGTTGAAAACCGCCCTAACAAGTTGTTCGCAACTCCTAACTCGCAAAGAAAAAACAATTACATAAAAAATTAATTCTTCACAGCACTGTTACACTATCGTGGAAAAAAAACTTACTTTTAAATACTTTTCTGAGCATATGCAAAGTGATGATGATTGTGTTGATTGTGACGATTTCAAGTTCAAATGAGCACTTTGTTTATGTGTGTGTGTGTTTGTTTTTTAAATATTCAGCTTAACCACCAAATATAAATTCTAAAACTCCGTATTTTTAAGGAATACTGTTACCTAGGCAACACAATTTTTAAAATTTTTGACTAAATGATATTTCAAAAATACTAAACTTAACTTCCTCAACAGTACCTAAGAAGCGATGTTAAAATTGCGATCTATAAAATTACAACTACACAAAGAATTTATTTAAATTATTTTGTTTTTCTTTTTACTACTTTTTTTTTCTTGTAGAAATTTGCCTCTAAACATTTTAACTTTAAGAACATTTCTTTTAAGAAGCTTTATTTAATTTGATATTTCTACTTAAAGTTATTAACTCTAAAAAAAAGTAGTTAAATTTAATTTTGTGTAGTTTGAAGTATTGTTGATGTTGTGATTTGCGGCGAGTTTTAACTGTTGGTATTTGAGGTAGTTTTCTTGATCAGTACTGTTTTTTTCTCTTAGTGTTGAAAATTTATTCAAAATCTTGTGCTCTATTTATTGGCAGCATTGGTGTATAAAAAAGTACACAACATGAAAGTCTTTCTATTGCTTGTTAATTTATGTTTTTTTTTTCTAATGCAAACTGCATAAAAAATAAATCATCACATTTTACTATATACCACTATAATAATTATGTTTGTATAAAACTACAGTTTTCATGTAAAAATTATTCACTTTTCGCATATCCAGTCTTGAATTCACTTTTTCTTAAGTCAATTGTCCCACAAAATACCCTCGTTCCAAGTTATATTTTTTATCTATTGTGATAAGTATGTATAATAATTTGTTAAAACGGTGTTTTCATATAAGTATACACATTTTAATGTTAATTTAAGAAAATTTCTTTGTTCGATTGTTCGACAATTCCAATTTTATATTTTTCTCTGTTAAATATATAAAAAAAAATTAAAGTACTAAGAAAATGAAAAGAAAAATAATTATACTTATAGTCTATTTTATACGTATATAAGTATTTTATGATTAATTTTTATATTTTTAAGTATACTTACTTGTATGTAATTCCATTTTTTATTCTGAAGAAAGAGAAAAAAAATGAAACGATCAATACAAAAAGAACTTTTTAAATATTGCTTAAATAACACTGAATCTTTTTTTCTGACTTTGATGTTGATTTTTCATTTAAATGTATTAAAAATGTCTATACAAAACTTATCGACTAATTTTTATGTTTAATTAAATTATTTTCATTGAAATAATTATTTTTTGTTTTGTGTTGTTTTTGTTTTTAATGATTTTTTGTTCACCGATTTGGTCCACATCACCAGCCTTGCGTAGTGTCATCTCATTGAGGTATTTTTATTTTGCTTATTTTTGTAGCTCATTGGCATATTTATTTTTTTGCTGAGGAATTGAATTCGGTGTATTCTTGTTATTTTAAAAAAATTGTTTTTTTTTTTCTTTTAATGACATGACATCATTGCCAACGCATCCTTTTTATTTGTTTTGTGACCACATCGGTTTAGTTGTTAATTTCGTTCTTTGTTAATAAATTTCACCTTAAATTTGAGTACATTTTTTGAATGTCAAATAATTTCGTTTTGTGAATTAAATTTTAAATTCGTTTCTTTTAAAACCTGGAGACCAATGTGTTTAAAAATTTTCAAAACCAAAATAAATCATCAATTAAAAAAAAAATTATTTTGTTACACAAAATATTTCAAAGGAGGTTGGTTTCATGTGTTTAAAACTAGAAACAATTTTTTTCTTAAAATTTAATGAGTATTATTTATACGAATGATTACAAAACTTTAACTTATTTGCAGCCCAATATCTTTATATTCTTAATTTTAAGATTATTTTTTTTTGTTTTTAATTTTTTTATTTTTTTTATTTAAACTAAATAATAACTCACTCAATTAAATGTTTATATCTAACTTTAATTACTAAATATACACATTTAAATATATATATATGGATAGATGTATTAATGAAAAAACACAGAGACAACAATTAATCTAATGCAGGTAATAATAGTAATGATGTTGTTAATAAAATTATTTAAAATTAAGAAAAACACAATAATTATTTTTATTAAACTAACAGTGAGATAGTACTTAAATAATTATGAGGATTATTCATACTTAATATTTTCTACTTTTCATTTTTGTAGTTCTGTTAATTTTATTTTCATCTTTGTGGGTCCTTTTAACCAACTAATTCTTTCTTTTACTGTATTTTGTCTCCTTCACTTTTATAATTTGTATTTATGCAAAACATTCTCTTATACTCTATTATTTAAAAAAAGCTTACCAAGCTAATTTTAAACACTATTTTCTTATTCTTATCAAGATTTTTTTTTTTTAACATTTAAACTTAAAAAAAAAACATTTATGCCAACAGAAACTTTATTTTGCTTAGATAGAAAACCTCGTTAGTTTATTTGCTTGCTGGATTGAGTGTGTTATTAATTTTTGTCTAACAATAAAATTATTTAACTAAAAAAATTAACTAAACAAAAAAAAAAAGGAAATAAATGAAGGAAAAATTATTTTAAATTTGTACTTTAACTTTAATTTTTATATTTTGTTTAAATATTATAATGAAACAGAGATAGTTAAATAATTAGTATCATTACTAATAGGATTATGCAATATGTAAAAACTACTGTGTAATTTAATTAAAAATTATAAAATTAAATACTAATATATTTTTCAAACAAAGCAACGTATAAATAAAACAATTCACATTTTGTTTTGTTTTTAAATAGTAATACATAATTTTATTTTTTGTTGTTAAGAATTATTTAAAAGGAAAGAGTTTATTTAATTTTTTTTTTTAATATCAAATAGAACAATGGATTTAAAAAAATTAATTTAAATATATTTTGCTTAAGGACAGGTAACGCTGTAAGAAAAAACGAAATAAGGAAGTATTTTTCTTTTTATTTTTATGCAAGCACTGTTGTTTTTCTTATTTTGGTATTGAAGTGGAGCTGGATTCTGAACTATTTGCGTTTTTCAACATTTTGTGAATATATTTTTACGGTATGCATTTTTTTTTTGTGATTTGAGGGAAAGAGTGAAATCAAATTTGCAAGCTTCAAGACCATAATTAATTTTAAAGTTATTGAACTTCCCAAATTCTTTATTGTAACAAGGCTTTAAGGTTTGACCATCTTTGGGCGCCACTTTATATTTTTGTTCAAGAGGCTGTGATTTAAAAAAAAAAAAATTGTTTCTCTTTGTAGAACCGATGAACTCGCTAAAAAATGGAACCGTCATACCTATCTCACCTGAGAGGGAAAAGATAGGTATACCAATAGCTACATGCAAACGTTTGCTAAAAGAAACGATAACAAGGTCTAGGTAGTACAATTTAGCAACGTGCGCAGCCACAAAGCTCATATGGCCGTCACTTGACCTAAAGCGCTCTTAGGACTTGTAATCTCAAAGCAGATTTCATATAAGCTCCCTAAAAGGCGTCCTTATGGGACAATGTCTTATATGCAGGTACGCAATACGACTTGGTGTAGCCTCAAATGACTTCTGCAGGAGCTGTATGGACGAGGAGGAAGAGGAAACAATCCCTCACCTTCTCTGCATATGCCCTGCTCTTTCACTAAGACGCAAACTTAATCTGGGAGAATACTTTTATGATAATCCCAGTGAACTAGCTAATAAGGATATCAAATATCTTCTTCGTTTTATAAAAGGCTCAAAAATGGTTCGACTAGTAAGAAGTAATTGTCTGGATTCATGTGGTATCACAATGAGCCTTTCTTTTGGCGTAAGTGTGCGGACGGATTCTGTATCCGCAGCCACTTTAACCTAACCTAACCTTCTCTTTGAACGCAAGAGAGCTCATAAAAACACATAGCAGGAATCTTGATTTTAAGGTAGAAGGACAGTGGCACTTGAGCGTGGGAATATTCCATTTAAAGAAGATTGTATTATTTTGCCTGCGCAGGCAGTTTTCCTTTTTTCAAGTTTCATTTTGAAACAAAAGCCTACATTTGTGTTCACTTTATATATTGTCCAAAAAAAGCTTTCCAGCTTATAAGAAAAACTGTTCTGACTCAGTTAAAAGAACAAAAATTAAAACTGCGTTGATAATAATTTAAATTATTTAAACTTAAGCAATAGTTACAAACTGGCATTCATTAAAATACTCCTAAATCTATTGTTTTGTTTGTTAAGACTAAAAAATCTATTTTCTATTATATTACATGTTTATTAAATGTATAGTGACGACTGATAAAAGAATTAAAGAATTAAAAAAAAACAAACTCCTTTGCATTTGAAAGGTTTTTTTTTATTCTTATGGGTTGATGCGATGGATATTGTTCCTACTTTTGTATTGTTCAATGAAATTAACCTCGTCAAACATTATCTGGAATTTTCATTTTTTTTTGGTTCAATTCAATTCAAATCAATTCAATTACAAGTAATGTTTGAAGGCGCTCAGTCATTGTATTGCGTTTTTATATAGATAAAGTATTCCTAATTTATTGTTTATTGTTAAAATTGTGTTTTTTTGGATGTTTTGAAATTTTTATTGAAAGTGCGGTGCAATATTGGTATTTAATTGAATTCTATTGAATTTGTCTAGAGTGCAGAATAGATGTTATTATTTGAAGTGTATTTTTTTTTTATTTTTGAGGTATTACGCGGCACTAAATAAAAAACATAAAAATAAAATAAAAATAAATAAATTTTAATAATTTATTAGAAAAACAAATATTAATTCATTTTATGTACAAGATGTTAGTTTAAATTTTTCTTTCCTTTTTCTTAAATTGCACAATTAATATTTCATTTTTTTTTTAAACCAAATTTTCTTTGTTTTGCGTCGCGTCGCATCCTGATATGATTTATAAAATTATTTTTTCTATTAACAAAACAATATTAGTTTGCTTTTATATTTGCATCATTGAGGTATTTAATTTTATTTAATGTATATTCCCTTATTTTGGCAGATTTTTTTTGCAATTGATGTAAAAACAAGCGTTTTCCATCGTTTTGACAATTTTACTTGTTTAAACCTTTGGCAGCGTTTTTTTTAATTTACTGAGAAATAATGAGATATAATTACAAAAGAAAAAAAATTAACTAAAAACCATAATTTAAGTTTGTGTACAATAAAAAGAAATTGTTATGATATAAGTGTTTGTCATGACATTAGACGTCAGATACAGGAGACATGCTTATGAAATAATAAAAAAAAAATGTCGTAGTCAAAGTGGTCTCTTTAGGATGGAGTTTCTAGTAAAATCGTCTTAGCTGTACAAAGAAGAGGCATTGGCACAAGTTCTAGAATCTGGATACTGATTCTTAGGACTTTTGGTCACATCTTGCATGAAGAATCAGAGGATTCCCCACAAGAAAAACATCGTTCCATGAAGTATTACTGTTGCTCTCATGACATCGAATGTAGTCTTTGAAAAGAATTTTGGAAAACACTTATGTATGTACAAAACTTAACTTTTCTAAACTGACGTTTACTAACATATTCCACAGTGAGTGTTTTAGCGAAAGAATAAAAAAATGTAAAAAAAAAATGTTCTGATCATTAGATGGCGCCCCAATCGATAGCAAACACAAAAACGATTCGGTAGTAAAAAAATCCCAAAGGGAATTTTTGGTAAATGTCACTTTACTATTCCGGAAACAATTTATTTTGATCAATAACTGGGCCGGCCCATTGATAAACTCTTATTCTATGGGTTAGTCAACCTGTGAAATAAGAGTGGAATAGGCGTTTTTTATTAATATTTCTGCAAGATTTTTAGCTTTTAAGAATAAAATGCCTATTCCACATGTTGACTTACCAATAAAATAAGAGTTGATCAAGTAAATATCGCCTCTTTTTGACACCAGACGTCCAGACATTTTTTTATGCAGGGACCTGACTATGGGATTCGTGGCGGATCGTTTTCAATTCGGCCTCTCAAATTCCATTCGCGTCGTATTTCCTTAATAACGAATTCGCGGCCGATTGAAAATATTTCTTCCAATACTCCTGTGAATTGACATGTTTATTTTGACTATTTCTTCCAATATTCCAGTGATTTGAATAAACACTCTTTCGTCTATGAATCCGCCAAAAAAAAGCTGTCGGATTTCAACTCACCAACTAAGCATTATGACATTCCAAATTCGTTAATTGGTCCAATTCAAATGTAAGAAGGCGGAAGCAAAAGCAATAATTGGAAAATGTCAAACTCGCTAGCAAAACGACCCCCCGCAAATCCAATAATCAGGCCTGAGGAACTGAACTGTTCGACTCGCAGTATGCCATGGTGCAGCGTTCTGATACTAATAGCCCCGCAATTTCTACGAATATTCTACCAACGTGTACTTTCGGACAGGTCAATCGTAGGCATCCACGAAAAAAATTGAAATCTACGTTGATATTTCAAATTGAGAGTTCGCCATCGCGATTTGTTACTTCCTTCTTTCGTCCGATTTCATCCACAAATAAAGTGTCGGAAACTTGCAATTTGAAGTTTAAGTCAGTACGCGTTACTAATTTATGAACGAATCAGGTACGGTGAAGGAAATAAATCTTCCGATCGGACATTTTCTCCGATCAGATACGTTAATATGCAATGCATAGCGTTTCCGATTGTTCTAACTGCTAAATTCTGTCGGAAATTTGCGGAACGACATGCGTTATAACAAATCAGTTTTTCCTTTACGAAACGGATACCGTGAACAAATAAATGTTACGATCGAAACTCTTTTGCGATCATAAGTTTCTCCGAGCGGATACGACTAAAGGGCTCAGTATTACTATTTCAACCCGTTCATATTTTGTGAAGCAGTGAAAACTGTATTGGACTGACGGAAGTTTCCACAACAGCTGAAGTTGAGACAATCGGTTGTCAAATGTCAAGATTAATGTTACATGCCCCGAATAAGAAAGGGCTCACCACACCTTGTACATGTACACATATTGACTTTTGTGAAATCTAGGTAACGTCTGGAATTTCATCAAAGTTCGTTTGCAGCTTTCTGGATTATTTGATGAGTTTCCTGCCAAGCTGCGATACGTCCTCAAATGTTTACATAACCCGCCGAACTTCGTGGATTGCGTATAAATTTCTACCCTGCCAATTGTCGATGATCGCATTTTGATTTACGAAAACAGCTATTCAATTAAAATTTTATCAGAATGAAGAAATCGATTTGACACCACTGTTGTTTGGGATTCTACATATCTCATGCAAATACTTTTTTAAATGTTGCCAACTTCTACTTTTTTTGCCCCACAAAAGTACCAAAGTAAACAAAAGCGACTTTTTACAGAAGAAAACTATAAAACGTGAAGATCTTTCAAATGAAAAGTTGTGTGTTTGCAAGAAGATAAATTAAAAAACCAAACGCATTCCCAAAATTAAAGAAAACCAACCAGAAAAATACAAAAAAAGAAATAAAAACAAACGAAAATGTATAATATAATAAATGTATGTATTTTTATTAAAACATTTGAATAATCAACAAAATTAATTAATATTATTTTTTTCTTTTTGTTTATGAATGCATGATTTCAAAATTCATGGGTTTTCCTACTCCATTCACATTGAATAATAATAAATCATTAATATAATAATAAAATTAATATTTAATATATAAATTTATTACATAAATCAACTAAAATATTTATCTAAATTACATTTAATTTAAAATAATTTTAAATTTTTAATTACTGTTTTTTTGTTTTATTTTTTGTTTTTGCAGTTGTGAAGGGGCGTCTATTTTTTGTTGTGTAAGGTTCAATTAAAAAAAAATAATAATGCATTGTTTAATTTTGGTAAATAAAAAGTCAAAAGTTTCAACAGGGCTTTCGAAAACAAAATAAATGCAAACATTTTTTATATTGAAGGAACTATTTCAATAAAGAGTGCAAAAAATAGAAATAATAATAAAAAAAAAACTTTTTGAATAATTAAACTAATTTTTTTCATTCCTGATGTGTGTTTCTTCACAGATTAGTGGTTATTGTTGTTATATTGCGATTTTATTAATAAGAAAAACGATTTTTTGTGAGAAAATTTTTTGTTTCTTATTCAAACGAAAATCATAAACAAAAAATTTAATGAAAAAATAAAATCAAACTCACATCCAAATTGCCCAATCCCTATTTGTACATTTTTTCATCAGATGATCTGAGAGAGTCCGCCCCTGTTCCGTGAAAATTTTCTTAAGATTTTATTAAATTCGCTTTTAAGTATGATATTTTATATTTTCTAAGCAAATTGAAAAAAAAAATTGTATTATTTTTTTTTTAATTTAACAATTTAAATTTTTATGAATTAATTTTAATTTTATTAATATTTTTTTTTCTGGAACTGGCGACTATCAAAAGAAAAATTTATTTAGTTTTTAGAAATTAGCAATTTGTTGTGAATTTGAATTTGTTTGATTTTTTTGTTAACAACAAATTCTTTCCTCACAAAAAAGTCTCTCCAATCATTGTTGATGTAGTTTGTATGAGAATTTTCCATTAAATTTGATTTTGTCTATAAGGATGAGGGAAACTCATTTTTTAATAACTAAAATTTAGTAAAAAAAAGAAACTAATTTATGATTATTATTAAATTTAATTCTATAGCATGATTATTTTTAAATATATATAATGTTTGTCTGTTATAATTATTTACGTTTATAATTACTTACTTTGTTTTATATCATTTTCGCTAGAGAGGTATTAGTTCAAAGTATTTTTAATATTAAATTAAATTATGTTAAATGTGATATTAGATTTTTGTTTATATGTATGTATATGCTGCCAAAGGATGCGGTAAGGTTTAAGATAAAAAATTATTAAAAAAAATTATAATTAATTAATAAAAAAAAAAAACATTATTAATACATACAAAAAATTACATTTAGTTTTACTTTTATTCATTTTGTGTGAAACAACATGGGCTGCTGACTTAATTATGTACATGAAAAAACGTCCTAATCAACTTTCATATTTTAATACAATTAACTGTCTTATATTAGGGAAAATAAAAATTACATTTAAGTTATTCATAATTATTATAAATTTTTAAATTTAAGAAGTTCTTAACCAATGTAATTTATATTTTAATGTTTATTAGTTGTATACAAAATTTTATCAAATAAGAATGTGAAGTAGTTTGGTTTTATTTTTAAGAAACGCCAATTTTTAATTTTAATACTAACGTTACAAAAAATTTTGAATTTTTTCCACATTACGAAATCTTCTTAAATTTATTTCATTTTTAATTATCACTTCGTGTTCTTTTTTTTTTAATAATTCATTTTTTATTTATTTGGTATTTTTCGTATATAAGGTTTGATAAGAGAAATTAATTTTTGTTAGGGTGGCATGTTGGTTTAAATTTTGTTTTTAACAAAATTTTTCAAATTTTTAATTCAATTTTTTTAAACATAAAAAATAACTAAACGAAAAAATGTCGAGAGTAAAAAAATCTTACACCTAATTAGCTTACAATTTTAGAGATCACATATGATGTTCTTCCTACAGCTATACATTTTTTTTTTTAATAATTTTAATTTAAAAAAATAAATTAAGCATTTTTTCAATTCAAATTTCAAGGGTTTAAACATTTTCTCCAAAAAAAATATATTATTACTTTTGCAAGCATGCCACCCTATTAATATTTTTTTTTAAAAGAAAAATATGAAAACAAATTAACAAACAAAAAATTTCAACTGCAACAAAATTTAATTTAGCCTAGAATTTAAGACGACCTCAAAATTTTAATTCCAAAGCTTCGTTATGTTCTTAAAAAAGAAAGGTGTTGAAAAAATAAAAAAATTATTATCTTCTTTTCGTTTAGTTATTGAAAAACACAGCATTTTTTATTTTCATGTTTTAATTTAAATTGTGATGTTTTTATTATTTTTTAGTTTAAGAAAAATAAAATTAAAACTAAAACAAACAAATTAGTTAAGTGTAAAAAAAAAATAAATATTAAGTTAAGGAAAATCCAAACAAAAATTTAGGAGAAGTAAAAAATGGGAAAAAGAAAACCAGGAAAAATGAGCTAAAAATAAAAAGAAACTTTAAAATAAAAAAGTAAACCTAATAATAAAAAAAAAATGTAAAACTAATTAACAAAAAAATAAAGAATTTAAATCTATTTGTTTTTTTATTTAGAAAATGCTTTATTTTATTTATTTTGTATTTTCATAAAGTTTCTTAACACAAAAATTAAAAGAAAGAAACTATGATCCCAGCGAAAAAAATAAACTAAACCCTTAGTTAAAATTAGTTTATAAATTTTTGTAGTTTGCTTTTTATATACTTTTTATTTTTGTATATAATTATGTTTAAAAAAAATGTTTATATGATGAATAAAAAATAAAAATTAGCTAATCTTTTTGTTTAATTAATCATATTAAGATAATTGAGGAACTCCTCGGAGAAAAGTTGCATACACGAGGAGCTGCCCGATGTCGCCGATGCAGATGGTGCTGCTGTTGCTGGTCCGCCGGCTGCTGGTGCAAGGGAGGAGGCGGTCGTTATTGTGGAATCGGTGGCATTTGTGAAGAAACTAGCATTGGCTCCGATAACTGGACGCTGTTGTGGATGTTGTTTTCCAGCTTGTAAACATGCCACTTGCTTGTTGTTGTTGCGATTGATGATGTTGCCTTGAGCTCCGCTAGACGGGGTTGTACGCCAGATTGAACCGATTGCATCACTTTGTAGTTTGCCATCAGCATATTGTTGCTGTTGCTGGAGTTGATGATGATGTTGCTGATGATCGGAGGAATTGAGTGCTGCAGATGAGGAGCAAGAACTGTCGGTGTTGCTCCAGAGATCATTGAATAGCAGATCGCGGCTTTGTCCTATAAATGAACGCTGCTGTTGCTGCTGCTGAAGTTGAATTTGTTGATGTTGCTGAGGTTTTGGATTACAGATGCTAGCAACATTTGCTGCTGGACTTGGTATTTCCCAAATGTTGCTGATCTTATTCAATTGACTGGCATACGATGATGCTGCATCCATAGCTAGTTTCACAGTTGAGGGATTCTCCCATAGATTTGGATTTTGTGACACGCCCCCTCCTCCTCCGAGCCCATTCGATGACGAGCAGGTTGATCCGGCTGATGAATTATTGGACGATGTTGGCGATTCATTGCTCTTAATTGAATAAAAACTTTCCCTGAGATTGCTATTTGGCGAGGACTGACTTGAGGTCCAGAGGGATTCCTTGCTATTGCTACGATGACTGCTGGCGCTATGATATTGGGATGAGCGCACAGACGACGAGGATATGGGACTAAGGGATGGATTGTTATTATTATTGCCGTTTATTTGGTTAGTGTTATTATTATTGTTGTTGTTGTTAGATACAACCGATGATGATGAGGAAATGGACGAACTTGTCCAGAGATTGGAAATGTTTGTGGCCGATGTTTGATTGTACAATAGATGGGAAGGATTTGGATTGAGGTTAAGGTTAGTAGTATTATTGGCCGTTGGCAATTGGCCCCAAAGATTGTTAGTGTTGTGTGATTTGTTGCAAGAAGCATTATTGTTGCTACTTAAAAGACTAATACTGTTGTTGGAATCTCCTACACCTATTCCGAGTCCACCAGCCCCACCTGGATTTTGCATTCCGAACAGCAAATTGTGATCGACGGCGCTTGAATTAACATTTGCTACTGCGCGACAATTGATATTCAGAGCAGAATTCGAGGTGGGATGGTGGCTATTCTGACCTATGACACCTGAGGCGCTATTTGTATTGCTAATTAACTTAATTGCATTCAATTCATGTACAACAGAATTCATAAAATTATTACTACATTCGTTGAGGGTTGTTGCTGTGGTTGTAGTGTTCTGGTTGTGTAGATGATGATTGCCATTGGTCAGAGTCGAAATTGGGTTTTGTTGCGGCTGCAGCAAGGTGACGGCTGCTGCTGACGGCAGTGGCTGTGGCTGAGACGACAATGACGACGTCGGCGGTAGTGGTGGCGGTGTTGTTTGTTGGGACAAATTAGGTCCAACTGATCGATGATGTCTTACCTGGGTCAGCAGTTGTTGTTGCTGTTGCAAGGTGATCTGATTGATGGCCGTGTTGCTGTTTGATGTTGTTGTTGTTTCGGGTGTTTGTTGCAGCAATGGTGCCGAATAGTCGATCAATGGTGAATATGTGGCGATAGCTTTTTTCAATGCCGACGACGACGATGATGATTGGTGAGAGGATGCCCCGCCAGGAGTCCCCATCGATGATGATGTTACCATTGATGTTGTTTTTATGGTATTCGATGTGGTGACTGCCGTGCTATTTGGAGACTCCAACGGGGCCTCATGTTATGCGAGGTTCAACCCGAACTTGCTGACAGATTTGGTGTAGCAGTAGCCCAAGGGCTTGACGAAGTGAGTATCCTGAGTTGCACAGTAGGGGCATGTGACACAGTGCGAGTAGTCACTGAAGAAGTTCAATCGTTGTTGTGGATGAAGGAGTAGTTTCAAGCAAGTATTGCACTGGAAAGGAAGAACACAAATTTGGCGATGTTAATTTAAGAAATGAAATGAATGGAATGAAGGGGAAGTGAGGAAGGGGGAGAGTGTGTTAACTCACCTTAAGACGCTCAGCACAGCATGGCATTGCAGCAAAGATGTCATACGCATACATGGTGCCAAGGACGAGGCTCGAACCGTCCCAAAGTTCGCCACAGAATCTTAAAGAAAAAAATAAAAAATAAATTAATGCAATGGACAATTTAAATTTGAGAGGTGGGAGAAGGTTCAAGTGTGACTCCAGCTTACCTGCAACTTATAAGACGTCCAGATGCTGAACCATCGAGGCAGCCCATGCAAACACAAGTTAGAAACAGAGAGCGTCCTTCATATTTTACCTGCGATGAAAAAGAACAAATTTTTGGAAATGTGAAATTAAAAATTGCATTTTAACAAGTAAACGGGGTTATCAGCAAAAACGGTATATTAATATTTTTTGATGGCAGCAAGATTTGCAATAACTTTGTCCTACAAAGTTTTCTTCTAAATTCAAAATTACAGGGATTATGAGCAGAAATGTAAAAAACAAAATGGCGGATATATATGAAAAAATCATTTTTCAATTTTCAAAGTAAATTGATTGAATTGAACTACAAACCAAGCACAAAGTCTGGCAACTGTCAAACCAGTAATACAGGGTCATTCATTTTCTATTTATACTTTGGACTTTGCCTTTAAGAGTTCTTTAAATGTGTAGTATACATGGCTCCATAACAATTAGTCCTATCAACTTATCTCGAGAACGGTGTGACCTAGCAAAAAATGTGTTTTAATGTTTTCTGTAGGAAACAAGATCCCCTTAATTTTGGACTGAACAATTTTTGTCTAAGTTTAAAATTACGAGAGTTACATCTGAATATGTAAAAAACAAAATGGCGGATTTATCAGAAAGACTCTTTGGTTAAATATTATGCTAGGATTAAATAGCCGACGGAAAACTAAATTTTCCACCCTCATTATAAAACTAAAATTGGTCAATACAACACATCATGTTAGGATTTGTTCTCCAGCAAACTTTTAACGGAGTGAATAACAAATTTATTTAACTTGCTACGCTTTTTGTGCGTTTGCATTAACAAGGCACAGATAGTATCACTGCCAAAGCAATTAAATGAATTCAATTAAGTTTAAATTGCAAATTCCACCACATTTATCCCTTTCAGACTCTTTTATTTCGTTTAATGTTTCAATGAGCTCAAGCCTTTTGACAGTATATACCCAAAGATTATAAAAAGGATTATCTTGTTTATTAAAATCAGAAATTCCCTATAGGATCTTCTACATAAAGGGTTGACAATATTTGACTCTTACCTCAATGCATCCAGTTGAATGTTGTTTTGGACTCAAAAAGAACGACCCATCGACCAATGGATAACGATCAAACACGAGCATCGGTTCCTCGCATAAAATACACGCAACACGACTCATCTGACTTTGGGCCAATGAAGATAAAATGAATAGACGTGTCTCGTCATTGCCATGGTTTCCTTCGTCTTCGATCTGCAAACAAAAAAATAAGCAAAGGGACATTTTTAATTTAGGTATTTCGCAAAGTCCAAAACACATAAATAAGAGGAAAGGACCTTTCTGCAAAACTCGTTGCAGTGCAATTTATATTTTTCTGTTTCTTCGTTCGTGCAACTGATGTTAAAATAGTAATTCATTTGGTCAATTTTCCAAATGCCAATTGTGTTTGAACCTTAACAAGTGAAGCCATTACTTTTTTGTTTTGTTTTCTTTTTGGCAAAACGAAAGTCCGAAAATAATAATTCTCAAATGGATAAATGTCTTGTGTCTCTGTCCTGTGTTCGTTTATTCGTTCGTTCGTGCACAAAAGTCAATATAATTCTTGTCGTCCTTTCGTTAGGACATGGGAAATTTTTCTCCACATCACATTACAGGTGAATGCATACACCAGACACATCATGACAGAGAGCACGTATGCAACAAAGTACCATATTAAGCTGAAATTGGCAGAGAAAAGGATATCCACATTTTCTATATAGCAAGGACATGGTCCTTTTGGATTTTTGAAAAAAAAAAGAAGAAATTTAAAGGGTTCGGAAGAAATCGCCTGATGGAATAAAGAAATCGAACAAAAACAAAAAAAAACAAGAACAAGCAATTTGGATTTCATGTCTCTTTAACGAATGTAACGTATCTACCTTTCGAACGTAGTACATTTCATTTTTCTTTCTTTTCATTCCGGGCAAAACAAGTCCCGGTCATGTTTCACTTTATTGATTATCGATTTGGGAATTTCATTTTGTGCTGTTACCGTCACCGCCACAACAGCGCCAGCGGTGTGACAGGGTGCAGAAAAGCACAATGAATACACTAGTAATCCTGGAATACGATACGAGTTCTTATCATCGGTTATGCTGGTATTTTGAAGAACGAAAAAATACCTCACATGGTCCCATACGAGACAATAATGGAAGGAGTTGCAGTTTATGGATCATTTGGTATTCTGGAAATTCTGAAGGCGCATTCCATGAGGAATAAGCATCGTTAGAGTGGGAGACTGACTAAATGTGGTGTTTATGGCTCCCAATGGTTGGTTTGACTAAGTTATGAGTTCAGTTCAGAGGTGGCAAATATAATAAGAGGAAATATTACGAGTTAGAAGAAAAATTAGTTACAAGAAAAAAATAAACACCGATAGCTCTTTCCAGCTCGAAAACTTTACAGAGAGTCAAAGAACGAACAATGTTCTTTTTCTAATACTTTTACAGAATTTTAAACCTTAACCACAAACCTCTTATTCCACATGTTAAGTTACCCATGGAATAAGTGTTAATAAATGGGTTAACATTTTAATAAAAATAATATTGGTTCCCGGAATTTGTTTGTTGTTGTTGATACTTGACAACCAATTAGTTGTTGTCTTTGCTATGTACATATATATGGAAATGGATGGTAGCGCCATCTATTGAATCTACAGAGTAGCAGTCTTTTTTATACTTTTTTTTCCTCCGCTAAACTGCCCTCCACGGTTATTCCAGTTAAGTGAGTAAACGTCAGTTAAGACAAAATTTATTTTATTAATAGCATTTTCGATGCCGTGTAATAACGCTAATCGAAATAAGGCCGACTTGATGGCCCTATTTCGCTTTCAGTAAGTGAAATAAGGCCAACTTTGTTGAGAAATAACATAACAGTTGACTAACTCAAAACAACAAAAGCTGACCATGCACTGTTCTTTGCAAATCATTGGCTGATGATGTTTAAATGTTATACCGTTCAACAATCTTGGAAGTTGATTTAACTTACTAAATCCAACAATGCCACAGTCAGTTTCTGACTGATTCCTTCTTTTTCCATGAAAATGTAAGTAAAATTGGTCCAATGCAAGTACATATCTTTTTTTGCAAAATATCATGAAACAATACTGAAAACTTTTTTTTCTGAGGAAGATACCAAGTGAAAAGTTAAAAATTCCGAGCGAAATTTCCGCTTCCTTTAATTTAGAAAAGGAACCACTACACATCTTGTAATGCATTAAAGGGTTTCGAAAGCCATCTGCATTTCAATGATTCATTTTGAATATTTTTTTTTACCCTCGTCTGAGAATGATGCCGATTCGGAACATTCAAGATCAATATGGTTTGATTGGGAGCGAAGTGAGCCGAAAAAATTTGCACAAAAGAGAATCAATTTGGGGTGTGAAAATTAAAAATATCGCGCGAATTTGTTTTTTCACATCCCAAATCGATTCTCCTTGCTTCGCTGCCTAGAATTTATACCTACTAAATTTTTCGCGCGAAATTTTTATTTTCTCCGAAAAAAAGTTCGCTTCTTTTTTTTATTTTCTTTAAACATATATTCGGAATGTGGGATAAGTTTTTTACAAAATACTTCATACGTCAGATGACCAAAAGACTTTTACTGCAGAAATGTCATTTTAATAGAGAAAAGAATGAGGTTCAAAACGATTTTAGTAACGATGCAAGCATGTTATGTGTTATATGCCATAATTCCACCTGCAGCCATGTCACTTCCTTAAACTTTGTTTGAAGTGTTTTACCAAAAGATACAAATTTGCAGGTAAATTGTGAACAACAGCATTTAAATTTTGTTTCTTAAATTCTTTTATTTACTTTCTGAACAATACTGATTAAAAAAAGAACAAGACATGTTTATTTCACTCTAAGAAAATGAAATAAGGCCAGCGGCACCAGAATTTTCCACTTAGTTCGCAGAATAAGGGTTAATCCTTCGCTATTCTGAGGTTATTTATATGGCTCTTAAGGTATTGGGGCTAGTTTTGAAGTGTTCGAATAATTCTTCTTCAAAACCAAGAATTGGCAAGTTGAAATGACTCTTAATTTGTAATAGTTGAACGATGAATCAACTAATATTCTAAATTTATTGAACGTTTAAATAGTTATTGTCCTTTTTATCCTTTTGTCGAAAAGTTAGGCTCCTGTGAAACAATGTCGAAATTGAATTTTTTCTGCTTCTATTAAATATTCTCATGTTGGAGTTGGATTGAAACAAACAATCGATTTGCCACACTAAATGTAAATTCAAGTTAATCTCGATTCCAAGGATTGCACCTGATCAAAAAAAAAGGATGTTTCAATACCATTTCCTTTGTTTGTGAATGGAGGGATTTTCGCCAAGTGGTTATTTGGCATCCTTTGACATCCCAATGGCGGGTTTATTTCCCTCGGCTTGTTTGTTTGGTTTTTTTTTTTTTTTTGGCAAAGACAAGAGCAAAACCAAAAGATTATGGTAACATGAAAGCATTACTACTGTCTGGAAGAGAAACGTTTTTTTTTTCATTTTTGCAACGACTAGTGTGATCCCATACAAGAATCCAATATGAGAGTTTACTTAATTTAAAGTAGGTTTCGGAATAATCCAGACCCCTCACATTTGTTCTCTCATTTACAACTTCATAAAATAAAAATGTTTTTGCCGACAAAAAAAGACCATACACATGCAGACTGGAAAAAGAAAATCATATTTCATAAAGTACATCAACACAAGACATGAACATGAAATTAAAAATGAATTCCTTTAGCAACATATCACGCGAGAGTTAAGTGTTGCCAGTAGCAGTGCAAGCAACACAATTTCTCAGTCTATTTCAAAAAATAAAAGAGACCAAAAACAAAACCCAAATAAACGTGGAATATTCTTCTTCAGCCAAATGCGAACAGAACCGAACAATTCATATTCAGCAGCTGGAGGTATCATAAATAAGTTTTATAGTCAAAGTGGGATGTGATGTTTGTGGTTTTCTTATTTTGTCATTTTTGAAAAAAAAGGTATCAGACCACCAGACCTGGATTATGAGCCAAAAAAGGGTTTTTTGTTTAACCATGAACTCTTGGGGTTCATTTACTTTTTTGTTTTTGGTGGGCCAAATGTGTCAATCTGGAAATACCTTTACAGTTGGTCTAGACTCAATGATGTTGGTCAGCCAAATTAGAATTTAAGACGAGAAAAAGGAATTTTTGTAGAGCAAATTGAGTTACCTTTATGTCAATTTTATTATGAATGTTGATTCCTTTTTTTTTGGATTCTTTTCGCAACATAAGTTCAAGGAATTTGAAAGTATTTGAGTATTCGTCACGTAGGTCAAATGAAACAAGTTTATTATGATTGAGTTACGTTGACTTTCACCTGGTGGATGCGTTTACAACTTAAATATCCTTCAATGAAGTTTGTAAGGGTATTAAGAGAAGTGGTTTTATGACTCTGTTTCTAGGGCGTTCTTTTATTCAGAGTCTTACGATCTGTCGTATTTCCATTGTAAGGGAAAATCATATAAGAGTGTAAGGATACAAGCTTGGAGCCCGAGAAGAATTGATCGATAGAGACAAAAAGGAACAAAAACATCGCCAACGCTAACTATTACCCACAACACATCCATAATAAAACACAAAGAGAAACCGAGAAATCCAGAAAGCCGGAACACACAACAAAACGCGATCGGTGTATTATCAAGTATGCAACAACGGATACACACAATTATGTGTATAGAAGAAGAAGAATTAATACGTGGGTTTCTAGTGTTTGAGTTCTTCTGATTCACACTGCCTGTTGGTGTCAAAAAATCACGAAAGAGGTAGAAATTCGAGAACAAAATTGCTTTTTCTTTGAATTTTGTCCGTGTACAAGGCGTATTTAGCATATGCGAAAATTATTTGCCAAAAGCGTTGGTGATTCAACTAATAGTTTCTTAAGCCGGGACACTACCCCAACTTAATTGTGGAGCCTTAAAAAAAACCGGCCGGGGCCTCTATCCCAACCTAATTTGCCTTAACCGCAGCCTGAATACTATCCAAACCTTATTGTCCCTAAGCCAGGGACTCAATCTCAACCTATTGTGCCTCAATAGGCCAGAGACCCTATCCCAACCTAATTGCGTCTAATCTATTTGGGGACTCAATTCCAACCTAGTTGTACCTTAGTCATCTGGGGACTCAATCCCAAAACTAATTCTGTTTAAACCGGTCGGGGACTTAAACACAACTTAGTTTTGCCTTAACCGCCCGGGGGCCCTATCCTAACCTAAATTTGCCTTAACGATGACTCAATTCCAACCAAGTTGTGCCTTCACCGGCTGGGGACCCTATCCCCATTCCAACCTAATTCTGTCTAAACCGGTCGGATACTCAATCCCAACTTAGTTGTGCCTTAACTGGCCGGGCACTCTATCCTAACCTAATTGTCCCTTAACCGGTCGGGGACTCAATCCCAACATCGTTGTGCCTTAAACGGCCGGGGACCCTATCCCAAACTAATTGTGACATTTGTATTCGCCGAACTTTTCGAGTTTTGATGTTTCTTCAGACGATTCTGGACGCCCTAATTCTACCTCAGCTGGAAAGTAAAAAGCATAACAAGAAGTACCGTAAAGTAGGTAAGCACTTTCATCGTCGTGCAAGAGATTTTGCAGGTTGTAACTGTTTTTGCTGGGGATAAGGAACTTTTAACGCCGATCCAGTGCTCTTCTTCTTCTAGTGTCATTAGCGGTCAACAGAGCTCGCTGGTTGTCACAGTCTTTATGGGCCATCATGAACGCTTATCCACAGGTCTCGCTGGTTGTCATCGTGCTCATTTTTCGACCTGGGTCGGAAATCATCGGCTTTCACTGGCTGCTTCTTCCTTCTTTGGTTGAAGAATTGAACGAGTTCAAACTGGGGAAACAATTTTCCGTAAAAAGTCATTTTGGAGGAATTCGGTTCCGAAAGTCATAAGGCAGCTGGATCTAGCTGTGTTGAAAAAAATCCACTAGCTTTAGTCATTGTTTAAGCAACGTGATTGGTATTTCACAACATCGTGCCATCAGGGCCATGATGAAAAATAAGAACAAATACAAATTTGTCTCTTAAATGAAATTTCTAGAAAAAAGGAATGACAACTAACAAAAAAATAAAGGCGAAGTAGAAAACCGACTGAGCTTACTGAACTTCTTCAGTAAACAAGGCGATAAAATGGAAAAATGCATTATTCTGCTTATTGGCTGTTACATTTTTTGTTGGTTTTCACTTCTAAATGCTTTGAGCAGATGGAGAAAAAAATCTATTTTTTGTGAATATTTATTTGCTTAGTAGTGTAATTGCATTTCTCCACATTTTTGGCTAAGCAAAGTTCTTTTTTATGAGAATTTACGTCAAAGGACATTTTGTGATCTGCCTTTTTTTGCTCTTCCACCATCATCAAAAGCAAACGAACAAAAACATCAATCGGCATTATGAAGGATTTCACTTTTTTCAATATCTCTGATGTTTTGATCCTTTTTTTTCGCGAATCAAAGTTTCAGCTTTAACTTTTCTGTTGCTGTCGAATTGAATGCGTCTCGAATATAAATTGAATGCAACTGTATAAGATTTGACGTCTAAGCAACCAAAGAATGAAATATACACAAAACTAAATAAATTCACTTCAAAAATAATCCCGCACTTACAGAGAAATCCAGAGAGTACAACCATCACGATTGCAACAAAAAAAAAGAAAACAAGTCCTTGCGAGGATATTAAGTGAACACGTTTGCTGCAAGGATACCAACAACAAGAAAGACGACTATGAAGCGACATTCATCCGACAGGTTATAATGGTATTTTTGTATTGTCGTGTTTTAGTAGTCATACAAATGCAGTATTTCAGTCATTTCCTCCAAACTCCTTAACAAATCCTACAACCATCTCCGACTCACACTATCTCTATCCTTGAATCCTTTCTACTCGCAGTGCATTTTCGCGATTTCATTTCATTATTGTTCATTGCCATTTTTTCGCCAGATGGGGATTTGTTGTCACTATAGTGAGAAAGCTGCTGTATTGTGTTTGTTGGCTTGATTGTGTCTGGTTGAGAAGGGAGCGAAAGAGATCCTTGAAGAATTTCACATCCATTTAAATAAAAATAAAAACCCTTGAGAGTGTTGTTTAAAGGAAAGAGCTTACAAAATATACAATGCAATGCAGCGCAGAAAAAAAAAAACAACAGAGAAAATGCCATTTTACGATGTTTTTGATGTTGGTGTCAAGGATCCCTGCGCTACGATGCACAATAACATTTGCATATAAATAAATCTCTGTGTAATTACTTTATATTTGTTTTATGGACGCCTGGAAGTACATACGCAATGTTTTTTTTATTGCTGCACTTAACAGCTGAGGTCATGTGGGAGAAGTCCAAACATAATGCATTTACAATCCTGCCTCTCGCACAGGACTTTTAAAGTGCTTTAAAATGTTCATTGCCTCGGGTTTTTTTTAAGCACATGGACTGAAGCACATTTCTGTGTCTGCCATTTCAGTCTTATTTTCATAAAAGAAAGCTTAACCTGCCTTGACTCTAATTGCTTGTTAACGTTGCAATTACCCTATCGACCTAAAAAGGTCTGTAAAACCATTTAAATTTCCAATTCAAATGACACACAGAGTCGGATGGATATCTCT
Organism: Sphaerophoria rueppellii; assembly: GCA_920937365.1. NCBI lineage: Eukaryota > Metazoa > Arthropoda > Insecta > Diptera > Syrphidae > Sphaerophoria > Sphaerophoria rueppellii. Next base: position 40,957,191 of record CAKKXW010000003.1, on the reverse strand, counting down.
TTATTTTGGCTTCAAATGGAAGCCTCCATCTCCGAGTCAATCATACAATTTATGGCATTTATCAAATGATGGTGTTTTCTTCTGCGAGAGCCAAGTCAAATCTTTCTCTTGCAAAAGTAATCACCTTCTGTTTAAGGCTATCCAATCTGTCTTCCTCATCTTCGCGCTCATCAAAACATCCATCGGTTTGGTCTTTTCGCAATTGCAAAAGAAAAAAAAAAGGAAAAGCGCGCATAAAGAAAAACACATCTCATAAACATTTAAAGTTTTGTTTAATTCAAAGCGAAAGACATAGATCTCCTTCTTTTGCCGTATGTCTTAGACTTTGCAATCTTAAAACCAGTGTTTTATGAGTAACCAAGAAGAAAACGAAGAAGCCATTTGATGTTTATCTTGCAAGACAGCAGCGAAAAGGTACAAAGAGTCAGAGCCATCTCATTAAAAGTCTGCCATTTGAGAAGGAGACCACTTTCGGTAGACTAAAGAGAGAGAAAGAGAGAGAGAGGTTTAAGCGAGGTACCTCCTTGTTAGAGGAATAACAACAGCCATTAGAGTTATGGCTGTGAACAAATTGATCTGAAATGAGCAATATGGCCTCGTAGCAGCAAGGGGAAATTGTAGCGTAATCTTCTCTGAATGCAAAAAAAGCTGACAGGTGAGCAGGTTCTCCATCGTAGTCTAGAAAAGGTCTTAAATTTTATAAACGGTCCAAGAAATTCGATAAGAATATAAGCCGGCACCGTGGAAAGAGTAAGTAGTTGTTCATGAACGAAACGAAATAAATTGTTTAATTAAGGCTTTCTCAAAGTAGATGCCGAGATCTGTTTGATGCGCACCTTGACTGGTTTGAAAGCCAGGGATGATGCCTTCGGAGGGAGTTTAGAAATTCAGTTTTATTAGTGCTATTTTTTGAGACATTCGAATGGATATTTGTGAGGGTATCGAACGGTATATACAAATCCCAATTGATTTTCAACATTTTACTAAAAAACATTAAAAAAAATCCCTCAAGGGAAATTTAAGATTCGCTTTCTTTTATTAGTTTTTTATGAAAATTTTTCCAAGGGTATATAAAAAACATTAAAAACGCTGATTTCTATTTAAAAACTCAAAATCTGAGATAGATGGTTTGGGGAAATTTTAGCAAAATGTATGGATATTTTGTTTACATCATTTTTGGGGTGAAAATGCTACTAGAATATGAAAATTATTTAAACAGTTTTCCTTTTTTTAAACAAGTCACATTTTTCTATATGCAGACAAATTTCCCTTACTAGATGAAGTATTTTTAAATGAGGTTTGAGTTTTCATACCTCGCTATTTATACATGTATATGTTAAGAATTTTGGGAAGTGATGCAAAATTTTCAGGTTTATCATTTCGCCTTGGGGAAATTTCCATTAAGTGCACGAATTTCGACTGATTAAGCTGAAATATCGGGTCTACGCATGTAATATCTTTAACATTTTTTTGCAAAATCAATTTTTATCTTGGAACAAAAATTTCCCTTTTTGGGAAATTTTCTAAAAAATTGTATATGTACATATATGAACACAAATTTAAAAATGAAGTGTAAACATTGAATTTTTATACCTCACAACAGATGTATTTATCAGATTTATCATTTATACTAAGGGAAATTTCTGTGTCAGTCAAAAATTTCGACTGATATAGCTGAAACATGAAGTCTGCTTATATAATTTCGTTCAAGGTTTAGGCAAAATAAAATTTCATCTGGTAACAAAAATTTCCCTTTTTGGGAAATTTTCTAAAAATGGAATTTATTGAATTTCGATTTCTTTTTTGCGTTATTTTGGATTTAAGCAAATTCACTTAAATTTCAGAGTGAATAAAATTTAACTTTCTATAGAAAAAAAAATTGAAGTGCACACTCTTTGTTCCGTTGTGATTTTTTTTTTTTTTCTGAAGACAATTTTCCAAAAGGGATATTTCTAAGATTTGCAGTATATTGCCCCATAACTGAAATTTGCAACGCCTCCTTTGAATCTCTGTCTATGTATCTTCCAAAATACTCGTAAAATGACCGCTACATTATGTCCAATGAATCTCCGCTTTTATGGCACTTCCCATCAATGACCGTAAAACATAAAATATCCAGTCAACTGCACACTTTGCAATAATTTCGATAGCTTGTACTGCTTGAACAGAGGCGCCATGTTAGATAACACTCTCCACCAATCTCTCCCTACAACATAGTTGGTTTGTTGCAATTTATAAATGAAATGCTAATCGCCACTCTAGAAACTCACATTAATTGAAAATAATTTATGCGGTGAACAGCGATTCCAAATGCTAGACAACAACATAGATTGCTATTGCGAGGGCCAAATGGAACGACCCATTGTAGCTCTACATACACTCTACAAGCAACTGTTAAATCCCAATCTCAAATGAGAAAGTGTTACTTGACTAATTCCGAAAATTGGTATTGTAATTAGCAATATTGTTGCATGATGGTGTGTCTGCACAGTGATTGTGAGCTTAAAAGCCAGTAGAGGGCGCCACCCAATATAGACACTAACTCTTGAAGTAGAGATACAATTAGGTGGTTTAATAAAATATCTTTGTAATTGGTCTGGATTTTGGTGGTTTCGTATTCGTTTTTCGTATCGTTTCGTTTCGGAGAAGTGCGAAAGTGAAGTGACTGAGATTAGGCATTGGAAGAAAAGAAAATAGCTTTTGTGATGGTGTTTTGGGGAAATTAAGTGTATGAGATGGCTGAGATTGACTTGCTAATTGTTGGGATTGTATTAGCTGAGAATATTGAGTGGAATTGGGATGGAGATGTGGATTCATAAGGATAAATGCAATTTCGGATAAGGCAATATTCTTTCTCGTTCTTCACAACTCTTGATATTCTAATTGGGTAATAAGAAGAATTTTGGTGGAAATTTTCGACAAAAGGAATTACTTAAATGACACATAAATGCAGATCATGATACATAAATTGGCCCTCATTGACAGAACAGATATTAATTAGAACTTAAAAGTAAGGGACTTAAAGTTGAACCTTCGGGTACACTACAGTTTTTGGCATTTTTCTGTGTAATTTCTTTTAATTTCATATATCGATCAGTATGTCTGGTCTTTAAGGATCGTTTCTGAATACAATTATCGGTCCCTTTGATTGTCTTGAAGCTGTAACTATACGACATATATGTAGCAAATGAGTTTTAAGCGAGAAGATCTGTAACAGGCACAGTGAAAAGGTATGGGTGACACAATTGAACCATCTGGTACACCATAGTTTTGGTTTGTCTTTCACTTTTTGAACCATCAATTATGACGTCACCGTTTCTTGACAGCACAAACAATCTAGTAGTTAAGAACCCCGATTTTTAATGCCTAAACTAACGATTCGGCTATTCATTTTCTCAAACTCTCAATTGAAGTAGAACAAAAGTAAAAACACTATCTAAATTCTCCAATTCAACAGAATACTTTTTCATCCTTGGTAACCACCAACCGTCTTTGCTTTTAACACAAAAACAATATTTATGGCTTCGCTTAAACATATCTTAAGACTATGAAGAAGTAAAAGTCCAATAATCCACAAGGAGTCAAGCGATAGTGCTCTGTCTATCTCCAATATGTAGCCAAGCTCGTTGTACAACGTACAGTTATATTAAAAAGCAATAAACTTAAGTTCTTTTTCTGTTAGAGACAAGCCATTTGGGGGTTTCTTATTCCTTTTAAACTCAACACAAAACAACCGCCATTGCCACCGGAATAACAGAAAAAGCATTAAGATGCATTACACCGACGACGACGACCGATGGAGACAATAAACGAAGAAGGACTAAGGAGTGTTATTTGAAACAAATCAAAAGAGTATTCGAAAGATATACGTTTGCGATTCTATTCGTAGTCGATATCAAAATCCACTCAAGTGTAATGAATTCAGTTGTTTTATCCGCTTATTGTCTCTGTGATGCGAGAGATTTTAGAAATTATCTTAAAGCCGATACTACCCTCGCCCGTTGTCCTTGTCATAAAATCGACAATATTTAAGGGTGTTTTTTCATACTTATAAATATAAATGAAATTAGTAAAGTGTGTAAACAATTCACTAATCGAAAAAGGCGCTCTGCACACTCCAGAGGGCCCCAGTGTCAACAATCATCTTTATCTCTAAAGGCGATGCAAGGACTGTTGTTGTATTGAAATAAATCTTAAGACTTTTTTGTTGGGATGGGGGTCCCAAAAGTTGTCAAATATTACAAATCTGCTACTCCAAATAACTCGGCTCATACTTCAGCGATTCTTTGTTTCATTCGAGAGAGAAAGCAATAAATGATTTCTGAAGGATGTCCTCAACAAGGTGCTATTTTTTCTATTGTTTTGTCTTCATCACCTTAATGAGAAAAAGTGAAAGTTTACTTTGTCATTTTTCTTCTAAACAATCTTAGTCCCGATTGTCCTGCGTTTGATCCTGGTTGTTGGCGTTTGCAACACGGGGGCCATCAACCAAACTATATAATATTTCATTTGAAGCAGAATTAGTGTTCATCGTCATCGGGTCGTAAATTCTGTTGCCGTTGATGTTTTTGACGTCAAGAGATGTTCAACCCGAACCCCCTCCCCCGGCATTGCCTCTTTAATAATAACGACACGATATGGGTGGATGTATTTCTTTATTCGATGACATAATACCATAAACAGCAAACGATACAACATAGATAAAGTTCTTGCAAATTGAATTGCTGATTAAATAGACATTTCGCATTGGTAATCAACTTTGGCTGACTTACACGGACGTCCTTTTAGCTTTGACTTTAACGTCAGAAATGGCCGTCCTCCCGAGAGTTCATAGAATGTGGTGGCTGCTTTTGGCGAGAGATGGGGAATGTTTTCGTGTGTTTGTCTAGCTTTTGATTTGATTAGAAGAAGTTTTGAGGTTCGTCCTCCTTCTTGCCAAGGAATTTTATGATGATCTGGCGTTTTGTTGTGTTTGGCGAAAAGTTTTGCAACGATGAGTTTGTACTTTAATTGGAAATTTATATTTAATCGTGTATTGGCTTTTGCTGATGGGGATAAAGGTGAGAGTTTGATTTTGTGTTTGAGTTTTGAATGAGTTTCAATTCAACTCATGCAATTAATTGAGTTAGTTTCTTGAAGGAGATGTTGAAGCTCTGTGCATGATTGTTCTTGGAAATAATTTGCATTTGGGGAAGAACCGGGTCTCCAACAAACCACTGCTTAATGGTTGGATGGGGAAGAACAAAACGAGAAACAGATTTATGGAGTGCCATAAGGTTCAATTTTGACCCCTTTTCTTTTCACTGTGGTTAATTTACTAATCAGCGGGTTGTAAATTCTTATCAATGTGCTTTCAAAATCATAGAGATTACTTAAAGTTATTTTTTGAAAATTACAGAACTGTCGAATTAGGTGTCTGACAGATGTCAAGAACTGAATGAAATAACTTTATCAATAGAGACTCATCGAAATGCATCAAAACAACACCAAAAGCACCAAAAGAATGAGTGCCTTTATCACTAGATATAGTGTTTTGCACCTGTGCCAGCAAAAATGTCTTCTACCAAAGTATTTCGCAATTCTTCTTTCACAGTTTAAAAATTATCGTTATCTTCAAACTTGAATGCAATTCGTGTTTGGTTGCACCATTTTTTAATCAACCAAACTACCAGCTGCTTAGCCCGCATGCGACACTTTCTGCCAACTTAATTACAAATTTTACCCCATGCTACACTACACTCGAGAGTACAGATAAGATGCCAATTGTAAAAATACTTACTGATATCTCGTTTCGTATGTTTTGCTGTTGTTGTCATTTTGTGTACAATTAAAAATTTTAATTGGAATTTGCTGGTTAAACATTCACGACTTTTGTGTCCAGCGAAGTCCAATGAACTGGTTGCTGCGTTATCAGTTGGGAAGTGAATTATTATAGAAACTCTTGGTCATTGGTGCGTGGCGATTAGAGAGCCACTGTATGCCCTCGCAATGGGAAAAGGAAATGTGCCTTTGTTGCAATAATGTTGCAAAAGAATGTCAGTTGTGATTCTTTGAATCTTTGTGCTCTTTTATTGCTAATCCTTCTCCAAAGAAAGAATATCCTCAAGGATTAAAAACATACCACAACCATAAAAATGGAGAATATGTGACGCGTCTCAATAACAATAAAATAAATGGACGCCAATTCATTGAGTTTTATAAACTGTTTAATATTTTTCTATGATAATTCTATTTCCGTTCGACTGCATTTAGATGACATACTTAAGGCGCAATCGTTCGGAAGGATCTTTTCCATTTTATAAGGATTTTCAGATGGAAATTGATTTCGCTGGAAACTATTTGTAAGAGCGGTTATTTTTTTTTTGTAATACCCACTTGGAGAGCCACATACCATTATCCGCCACATCATTCAGCCAACTTGTGTGGAAATGTTATGAGCGGCAGACAGCCAGCCAGCAGCAACTTCTTAAACCATTTAAGTGAGGAATCCAATTTGTTAGGTGTAAATTGGACGCAGTCAAGAGTGACACTCTGACAAAATCTTTAGTCATTCGTTTTTAGCTTAAACATGGGTTTTATTCTTAACCGTTGATTTTTTGATGTGAAGAGCAGGAAGGAGGATAGGTACTTTGACAGCGAAGATGCCAGTAAGCAATATATATTTGATGAAGGCAAGCCAACGTTTAAATAAGACTGGCAAGCAAGGTTATGGTATGTGTGAAATGTTGCGGTTGGTTAAATTCGAATGATGTGGATTTAAGAGGATTATTATGATGTGACATGAAATGATGTCATAATATGTTCGTTTGGCGTTTTTATGATTTTGAAATGAGGTGGATTTTTGTCTGAAATATTGGATTGCATTGAATTGACAATTTTAAAACCTCTAACTGTTGGATGTCAATGAATATAGTCAACGCATTAAAAATGGAACAGCGTTGCAATTTAATGAAACATAAAATGCGAACTGGCAACATGAAGCAACATCTTAACAACATTCATATGGCTAGCAGTTCTTTGCTACAGATCAACCTTTCCATGGTTCTATATGACAATTTGTTAAGTACCAGAATTCTGATATGCACGTACGAGTAATCCGTATTTGTAATTGAAACAAAAAATTTCTTTTCAAACGTCTTTTAAATACATATTTTTCCTGGCTTACCACTATATTTTTGTTGTTGTTTATAATTCGCACCTACCTAAGGCTTTTTTAATACCCTTTTTATGTAAGAGAGAAGCGATTCACTGTCGCTTTGGGAAAGAAGGAAGGGTTTTGAATGGAAGTATCGGTGTACATTGGTCTTGAACTAATCAACATTATTGGGAAAGGCAGAGTCTAAAAGACAGTTCCACATTCGCGTAGTACGGCTAAGGAACGATACTCTATACTTGAGAGTTGGACTCGAGGGTTATCTGATGGACCTTCTTAGAAGCGCGAGAATTACGGCGCGAGAATCACTAGAGCTAGATCACTTGCCATAGAAGTAACGATAGAACAGAGAGGGAGGCACGAAACGTTACTACTAACGAAGAGAAAGAGCTTTTAAAGTATCTAACACCAATCAGTGTAAGAGCTCTTTTTTATATACTTTCCAAAAGTTTTAAGTACGTAGCTGGTGCGCTACCGCAGAGATGGAAGTTGTACGTACTCAAGCTTTGGACGGATATAAGACTTATAGATAGTAGCCAGATCAGTAAGGAGAAGTATTTCTTGCACTGTCTTAAAAACCCAAACAAACCTGTTCAGGTCAGAGCTTATTATATTTTGCCATTGCAGATCCACATCCGATGAAGAGGGATTTGAGTCTGGAAACGAATAAGAAAATCTAAAGGAAGGTACTATCGTCAGCGAAACAATTTATTGGATTAGTAGTTTCAGACAAGAAATCATTAATGAATTAATGAAGAGAAAGAGGGTCGGCGACAAAACGGAGCCCTGGGGCACAACAGTATTTATATTGTTGGTTTCAGACTTGAATTTTTCCAATACAATTTCTATTGAAAGATTCAAAAGAAAGTTTCTAATCTGACGAAGAAGCGATAAAAGTGCAAGATGCCAGACTTTATCGAATGTCTTTGAAATATCAAGTGTAACAATCTTACTTTCTTCGAAACGATGTGAAAACTTGTTGGACTGTTCGATGAGACAAGCCACGAGATGACCAGTGGACCTGTTTCTGTGAAAGCTGTGCCTCAAGAGAACTGTGACGCACTTTTTTTTTTAATGATATCGAACTTGAACGACAGTAACAGTAAAAATATTGATTCGAGTCTGACTCAACTAAGTCGTTCGGCATGGGGGCGATGGCGTTTAAAAGATCAGATGAGAAGCTGTTAAAAATGCTCAGCATTCTAAAAATGGCAAGTACCTTAAGGCATTTGAATAACTGAACGCGTATTGTAGAATGATACTTATTAGATGAGCTGCGATAGCAAATCTCTTCAAAGTCAACTTCTTGAAATTGAACTTAAGAGAATATCGTGAGCAACCAGGAAAGTCGAGTAGAACAGAACACTATCCTACTTTATTTATTTCTTAACTATGAAGAAGTATTTAAAAACGCTTGCGAAACAAAAATATCACCATCCAGACATCTGTCAACACACTTGGACTCTCGAGTCACTTTAGCGTCACTTAATTTATAATTTTCGAGTGTTTTATTTTGAGTATTTTATTTTGAAAAAAAGCAACTTTAATGACGCCTGAATTGATTGGTACTTTCTGGATAATCTCTTGATAAATCAAAACACACCATCAAAAAATTGGGTTTTAACCACTTCATCTACTACGACACTCGTTCTATTGTCATATTTTTAGAGACACGATCAATATCTTATTTTTAATGTATCTGTTATCATGTTCTACGCAGAATAATAATTAGCTTCCAATAAGGAATTCCACTTTATCAGCAAGAATCCAATTAATCAGACAAACCAAGATAAAGGAACGTGTCCGGTCTACTATTGTTGTTTTGGGTATAAAAACCCAACCGTCTGAACTCAGATTTACACAGTAAAATTGTCAGTTTAATAAACAAACAACTTTAAACAATAACACAATGAATTTTTTCAAATATTTTGCAATCATTGCCATTATGATCCTTTTCTTCACTGCTTCAAGTGAAGCTGGATTTGGCAAGAAACTGAAGAAGGGACTTGTAAGTAATAAAATCTTTACTCCAAACCTTTTTTTCTTATAAGAGACCTGTCATTGTAGAAGAAAGCTGGACACAAGGTTGAACATTTGGGCCAGAATGCAGCCAACGCCGTCCACAAGACAGCTGATGCAGCTGTTGATGTTGGTAAAATTGCTGCTGGTGCCGCTGCTGTCGGAGCTTTGATTCCTTAAATCAATGGACCCAAAAAATGAAGACCATGAAACGAATTTGACAAATAAACTGAATACAATTTGTTTTACAACAAATTTTCAATAATTATTCCATCGACATGAAATTCGCATAGCTATCGCCAAAGCAATTTCCCAATATGTCCCAGGCCCCAGGGTCATGAAATTACCATCAAAACTATAAGATCCTCTCGAAATCGTTGTCTGCATTTAAATTGCTCATTTTATTCATCATCTGTAAACAATGCAAACTGTCATTTTGCGGACTGCTAACTTAAAATTCCTCCAAATTGCACATTAGAATGGAGATTAAAATCAAGACGCGAGTAAATTGACAAAAGTTACTTTAAAACTACAAAAAAAATATCGAATCTTAAAGAAAAACATTAATAAAGGACCAAATTTAATTTCATTTTATATTGTTTGTAACTTTTGTTCCTCTTCTTCACCGAGAAAAAAGTGGATAATTTCCCTTTTTTCTGTTTAAAATGCAGACGTTTCGCAATTATAAAGATATTTTACATAAGGAAAATTTGAAAAAAAAGACAGAAACTGATTTTTTTGTTTAAGAACTTTCATAAGAAATCTTTTCCCCCACTCAAACAGTGGCTCAGGCTGACCTTTGTCGAAGAAAACAGACTATCAACAGGGCAACAAAATGAAAAGAAAAACAGAAGAAAAAAAAACGGAAAACGAACGAAAGGGACTGAAACTTAATTTACCCCAAGAGAAGCCAATTAATTCCTATAAGCAAGTTTAAGGCTTGCAGTCTTTATTTTTTTTTTTTAAGCAAACAATGCTCCTACAGTGGGAAAAAAGTATCCTTTTTGCTCTCTCTGAACTAATCTCATACCAAAATGAGACAAGACTGCCAAGGAACAGATACTCACAATTCAATCAGAAGTGGGATTTAATTTTTTGCCATTTCTGACAAGAAAAATACACATAATTTTACTCGGGGCGACTTTTGCAAGTGAAAGGGTTTTTTTGCTCTTGAATGGTCTTCCGTTTGTCTGGTTACATTTTCTCATTTTAATTAGATCCTTACTTTTGTGATAGCTTGTGTTTGTAGTTTATCAATTCTTCAATAGTTGTTAGTTGAATAAAAGTTACCCTTTCTCCTGATTGGAAAAAAACATTACAACGGTTCCCATTTGGGAAAACCATTCAAAGTGTATTCTCGCATCCTGAATGTCTCCGATCCAATATGTGGCAAGTCCCCAATCTACTTCTTGAAACATTCTTCTCTCTACAAAGTAAAAAGAGCTTTCTGTTTTCATACCTCTCCCCTCATCCCCCTCTTGGTCCTTTGATATCAACTTAATCCAGCAGAAAAACAAAAGTAATTGTATATCCCTTTTCAGCTGGGGGTAATTTCTTCCACTTACTTAAATCCTTGGAGCTTAGTCCAGACACATGATTACTACCCATGAAACATTTTTCGGTTTTGTGTCATTGTTACTGTTGGATTTCTTTTACTGGAAGAACGACAAAAAAAAAAGGAAATGCAGCAGCCACAACAGCAGCTAAATAAGAAAGGATGCAGGGATTTGTTTTGAAGTACTTTAACTTAGTTAAACAGAAGAAGCTATATGGAGTGGGATGCTTGTTGCGGGGAACATGTTCTAGGTGGTCGCATTAAAAGTGGCATTCTTCATTCATTATTCGACAGGATTAACTTGATATCCTATTTTGAAGTGTATGGACTTAACTGGACTTGGTGGAATTGAGAACAATTAATTGCATTTTTAAAATGGTGTAGTTTTAAAATGTGATATTTTGAAAAGTTACGTTCTTATCAAAATACGTTGAGACATTTTCGATAAGGAGAATATTTTCTTTTAAACCAAAAACGCCAAATTCCTCTCATTCGGAAAAAATCTGAAAATGCTATCTTGAACTTGATCTGGTGTATCAGGCAAGCAAGAGTTTGTCAAAATTGTAAGTACAGTTTTTGGGATACACATGCGAAATATCTCAATGCTAAAACTTAGCTTCATGTAAAATCAAAAAATGCAAAACTGAAAATTCGTTAGCTGAACTTTTAGCAAAGTTCCATCAAAATCGTTTAAGCGGTTTTCGAGACATACGATATATCCTCAAAATGGTTACTTCTTTTCATAAACTGTGGCACAGATTTTGAAATCAACAATTATCAAGGCTATTACTTTTCAACCAACCAACTTCAAGGTTAAAGCAGTAAGAAGTGAGTGGGTTCAAATTGGTTCGAGTAGGGTAGTCCCAGTCAACCGAGGACTGGTCTATATGATAAAGACCGATGCTATTGGTGATGACTGCTGAAGAAGCAATAATTCGCCTAAGCATAGGCTATTACTTTCCAACCTCTTCAGCAAACGTCGGCGAAATATTCGAAGTCACGGTTAAAACAGTAAGTGAGGTGGAGTCTATGATAAAGCCCGAAGCTATCGGTGAATGGCGATGATAATGACAGTATCAATTCGTCTTAGCATAGGCTTTTACTTTCCAATCTCTTCAAAGCAAACTTGAGCGATATACCCGACTTCACGGTTGAAGGAGTTAGTGATTTGGTTTTATTTTTAAATATGGAAATTACTCTCAACTGAGGAATGTCTGGGGATATGATAAGGACCGAAGCTATTTCTGATGACAATATCAATAGTTCGCCTAAGCATAGGCAGGAAAAAATCGGAATCGATTCACTATTTTTCCTAAAATGCAGAACGCAATCGGACAAGACAAAATCTACTTTTGTAAATTCTCCGCTTTGTTAAGAAACAACATATGGAAAGCTCCTCTAAGCACTTCTAAAATCCTCTTAAGACTCTCTAACCACTTCATATCTAAATCTTACCATTGCCACAAAATGAACTTTCCGAAAAGCAGAATATACTTAATCAAAGTTCATCCACACAACATTAAATTTTATACACTGCTTCTGTTTTTGTTTTTTTCTATTAAAACAAAGAAAGAAGACAGAAAACCACAACTCAATGACTCCAATTCCACGCTTGTCAGAATACGTTCTTATTAGCACCTTTAATTAGCTTTCAAGGAGTCATTTTCACGTGTCATTACCTTGCCAATAATGTAAATACATGCATATGTGTAGAATAGGGTAGATGTAACCCCGCCCCCTTCACCATCTTCAAAAACTTCTCTTGACTTCGAAAGGCACCGATGACAACAAAAGAAAGAAAAAGCGTTGTATATTTCTTTTACTACTCTGCCCCTCAAGGTATACTGCATCTTTTGTTTTCTTTATTTTTTAACCACAAGGGTATAATATTTAAAATGAGATTCTCTGTTCTTATATGTGCAATTACCACACTTTAAATACACAAATATGTGAGTACAAATATGTTTGTAGATATTTCACACGAAATTGAAAATTCACTTTCTTTGCAGACTACACCTTTTTCTTGTGTTTTCTTCTAATGACGTTGCCTCCCATCGTCGTCGTAACGACATGGTGTGTCGTTACTATCATAGTTATTGACAGTGACGTTAGTGGTGGCGCTAATGTCTCAACTTCATCTCTTAAAAATAATGAGGTTTCAGACAATCAAAGAGTTATTTTTCACTGTAGCGTGATTCCAGTTAATTTCGCGTGATCTCTTTCAATTTCAAAAAAGAAAGGAAAGAAGACACAAAAGCTTCAACTTTTAATGTAAGTTTTTGTTTTCTCTGTTGAAGTGGAATTTAATAAGAATTTTTGAAGCGTGTGTTTGTTTAGTACGAATAAAATTAAAATAATGTTTGCATATCCTCAGGGGCAAAGAAAACAAAAAACACTTAATCCGTCAAAAGTGAATGCGAAGGAGGTGTAAGAACCTCCATACGACAACAAATTCAAGTGGAAACAATTTCTTTTTGAAGGATATCGTTAATCACCTCCTGAACAAGGACGAGTATGAGAATGTCGACACCGAAAAAGAGCGAGAGTGAGGTCGAGATTGAGAATGGCAAACGACCGAAGAAACATTGAACCGAACAAGGTGATAAGTGGTGACCATGGCCCAGAGTCCCCCCTTCTGTAAAAGGTCCCTGCATGTAGGGACTGCGATATATCTACAACGAAAATTAAAACGGATTCCCTAATGGATTTAGAAGAGAACATTCTAATGGTTCTAGGGACATGTGTGAAAGGACATAATACATAAATTCCTGTTAATGGCCTGATGTTGTATCGTTGTTCGTTTGCTCGACAACTGCTGGGTTTTTCTCATGAATTAAAGATTCACAATCAGCCCAGTCAAATAACGAACGAAGGAGCAATTCCTTGCAAGGAATTTAAGGATTAAATCATGAATGTCCCTTTTTCTTGTAAATACACATTGTGGCTAAGATTTCGTTTAAGATTCAATCGCCCTACGAACTATCATGTTCACACGCCATCATCACGGCTACAAAACATATATAAAATAAGGATCATCTCAACTTTAATGCCAAGGATGATGTTGCCGATATGGTACTTTCTCTTCTTCGCTCTTTCCATCTCAAAAAAAAAAATGTTTGGTTTAATTGTTGTTTTGTAGTTATGGTAAATTTTGTCAACTAAAGTATTTTAGGTAGATTACGTTTTGGATATTAATGCAAAAGTTTTTCTTCAAAATTGTAGTAAGACTCCTAAATGTATGCAAAAAGTTTTTGCCAAGGATTTGGGATACTTTTATGTTTTTCTTTTTACTCGAGGGACAGATTTTGCATTCGTTTTCTTCCCAGTTTGTCGTGGAGAATCTATGCACGGCTATGTTAAGTTAAGTCAAAAGTTTTAGCCAGATCGCATTTGGAGATGAAGAATTTGGACGATGTTTATGAAACGGAGACAGTTTATTGGGCAGACTTTTGTAAGTTTTTGTAAATTATAATTTAAAGAAATGAATTGTAATAGAGCAATGAACTCAAAAATGTATTCCCTTTTTTACTTTCAAATGGACTAAGACTGATTTAAGCTTAAAATTTGCGCTTCACAAATCATTGCATACCCTGAGGGGTTGAATGAATGCAAGCCACCGAAACCGAGTGTGTCCGTCTTTCTAATTTAAAGTTCTTAAGCCTGTTTTAATAATTGAACAAACTATTTGTCACATAAGTGATTTGATAGACAACTCGAGACATACCTCATTACTTACTGCTGTACCTCTTTAGTCATGCAAAAAGCATGTCATAGTTATAGGAGCCCTTCGACTTCATCCTACCACCTATTGAACCAAACACGATTCGAAATACTTCAAAAATGTCTATGAGGTTAAGTAACCTCCGGTGCCTATCCTATACTATCAACCAAAAGTGGCATGTCATGAATTATGTGAACACAACTTTGGCGTTATATAAACCTCCTATCATGCTAAAGTTGACGTCGCACGTCGTCAGAGACGATGAAAACGACAAAGACCGCGCACTATAACTCAACACAGGATACACAAAACACATCATGACAATCTGAATATAATCCCCTGCGGGGTATTCTCGACATTGGAAATTAATTAGATTGAATGAAATTTTATTGCAAACACATTCAAGTGCAGTGTTTACTTTCATGATTAATAGATAAATTGTGAAGGAAAGAACGAAAAAAAGAAACAAGAGATCTAAATGGCATTTTATGTTTTTATAAGGTGTATACAGGACTGCGGAGAGGGACATTGACTGGAGGTTCTGCAATTATAATTTGTTTGTTGTGTCAAGTCTGGAAAATTATAACGTGAAAAGCTAATTTTTTAACAAACAAACATAAAAAGAGGGAAAAAGTGGCTGTTTGATTTGTCGTAAAGGACGAAAACGCATTCTTATGATTTTTTAGTTTACGTCAGTCAATACTTGAGTTTGTAGGATTTCTGTTCACTTTGAGAGGTTTACAAATTCCATATACATGAAAACAAAGACTTTTTCAACATTCCAACCAAAACGGCAGATTTTATGAACCAAGAACCATTTCGCATTTTCTATACTTTTATGAATCATATTTGATTCAAAAAAATTTACTGCAGACAAATGTTCTATGTTGTTTTACTTCTAATGGTGATTTAAATTCTCCTAGTTAAGGTGCAGTCAAATAAAACAATTTAAAGAATTTCTATGAATCACATTTGATACAAATATTTTGTTTGGTGCCTGGTTTACAACTTTAGTGTTAATTTTTGAAACATTTGTACGTATAATAATAAACAAATATAAATACATAAAATATTTGCACCTAAAATTTAAAAGAAATGTCAATTAGTAGAATATGTTGGACGTTCTGTGAATCAAATGTGATTCATGTATTTTGTATTCAATATCTATTTAATTCAAAAACGGTTCGAAGGTAAAAAATTGCGTCAGTAGATTTCAAGTTATTTACTACAATTTATAACTGGTAAAACAGTTAAAAACCGCAACCAAAACTGTTTCGTTACACATTTTTTTGCATCCTGATTCCTACCGTTCTACGTTTCTAGTTCATGAATCAGTATTTGATTTTAAACAATTATTCAATGCAAACTTTGCTAAGGTTAACGTTTTAGTGTAGACAAATTTAGAATTTGAAGGACGGCGCATGAATCACAATTGATACACAAAACCAGTTTAAAACTTAAATGCCATTCGTTCATTCAAATCAGAAGGATTTCATTGTACTATTTTCCTATCAATGAGCGGTGTACATGTAAGGCCACATAAACAATGAGGCTCAATAACCTCATGAAAATAATGATGAAGAATCATCGAACCTAACATCATTTTTTATTCGTCTTCCAAGACAAAAAAGAAGTGTATACCTATAGAAGGGTACATCGGAAGGATAAAAAGATTGGAAATAAGAAGGTATCTCTTGGAATAAATCTCATCAAACTTTTGTTGAAGTGGACTCTCACAAATATTGGATTTATACCTTACACCAGCGTCTGGGTCGCACGAATTCACTTGAAAAAACGAAAGGAAATTGTTTTTGACAATTGTTAAAGTCATATCACTTTTTAATTTGAACCAGATAGATCGCTTATTTAAACTGATATCCAACTGTTAAATAAACATGTGATCTGTTTAAAACAACTAGATAAATGTATGCATAGTGTTAACTTTATATGGTTAGATCAAATAGCTCTGTTTAACTTAAAGAAGAAGGTTGTGAGGTTAATTTTGCTTCTTGTTAAATCAACCTGATACATCAGTTAAATAACTCCATTACTTTGTGGATTTAAACAGATAAATTGTCAATTTATAAGGGTCAATATTGAATACAGAGCATCAGAGCACAATACTTTACCTTTCAAGTCATGACTAAGCTATATATCTGATTAAAGACGACAAACTCAATAAGGACATTGCCATCAAGATAATAATAAAAAAAAGGTCGTTATAAATATCAAAGCAAGCCAAAGTTCATTGAACGACTTGTCAAAGTCATTAAATCTTCTCATTTTCAATACCTAAAAAAAGTACAAAATTCAAATACAAAACATTGAAACGCATCGACAACGAAGGAAGTCTGCGTCGTACGACCATAGACTTAAGGTACCTAACCTACCACTTCATGTAGGGTAGGAGCAATATATTTTAACAAGAATTGCTTAAGGCAGATACAATACTACTACGTTCGGGAGGAAGGAAGTGAAGGAAGGATTCCGTCCAAAGGTTAGATATTTTTTTTCTGTATCTTTTTGTAGATTTTTGGAAGGTCTGTTCAGTGTCTTGTCAAAGTAAGCAAATTTCACTTGATTTAAAATTCAATTGAAATTGAATGATGTTGTCGTTGTCTGATTGGAAATACTTGTTAAAGTTTGTTAACTGGGATATATTTTTGGGCAGGTATGAGAGGTAGGACTATTGTCATAGTCAGACATTTAGTTCATTATCGTGTGTAGTGTTATTGAACCTAATTTGTACGATGCTTTAAGGCAAACGTGTCAGGGTCATCAATTATTTAACAAGTGAATTAATTATTATTGTTGTGTGTGATATTTGATATGGTTGTGTGATTAAGGAGGCGATGCAGACAAGAAAATTGATTCATTTGCATTATGAATCGATGGTAATGAAATTTACATTTTCAAAGGTAGGTTGACAGTTTTAGTCTGAGATTTTGAAAAACACATTTCTTTATAATTTTAAATAACAAAGTCGACAGCCAGAAGCCGAAATTTCAGTCTCTCATTAGATGTCCCCCCTCTAGGAAAAGAGCGCACTTCAAAGACGGCCACAATCTCAGCTCCAGTGTCTCAATCTTCAAGATTTCCAAGAGCCTTGCACTCCACCATTCCAACTTACAAAGAAAATATTTCAAATTTTATTGGAAACCATATCTCATCCCTGACAAACAAATTAAACCAAACACGTTAATAAATTTAACCCTTTCTTGCGTTTTTCTTATTTTTCGCCTAGGTACCAACGTATTCCAAGACTTTCCCATAAATATTTCAATCTACGATAGCAAAATTATGATAAGAATGTCTCCTGATACTGCATATAACATAAATCTGATATGCGAGACTCCAAACAGTTACCTCAACCTCAACGGACCCAAGATTCTTTTTCCACTGTCAAGAACGTGTAGAGTCGTTTAACTGTGTAACAAAACCCTTTGGAAATATTTCAAGATTTAAATTTTTTCTCCTTTCCCAAGGAACATCCAGACTTTCATCCTTCCATTGCTACCAGTGTTATGATTTATTAAACCACCGCTATTGCCATCGATTCGCGTGTAGAAGGATAAAGAACTTTTATCCTTGCAGAATTCTTGCATTATTTTTTTGTTCGCCTTATAAATCTTTCAGAACTCACTTTTGCAAAGAAAAAAAACCTTAGCAGAAGGATAATCAAAGCAAATCCCCACGATAGAAATTATTAAAATGGGACGTCAGTTTTCAGAGAAATAATGGTAGCCCCTTAATGCAAACTATAGAGCACCTGGTCGTCCGGCCATAAAGCGTTCATTGTCTTCACTTTTTTTTCTCTTTGGCTTGGTGGACTTTCATAATCCAAAAACATCCTTTGACAGTAATTTTTCAATCAAATCATAATGCAAAATGAAACTAGAAAATGAAGAGAAAAGACAGTCACGTACTTTCAATAAATGTCAGGCGCCATGTCTAGGACACGGTAAGCATCTGATGGTGTCAACGCAGCCAAGTGGTGGTAAATAGAATTACGAGATCACGTATGGCATTTAGAAGCAAAAATCCAAAAAAAAATTAAATTTTTTTGAAAACAAATATTATTTGAACAATATATACGTGCTTTCAAAAAAAACTTACGCTGATCGGACTTTCAGTTTTCGAGAAAATCTAATAACAAAAAAACGGTTCTATGGGAGGTACCGTTTTGGAGCAATCCAAAATTTTTTTTTTACATAAACTACATGAATGTTTAAAAAAATTAAACTCGAGGAAGTTTAAAAAAAATCGATCGGGCCGTTTTGGAGAAAAAAAATTGTTTTGGTTTTTGGCCAAAAAAATGTATGGTGGCTACCTAAATTTTGATCTTAAAACAAAAATAAAAATTTGGGATATGACTTTTTGCTCAAACCTCTAATTTTCAAATTTGAAGTCAATCGGACCAGTAGTTAAGGCTGTAGATGCCTGTAAACTTTCCGACAGACAGACAGACGGAATCGCCGGACCCACTTTTTTCGACTTCTCTATCATCGTAATGTCATATCTCATTCTCATCTCAAATTTTTTTTTAAAAAGTATATATTAGCAAAAAATATATGAAATTTTAAAAATTTGTCAGAAATTGATTTCTTTCATATGTAAGTGGGCGTGGCAAAATCAGAAATTTGTTTGAAAATCTATAAAAGTAACTTAAGAACTTAATTTTGTACGTTAAATTTGAATTGGTAGGACAATTTTTGGAAGAAAGTGGGAGTGTTTGGAGGCGGAAATTCAATGCCCTAGTGAAATTCTATTTGTAGCTTTAATGAGCCATTTTTTTTTTATTGTGCTTGATAAAAGAATAACACATTTTCGACCCCATAAAAAGCAATATCGAACCACTGTTTGGAAGGCAAGACAATCATATCCTATGCCAACACGTCTGGGTATTTATAAATACTCTCTTGGCGTAGGCTTCTTTTTTATGGTATCTTTTTTTTCTATCACTTCATCTTCTTTTTATCAACAAAACAAATACACAGACGGTTGCAGAGACACAGACATTATTGAATGAAGAGAACCTTACCCTTGGAACACAGAACTTTCAATGACTTACTGGGGTTTGAGGGTTTTTCTCTGAAAGCACAAGACCCAGTCCATATCTCTGCCAGTATCATTAACCTTCCTTCACAGCTGGCATAGGCCCTTTTTGGGCCAGAGCTGGTGGCACAATAGAATGGGAATTTTTATGTATCTCTGATGTGAAAAGGTAGACTCGGCTGGTATGCGAGGATTTTCCCATGCGTCGACATCGTCGGTCGGTCTGTCGTCTGCCTCTTGGCTGGAAAATGCCGGCAACGAAAACGATGATGATGATAATGCTCCGATGACGAAAAAGGCGGCTATATAGAAACGATGATGATGTTGTTGATGCAAAATAATGAAGAAAAAAGGATCGATAATTTTAAAGAGGAAGTGTTTAATGTGATGTTTACAGTGTGTAGGTCTATCTTTCTCTTTGTGCCTATGGGGAGATACACAACACAATCTTTTTAACTTTGGATTATGTGTTTCATAATGGCACAATTGACTCTGCGGCTCGGCTGGGAATGAGTCAGTGATTTTTGTTTGACTTGTGTTTGTGGGAAGTTTTTCCTTTTTTTTTTATTCATTAAGGTCAATGTAGGCGACGGCATGAGTAAGAGAAATTTCTAAGATTTTGATGGAAAATATTTAGAAAGCTGCGATGTTATGAGTGACGCATGATGGTTTCATAAGAAATTGGTCCTTGGAGCTGGGTTTCCTTGAACAATGTCACACACAAGCCCAAACAATAGGCTTGTTGAACCAGCACAACAGCCTTCGCTTGAGATTATCAAAGATTTTTCACTTTGATTGTTGAATGAATCACATTTGATACATAAAATCAACTTCACAACGTATTCTATTAGACAATGAATCAAAAGCAGGTATTTCTACCTTAAATTTTTGTTTGCAGAAAAAAAACCACCACATCGAATCATATTCGATACCCTGCAAGATTTTTCATTTTTTTGTAAGAATAATTTTTTGTTTATAACTCCTGCATCATACTGTTCATCAACGTCCATGAATTCTATATGATTCAATGGAATGATTCAATGAAAATTGGTTGTGTCTGTAACAAATAATGCATTGATGCCAAGTTTTATGAATCATATTTCATTCATTCAAATTAGCATACCAAATTCGCCTTAAGAACACATTTAAGAACCAAGTTGAATCATATTTGATTCAATGTGAGTGAGAGAAAAAAAATAAAAGTTAGGCAATTTTCTTAATTTCATGGACCCACGTTAGCTTCATGGGAAGATGAAGCTTGACGGCCGTATTCAAAAGGACATTTCCTACAAGATTTTATTACAACGGTATTATAATATGAATCACATTTTACGTATCCATGTCAAATGAATCACATGTTATTAATATGAATTTAATCAGTGGCGAGGCGTCATATTGTTCAAGTCGTGCATGAACGACTAGCATTTCCACCTTCCACGCACCGTACTCACATCTCACACTCAAACATTGTTTTGTTTTGTTTTCTTATTCAAATACGATATACGTACATACATACAATACATATCTAATGTGCCTGCAGCCTGCGTCCTACATATAATATATCCACTTCCAGTTCCAACTCGTGCATACCCTTAGTAAACCATATAAATAAAACAAAACGAACTGGCTACCTGCTACTGCTTTTTTTTTTACGCAACTGATGTGTATCTACCAAAGTCGTTTGAACGATCTGGCAACGACTTGAACCCATAGAGAGCATGTCAGAAAAAAAAAAAAACAAATCGCTCGTAGAAGGGATCTTGTCGTGCAGTGCAGTTGCGGACGAGTAGAGCTTTTTTTTGAATGAATACACAGAATTTTGGAAATGAGAAAAGTGGGTAGTTTTTGAATATGATAAATGAAACAGACGGACGATCATGTTCATGATTGTGTTCATATCAGTTTGGAAAGAGGAAAGCTTTTTTTCCTGTTTGAATAATGGAATGAAGGAAATGAGACTAGCCCAGCATAGTTTTTTTTTTTTATTCAAATGAAATTGAAAAGGAAATAAAACATTGCAGTTTTATTTCTATTTTTAATGGACGAAACAACTGACAACAGTAAGAAGTCGCAACTCTCTACAATGGTTCGGTTTGTTTTGAAAAACGGAATAATTGAAAGGAGATTTTTGGGCTTTTCCGATGAAAGTAACAACAAGAGTGCAGAAAGTCTGTCTGAAGATATGATAAGTCAAATTAATTATTTGAATTGTGCCCAAAAGTTAATTTGTCAAACTTATGATAGAGCAGCAGTAATGTCGGGGCATTTTGGGTTTGAACGCCTACATTTTATAGGCACGCGTCGCCGCTGAATTTAATTCAATGAATCACATGTGATTCAAGGGAATTATTATAATGAGGATCATCCTACTTCACTCGAAAATATATGATTATATTTTATGAATCGTATTTAATACACTCTTCTACACGAAGTTAGAGGCTAACTAACATTATTTGAATATGAAGGCGGAACGTATTTGATTCAACGCACACATTGATAAAAAGAAATACTTACTTTTGTTATGAATTACATATGAACATCAATGTTTTCTGCTTTTCCACGATAGTAAATAGTTTACGTACAAAAAAAGTTGAAATTCAAACAAATCTCGTATTAATCTTAATATTTTTACTTAATTTTAATCGTTTAGATACTAACTTTAAACAAGGTGAACCCGTTTTTTTGTGTATCAATTAAGATACACGCTTTTAACGGATGCTAATTCGATACTCTCGATTAAAATGTTAAGCTGAATGTCATTTTTATCTTGAAACATTGCGTTGAATCACCTTCAAAACGCATTATTACTGATAAATCAAATTCTCAACTTTCCATTAAAGTGAAAAACATTTTTTTATACGGTCTTTGAGGTTAGAGTCCAAACAACAGGCAGCCTCCAGATTTAGACACATTTCAAAGAATAACATTTCAAACAAAAACAAACTTTAGTCCTTGGTTTATGAAAATTTGATGGAATTTTTAACAGAGCGTTCATGAACTTTTAAAGAATCTTTTTCTTCATTCATACGACTTAAATGTTGGAAGAGCAAACCTCCTCAAAAGTTATCATCTAAATGGGATTGACACTTTAGGACGTGTGTTGTCTGAAACCTGCCAGAGGTTATGCTGCATACGCTTTACACAAACTTGTCCTCAAAAAATGAAGGGATTTTCCATGTCACACAAATATTTCTCTCTAGCGAGTTGTAACGTAAAAGCTTTAAGGTACTTGGTGGCTTTTTGTTTTTGAAATTTTTCACACAAACAAAACCACCACATCTCTTCAAAGGCTTTTCAAAAAAAGATTTCCAGAGGTATTTCAAATATTTATGCAGGCTTTTCTTGTCCCTTTAAAAACCAAATAAAAAAGGAAAGGAGCAACTTTTCGTTGAAAAAAATAATACATAAAATTGGTGGCGGTCCTCCTGCTGCTGCGTTACCATAATTTTCACAAAAAGAAAAGAGAGAGGAAAGGGAAAAATTCAGTTTTCAAAAATAAAGATAACGAAAATGATGATAGCGATGACGATGAGAAGAGAAAAAGAACATAAGGCCGACCAGGTCAACTTAATAACGGTTGCTGGTGTGCAGAGCGCGGCCGTCATGCTTATGGTTATGACAAGTTGAATAAAAGTTACCACGGGCGGGTCATTGTCCTGGAGATATAAATATTTTCTTCAATCTTCTTTGTCTAGATATTTTTGGTTGAATTCTCTTTTTTTATTTGAATCCTCCTCCACGGGTCAGGTGTTTTGGCGGATTTATTCGCTCGGTGAGCAATTATTTACTTTGACCACACACATGTCCTGTGACTGATGTCAACGAAAAAGTTTCACTCTCTTTCCACTTGACTGTCATCAGATGGCTCAGTGGTGTTTGTTTTATAAGGAGTGACTTTATACAATTTTTTTTTTCTGGTGGGAGTTGCTGTATATTTAAACGTTTTTAAGCTTAACGAGGTTGTGTTCAGGTTCAATGAATAACTTGGCAGACGACACGTGAATGGAATTGCCGAAAGGACAATGATGTATGAACTTTTCAAAGGTGTGTTTTGGATTTGGAAAATAATCAAAGTTTGTATGAGATAAAAAAACACAATTCATCTTCGTTAAACATTGAAAATCATGAGTTAGACTTATTTTGAAAAATCAAACTTTATGTTTTGACTTGGAATTGATTTTGAACAAGCAAAAGTTTGATGTGTTGAAATGGAAGGATATGGAGCAGAAATAATATGAAAACCAAAAGCGCTAAAAAGCAGTACCAACATGAACTTGATCAACTACAATGTAGCAAATAGCCGAGTCTAATTTTCTCTGTCTAGACAGATAAGTCAAACAAAAATAACACGATCCAACCGATCGGTGTCCAAAAATTTAACTACTCAAATTTACTAGCAACCACCAATAATTCAATGTGACAAATTGTCCCCCCAAACTGAACAACTTCCAAAGTTACATTTTGGTAAAATTGAAAACCGACAAATCACTTTCCCAATGGGTAGCTATAGCCAATCTGGTCTTACATAAGTTTTAAGTGAAAATTTCCCAAAAAACCTTATCGACAAAATCATATAGGAAATAATATATCCACGCCAACGCAACGAATGAAATTTATAATTTAACCGAATCGTTTCGATTTCGATAGAAATCAAATCGAGTTTGAATAAAAATGAAAAAAAAAGCAACGAGTGGTTTGTGCACTTAAATTACATTTGAAAAATTGCAATCTTGGACTAAGGCCTGCTTCTTGTTGTGATTTGTGGCTAGCCACTTGAAGATTTTAGGCTGACTTTTAGTGGCATTTTGTTAGACAGCGTCATCGTTGTCTGGGTGTTGCAAAGTAGACTCGGTAGACAGAGGTACGATGTTTTTTCTTAAAATGAAATAAGAGCAGTTCACATCAAATAAAAACAAAGTTTGTCAAGTCGAATCTCAATTTTAGATGCGTAGGTTGAATTAATTGTCAATAAAACTGCGAATAATCGCGTTTTCGCTGAAAGGGGGCGTGCAAGGGGGCGTTTTTCAAACTCCGATATCTTGATAAGGTTTGATAAGTTAGGTAACTTAAACATTTGTTTATTCAAATCTCATTTTTAAATGGCGTGCTTCAAAAAGACTGCAATAAAAAAGTGAGGAAATTACTTTTCGCTTAAAGGGGGTGTGGCAATGGGCGTCGTTATTATTTAATTTGCATTCTATCCTTTACGATTAACAAAGATTTTTGATCACTTTAAATAAATTTTGTGCCCCCTCTACATTTTAAACATTAAAGAAAAATAACCAAAATTTGTTGAGTTAAATATCATTTTCAAAAGCGTTTTCGCTAAAATAGGGCGTGTACAGACCATTTTGTTTACAGATTTTTACATAATTTTAAGTCAAATATGTTTGAAATAATGAACCACTGTAACTGTCACAGTTTCTTACGCTGCGTCACAAGCTTTTTTATTTCTTTGGCAAATTTTCCTATCTACTAGCCTACACAAATCGAATTGAAGTACGACGATGATGACAACGACGACAAAAACTGCTGCTAGCAACACCAATGAACGAACGAAAGTCAGCCAATCTAATGTCAGATAGTTCTGCGGTCGCTAACCCATGCATCCGATGAATGCAAATTTTGTGCGAGTTTGTTTCTTCTTTCTCACTGTTGGTTTTTGTTCCGCGAGATGAATTTTTTTCAAATTTGCATAAATAGCCACAACAATACCGAAACTGATGATTTCAGATGCAACAAACGAATAGGATATAAAATAATGTCATTCAAATGGAAATTATTGGCGGGAACAAAAATTAGGATTAATTATTCAATAGTTGGCTTTGGTCGGTCGTTGTTGGGCGGACACGCTGCCACACTTCACGGATGATGAATTTGTGTGGCAACACGCTAGTTTGTTCTATTGTCAGATATTGTGTTCTGTGTGTGGATGGGAATGAATAGCGTTTCGGATTCCTAATAAATTAATTGTTGGCGCCAGTGAAATATTTCATCGGTGTTGTTTGTTGTTTTATTTAATTTTTTTTTTTTTGATAACAAAGATAAATAGATGCAATTAATATATTTGAATAGCGATTAATTATAATCACTCTGTCGAACAAAATTGCCAGTTTTGTTTGTTGGAAATTGCTTACTCAGAATTTTGTGCAAATTTGATATCTAAAATGAAAGAATTTGAAGATCACTTCAAAACAAATCGAATCACAATCAACCGCATCAAATTTGTTGATTCAGAGTGGTTTCAGAAGTGTGTCTGTTGACATATTTTCTGTCATTAGATTGAAGGCATCAGGCCTGTGGTGTGGAAGCTGTACTAATTTACCACAAAATAATAATCGTGCTTCATCGAAGTAGAAACGAGGACGCTTTTTAATTAATGCCACTTGAATGCTTCCCGCAATTCGAGTCTCATCACATTACTTTCAACCTCAAATGTAACCCAGACCACGAATCTGTAAGGTCACGAAATAAACAAAATCCACATCAATCAATAAAAAAAAAATCAAACTAAATCAAGTCTGCCTCATTGCGGCCAACCAACCAACCGATCGACAAATGCAAACGCAAAACGCAACACAAAAAAAAAATCATTGCAATTTTCAAACGTTCGTTGCTGCTGCGGTTCGTTCATTGACTTTTGGCATAGATCTTTAGATCATAAAAAATAAGCTCGTCCGTCCGTCATGCGGTTCATTGAAACCGCATTTAAACGAGCAGTTGGTTTGAGTGTGTGCGTGTGGCTTGCTGTCGTCTTGTGCCCTGGCTGTGGCTCGTTGGGTATAGTTATTTTTTTTGTCTAATGCAACAGAAGCCATGCCGCCATCAGGTATACATGCAACCCACAATGTGCCTCCTCCGCAAGCTCAAAAAGATCGAAGCTAGCTGTTACACTCCGTGTCACTATATTGTATACTGCACCTATTTTGAACTTTGGTATAAAATAAGGAATCAATTAGCAGCGAAACTACTTTTTTAACTTCCCCCGAAAAAATTGATATCGAAATAAGAAGGAAAAGTAAACTCTATGAGATAGCACATTTATCGAAAACCACTGAATCGATTATGATAAAACCGGATACAAATAGAGTTTCAACAATCTGACATCTTTAAATTCCCATTTCAAATCGGAAAACCAAAACAGTGAAAGAGTTCTGTTGCGAGGGGTAAACTGCTGAATGGATTTCGATAAAATTTATTAAAGGGTGTGCTCAAAAAGTTTGTAACAAAACAGCATTTAAAGTTTCCCAATTTTAATTCAAGAAGAAAAATATGAAGCACACGCTTAAGATGTTTAATTACTTTTTCAAAGTTTTGCATATTTCTTGAAAACGGCTAAGTCAGTTTAGTAACAAATTTCTATGTATTATTAACTCCGTTTTCGAAAGAAAACTGCATTTTTATATTTTCTCCAAATACAAAAAGTTTTCGGGAAGAATTGTCAAGTTTTTTGATGATCTCAAAAACTGAGAATTTAAGATCTGAAGTATAAGAACCCTCTTTTTGACAAAAAGTTATTTGCTTGAGCTATTGTCAGGTTCTCGAAAATGGCTGGTACGATTTTGACAAACATTGGCTTCAAGAATGTTCGTAATTTTTTTTCGAAAAAGCAACATTTCGGATTTTTTTTTATAAAATATTAAATATGGAAACAAGGCACGCAATTCCATGTGTTTCTTACTGTATTACGAAGAATCGTTTTATTTTCTCTTTGTTTTTCTACTGTTCTATCGCCAAGTGCCGATAAGCAATTATAAGTTTTGATGACAACAAAAATGATGAAAAAACTCGAGTGTTGAATGCGTGGGTATCAGTGTGACATAATAGCCCACAACTTCAGTTCATTCAACTCGCTCGCATGCAATAGACAAAAGAAAAATTGCATTTTCAAACGAAGCGACTACATTGACGATACAACGATGACGAATGGCCATGTGGACTGTTATCTATCGCAACTGGCCAACGAACGAACATTTCAACGCATGACAACAGCACGAGAGAGTAAATTAATTGGCATTGCATGCGAAGGTGTGTGCATACGCATTCTCTGATGTGCAAAACTATTGCATCTATTTTTGCTATTTTTCATCTTCATTAATTTTTTTTTTCCCCCTTTGATATCACATGGTCGTATCCAATTTTAATTAAATTGCAATTCGAATACTAATTGATTATGACTTAAGTTGGTCGAGCGAAAATTGCATTTTTGTTTTGTGTTTCCATTTGATTGAAAACATCTCGTCTGTTGTTATTTGCCTCAAAGGCGCATTATTTTTTGTGACTGTCTCTTCACATCGAATTGACAAGATTAAATTGCGAAATTTTCCCAATGATGGAAAAACAACTGCACCATTGAGACAAAGTATCAGATTATGGCAATTAATTTGAACATTGAAAAGGCAGTTGAAACTAATCACGCGAACAAAAGATGGAGCTATGCCCTTATGACAATGAAATTGGCGACTAACTTTCTCCTTGATGCTTACTTTGTTGTGTGGGCTGAAGACAATGTTGCAGATTTTTTTTCCCCCATAAGGAGGACGTCCTCACCTGATTGACTTTCAAGTTTTACAAAACCAAAATCAAGCATTCTCTGTTACAACGTTAATTAAATACCAAAAGAATTAGCAGCTTCAAGTGATAAAATTCAAATAAAACAAAGAAGTTTACTTACAACGTTCCCCAATTGATTCAGTAAATTAACACTCACCTGTAAATAAAAGAAGAAGAAAAAATTATCATTAGTATAAATCAACAAATCATAATCAATATTGCCAACAATAATGTTATTACAAGTCAAACAACAGTTTTTAATCAAACAAAATTAACAGAAACACCATCTTGGCAAATTACAACACTCATGAATTGTAAGTTGTAAAGCCGCTTATTGTTGTACAAACATAAAAGAACAAACACGATCGAACGAGCATTTAAAGCTTAGGAATGAACTTTTATGAATATGGTCATGAACTCGGAGCATGTAAGAGGAGCTAGTGTGAGTTTTAGGTTGAAAAAGAGGTTTTGGATTAAAGCTTATTCTGAAGAAAAAACGGGAAGATGCTATTAATACAATAATATTTCGCTTAACTGACGTTTATTAACTTATTTCACCGTGGAGGGTGGTTTAGCGAAGGAATACAAAATCATGTAACAATTCATTAGATGTATATCGCAAATACAACAACAAATCGGTATCCTAATATCAACAACAACAACAACATGATTCGCACATCTCGATATCCACAAGGGGACATGGAAATCTTCTGATCAATCAACTGTCAACCAAATTGATGACATTGCAATCGACGCATGACACTCCCCTAGCAACAAGATATCCGCATATTCCAAGGTGCCAACATCGACTCGGACCACTACTTTTTTGTAGCCAAAGTATGAATGTGGATATCCCGATCAAGGCAAACACGTGAAAATTCGACGTCAAACTGCTACAATCGCAAGAGATTGTTAAATCGTTTTCCGATCGTGTCTCCGAAAATTTCCCTCAGAAGTCCTTTGCTGCCAACACAAAATGCAGAGAACCATTGACAACAACGCCTAGCAGCCATCAAAGATGCCACCTCTGAAGTGCTAGGGTTTACACGGCCACCACAACGAAACCCCTGGTTTGACGATGAGCACTGGCGAGCACATGCAGCTTAACAAGAGGCATACCAAGCGGCGCTGCAAATGCGATATCTAAACTTAAGTCGAAAAAAGCCGCTGGAGCAGACGGGCTAGCCGCCGAACTGTACAAAGCAGCTGGAGATGGTTAGGAGCATGCACCAGCTCATCTGCAAAATTTGGTCGGAGGAAAGCATGTCCGATAAATGGAACCTCAGCATCGTATGCTCGATCCTCAAAAAAGGAGATCCCCTGAACTGCACCAACTACAGAGGTATAAGTCTCCTTAACATCGCCTACAAGATCTTGTCTGCCGTGCTGAGTGAACGTTTGAAGCCCTTCGTCAACAACCTGATACGTCCTTATCAGGTTCAGACCCGGAAAGTCCACCATTGATCAAATATTCACGCTACGGCAGGTCTTGGAACTTCAAATTGATACCTAACACCTTTTCATTGTTTTCAAGGCCGCGTATGACAGCGTCTATAGAGACCAACTATACAGAGCAATGTCTAGTTTTGGCATCCCAGAAAAACTCATCCGTCTGTGTAAGATGACAATGGAAAATTCACGCTGATCCATCATGGTCGGAAAAACCTAACGGACGCTTTTGATGCCAAAAATGGTTTTAGACAAGCCGATGCGTTGTCATGCGATTTCATCAACATCATTCGTGAAAAGATTGTGTAAAGCTCCAACGTCAATACTGGAGGCAAAATCTTTCAAGAGTCCGTCCAGCTACTAGGATACACAGACGACATTGATATAATTGGAAGAACTCATCGTGATGTCAGTGGAGCGTTCGTGAGCCTTGAGACGGAGGCCAGAAAGATGGGTCTAGTGGTTAAGGAGGGCAAGGCCAAGTTAATGCTTTCAACGAGAAAGGACAACCAACATCGACGTCTTTGAGCAAACTTCAGCAAAGACAGATTTGACATCGACGTAGTTAAGGACTTCGTCTACCTAGGATCCAACGCTGAAAGCAAACGAAGAATCACTCTTTACAATCGCTACTTCTTTGGAATTAGAATGCAATTGAGCAGTAAAATCCTCTCCCAAACAAAAAAAGGGACATTCTACAAAACCCTCATCATCCTAATCCTAAAGAATGGTGCAGACACAAGGACATGACAACATCCGATGAAAACGCTTTTGGCTGCTTCGAGAGAAAAATTCTTCGAGTGATTGTTGGTCCCGTCTGCGTGGAATATGGAGATGAAGATTCAATCAAGAATTGAACCAGCTGTTCAGCGACACTGACTTAGCCAGAAAAGTAAAGGTCCAACGACTTAGATAGTTGGGTCATGTAGAGTGAATGGAAAATAATGTTCCAGCTAGTAGAGTTTTCGAATCCAACCATGAAGGACGTCGCAGAAGAAGAAGACCGCGACTCAGATGGAGCTCACATGTGGTAGAGGGCCTAAACCAACTTGGAGTGCGAAACTGGAGACAGCTAGCTTAGGACCGAGCTGGCTGAAGACGTTTGTTGGATGAGGCCCTGATCCGATCTGGACTGTACCGCTACCATAAGAAAGTAAGTATGTAATATCAACAACAACAAAAATATTATGAAAGGAAATTTTCGGTAAACAACACCTTACCACTGGGAACAAACTATGGATTAACTCTTAATCTAAGGGTTAGTTAACCTGTGGAATTAGGGTGGAATAGGCATTGTTTTATTAAAATTGAATATTTTGTCACAGTATTTGTATTTCAAATTTTTCGAAAACGAATGGATACATGATTATTTCATCTTCAAAAACTACGAAAATTGATTTCCTGGAATTCTTTTCTTCTTCCTATTTTCATATTACACTGAAAAACACACCAATTGAAGTGCAACAGTAAAAACAATATAAACGAGTCCAATCATGATTTAATCAAGCGAAATATAAGGTGGTAGCTGAGATAATATTTAAATGACATAATGACTCGTATTAAGACTGCATATTTGTTTCGCTGCTCACTGAACAGAGAGGGTGGCATTGACCCAGAATTATGTTCTTTATAAAGCGTTAAAACGATTTACTTCTTATTTATTTGCATTTAAAATTAAAATAATTTTTTTCTCTCTCATAAGATCACCCATCATTGGCACCACAGTCGCATAGTCGTTCATACAAAAACAGAGAGAAAAAAAAAATAATTAAAATAATCTCGTACGATATTAATGCAGATATATCTATCTTAATGTGTTTTTCTTAAGTTGTTGGTTATTGTGTTTTTCCTTTTGTGGATATTTAATAACATTTTTATATGAATTCATTTGTTTTGCCAGACTTGCTGAACAGGGTGGTTTAGTTGACTCTTTCATGACAACTTGAACAGCGATATATTTTGCTGTAGACGACTTCAAGAAATTGTTGGTCACATCAAGAAGATCACCCTGTGAACAAAATTTATATATTTTCATACAAATTGAGCTCTGTCATATGAGACACAATTTTTATTTGTACAAGTTTTCCATGGTAGGCTTGTTAGTATTTTTTTTTTCTTTACCCTGCCAAGCAGCAGTTGAATAATCTTTTTAAGGTCAGACACATGTTTAAGATAAAACAAAACGAAAAAAATAAATAATATAAAATATGATGAATAATGAATTACTTGGAATATTGAGATTTATTGAGCATTTGCACCCACTACATGCAAACGCTTGCAAAAAAAAGATTATAATAATTGTCTTTGAGAAATTCTTTGCTGTTATGACATTTTCTTGTTTTTTGTTCCTTTTTTTGAGTGGAGGTTGGATATGATTTCATTACATTTTATTGGATTACTTGATTGATTTTATTACAATTTGTAGTCAATTGATTTCTTTTTCTTTTTTTTGCATTTGACACAAATTGATTGAATTTTGAATGAGTGATTGATATTTATCAATTTCGCAGACGTTCATTTTTTCGCTCATTTTTTCATTCATTTGAACGCTCGTTCGTCTTCATTCACATTCGAACGGCTGGCCAATTCGTATTCATTCAAAATAGAAATAAGACCCTGAAATGAACACCTGGCAATAGGCCAATTAACTGCATTTTCCACTTTCAACAAAAGCCAAATTTTGCTCATTAAAATTCCTTCCCGCACGCTAACCAACAAAAATAAAATAAAGGGTTTCCATCCAATCACAGCAAGGCCAAATTTTTCTTATTGCAAAATCCAATTACTTTTTTCATTTTTTACTTTTTATTCAGATTGGAGCATTTACGCAGAATAAAAACAAGGAACTGGCAACAATCACAAAATACACAACAGACAAAATCCTGTCTTTAAACCGCACCTTAAATAATTACATTAATTAAAATAAAGTATTTTTTAATGGAGCTTGAGTTTATTGTTATTTGTATTGGTACCCAGGCAAAAAAAGGGGCAGATTTGTTGGGTGGGAATTTATTTTATTTTATTAATTACCTTCTTGCGTACTATTACTATTTTTGTTTTTTCTTTTGTTTTATTTATTTAATTTCAAAGAACAATGGACAATTTTTTTTAAGTGGATTGGGGACAAGTTCTTGTCGTTTTGAATTTATTTCATTTTTATGGAATGACATTACCTTGGCATAGTTCTCCATTTCTCCCTTTGGATCTAAACAAAAGTTGTTGGAACAATTGTCAATCTCATCCATCACCTGTTCGTCAAGCTCTTCCTTCAATGACTTCTCGGTTCCTTCCCTTATTTAAAAAATATTTCAACTTAACCTCACGATCTTATTCCTATGCTTACTACTTCTGGGACAACTGCTGCGAAACAGGATGATTTCCTTCAAATTATCTCCAACACGGAACATATAAACTGCCCATGAATCACATTTGATGCATGAACATTTAGTTTCTCTTCAAGACATTTATGAAATGGCGTGTCTTCTAAAACATTTGCACATTTACTTTTTAAACTTAAAACACACATGTTCCTGCTATTGACACTGCCAACTTATATACAATAGTGTGTATCATATGTGATTCATAAAACCTGATAATGAATTTTAATTTTCTAAATTGTCTGAATGTTTATCAAGGAAAATTTCTATTAAGGTAGTTAATCTTATCAATCATGTGAACAACAGAACTGAGTTTTTTGAATCAAATATGATTCATTGACGTGTTTGGGTGTTTGATCATGCGTTGTTGAATTTAGATATAATATTTGTTTAATTGGGCTTTAATGATCTATTTCCTTGATGCAATTAATATAAAAACTAATTCATCTTTTTGTTACCCGACGTTTCGCTGGCTATTTTCCAGCTTCTTCAAGGGATTTTTCGAATTTATTAGCTGAAGATTTAAAATATATATTACAATGTGAAGATCTATTTGTATTGTTATTTTCTTACTTTTACATTTACTGTGCTATTGCATTATAGGTTGAAGTTATATGTTGAATAAATAAATAAATAACACAAATAAAAAGATAAATAAATGAACAATTTTAAACAATGAAACAAAAAATACAACAAAATTAAAACTAAAATCACAATTTATCACAGCTTCTTATGGCAACACTATACAACGAGCTTATGTTGTCGATGTCTTCTTTATGGTTCATCGTCATATTCAATTTTTGTTGTATTCGCAAGCTTTCTAGAGTGTAGCGGGTGGTAGTGCGGTTCTCCTTGTCTAGTATAATAGCTTTGTCAAAATCGGCCATATGATCGTTGTCATTCATGTGTTGTGAGAGTGCTGTAGCTGTTCTCTTTTTTCTTATATCAGCTTCATGTTCTGACAATCTCACACCAAGTTTTCTCTTCGTTGTTCCAATGTATATCATTTGGCATTGTTCATCATTATTCCCTTTACATGGTATTTGGTATACTACATTGTGTTGGTCTGTTTTTTCTATTTTTGGTTTGGTGTTAGTGAATATTGCACTTAAGGTTGAGTTTGGTCTATGAGCGAATTTTGTTTTTTCTCTGTCAACTGCAAATGTATTGTCAAGTGTTTTATTATCGGTGAGGTGTGGGATGTATGTTATTGAGTGATATGTAGGGTTGCCAGAGTTCACTTTTTTTGGTTGTTGATTATTTTTGTTTTGTATTTCTTGAACTTTGTCATTTATAAGGTTATTGTATATGGTGTTCGGAAAGTTGTTCATTTTTAGAATGGTCCTTAATTTTTTAATGTTTTCGGTGTGATAAGCTGTGTCACTGATATCAAGTACTTTGTTTATGAGATTTTTGGCTGTGTTGATTTTGTATTTAATAGGTTGAGATGATAAGTAATTGATGATTCTCCCCGATGCAATCGGCTTACAATACCAGTCAAAACTTATTTTATTGCTATTTCTGATGAGTTTGATGTCCAAGAAAGCAAGAGTGTTGTGTTTTTCAATCTCTTTTGTGAATTTTAATTTGTTATGGTAGCTGTTTAAAGTGTCAAGTATTTTGTTAATGTCATTTTTGTTCACTATAGCGAACATGTCATCTACATATTTTACTATGAATTTCATTTTTGTGTTGCACTTTTTCAATTTGTCAATGGTTTCGTCAAGAAGATGGTCCAATACTATGTCTGCGATGGTGGGTGACAGTGGATTTCCCATTGGCATACCGAAAGTTTGACTGTAAAATTTGTTATTGTATTTAAAATAATTATTATCTGTTAGGCAGAAATTAAGTATTTTCAAAAACTGTGATTTAGGTATTTTTGTATGTGAGCTTAACTTTTCCCAATTTTTCATTATTATTTTGATGGCTGTATATGTAGGTATGTTTGTAAATAGTGAAATGACATCAAATGATACTAGAACATCTTCGTTGTGGATTTCTATTTCTTTTAATCTATTTTTCAGTTGAAAAGCGTTCTTAACATTGTAGTCTTCTGAAATTAGGTTTTTTAGAATTTGTCCGACATGTTTTGCAAGGTTATAGCATGGAACATTGGTTGACGCTGCTATTGGTCGCAATGGTATATCAGTCTTATGAATTTTTGGGAGTCCATATAGTACGGGTGCTAATGCTGTGGAGCAGGAGAGCTTTGTTTTTTGTCTGATGTCTATAATTTGTTGTTTGTATAAGTTATTTACTATTTCATTGTTTGTTTTTTGGAGGTTGGTTGTGGGGTCAAATCTTATTGTTTTGTATGTATTTTTATCCTCGAGGAGTTGACTCATCTTTATGTTATAATCTTCTCTGTAGATGATTACCGTTTTATTTCCTTTGTCTGCATTTGTGATTATGATGTCATCCTTGTGTTTTCTTATGATGTTTTTGGTTTGTTTCAATGCTTTTAATATGAATTTTTCTTTTGTAGTGTTTTTTATATTTCTTTTGAAATTGGTTATATAAAAGATAAAGATATTAACTATGATTCATTGACGTTTAAGATATTTCTTTTAAACAAATTCTATTTTAATAACGCAAATAAAATTCTCTTTCATAGTATAATAAATAGAGTGGCGAGACAGCTCTTGAAATGCCAAGGCCTAAGTGACTTAATCTCATCAACAAGTCTCTAGGTGCGTGTGAAGAATTGAGAATTGAGGGGACCTACAATTTAACGCCGATTCCGAACGGCAAAGTTGAGAAGTACCTTTTTCATGACAGATGATACTCTTGGAAGTTTGTCAGTTCTTCGCAAGAGGCAGTGCCCGTGAAAGATGAAATAAAAACTATGGGCACGAGTAGGACTCGAACCCACGACGTTCTGCTTAGCAGGCAACGCACCTAACCACTAAGCTACAGACACTACTTTCTTTCATAATTCTACTAATAATTACATGTACACTTCCCATGAATCAGATTTGATGCATACAAATAAGATTTTATTTCAAATGTGATTCATTCCTAATTAGTTTATTTGTCAATTTAAACAAATTTCCGTTTAGTTTCTCTTCTTAATGCTATGAGTTATAAAACCGGTTTTTGAATCAAATATGATTCATTTGGCGTTAACGGCCGAATGCTATTGAAAAAGTGATCATCTAATTGTTATTCTGTGCGTCCATTTGTAAACTCCTCTTCATGACTTATTGTATAGCCCAAAAAGCCAGAACGTGCAACTTCTCAATGTTCAAAACGTATGATTCCGAAACAACCATTCCTCCATTTTCTAAAAATCTCTTCTAATAACTAAATTAATCTGCCCCATTCACACAACCAATTTTATTCTCAATATACCTCTTGCGAATCTAGTTGAATAAAAATAACCTACCTTCAATAATATACAAAAAAGAAATATTATCTAAACAAACACAACTACTAAAAAAAAAAAAGAAAAATTAAATAACTTTGAAATGCTAGCGAACTCTCTCATTGCCTTGTAGGCGGTCATTAAACTTTCCAAGCGACTATTGTCAGGCAAGCAGCAATAGTAGCAGAGAGTTCGCTAAAAATCCCATACGCGCCAAACTGTTGCACTAGCAATAGTTTATAGATAGATAAAACGAAATGACGACAACCACTACGATAAACGACGACGACGTACGGTACTCTCAGAACTTGAAGGGGGGGTTGAATCAAGTCGAGTTGATATGGCGGCCGGCGACAAATTCTATTGACCGTCATCGTTGTCGTTGTCGTTATTGCTTCTTGCCGCTCAGCTGCTATTGCCATGACTGTGTCGATGTCGGTTGGATTGCCTTGGCTTGCCATATCTTTCGCAGCTTATTATGTGGGACTTATTTAATCGTTCTGTCTCCCGCTGCAGCAGTACGTCTATTTATCTACAGTTTTGAGTGTACTAATGTACAATTATTTGTCAGAATATTTATGGACATTATTACACCTCAAACATGTGTGTGAATAAAATAAGAGACGAAACAGAAATATTGTATGCGTCATCATGCGCTGGCAGACACTGACCTATTCCTACTGTATCGCGTGCAGCAACTTAATAAATTGCCACATACGAGATAAGATTCTTGAGATACGATACTTTTTAACAATCTGTACCCCCTTCTCTCTTTGCTGTTTGCGCCATATCGAGTGTTGAGATGTTTGCGCTGATCTCAAAATTTAGCAAAAAAAGAAAGAAAAACACGAGATTGATACTCCGAATGCGCTTTGCACTTAGATATTGGTTCAATTGGTGGGTAGACGGTAGATTAAGTGTTTTAGATACACTTAAACTACATTTAGGTATGTAGTTGAGCATATGTGTGTTTTGCAATGCATTTTGATGTCTGTTTGCCATTTTGCAAGTCCAGTGGAGCTTCGACGACGGTCTCGATCTCGACACATGATCCAGATCAATGATCTCTTGATGAGATCGTGGTGGTCTCGATAAGCTTGCGTTTTGTTATTCTTTCGATTGGCTGCTTTTAAATGAGTGGCTTTAATTTCAGATGATCATGATATCTTTAAAATGTTTGTTGTGTGGGGGAGAGACTTGGCTTTATTGATATTGCATGTGCGATTTTAGATTGTTGAAAATTTTAATCTATTGCAAGATATCAGAGTGGTTGAAGTTGTTTTTAAAAATAGATATAGATAAATTGTTAGTGATAAGATATCGGCATACTGACAACTTACCCAATATCGATATCGCAATTTTTGCTAGGTCTAAAGTTAAAAATCATTTGATGTTTAAAGTTAAACAATTTATTGTTTACCAGTCTAGTCTGTTCATATATAATTCTACTTTGAGGACAAAATGTTGGGAACATTATTATACCCTTTAACCGGACTTACGGCATGGATTAGTTGATGAAGTGATCAGGGAGCACATAATGCCATCGGCACCTTCAACCTTTTTGTCTGCAAGTCGATATATAGCTTTTGACTTCCTGAATGCTTCGTGGCTGCACCACAAACTTGTCATCCAGAAATGAAGCCGATAAGCTGATAATTTAACGAATCACTTGATTCGTTCAGAATTCCTCTCTATTTCTTTCGGTTTTCCAGACAATCAGACAGATTTGTGTGTTGTCTGTGCCAGACTTAAGTCGGTACGATCTTATAGTTGACCCGCCATTATGGTCGGTCCACACGGCTATAGACTTTGAGACTTTTGTTTATATCAACTTGCATTTAATCATGTTTAAAACCGTTCGACTTAAGTCTGCACAAACTTGTTGCCTAGACAGAATTCGATAGAAGTCAGAGTCATGAAGACCGTGTCCGGGTGAACCCACCATTACGCGGCTTTTGTGTAGAATTCACTTCATAAAAATCGTCACGCAACGAAATAAGCGTCTAAGTAACGAAATGAGCACGAGGATGGTACGGAACACAACAAGCAGCGTGGGGTTTGTGCGATATTACAAAAATGCTAGTTTTTTAGGCTTTTTTTTAAGACGATGGAAAACATTTTCTCCCGTCCTATCTACAAAACCAGCTACATACCTAAACCTCTTGGATGGTATACAAATAAGAGCATTAAAAGCGGTTGGCGGTACAAAAACTTTTGTCACACTTTTATCGTTACTTTTGCGGTCAATGCTCCAGTGAACTAGCCAATTGTATTCTTTCTCTTAAACAATTCAGTCGTAATGCTCCAGGAATGCTCATCAGTTTATCCTCGAGCCCAGACTTCGGATGTTCGG
Source organism: Sphaerophoria rueppellii (assembly GCA_920937365.1). NCBI lineage: Eukaryota > Metazoa > Arthropoda > Insecta > Diptera > Syrphidae > Sphaerophoria > Sphaerophoria rueppellii. The sequence goes on along the minus strand of CAKKXW010000003.1, from coordinate 40,918,589 downwards.
TTAAGTACAGAGAATCTTCTTTTAACCGTACACCGTGAATGTGGCACTCTCTTTCCAAATCTTTATAGTGTTCAGAAGCTTAAACCCAAAGTTAAAAACCTACAAATCTATAACTCAGCCAAAATGCTTATTCTGTGGCTTACGTTCAAACCAAGAAACTTGTTTTGGGCTATTAGAACCATACAGTATCATTATATTACTTAAGAAACTTGAATGAGCTAATAATAGTACTGATACTTTTATTTGGAATAAGTCATGCTTCGTAGTTGGTACTTCGTATCACTGGGACTGGTACTTGAAATAGTAACATACTTATGAAGTACTTTAGGACCAAACGATTCTAGAAATATAGGTACTTGGCTCTGGTAAGTTCAAGTATCACCTTTCAAGGTGTTGAAGGTATGTAGCAGCACTGTATTGGTACTGGTAATTTGGATTAAAACTTCACAACGCTATATCGTTATTTCAGGATGCTCCTAAGTGCTGGTACTTGCATTTCTATGATTTGGTAGTGAAAGTAGCTTTACGATCTTGAGAGAATTAAATAAAACAAGAACACCACATTAGGAACACCGTAATTTTCAAGTCCTTTGGTACTTACAAGTACTCTGCTGCTTGAAATTAATTTAAGACTCTTTAAGGTATGATACTTGTACTTTTATGTTATTTTAATGCTTCTGAAGTACTAATCATCCAACGAATTGAGATATGCTAGTACTTTTTGAATTTTTGAAGCAAAAATACCTGCTGAGTATCCAGCAACAAGTACTCTCAAGTAAATGTATTTTTTCGTTACTTGTACTTTTTCCTCACTTTATTGATCGTGATACTTTTCAAGTCAACAACCAGTATTTAAGTCTTTGGTTACTTAAGTACTAACGTACTTAGGAAGCGTCAGATTTAAAATAATTTAAATCAGCTCTAGCCATTTAGCTGTTGAAAATGGGGGAACAAGCGGGCTTTGTTTTGAGATTTCAGCTTCAATGTTTCTAAGTATAAATTGGAAACGAAAAGTTTCCCAAATCGGTTTTTTCATCTTCAAACAATACAAACACAAAAGTTCACCGAAAGTCCGTGCAAAACAATTTACGTCACTTCTCGAAACAACTCCCCCAATATATGATATTCAAATGAGATTTAACAACATCGCTTGCGGCTATCAGAAATATCTTCTGCAAAATTATGTGACAGAATGCCGTTTCCCTTATCTCTTATGTCCCATATATGACCAATGTCATGACCTGAGCTATGAATATCATTCGCCCTCTCTCAAAAATACATTCTTGTTCAAAAAAGTCTCTTTATCTTTCATCACAAAGAGGACACATTCACAACAAGTAAATGGGTGCTTCAAACACACAAATGAATATTCGTCCTTTTTTAAGGAGGACGATGTAGTACCTATCTAAACAATGGGCAAAGTTTCAAATGTTTTTCCACATCAAATATACATACATGACCCATGAAGACACAAAAAAACAAAAAAAAAACATTTATGAGAAATCTTCAAGATCCTTTTCCTTTTTCTGCATCCATTTGAGGCAACTTATTGCAGGACTTTCGGTTTCAGGTGAAACTAAAACCTAATTGCACTGCAATGAAAGCACACCCAAGATAATGTGTGTGGTAAGCTTAATGACCCATCCACTAGCACCACAATGATATCTTTTAAGTCGATGCTTTTGTTTACTTAGTTTGGTTTTGTGAGTTTTTGTTTTTTTGCGGTTGAACCGTGTCTATGCCAAATTTTTGAGGTTTTCTATTTTATTTTTCCTGTTCTTCTGCTTATAAGAAGAAAAACAAACCAGACATTTGGTATACATCGCAAGAAATAGAAAACAAAAGTAATGTGTTCAATTAATTTTGGCAACGTTTTGTGGGTGCTAAGCATTCATCTTTATGTCCATCTACTCTCAAGACAACCGGGAACAATGCCAGGAGCGCAAAATTCTACCCACAAAAACATGTCTGCATGTCATTTGTAAAACTTGAACTTTGCCATTTGCCTTTCTGTGAAAAAAAAAAAAATTGACTGCTAGTTGCTGTGCGTTCATGTCCTTCGGTTTCATCGACTTTGACTAGGAATAGGAGTAATATTTCAAAGGACCTTTGACATTGACAACAGTCAATCGTTGCGTAGAATTCTTTTCGTTTTCTACAACCATTTCCGAATACGTCGTCCGTCGTCGTCTGCTAGATGACGACTTACAATTAGGGAAGACTGCTTCTAATGTGGAAGAACATTAAAAATAATAATCCTTTTAAGTGGATCCTTTTTTTTCTCGAATTCATTTTGCCATTCAACCCTTTTGCACATGGCAACTAGAATTATGAAAAAAATAAATAATTACAAGGACCCAAACTACAAATTATAGATCTCGTTAAATCTCTAGTGGATACAGGATATGGAAAGGAACCCCTTTGGTTGGTATATATTAATTAAATTGTCAGTTTAATGGTTAAAAATTGCTTCGCAAACAACTACACGGACATTGGGTATCAATTTATTTTTTAATCCGCAATTCAAGTACGCATTCATTTGAATTCATAATTTTAAGATTTTTTTGTTTTGTTTGTGTCCCTTTGCCTTTGGGTTTTCTTCGAGAATACATTTTTCTTCTATAATTCTGTTCTTAAGTGGATTTAATGGAAAACAGAGGAGCATCCCAGGCAGATTCGTGTTCCTAGATTGAGAGGCAAAAAAGGGTTCCCATAATTGGGTTATGTTGCGGATTATTTTTTTTTGCTTTCTTTCTTTTTGTTATTTTTTTATATTAAATTTCAACTTAGGTAAAAAGAAGAAGAAATGTTTAAGGAGTTCATTGTCCATTCGAGGATAATTAATAAATGAGATTAAAGAAAGTATTAAATATACCTATCATGGGACAAGAAGGACCATAAAAAGGATTATATTTTCCTTTTGAGTGGCAGTCACGTGAATGCGGCCGCTTGTTATAAATTTGGATCCAAGTAAGTGCTCTTGATTTGTTTTCGAGTTTTTTGTATATTTTTTTACATTTCTCACTCATAGGTATGTAAATGATTAAAATTCTCGTATACGGGGCTCAGAAATCCCACAAGTGATTTATTTAAATTATAAAAATGTATAGCCGAGCAAGTACATTGAGTAACGACACCAGTCTCCGGACAGACCCCAGTGTCCGGATGATTTTGCGCTTAATAATCAGTAAAAGAGAAACTACACAGAATATTTTTAGAGAAAAATGGTGACAGACCTTGGAAAAATGTACTGGAAATAGTTGATTTTTTGCTATCTTGTAATCGAATGGATATTTTTTCAATGAAAATATAATGAAGTTCCATAAACTTAAGAACAAAAATTGAGTTTTATTTTTTTTTTTAATCGATTTTTTAAGTGTCCGGGACACTGGTACCATAAATAGCGAAAATCTAGTCTCAGGACAGCTCCAAGGTTTTGTTTTATTATTTTTTGATTTTTGTTCAAATTCGTTTTGTAACATTTCATTTCCTTGTCAAAAGTATTATCATTATTTATTCCCTGTCACCCAAACACAATATTTTGAAATCAATGAGGTGTAAGTTGATCGTGATTTATTTAATTGAGAATAACGTACAAAAAAAAAAAAACACAAAAATAAACCAACCAAAGCCTTTGCTATCGGAGGGATATTATTTGAATGTAATGTACACAAAAAACAGTGTATCAGTTAAGTGTTGAAGGATTCTTGCGGTTAGTTTTCAGGCTTGGGAGAAAGAAACAATAACTAGTTAACCTTGAAGCAAGTAAGGAGGTATTTCAAATACATCAAATTGCCACTGTTTAGCTGTGTAGCGTATTTTTAGGATGAATGCAAACAACTTAAGGGCTAACTATAATGAGTGGAAGCAAACGGAAGCTAGTGTCAGAACCGAACGAAACGCTCCCTTCCGAACTGCCGTGTGAACACTTTACCCATAATGAACGGATGTGTACGGAAGTATCTTTCTAAAATATTTGTTTTTTATTTCCAATAACTTGTGAATTTCGGTTGCCATGCAAAAAAAAAAAAAAAAATTCAAGATATTAATTTCTTAAGGTCTGTTTAATGAATCTGCTCCGCACAGAAAAGTATAGAAATGATCCAAAAAGTACACGTTTGTGTGTTCCATGAGTAAAAACCTTGCCCCAAACTGTTCTACAATCTATCATTTTGTGTTCCATGAAGTTGTTCAGCTCAGTTTAGTACACATTTTTCTGCCCCTACTTTTTTGCTGGTGTAGCTTTGTGAAAACTATCAAATGTCAAAATTACAAATGCCAAATTATTTTTATTTTTTTCCAATCAAACAATTTTTTGAAATTATCTCGATTGACGAGTTTTCCGAAGAAGTAAAAATATGTCTACTATACTCCCAAGTAAAAATTCCTCAAAAAAAATCTAAAAAGCTATTCAGAATCTTGTTTCCAACAAATGAAAATTTTATTCAATTTGATTTGACCTGGAATATTTATTTAACAGCTGATTTTATTCTGTCAAAAAGATTAAACAGGGAGCTGATCTTTTCTGTTCTTACTTGTTCTGACAGTTTTCATTTACTTGTGCTGTTCTGTGCTGCTCTGATCTGCTTTTTCTTCATTAAACAGTACTTCAATCTTCAGAAAAACCAACAAAACCAGTCAGCTGTCAAAATTTCGTCCGTAAAAAGCGAAGGGGAGTGCAGTTTCCGTCCGTAAGCAAAACTGAACGAAAATTGACGAAACGGAGCAATCCGCTAATGCGGACACACGCACATTATAGGAATTCCTTGTATTCGCTCAGTTACGGACGGCTCCGTCCGCTCCATTCCGTTCATTATAGTTAGTTCTTAAGAGAATAATGTATACGACATTAGATCGAAGAAACTAGGTGTCAGGCAAGCATAATCAAGTATGACGAAGTAGGTTCAAAATCGTCCGGAGATTGTTTTGACCGTCCGGAGACTGGTCTCAATTTTGTTTTTTTTATATTTCAATAACTAGGCAATGCTTTTGAAATTAATAAGATTCCAAACAATCAGAAAATAATTATCAATGCAGAAAATGAATTGCATAGAGAAATCGCATTTTAGAGAAAAAAGATATAGAGTTTTTAAGTAGAACTGTCCGGAGATTCCATTTAAGATCGTCCGAAGACTAGAATTATCGTCCGGAGACTCCGGAAAATCGTCCTGTTTTAGAATTCATCCCTCTAAATCGATGTTTAAGGTAACAGACAATTCATTCGTACATCAAACTACTGAGAAATATCTTAGTCTTAGCAAAATATTTAGATTAGAATTAAAGATATTTCTTCTTAAAAGTAAAAAAAAAGTTATCTTACTGGATACTGCTACTGTTACCCTATGTTAATTTCTATTCGTTTTGTATCATTTGTGATTCATTAATGAATGAAACGGTGCGAAATTGGTGTCATGTATCAAATATGATTCAAGAAACATTTTGTTGGATTCGACTTCAGAAAAGTTGTACATAGTTAAGAATTAATTATTTAATGTACAGGAGGGGGATCCGCTTAGTTCGAAGTAGATATACTCGTAACAAAAATCATCGGAAAACATTGAGTTCTTGAGAAATACCGAGCCTCTCCCATAATTTTTGGTGTAAGAAATTACAATGGAAACAAATCAACGGCAGATTTCCTTAAACGGATGTTTAAGGGTTCAAACTTGTTTGCAAAAGACCAAAAAATTCTCAAATCAAGACAATTGCACTGAACTCACTTCATCACACTGGTATGCATAGAATTTGCTCAATGCTTTAAAAAATCGTTTTCAACCTCCCATCACGATATCATTTAACATTCGCCGATCCTTGTTTGGTGCTTAGCTTTAGTCTTGACAGTTATCTCATTTTCAACAATCTCTCAAATATTTCCCACGGTAATTCAGACCTTGCAAAAAAAAACATAAAAGCTTAACCTTCAAATACCAGAGACAGACTACTGAACCTGTGCCCAGACAATATTCTTTTCCTTTTTATCGCATGTCTGTCGTCTATGAATTTTTTTTCAATCCCTCTCTGTTGCTTTTTTTACCTCAATAAATTATCCTTAAACTACATTTTCCTCACTTATCGCCATCCTATCCCGATTAATGGATACTTTTCATTGCACATGGGGGGATTTAACAAATTTTCTGCAAAAGTCTTTCTTTTCGCCTTGTTTGTTCGATTTTAATTTGAAGCCCGTAAATTTATACGTAAAGCTCATTTATCATTTTTTATCGCCGTTTAATGTCCTTTTTTATTTCGCTTACAAAGTGATTTATATAAAATTCTGTGTGTCTATCTGTCTCACATGGATTTTAATCGTTCTAATGTGTCTTCTCCACTTTCACTACATCTATCGACTTGAACTTCAATGATGAGGGGAAGATATTTTTTAATGATCCTAGTGATAAGCAGCGAGAGAAAAGTTAATGACGTCTTTCGATTGATGAGGAGACCGTCGAGCGAACGTCCGGTGAAAGGACAGAAGCATATAATAATTACAGTGATAATCTGTTATCATCTTCAAACTATCGAACGAATAGAAAGCTATAAACATAATTCACTTTCTTAATTGTTTCAATTGCTTAACAACAATTTAATTCATTGCTTTTAGTAAATTAGCAACTTTTATAGCCATTTACGATGTCAAAGTCGTGATTACTGCTGTTCAAAATAAATACCCCACCTACTATTCAGCCTTGCGGCAGTCCATTCTGTAGAACATTTGTAGGTGCATAATTTGATTCACAAACTGTTTACGTAAGGGCGGGACGGAGAGGTGGCGATAATTTAATTATGAAATTACAATATGACTCCAAGTAATCACCAAAGCGAGTAGTTTTAATAGCCAGTCAGCAACAATGTTGCTATAATAATCGTTTTACTATCGCCTCACTAGAACTTGTTTATGTTGAACTGTGTAGCTTCAATGCGATCATTGTTTTTGCTTGTTGTTATTCGTTTTGTTTACACATTAGTTTTAACGATATGAACGTGCGAAAAAAGCAAGTAAATGCCATTTAATTGAGCCTCGAAACGCGAAAAGTGACTAGGGAACAAGGAATAGCGAGGAACAAAATGTATGATGTTGCAAAATTTCCAACCCATGTGATGATTCGATGGATGGAACCCAGTTGGGGTTCCGATGGATTGGTCTTTGAAAACAGTCGAGGTCGATTAATTGCATCCAGTGTACACAAACGTTTTTAAAAGAATTCTATTTTGGACAAAATTAGTATGTTTGCATGAGTTTTTCATTTGTCTTTTTTTTTTTTTTTACTTTCAAATGAAAATTTCCGAAAAATGCCAAGTAAAAGAAAAGGTTTTGTGTGAGGCCATTTTATTCGCCTCTACTGTTAATGGAATTCATTGTGTTGAATCACACACCTACCTCAATCCATTACCATGTGAGATATGAGTGAGTAACAAAAACACAAACAAAAACCAAAAATAACAACAAATGACTTTATTTTTCTTTCTGCCCAATAAATAAACAAAGATAAATGACAATTTGTTGAGAAATTGTATAAACAAACGTTCAAGTAATAAAAAATAATAATTCATCAATATTGAATCGACTCAATGAACTTTTATTGATTTTTCTATTTTTTTTTTCGTTTTATTGCCAAAGTGCTAGGTTAGTATTTAGTAGAAGTCGATAGCAAATAATTGTTTGTGCAAATAAATTTATTTTTTCCCCTTTTTTGAGAATGATAAGATTGCACTGTTGGTGGAGGGTTATAAATGGGCTTGACGGATAAACACTCAGCCAATAAAAGTTTAATTTATGTGTTTTGGGTATTCTTTTTCAGGTTTATTGTTTGTTTACTTCACCGATACGTCTTTTTAAATACAATTTGAGAGAAGATCACGTTTTTGCTGACTTTGAGAGAAATGCATGATTGCAAGTGACTGCAAGAAAGTGCGTTTTAAGATTGTCTTGTTAGTCAAAGTTAGTCGATTCATAAGTGCCAAACTGAGTTAGGCTATCAGACATTTTGGCATGACTGCAAAAGCAAACAAAAATATTGACAAATAAGCACATCGATGAGATGACATATTTGTAGCAACCAATCTACAAAAAATCATCTAAATTCCAATAAATATTTTCCATGCTCTACATTTGTTTTCATGTAATCAAAATTCGTTACACGAAATTTGTAAAAAAATAACCACGGAAAATTGTGATCCAAAAATGTTTTACTTTTCAACAGACCCAAAACAATCCAATTCACTTTGTGATGAATTCGAATTCCGAGTTGTACTGGTCCTCTCGTTTACAATTCGCTACGGTGTTACCGAACAAAATCTGAATTTTCATCTCCATTATTTAATGCTGAACAACATTGCGTGTTGCGTATCTTTAAGTACCTTTTTTTTTTGTTTAATAAATCGAAGGCAATTTGCGGCAGTTATCTTACACAATCGATTCGCCAGGCTTCGATTTGATGTTGTTTTCGTTTTCTTTTTGTCCCTGGTCTTATCTCTAAAAGTTTTATTTTTTTTTCTTCTGCTCCAAATGAAGCAACAAAAAATAAGTAAAACTGATTTTCTCTGACGTGTTTCTCGAGGAGATGTTTTAAGGCGGCCACTGCCGCCACTGACTGTCCGATAAGTAAAATTATACTTTTCGGCCAAAGGGGACGGATATTGCAAACTGTGGACGACGATGACGACGAACGAGGAGCAACGCAACAACGATGTTGCTTTTTGGATAAACAAAAAAAGAAAATCAAAAGTAAGTGATTTATGGGATTGCAAAATTTCTATAGCAACTTAAGGACCAGCCAGACATCGCGATATTCAATCTCAAAATCCTTCAGCACAAAAAAAATTGCATCGATACGAAACGGACAGAGAATTATTACATAATCAATATTAACATACTGGATGTGAGGCAAGTTTTGGAAAAGTCAAAAAATGTGTAAGAGGATTTTTAATTTTTTGCTCCATTTTACTGTGAAAACATTAACTGCTGATAAATTAAGGAAAGATAAGATATTCGTTAAAAAATGCTTTTTCTTAGCTTATCCGAAACAATTTGAGGACCAGAATTTCGATTAAACATCAATTCATAGAGAATTTGTCTTAAACAAGTTGTGGATAACAACATAAACTTATCCGGATAACTCAGATAGTGGTTATCACTGCGAAATTGTTTTCTGTAAAACATTTCAGCCGATGAATTAAAGAAACATATAGTATTCGGCAAAAAAAAGCAATTTGTTTATCCGAAACAATTTGAGAGTCAAAAAATCGATGACATCGATCCATAAAGAAATTACTTTAAAGAAAGTTGTAGATAATAAAATATTCTTATCCGGGGAGCTCGCATAATGTTAATTACTGCGGATTTGTTCTCTGTGAGCACTTACTAGCAATAAATTAAGGAAACATAGAGTAAAATGCAATTTTTCTGTTTATCCGAAACATTTTAAGAATCAAAGAATCGATAGATTAATCCATAGAGAAATTACTTTCAAAAAAGTTGTGGATAACAATTCATGCTTATCCGGAGAGCTCGAATAGTGCGAATTCCTCGAGTGGCATTGGTTTGATTTCATTTTGGGTTCCCGGATAAAGTGTTTTACAATGGTTAAGCTGTCGGAATTGTTGCTTTTCTCGGTTGTTTTTCAATCAATTTAGAATAAGCTTTAAATCCCATTTTGCTTTGAAGTATAATATTAAATACTCGGATAAATGACGGATTCACTCTGTTTGTACTTGGATAACTCGGATAACTTTGAAAAAAAGGCATATATCATTACTAAAACATGTTAAATAAATCCTGGCTTATCCGAACGTTTTTTCATATCCGGATAAGTTGAAAATTCCATTTTGAAAGTAAATCTATGTATTCTCATTGAAATAGTGTTGTTTCATCAGAGACATCTTCTATCCAAATGCTCTAGTCGGCTCATATCATTTCGCTGGTCAAAATTCGAGACTCACTGAAGCACTTCCATGCGACCCATATGAGTTTGTTTTTTTTTTTTTTTGCGTTTTGGATGTTTTGTATGCATGTTCCCGCTGACAGAATGAAAATTTACTGCCCTACTGATTGGGATTGGGAGGCATGCACATCCCAACATACACGCTCTTGTTAAAGATGGGATTTATGATTACGCCCTTGGTAATATTTTTCATACCTGTACCTTTTACAATAGGGCGGCCGTCAACGGGGCTATTATCAAAAAGAAAACAGCAGCAACAAGCTGCATCAGTGGCGGCCGCCATGTCGTCACATTCATCCACACAATGGGAATATAAATTTCATATAATCGCCATCTCGCCACTAATCTCAAAAAAGGGTTCCAAGGGTTTTTTTTTTGTTCTTCTCTTTTTTTTTCAATGGAATTCCAGTTACCAAAAGTAAGTTGAAGAAAAACAGACGTGCTGTTCTCATTTTGTGTTCTAGAAGTAAATTGAGCGAGTTGCACACGAACCGTGTTAAATGCCATCAATGATAATCCGAGTATGATGAAGGAATTACCTGTATTGTATTATTATCAAATTACAAGGAAACCGAAACCCAAAACAAAAACAAAAAAACAATCAACACGTTCGCAAATGAAATCAGAGAAACTTCCAAAAACTCTTCTAACAAAAATTGGACAGGTAGTAGCAAGAAACTATCATCCATCGAACACCGACAGCAAAACAAAATCCCCAAATCGTGATCCAAAAACAAAGAGTACAGTAAAACAGAAGGAACACGAAAATCGTGCGTTTTAGTGGGTCTATCTCAGATGTGGGGAAGGAAAACAAAGGCTTCTCTATCAATATGTGGAAATCTTATCAAATTACATAATAGCATAATTAATTTCGAAATAAATGAGTTTTTTTCTTCTTAGATTTTTGATTTTTTGTTGTTGAAAAATTTGGGTGTAACGCCATCTTCGTGTTGACAACGAAGACTTATCTTATTTGATTTGTGTTCCAATTTGACCAAATGACATTTTTCTTTCGTAGGCAAATCACGTGTGGTATTGCTGTGCCATGAGCGTGACCCATGTTGGTCTTGTTCGCTCATTTGTCATCTATGTTCTTTGAATGGGTTCAGGGTGGGTATCATCTTTGTCTGGTTTTTATCAGTTATAACTAATTGGACCTGAAAAAATGTCTCGGTGAGATTTATGACCTTAACTACTGTTAAATTTTTGGAAAAGAAATTTTGACACAGTTTTTTGAAATACAAAAAGAAAGATGCGATCTTGAGTCTTTGATGTCGACATGCGTGTGAAACTTTTAATTTTTTAGTCGTTGCTATTTGGTCCAGAGACATTGTGGGGAAATTCTGAGAATTCAAAAATTGATTTAGTAAAAAAAGTTATGGCATTCATTTCTCGGTTTAGAAAGTTTCAGTGTTTATTGTCTTTTGATCCAACACCCAAGAAGCTTATCTACGGCGTTGTTAAAGGATCCATTATCAAAGATGGCAGACATTCAACTAATATTACGCGACCTTAGGACAACAAGGTTCTATCTGCACTCATACCACTTTCGAGAAAACGAAGATTGAATATTTCACAGTGTATAACTTTCTCACCTCGATTTAATACCCGAAGTGTTTTGAATTATTTAAATTTAATTGTTTCATCGTTTTAACTAGTATTAAAACTTCTAACATATAATGCCTGGTTAATTAGTTATTCATGTTTTAAAATATCGATAGAACTTTGTTTCTAAACTATAAGGTACTTAGACGTAGGACAATAAGGTTCTAACTACCAGATAGAATCTTGTGGCACGGTAAGACTATTTTTCTTTTTAGATAGAACCTTTTTACTATTTGTAAAAGGTAAAAATACCTTGAGTAGTTGAAGATAAAAGGTTTTGTTTTAAGAGCGGGTCGATTTTAACATTTAATAAAACTAGTTGTGTATGAGATAAAAATGAGATCTTATCAGAGTCCCATCAATGACATGCATGTGTGAAATATAACTTCATTCAAATGGTCGCTGAGCTTCGCTGGGTGGCGCGCATCCGAAAGGTTCAGTTTGCGATGAATTTTGTGCATAACCCAGGCTCAATTTGACCTATGGTATCGATGATTTTGCCTTTGAGGGCCGCAGTGGTTTACAACCTGCGACTTAAGCAAATCCCACACCAAAATGTCTATGTGGGTCAAATCACACGGCTTTGGAACCCAATTCACGTCGCCTCAGTACGAGATAATCATGCCATGAAACCAACCGTGCAGAATTTCGATTTAATCTTGGGCTGTGTGGCATGATGTAACGCCATACTGTTGAAAGCATTTTTCTCCGATGTTCATATCATTAAATTCTGGCCACAAGAAGCTGGCTTGACTAGCATTATTTTCGAACTACGAACCGATGACATGACGCCTGCAGTCCAAAGTCCACACCAACCAGTGCATTGGCACCTCGTGAATCCTGTTCAGATTGGTGTCGTCCGAAATCCAGATATTTGCTTATTGAAGTACCCATTCATCCAAGAATGTTCCAAACCGCTAAGGCTGATTTTTAAACCAAAATCAGGATCAACTTCCAACTGATTCAAAACCCAATTAGAGAACACACGACGCTGCGTATGATCATTTAGTTTTGACTACTAGGTCAGTTGTATATGGATTGGATGCAGACCATAATCACGGCGCAAAATTAACTATGCCATGGTCTGCATCAGGCCAAGTTTTTGTGAGCGAAGCGGAACTGACTTCCTCGGATTGTGCTGCACAGTTTTATGAACAGCGGCGATCTTTTCGGCAGATCTTGCTTTTCATTGACGTACAGGTGTTTACTGATTGTCCACTGAGCCGTTGGACTCGAATTTGGCCACCATACGTTGAATAGTCCGTAGCTTAGTGGTTAGGTGCGTTGGCTGGTAAGCAGAACGTCGTGGGTTCGAGTCTTACTAGTCTTACTCGTGCCAATAGTTTTTATTTAATCTTTTACGGGCACTATATCTTGCAACGAGCTGACAAAACTTCTAAGAGTATCATCTGTCATGAAAAACTGCGTCTCAACTTTGCCGTTCGGAATCGGCCTTAAATTGTAGGTCCCCTCAATTCTTCACACGCACTTAGAGAATTGTTGGTGGGAGTAAGCCACTTTGGCCTTGGCTCTTCAAGAGCTGTCGCGTCACTCTATTTTTTCTGCGTTGAATAGTCTTCTGGGAAGCACGACCATGCCCACCCATTGTGATAATAAAGTTTTATCATTTACACGTGTGTTGTTATAATTTGTTTTTAGTGATTGATTAAAATACGATATTTTGACAGATAGTCACGAGCTGTCGAAATCAACCCGTACCTATTGAAAAACCCTTCACAAATACATACCTATTTAAGTAAAAAAGCATACTCTTTTTTATCTTTAACTACAAAATACAAATATTATGTGTAAAAATTCAGATTTATTAAGTACAAAAAAAGATCAAAATTTGATTCAGAGCAATCTTAAAGCCCAATAAGTTCTAATGACATTTTATTTGAAAACTCATTTATAGCAATAAGGTTCTATCTACACCGTAAATTTTAACGGAGTTCTATCTACCAAAATATTGTTTTTTCATAAGGGTACAAGGTTCTATCTGCCTCTTAGAACTTTGTGAAGTTAAATTCAACCTGAGATTGTGTAGATAGAACCTAGTTGCCTGGAATTTCTTGAACTAATTCATAAACTAAAAGAGATAGCCAAATTTGGACAGCGGCTGATGAAAGAGCGTAGCCGTTTTAGTAAGACGCAATCTATAACTCAATTTTGGAAAAAATGTCACTTAGAACCTTGTTGTCCTAAGGTCGCGTTATGACACTTCAGATGACAGTTAAGTTTGGCACGTATCAAATGCCAGCGCTGCCAACTTGAAACTACGAAATGAATGACCGACCCGTTACTATCTCTAAAACAACCTGCAAAATTTTAGACTACCCCTGCCTTAATACCTGTCATACAAAGCGCTGCACCCCAACTAATATGCAATTTGTCAAATTACTTCCTTAATTTCAACTACTTAGCATTTATGTGGTTTTCTATTTCAACGTGGGAAAAAAGTATTACATGACCTTATTACAAAAACACAACTTATTAAAAATTTTATGGTTTTTCCATGATCATTCCTAAATTGAAAATTCCAACCTGTTATGGGTCGTCTATATTGCTTTTTTTTACTGCCAAATCGTGTCTTTTTCATTCAAAACTGAAACAAGAAACAAACAAAATAAAAAAAAAAAAAAACATAACATGAAATGTTTTGTTTTTGATGAATATTGTCGTAGGTCCGTGTAAATTGAAGATAAACAAATTTATGACTTTAACCTCAATTAAAATTATTGTCTAGTGGAGGTTTTGAACATTCACAGTAGTTATATTTGGCTTTACTGCATTTCACACGTTTGAATGAATTTTTAAACTATTATATGTGATTGTTAGTGAATAAGAACATTTCTTTTAAATCAGGAACAAGGTTTTTTTTGGATTGTTGAGATTTAGTGTTTACAAGCCGAATGTTCCAATTTTAGAGCTATGAATGCACGTCGTATTTTTATGACCAAAATAAATCTTAGGAAATTCATTCGCGAGAGTATGTGAACAATTTTATTTGATCTTTTGTTGGGCGCCAGATTTCATGAGTTCTATTCAACAATCTTGCATACATTTGTTGTCCCTAAAGTTCATTAATCGTGATCATGACACTGCGTGCAGTTTTAAACAAGCATCGCTCCCTCGACAAACAGGAGGGAAAGTGAAATGAATGTCGGCGATGTTGTTTCGCATTAAAAATAAGAAATAAATGAATAAATCCGTGAGGCAAAAATTGCTCTGTTCTACGATTTTTCATTCTCTATGACTACTCCAACATCACAACCAATTCAACAGACAATCTGACAGTGATAAAGGACTCCTTGATAGTCGCTAGCATTTTAATATTATCTGCAGAGGAAAAAAAAACATCCCAGACAAGGATGCGACTTCTAAATAAAATATGAATAAAATCATCAACTAAATTGCTTCACGTCAGTTATGCACTTTTTCACTAGCAGAAAAAAAAAAACCGAATGACGCAGGACACTCGAACAAATTTTCCACAAAACACGAAAAAGAAAGGACTTTTCCCTCATTGCACAACACCGCCATTGAAATTTTTCCCTCAACCAGTTGTTGTGTGTTGTGTCCGTGTTGGCTAGGAGTTTGATTTAAAATTCCTGCACACATCCATCCTCGTTGTTGCGCAGATTGATGACGGTGCTAATGCGAAATCAGGTTTTTTGAAATTATTGTTATTGGTCTCCTTATTTGCATTTGTGAATAGTTCGGACAAAATTTTTCAATTTGCAAGCAACAACGCAGGTTCTGCTAAGCACATGCTGTTAAACAGGATTGACGACCATTGTCCAGTGGACAGGACAATTGAATAGTGTTGCATCATATGTCCAGTTATCATTCAGCAGATGATATGAGCATTGGACAACAACTGCGGCTGGGCAATTGCAAAATGTCCACAATTTGCATAAATTATTCAAATTAATCACGTAGGATCTAAGGAGAGCAAAAAATATCAGCCCTATCCTGCTCAACGCGCTGTTCGTCAATCTAGTCTCTAGTGGCAAAAAAAAAAACCGACAGATGTGCTGCTGAGCTTTTTTGCGCTTCGCAAATTGTAATTTAAAATGAAAGGATATTTTTGGCATTGTTTAGATTTAGTTCTTTCTACGCATTTCCGGTTGATGTAAGGGGAGGAATTTCACCTCGATTTTGCGAAATAAATTATTGCTCAGCAATCAACCCTTTCGGTGTAACATAAAAAAGAAGGAATGTGCGTGTCAAATTTGTGAAACCTTCGCTGAATTTGACAAGGACCCTTGCTTAGATTTTTTGCAACTTCATTTTAGCACATGTCAAGCTTCAATCTGAATGAGAACAATAATGAAAAGTAATAAAACGGTATGGATTATATTTCATCACACAAGACACATAGGAAGTAGCGGAAAAAGTTATGTTGGGCGCCAATCAAGGTTTTGTTCCACTTAGTTTTGTGGTACAGGAAATGAGTTCAACTATTTAAAAAAATGAAATTTTTCGTCGTATAACTTTGTCATAAGTATTCACCTTGCAAATTTGTACGATGGAAGACGTTAAACTAGGCG
Source organism: Sphaerophoria rueppellii (assembly GCA_920937365.1). Classification (NCBI taxonomy): domain Eukaryota; kingdom Metazoa; phylum Arthropoda; class Insecta; order Diptera; family Syrphidae; genus Sphaerophoria; species Sphaerophoria rueppellii. The sequence goes on along the minus strand of CAKKXW010000003.1, from coordinate 40,902,490 downwards.
TGAGGGCTCATCTGAACCCTACAAAAATATTGAATTTCTATTGAAACATGAATAGGCTAGATTTTGTATTTTACCTAAATATAATTCTCGCCTTCATTAAAAAGCAAATCTTAAATTTAAAAAAAAATATATATAGTAAAAATTAAATTTCACATTCTTATAATTCAAACTCTGTTCGCGGAAAAATTCATAAGATGGTCGGTACTTTCGTACTGAAGGCAGTACTAGCACTACCTTTTTCTACTTCTTTAAGTTGTAATTTCAAATTTTAGTACGAAATTAAGTGCCACCAGGGGCCTTAAATAAACCTGGAACAAGTTTATTGTACCAGGTTTATTTATTTATTTTGTACGTCTCGGAAGAGCTGTCAGTTCCAAAACTCGAGTAGAAGCCTACTATAACAGCAGTTCGGACTGCCAGAAACTGCAGGTGACTACAGTGTTAACAAACCTTTACTCCAAAGTTTCAATCATATAAGTTTTTGACTTTTAACGAACTTAATTTGCGTTTTCAAAAATAAAAAAATAACGATGTCCTTTGAGGGACAGTATTAAAGTACCAATCCTGTCCTCGGGAGCAAATTAAGTCTCGCGCAATAACCTGCCAATAAATTCTTAACTTCAATGACCTCTGTCTGTCTGGCGCACTCAAACCACCGAATATATCAAAAACAAAAAAGCCATAAACCTCAAAAAACCGAAAACAAAAACAAAAAACAAAACTTTGACATTTCATTTTGAAAAACTTACTTTATGTTTACCTTTATTCGAAAACATAAAGTCCCATCATCAATAAAAACGACGCACGATGGGAAGAATTCTTGTGCAGTGCTGACGTGTCATAATAAAAAAAAAAAAAAAAACAAAAACTTGCAAAAAAACACAACAAAACTGCACACAAATTTTTAACTCACATGACAACACCGAGCACTAAAACTGTATGTTCATAAATACACCAAAAATAAAACCAACAAAAATTTATTGACAATTTCTCAAAACAGACGCTATAACACTCGAATATACCTCTGCAACAACACGCCCTCTCTTGTCGAGAATTAGAACAAAGATTGATGGCATGCAATTCATTTGCTCAGTGTTTCAAAAGACACAGGTATTTCGTATTTCATGTGCGTGTGATTTTTTTAGTGTCATTTTATTAGCTATACTCTCTACAAAAGTTACTCAAAGGATATAAACATAAAAAAGCACACAAAACTGAATGAAGAATGTTCTTTGGTGTTGCAAATTGGTGGACGACCTGCAGGACCTGGACATGTGCCAGCTAGCAAGCTTGCATAAAATATAAAGTTATAACATCTCGCCTGTTTTATGATCCCCTAGATACGTGGGTCTTTAAAAATTATATCAGAGATGAAACTTAAAACAAAACAAAATAAACAGCAGTTGGCAACTATGTGTGAAATGTCATAATTGACAGATGAGTACATAATTTCGGAGAAATATGGATATTTTTTGCATATAGATGGGAGATGAGCAAATTTTATGAGTTGAAGTTTTTTTGAACCAAGCAAACAAAATTATGAATGTTTTTATAAATCCCATGACGGGTGAATCAAAGGGGAAATAATATGAATTTGGAACGACTTCATACACCATCGAATAACGCTTGAGTGAGGAAAGAAAAAAACACTTTGAAATCCTCTTAGGCGAATGGATTCTATTTCTTTTCATATCAGAATTCTGTTCGTTCAATTGGAAAAGGGAATTAAAAAATCTTCAAAAACAAAACATTCGGTTCGGATTAAAAAAAAGACCTAAATCGAGGATTTTTTTTTAAATCAAACTAATACCTGTGAACGGTTCAATAAACAACTTTTAGGGGGGATTTTGAACTTCAGTAAGCCAAAAATTGTTTCAAAACAAATTTTTCGGTTATTTTGTTTGATTGATAATTTTGATGGTTTTTAAGCAGTTAATAGTTTTGGGTCGAGAAATCAATATGATGGGAGATTTATAAAAGTGATGTGATAAAATTCGGGACACACATTGCAACTTTCTTGCTCTTTTTGTAAGTCAAACATTTTGCACATTGTAATTTCATATTTAAATTATCGTACCACTCTCACGTAAATAACTTATTAATCAAATGATGCAACTACAAATGCTCTAGAGAATGGACTGCCGCAAGGCTGAACAGTAGGTAGAGTACCGAAAGTTCGACACACATCGGAGTTCCAGAAGCGTTAAAAACATGAAGACCACTGATTTCACGAAAAAAGTCCAACAAGAAGAATTCATGGCATTTACTCTATGAATACGGTTTCATTGGCCATGACTTAGTCTGAAACTCTGAAGTGGTCCATTCAGAAGGTCCAATTATGGAGTATGGGCTTCTTGTTTGAGCATAATGACTAATATCTCGGATAACCGATAGACGAACAAAGGTCAGGTTAGGTTATGTAAGTTCGAATTGTGTTGTGCACACAAGGCTGAAGTTGTCGGAGTGGCCCCCGCTAACCCTTGGCGAAGACGCTTGAAACCCATCTAATTTGTTCGTCAAGCAGCGGTTTCTTAACAGCCTCCAGTGTTTTACTACATGCTTTAACTCCCTGTAGGGTAGGGTAGAGCTATTATTTACAACCCTATCAATACTGGACTTAAGTATCGGTACATTCCTACTCTCACTGCAACTTGCAATAGAAGAGGGGCCAAGGCTAGTCAGAACCACGCTTTGTGTGCAAGCTTTTGTAGGAATACCAACCGCGCGGTTTTGAAAAATTACCTAACTTAATTTTTGATTTGTTGATTGTTTTCTTCATCTTTAATCTCACGGGTTACGAAGAAAGAAGGTTCATCCAGAGGTCACCAGGTATACGGATACTCCTTTACAGACTGAGCTATTTTTGAATTGGGCTCTTAGCCAGGGTGATCGTCGGCTCGTGTCGTTAACCTTCTTACATCTAGCCTAAATTGAAAAGCGAAATTGGAGGGAAGAGACAAGGTGTGGAGCCAGACAATAGCTGTGTTTTATTGGGAACTTAGGTTAGCTCAGGAATAAGAATTCCAATCAAACGCTATAGTCAGTTTCAAACTGAGTTTCGTTCACCAGAATATCAAATATCGAAACCTTTCAAACGCCATCTTGAGACCTATCTGAAAGCCATGAGTTTCTATGGTGAACATTTGATTATATCAAATGCCAAAACCCAGCCAAACACCAAACAAGAAACACAACGAAAAACTCAAGTGTCGAATTGCCGAAACCTTATCCTGAGGATATTCCTAACTTATTTTTACTCAGTTATCGGTTGTTGTTTGACATGTAATTCGTATTAATGAGCTAAGCTAAGTTCCCAATAAAACACGGCTAATGATAATCATCTATATGACAGAATGAATTGGATAAGGAACCGTAGACAGCGTTTAGCCGTACTACAGTGCTGCAGAGACATGAAATGAAACTATAGACAACCTAAAGAAGTAGGAATGAGGAGCGTTGGACAACTTTTTTCACCATACCAGCGTGGAGTGGGATTGAAGTTTGTGACTTTCGCGCCAGCTTATATGCCATACCTCTGGAGGAGAGAAAAAGTTTTGAAGTGGGTTAGAAGAATATGGAGCCCCCCTTGTGTTCAGGACTCATCTGTACAAAATTCTCGAGAATCTTTGACCTCACTCAGCTTCTACAACTCAACAAGTTCGACGCTCAAACCAAAGCAATCTATTAAAAGTTGCAGTTTAATTGACAGTATCTTCAATTTCATACAAAATTTGGTGCCCGACATCAAGGTATAATCTAAAATTCAAAACATAAACATAAAAACTAAAGCTTACGTGTTGTTTAAACTTACTCATCCAAACCCAATAAATTTGTGTTGCAAAACATTGTACCTACCTGCAAGTAAAGAGAGAAAAAGCAAATGTCAGAAATCGTTTAAAAATTTACAAAACTATAAAAAGTAAAATAAAAGCAAAATTGCAAAAATTCTTTGCTGATATTTTCAGCAAAAGAAAAAAAGAAAAAAAAACTGAATAGACAAAGTTTGCAGGTAAAATTTTGTTAGCCTGGGAAAAAACTATTCGAAACTCCATAAATTGTCCAAGCCAGACGCACAAATTATGATGTCCACCTCCAACACATTCAACCAGCAAAATAAAATGAAGTGCCGGGCGTAGAGCAAACAAGTTCAACACAAAAAAAATTGTATGAAACTTTAATAAATTGCACATGGCGACCAGATGTAACAGACTCAGACTATAGGTTCATATAGATCCGTCCAGTCAGTAAAAAAAAAAACAATGAGAGTAAAAAAAGAAACAGGAACAGGAAACTCGGAAGTACAAAAATAGAAAAAAGAAGAAAACAACGCACGACATTTGCAACCAAACAATTTCAAGTTTAAATGACTAGCAGGAATAGTGGAAAAATTTTCCACTAACAGAAAAAAAAAATGTCCTGGAAGTAGCGAGAATCGTTTGAACTTTTCTCATTTCCTCTTTTATGAGGTGCAAATAAAAATACCTCTTTCGCAACACAAATTCTCCGAACTGCAACAAAACACACAAAAAAACCCCAAACAAAGATAACTGACTAAGTTTAGAGGACGAACATAAAAATAAAGGAAGCAACTAACGACTTCGAGGGAAAATATTTCGTCCCCTCACCATCTGCCGGCCGTTGCGGATACCGAAGGATTGTGTTTGTCTCAAGTGTGTCTAGAGAATTCTGGAAGATATTATAGAAAAATGCTTTTGCAAGATAAAAATTTATCAAAAGAAAATAAAGGACCCAATGCTAAACTAATAGTTGAACAGAGCGTTTTGAACCAAGCGTCGAGCAAGAAAAAAAAGGATAATCTTAAGAGTAGCTCTTCTTTTCAAAATTGTCTTTCGAAAATGTTTCAAAGTTCAAGTTTGAAGCGAAATACCTGCCACAAACAGAAACTGTTTTTCTGCACACGTCCATCAAGTGGGAAGGACGACGACGCAAACACACACGTCTTTTCGTCAAAGGAGGATTTTAAAAGTTTCGGATTCAGGCATTTTAAGGTTTTTAATGTTTCTTCACGCAGATCTAAGAATGCATGTCCTTCGTCACACATGAAAGATTCAAGACACAAATCTTTTGTTTCTGTCATTAAAAAGAAACAATTGAGCAGGAGGTACAAACACAGATATTTAGAACTGTCATTCAAATGACTGATGTGACGTTTTGATGGCAAAGTTTTGCTTTTCCAAAAAGGAAGACGAAGACGTTGGAGCCATCAAGAAGCAACTTTCTAGACAAAACTCGATTAAAAGAATTTAATTCCCGTTGCGTTGCCTTGGTACAGCAACAATTTACTCGAGGATTTGGGAACAAAAGCTTCTAAATAAATCAAATCCATTCCAAAACTAAAGATAAAGGTATGCTAAGGGACATGATATTCATGTGAAATGTTTAAGTAAAATAAAAAACTTTAGAGTTCGAATGAAAACAGATATCCTTTAAATTGAATATCGAATTGTATGTCATAAGTTATTGCTGAGAGAAGACAGAATCCTGAACAAGGACTTTTCCGTAGTCCTTTGAATGGTAACCAAGAACAAAAGATTTTTTTATTTAAACAAAAATAATAAGAAATCAATGGAATAGGGAAATTAATAGCTTTAGGTAGAAATAATGGAATTACTTGGGTCCTTGTGTTTGAAGAATCTTTTGTGATTAATTACGATGAATATTCAATAGATGGTGTGGAGTTTTTTTTTTTTCTTTTTGAATTGATTGTGTTGAAAACAGAGAAGAAATTAAATGAAATGCGATATGAGATGAATTGGAAAAATAAAAAACAAGAGAAAAAATAATGCAATAGACGAATCTTGTGGTTTGACAATGTTAAAAAAAAGTCCTCCACTAGGACTTTTTTTCACATAGACATGAACACGACTTTAAAGTTTCGGCTTGTATTTCGAACATAAATTAAGACAGCCATATTAATGAAAAAAAAAACTCTTATTCCGCAGGTAAACTACTAACCCATGGATAAGAGAAAATCCATAGATTACATTTTCCCATTAACAAAAATAATTTTTCGGAGAAATAAAGTGACGTTTATCAAAATATCCCTTTGGGAATTTTGTGGTTGTTGATACTTGTCAACCGATTTGTTGTTGTCTTTGCAATATGCATCGCGATCGATTGTGGTGCCATCTAGTGAACGAATAGCTTAGCAGTTTTTTCACGTTTATGAAACTTTGAAAAAACAGTCGCTTTAATCCCTCTCAAATCGCTGAACCGATTTTAATGAAATTGCACCTAAGAAGAGGTTAACATGTTCAGTCACCTTAATGGCATTTTTTGACAGATCACTCTCGACTCCTACCAAACTTCTCTGTCGTTTTGGACAAACACCACAACAGCGTCTTCAAATTTCTGTTAGAACGACTCAAGGAACTTAGGTTAAGCATAATCGACCTACTGAAAACACAATTGCCAACACGTCGCAAATTTGGGTCCTATTTTACATTAATGGATGATACTCAACCGAATTGATCACGTCTAGCATTTCTTGCTGAGACTTGGATCTTGTAGAAAATTTATCTTGATCAAACTTTTTTTTATAATGTGCACACAGTAAAGGGGCTTTTTATACCCTTATTATGCCAGAGACACAACGAGCACATTAGGAGATTCGAATGAAGGAGTAGGTATACCAATGCAATGATTGGGAAAGACAGTGTATGGAAAAGAGTTCCACATTCGCGTAGTACGGCTAAAGAACGATTCTCTTTACTCGAGAATTCGTCCGAAGTCGGGTTTCAGAGTAAACTGATGACTGATGACGATGAGCATTGCTTAAAGCGCTAGTGTTACGGGTAAATTTTTTTAAGGCGAGGAGTGTGACAAGCACAGTTTTTTAGAAACGCAACATCTTGCAGCGTTTTAGGCGGCATCGCATATATGCTCGTTCAGCAAGAGGTGGTCAGTGATGCACATACCGAGAAACTGGAGATGTTCGGTTTCATTGAAGCAAGTGCCACTCAAGGACAGCGGCACCTGGGATATATCTCACTTTAACGATACAAGACAGGATCGGGAGCTCGAAGCATTAAACAAAACAACTCAGTTGCACACGAGATTTAAAAATTAAAACTAACAGAGTGGCGCGACAGCTCTTGAAGAGCCAAGGCCTAAGTGTCTTACTTCAACAATCCTCTGGGTGCGTGTGAAGAATTGAGGGGACCTACAATTTAACGCCGATTCCGAACGACAGAGTTGAGAAGCACTTTTTCATGACAGATTGATACTCTTGGAAGTTTTGTCACTCTTCGCAAGAGGCAGTGCCCGTGAAAGATGAATTAAAAACTATGGGCACGAGTAGGACTCGAACCCACGACGTTTTGCTTAGCACCCAACGCATCTAACCACTGAGCTACGGACACTACGCACACGAGATTTGATTTATAAAAATGAAAAAGAGGTTTAGAGACAACACGGAGCCCTAGGGCACACCAGCATTTCTGAAATATTATTTCAGACTTGAATCCGTCTTATACAAATAGTATTGACAGGTTTAAAAGAAAGTTTCTAATTCAACGTCCATACAGAAAGCAAAATGCCAGACTTTATCAAGTGCCTATGAAATAACATACTTTCTCCAAAGCGATATAAGGACTTGTTCTAATGTTAGTGTTCGGTGAGGTCAAATCAGTGCAATCGGCTGATGATTGAAAAGAGAAGAAGATTTGCCTTAACCAAGAATTGCGACTTCCTTCTATTCAAAAGAGATATAACACTTTTGGAGAATTTGCTCAGTTTCCAGGAACAAGTCACTCAAAATTCGATTTTCCAAATGTACCGGCCAAAATGTAAACGTACGCTACGGATTACCCTTAAAACTGTACTCAGAAAATCCCCCTCAACAAATACAAAGTAAAATTAATTAAGAAATCACCTCCATCATCGTATCTTTCTGAAATAATTGTTCTGTAATCCAATAAGTAAACAAAACTAATTACATTTCTTCCAAAACCAAGAAAAGAATAAATCGACTTTTCTCTATTGACTTTAATAATTAAACTCAATTTTCTTGGTTTTTCTTGGTTTTTACTTTGAGTTTATTTTCTTAATTAAACCGAAAGTATCACTTCTCAGAAGACAATTGGTAAAAAAAAAAAAAACGAAATCATAGTGCAAACAAAAGTTTTCGACACTTTTTCCATTTAATTTCGATAAAAACAAAAGAAAAGTGTTTTTCATTTCAAAAAGTGCAGAGTAAAGAAACAAATAGAAACTTTGTCCACTAATCAGACCAGAGAAACGCTACGACAATTTTTTTAATTTAAAGTGCAGTGCCAAAAACGAGACAAAAAAAAACATCATGGAAACCTACAAAAACCATAAATGAATTTAAAAAAATGAAAAAAGGCATATGCAAATTTTTGACAGAAAGGCGCTTCAAATTTGACATGTTAAAATCAGGGCTGATTAAACATGCTCTTCGTTATCATTCCCACTATCAACGAGTTAAATTGCTTTTTAATAAAATCTTAGAGCAGAACTCTTAAAAAAGTCATTGGCACATAATTAACGCTCAATGTAGGCATTCCAAAACTGACAAAAAATAAATTATAATAAAACGCGCTACACTGTTTCCGGATTTGGTTAAATTTTTCTTTTTCTATTTTTCTGATTTTGTCGTCAAACCAAATTATGCATGCATGCTCTTCTACGCACGACACACCATTAAGATTTATATTTAAATAATTTAATAAAATTAATTAAATCAGTCCATCTATAAAATCCCAATTCAAATGGTTAAATCTTTTCAGTATCATTCCTTCACTCAAAGTGTTAAAGTCAAACATAAATTGAAGAAAATGTTTCCGAAGAACATTTTCTTTTTAGTGACAATTGTCGTTACTTCTATTGCATTCACGATAAGCAGTTGTAATGCTGCTAGTACGAGGATACCATTGACACCGTTTATGTTTAAGCAACCGTTAAACACACAGTTTGCTTATCCAGCGCCAGCACCAGTACAACAATTTATACCACAACTGAGTTTGTCAGATGAACTACTTCCACCGGATTTTTCGGAAGTTGATCGGAATGCAGTTTATAGCAACGAGGGAATTAGTACTGAAAATATTGGTTAAACTTAAAGTATTAAATAAAAAATTAAGTAGTCAAACAAATGTTGAGTGTTTAATTTGGAAAATGATATTAAAAATATTGTGATTTTTGAGTGATAAGACTTAATGAAAGCAAAAAATTGTACTTTACGATAGAGTATTTATACCTGTACCTACTTCAACACTACGAGAAATGTACTTTAAGAAAAGTCCTTCAATACTTCAAGGAAAGTACCTCAATAGTTTAAGGAAAGTACTTCAATAGTTTAAGAAGAGTACCTCAATACTTTACGCAAAGTATTTCAATACAAGTACTGACACTTTTCGAGTATTTGACAACTTTCATTACATACTTGAAAAGCACATAAGTAGTACATAAGATCTACTTCAAGGTACAAATACTCAGAAGTTAAGTTACCAGTTTTAACTTTTGTATTGAATTGTACTTTAAGAAAGAGTAGGTACTTGTACTTCAATACTTTTCGAAAAGTAAGTATTGACACTTGAAGTTTTTCGAACCGAGTGATTTTTTTTTATTACTTAAGAACTTGGGATGTACCTAAGCAGTACTTATTAAGTACTCAAGATATACTTACATCTACAAGTACTCAAAAAGTCATTTACCAGTTTTAACTAGTTGAAAGTACTGAATGTACTTATATATGAACTTCGTGTACACAAGTTGTTGTTTATAAGCTGTGGAAGTGATGTTTATCGTTAACTGAACTCACTAAATAACTATCCGGTTGATTAAATTGAATTGTTTACTCCATTTTTAACACAAATTAACTGATTTTTGACGCAAAAAAAATCAATTTGCATAAAGGCAATAAAGCATCAATAAAGCACACTGCATATATTAAACTTGAAAACGAAAAAATGAATACACAAATTTATGCATTCCAATAACTGGATGAGCAGGAATATTTAATTAAGTCAATTTAAAATATTTAATTTTATAGAAAAAAGCAAAATGGTCAGTTTAAAATAATTTTCCATTCGATTCAGTTCAGTCAGTATAATGCCGTTGAAAATCTGTGTTTTTTTCACTTTGATTGTAATTTTACAATTTACGCAAAATAATTGCCAATTATTAACTGGACTAACTGCCGAACAAGGAATAGCTGAGTTGGATAAGTTATTTAGAGAACTGCCACCAGAATTGTGTCCAGAAGTGCCGAATCCTCAGATTACAGATGGCCCGTGCGCTCAAGCGAATATAAGCAGTGACAACAACACCAATACGAACCAGAATAGCAACGGTCAAATCGATAACAGCGGCAATATCTCCAATACGAATCAGAATAACAACGGTCAAGATGGTAACATAGGCAATACCCTCAATTCCAATCAGAATAACAATGTTCAAGGCGCTAACACAAATATCGACACATCAAATAATTCCGATGGTAGTACCACCGGCAGCACTGACTCCACACAAAACATTAACGATATATTTAACTCGAACAGTACAACTATGAATGTTTGAAGATTTTGTTATAAAAAAAATTAAAAATTAAAAAAAGAAAAATAGAATAAAATTAGCTTTTCAAAATTGTTTGCATACTTTGAGGATTACAGTGCTTCTTTTTTTTCAGGGTGTTTGTAGTCGAGAAGACTCCTGATTCACTTTTCAATTTCAAGAATTTTGAGGTGAAATCCCAATTTTCAGGCAGCAAAAAAGTGCTAGTAAAATCTCTTGTTGCTTGGAAATCAATTGAGTTCTTGGAAAACAATTCAGTTCTGTGTGTCAATTAACTTTACCTACTTAAAGACGCTATTGAGTTTGTTTGTTTCATTCGTTTGCCTACTGTCGAATTTTAAAGTTCTAAGGAAATGTTGCTTAAAATTGTTACCCTCTATTGTTTGTTTTTGGTTTTTTGTTTCTCGATTGAGCATTGTGAATCCTTTGTCGTTCCTCTATCAGCAGAAGAAGGAAAAGTGGAAGTGGATAAGATTTTAAGTGAATTACCACCTGAGTTATGTCTAGAAGATTCAGGGGATAAGACCAGCAACGGCTTGAAGGGACTTTGTGTGGATGGTGATGCTTCTAGAGATTATACAGATTTTGTTGGAAATATTAACAATATCATTATTATAAGAGTTAGTTCAGCTGTGAGCACAGCTTACAACAACTCTAAGAGAAACTTTAGCAACGGCACAGAAACAATTTAAGTGTACATCAAATATATTTTTAAAAGCAAATAAAACAAAAATTAAAAGTAAATAGCGATGTTCATTAACTTTTCAAGTGTTTGTTTTGAGCCAAGGATGAACGATGAAGTGAAATCCTTCAAATCATAGGATATCTTAATAACTATTAATTCAAACATAGACTTCATGCTTGTAAAAACATCTTGCGTAAGCAGCTGTTTAGGTTGAGCTTCAGCCGCACTTCCCGCTTCCTTAAGGCTGTACAGAGTGATTTCTGGGACACAGACTTTCGTCTGATGTCACAGACTTTTGTCTGATGTCACAGACTTTCGTCTGATGACACAGACTTTCGTCTGATGACACAGACTTTCGTCTGCTGTAACAGAATTTCGTTTGATATCACACACTCTTGTTCACTATCAGACTTTCGTCTGCTATACTAGACTTTCATCTGTCAGACTTTCGTCTTCTGTTAGACTTTCGTCTTCTGTCAGACTTTCGTCTGTCGTCAGACCTTTGTATATTATCAGACTGTCATCATCTTACCTAGACTTTCATCTGCTATCATAGACTTTCGTCAATTGTCACAGAATTTTATCTGCTATCATAAACTTTTGTCTGAATTTTGTCTGCTGTCACAGGCTCTCATCTACTGTCCCAGACTCTTGTCTGCTATCACAGACTTTCGTTTGCTATCATACTTTCCTCTGCTGTCCTAGATTTTTATCTGCTATTACAGTCTTTCGTCTGCTGTCAATTCGTAAGCAGCTAATTAGGTTGAGCTTCAGCCGCTCTTCCCACTTTGCCTAGCGCTACAGTGAGTTGGTTGAGATTGAAATTAACTTCGAAATCTCATTGCAAGGCCTATAAAAAATACTTAAAATCTGTGTATTTCAAATGTATGATTTTCTGCCAAAAAACAAGTTTGCTTGACAATAAAACCCCAATCCTCATAACCCCTCTAATATTTCCCCATTTTTTCATTAACACCACAAAAAAAAAAAAAGCAAAAAACGAAAAGATTTCCATCTTTTTTACTCTGTCTAACCGAACTGTTATGAGCTCTGGAATTGATGTTTCATTACACCAAATCATCATTTTATTTCCCATCACCATAGTCATCATCATCAACATCAGCAAACAACTGAAGAAGAAGAAGTGTCTATTCCATCGTCTGCTTACCATATGCTTGCCACTCAACTAATCCTAGCTTATGAGAGTTGGTGAGCGTGCTGTTCGTACGTTTGCCCAGTCATCAGCATCATTCCAACTGACTGACAAAAAGATCTCACAAATATGATAACGAAGCACAAAATAAGAACGAAATCCACTTTCTGATGTGTTCGGGTTTCTTTTTCTCAATTTTTTTTTGCAAAACGATGATAGACATAAAATAAATTGTTATGATGGTCTTTAACAAGTTCATTATTTGATGTGGTGGCGTCTCTGGCGGTACGTGTACCCAAAACACTGTCAAAGTGGACAAAAGAGGGAACTTATTGGAGCGGTATGACACATTCAGAAGTTCGATGGAGAAAAAAAAAGTAGAAAAATGAAAAATCTGGAAAAATTCCCAAAATGTCTGGTCACCTGAAAGTTCCGGAAGTCAGAGTTCAGCGATAGTGTTTTTTCCCCAGTCCAACAAAAGGATATTATTTTTTTTAACATTATATTGTCATTCTTTTTGCTAACGACAAGATATCGCTCTAAACGAGAGAGAGAAAAGAAAAAAATCTATAGACAGATAACGTTCGAAACTCACACAAAACGTTTTGCTATGTCTATGGTTTTCCTTTTTTTTTTTGAGAATACATAGTTCACGGCCAGACAAGGACTCTTTGAACAGCCGTGCGTGATGTGTCGGTTCGTTTGTTCAATCTCTTTCGTTTTTAAGCAAAAAGAATAACAAAAAAGAAAAAGTAAAGAACCAAACACGAACGATAGTCGATGATAAAATATAAAAAAGAAATCAAATAAAATAACTGACTAAGGAAGCTCCAGCAGTGTTACAATGCAGACACTATAGCCGATGGTGTGTCACTGATAAGTTTACACTAGCAACCTATAGCACCAAAACGGCAGCCGCCCCACACAATAGAACTGCTTGCTTGAATTATGTGGAATCTTGCTTGCCTTAAATACTTCTTGACATCAGGAGATTTCGTTTTTCCTTCTTCTGGGTGCTTGACCTTGTCCGAAAGGAAACACATGAAAATAGAGTCCCCAAAGAATTTCGTGAAATTTTCTTTAAAGTCAAAGGTTATTTCTTCTGCTTGAATGAAAAAGAATTTCTGGTTACAAAAAATCATATATTCACATGGTCGAAGTCAATTTTTTTGTTGTTGCAAGCAAATTGGTATTCAAAGTGTTATGTATCGCATATAGTTTTCGCTTCATCGATTTTCTGACGATTCCATGTTTTTTTTTTTCACGAAGGATAACGAGTTGTGGCTGTGCTAAGATCTTACTTGGTATTCATTCCGCTCGAATGACAAAACAAGAGATATGATAGATGTTGTTGTTGGAACAGTTTCTGATATGTAGTGTATAGAAGAGACAACTTAACGTTGACTGAAACTGGATTTATGACATTTTTAAGATTACTAGAAATGTTTGAATTTCTCAAAGTATTTTTTGGTTCGACTAAACCGACTTTAGCTCCTTACTAGTTGGGTTTAGAGAGAAATGTAATATTTTCTGCGGAATTAACTTAACTATAACTTTGTCTTTGAATGTTTTTGGCTACTTTCAAAATGAACGAGCTGTCACAGACTTTTATCTGCTGTTACAGACTTTTGCCTGCTGACGCAGACTTTTGTCTGCTGTCACAGACTTTTGTCTCCTATCAAAGACTTTCAACTTGTTTTCGTTTGCTGTTACAGATTTTCATCTTTTGTTACAGACTTTTGTCTGCTCTCATATACGTTCGACTGCTATCAGAGACTTTCGTCTGCTTTCACAGATTTTCGTCTGCTATCACAGATTTTCGTCTGCTTTCACAGATTTTCGAATGCTATCACAGACTTTCGCCAACTATCACAGATTTTTGCCTGCTATCATATTCTTTCGTTTGTTATCACAAACTTTCGCCTGCTATCATAGACTTACACTTGCTTTCACCGACTTTTGCCTGCTATCACAGACTTTCGCCTGCTATCACAGACTTTTGCCTGCTATCATATTCGTTCGTTTGCTATCACAGACGTTTGTCTACTATCACAGACGATCAAATACAATCACAGACTAGTGTCTGCTATCTCAGAGAGCAACTGTTCATTGTAGTCAAGTCTCCGTGTTAAAAGTTTTTATAGCCTGAGCGCGTAAAATAGAAATTTCGAATCATTTTGATTTCCAGACATCTTTTAATTTGTTTATGTCATTTGACACTGATGTACGTTAGTTAAAAACAACCTCCCACAAAGGCAGAAAACAATATCAATGCCAAAACAACACGTCACGTTTTTTTCAAGTTGCATATCCGCAAACTGCGATTCATTAAGAAATCATTGCAATATTATTATTTTTTAATCTCGTATACCCTCTTCTTGACTGTTAGTTAGAGAAACAAGCAAAAATTTAAATAAAAGAGAAATTAAAACGAAAACCAGTTTTTGTGCTACCCACATTTTGTTTGATTTTATTTTCATCAATTTATTTGTTGATCATCAACATCTCGAAAAAATAAAAACGAAATTAAATTCATAATTCAATGAGAATAACGATTCCCGTTCAGTATCATCAATACATCGTTTGAATCAAGAAGTTATTCTATCGATCATGGCCTTTCTCAAATATTCTCTTCTTACTGTCATAATTTTGGTTGTCAATTTTATTTGTGATTTCCATTGTTATCCGTCAACAACAATTGAAAAAGGAGGTCAAATAATTCACCCATCAAAATCGTTTCAAGAATTTCAACAACAGCAACATCAGCAGCAGAATACGACCAAACCTCATCAGACAAGAATATTGACATCGAAAGATCTAATAACAGCAGCTCCAAGACTATCATCACCAGCTCCGTGCAAAAATCGGGACAAAAACGGCGAGTGCATTGTACCAAATTTCTATTTGAGTCAGTTTACGTTGAAAACTTTGGTTTGAGTGAAATAAAATGTTTTGAGTAGAATTTATTTTCTGTGTTTCATTTGAGTCAATCGTCAAGGTTATGAGCCTTTTAACATTAAAAAAAAATTGTTTGAACATTTTTTTTTTCACTTTTATTTCAATGAATAAATTAACATATCAATTCACACTTTCATCCAATTATCTATCCAGTGACTGTTTTTAAAGTTGAAATTCCTAGTTCGGATGTTAGTGGCGCCATTCCACGACATTTGTGTTGCGTTGCAGTAGAATTACATTGGGAGTGAGAGCCTGTATCTGTTTTATCTTCTGTTGAATGTTTTTGGATTTGTTTCTCATACTGCAGACGTAAATACTGAGGTCCTTTAAATGGTATCGAAGGATTTCTTATTAAAAAAGAATGACTTTTCACAGAAATGCACAATAAAATTAGCAAGATTATTACACTACTTTTTTTCAGCATTATTTTTTCTCACTTATGTATGTTCGATATCGACTTTAGCCAACTGCTGAATGTTTTAAACTGACGGATTTCAATTGAAATTCATGAAAGTTAGTTTCCATGATTTCTATAATTGACAAGATTTTTTGCTTCTAAGAAAAATAATTGGGTGTAAAAATAATCACATGCAAAGATTTTTGATGATTTGAAGTTTCTTTTTCTGCCAGCCTAATGTAACACGCCTCGAACAGCCATACAAAAAAAAACATATATTCATGTAGCTTGGGGCAAATAAAACGAGTTTTTTTTTAGTCATTTCCATTAAGTTGTATCAATAGTGGCCAAGAGGATTATTCGCACTCTTTTCTGAGCTATGAAAGATGATCAAAAATAGTTCTAGGAATCTGTCCCAATATTAAATGACTTCATATAGTGGTCGTACTCCTCCGAAAAGGCTTGACCGATTTTTATGAAATTTTATATGTGTATTCAGTAGGTATGAGAATAGGTTCAAATCTATTTTTTGTGCCGCTAAGGAAGGCTCATCCACATATTTTGTTTTGGCAGTTTTTTTGTTTATTATAATTTTTTTATGATGCTGCATTAAGAAATACATTCAATCCTTAATTTTCAACTTCCTACTCCTTACACCTACTTTTTAAGAGCCACTTCTTGAAGATCGCAGGCGTGATAGTGACACTGAAGCTTATTATTGTGAAAGGTAGGTTAAATAATAAAAGATAAATAAACTTAAGCAAACAATGCCATTCTAATGCGGGGTAATGGTAATGGGGTGGTGGGATAGTGGTTAGCGGGTAACGGTAAGCGGAATGACGGGTTGTGGGAAGTGGGGTGACGGGTTGTGGGTAATGGGTAGGTAGGGAAGCGGTGTAACGGTGTAGCGGGTATGAAAAGAGAGCGGGTATCGGTTTCTGGGTTAGCGCAAAGCGGGTTCTGGGAAGAGGGTAGTGGATTAACGGGCAGAGGGTAGCGGGTAGAGTAGTAGCGAGATACCAAAACCTAGATTTTTTTATTTATCGATTGAGGGAGTACGAAGTCTGCAGGGTCAGCTAGTAATGAATAAAAATAATCGAAAATAACAAAGAAAACGATAATAAAATTATTCATATGACAAGACAACGTTAGCCGGGTCAGCTAGTAAGTTTGTACAAATCTAATCAAAATCCGTTTTGGACTCACTACATTTGTACCAGTGGAATGTTTGTCACCAAATGTTGAGGGAATGTTCGGGTAGTGCTGTAGATGGTTAAGAAGTTTGTACAAAATCGGTCAAGCCGATCACGAGATATGGCCAAAAGTGAAGACATCCCATTTTCCAAATATTAACGCCTGGAATTGAAATTATACAAAAAAAAAATTAAAACTTCGTTCCAACTTAATACATGCAAACACTAGCTGACCCAGCAAACGCTGACGCAAAATAAATTGAATTTTTGTGAAAATGTTTTTCAGTACTCATGTGTGATGACACTTATATAATTTTATTTTATTTATTTTCCAGTCCGATACCAGCATACTCAATGAGTACAAATAAAACGGGGAATACCTTACAAAGAAGACCAATCAGTTCTAACAATTTTTTTTTTAGATGAGTCTTGAGGGAAACTGCCATTTCATCGTTTTCAATGAGTCATGAATCAATTGATATTTAATTAAACAAACCTCAACAAAGAAGATGTTTCATTTACACGTGGAGCTTGAACAAACTAGCAGAAACGTTCAATCATCATCACATCAAAATGTGCGCTGAAAGCCTCGATTATGTGAAAAAACCAGTTGCCTTTTGTTTACTTCATCAATTAAAGATTAATTAAGCACCTAGCTTCATCGAAATAATTTTAAAGATTTCACAGATTTCTCCGATGACTAATGTTGTGATTTACAAAAATGTTGTCAATCATGAATTATTGATTAAAATAAGCTCTCAAGAAGTTAACATTTGGATAGAAGACCGCCAGTTGATTATCTTCAACGGTTGACTAAAGTCACATCGAAGAAATTTGACACAAAAAAAAAAAAATATGAATATCAAAATTATTTCTCTAATTTTACTTTGTTTGTGTAGTAATTGTTTTTCGTTAAGTTTGAGCCAGGACTCAATTCAATTTCAAGGACCTGAATACTTGCCTCCTTTGCACGGAAATGAAAACCAAAATGGATCACCAGAAATTGGAGTTGGCGGCGGCGGTAAAACGGAGCCTCCATGTGATTACAGTGCTGAAGAATCAAATTGTCCTGACATACCACCACCATTAGGAATTGGACTGTTTACGTTAAAAACTGTCACTGGATAGAAAAAGAAATAAAAAATGTTCAGTGCTTTGTGTTGTGTTGTTTTGATTTTCTATTCTTTCATGAAAGTAACATCTTTGAGTGAATTATTCATGGATTTGTCTCAAGCTTTGCTTTTGAGTTATTTCGGAGACGGTCTTAAAACTTTAGCATCTGGTTTAGTATTTCTACTCAATCAAAAAATTATCAAAACTAATTAATCCTATTTCTTGACTGTTTTTCTTGCCAAACATGATTTTTATTCAAAACCTGATATACTTATCCAAATTTTAATAAAAAAATCGAAAGTTCTCATCAAAAACTTCAGTTAAAAATCTACAACACTTGACTAAAGTCGACTTAATCGAAAGACACAAAAAAATGAATTTAAAGATATTCTTTATCGTAGTTCTTGTTATAATTTTTTTTTGTGAGAAGTGTTTTTCGAAAGACACAATTGTGACTTCAGACAAATATCAAGGACCTGACTATCTGCCTCCTTCGAATGAAAACAACAACAACACCAATATACAATTGGAGCAACCATGTGATGATAGTGCACCAAATACAAATTGTACTAGAATTAATACAACTTATCGACTCAGTGTATTCACGTTGAAAACTATAACTGGATAGAAAAAGAAATAAATGTTTAAAATTATATGTTACTGGTTTTTATTAAATTTCTTACAGCCTAATTAATGAACACAAAATTCAGAAGGATTAATCCTTTTTCTGGGGAGTACCGACGCACGTGGAAAATTCGATTAGTGAAATAAAACTTCTCTTAACTGACATTTACTTACTTATTCCCACAGAGGAGGTATGTATACCTGGTAGCAACTCAGCTTTATCTTTTCGACTAAAAAAATCTACAAGTTGCATGTTTAATGCTTTCAAAGACTAAAATACATTAACTTTAGCAATTAATAGTCATAACTGGCCTCAATTAAATAAATGCATATATTTTTTTTAGTGAAAAAAAAAGGAAAAAAAAAATCACTTTTTGCACCTATTTTTGAATTTTAACTTGGCTCATATAAAAAACGTCAAAACCCGTCAAACCAAACTAAGTGAGGGATGAATGCCTACATATTCCTTTACATGTCCTCAAAAACTCAGCTGCGTAAAGTTGCATAAAGCCGAGTTATGGCAATTTAATTGGTTCAAGTCAGTGATTATTCATTTTTTTTTAGTTTTTTTTCATATGAAAAGAATATAATTAATTTTTTTGTCGCAACCTTTATTTTTGATTTGCATGACTTAATTTAGGTATTTAAAATAAGTGCAATGAGTGGAATAGCTAAAAAAATTTATGGTTTGGGGATTACCTATTTCTAAAAAAATAATAAAAAAAACAATGATGACCTTCCGAGATCATCAAGTGGATCAAGAGGGAGACCAAAGATGCAATTTGAAAAATGTGCAGCGTATACGAAAAGGCAAAAGTTATTGCATGTCACAGAAGGGATAACAACCGAAAATCTTTCTCAAACTTTAGAATGGAGATACCGTCAGGAAAATGAAAATACGAAGAGTTTTGTTGTCAATTCGAGTACAAAGAATAAAAGAAAGTATTCCAACCCCTCTAAGTGATCCAGTAAAATTTACCAATGAAATTGCATTGGCATTGTTTATTGATTTAGGTATATTGAAAGAAAAATATAAAATCCTGCGGACATAATTGCGAAAGCACAATGTAGATATTTTGCCTTCCTACAATAACCATTACAATGGCAAAAAAGGAGGCAGTTTCCAAAAATTTGGAAATCACGGAAGTATCGGCAAAAGTTAAGCTTCAGGACATCATGGATCATACAGCAAAGAGGTTGTTACAAACCAAAACCGAGAATCAGCTTCTTGAATTACCAACTGATCTTACATTAAGGAACAAATGGGGTTGCGATGGATCATCTTACCAAAGTGCGTTCAAGCAAAAAAAATAACTCAACAGGAAATGAATCGGACGAAAACATGTTTATGGCATCTGTTGTTCCACTCAGGTTAAATTGCCCAAATGGTGAAATTTGGAGAAACCCTAGCCCATCATCAGTTCATTTCTGTCGACCTATTCAATTTCAATATTCTAAGGAAACTGGCGATCATATAAATATGGCAGTCAACGATATCCGGAATCAAATATTAAATATTCAACCAACAGCTTATAAAGTGAATGAAGAAGTTACATTAATAGTTAAACACGAGTTCTTTTTAACTATGATTGATGGGAAAGTTTTAAATGAACTAACGGAAAATAGATCAACACGGTCATGTCCTACTTGCAAAAAAACTCAAAAGAAGTTTAATGCACGGATAAAGGAGATATTACGGACGAACATAACTACGAGTATGGGATTTCTATATTGCATGCTAGAATTAGGTGCATGGAATTCATTTTGAAACTTAGCTATACGATTGCTAAGGAAGGAGAGGATAGCTCTATTGGAATCAAAGAGTTAGAAAAAAAGAGGAAGCAGGATATTCAAAAGCGTTTCCATGAAGAACTTGGACTTGATGTGGATAAACCTAAGCCTGGGTTTGGAAAAACCAATGATGGCAATACTTCCAGGCGATTCTTTTTCTATTTTTCAAGAAATAATATATGTAAATTATTAAGAATAAAACAAGATAAAATCTAACGTTTATGCTTTATTTTTTTCCATATTCGTACTTTTAAAACACTTTTTTCTAATTTGTGGGTTGTTTTTTTCATTGAAATATTGAAATCATGGTAATTTTCAGTTCAATTGAAACACCCTGTTTGATTTTGAATGTAAATATTGATGGTTTGATTGGTTGCATATCAAAAATTATAAAACTTTAACTTAAAAATAAAAAAATTTTTTTTGCTTTTATGACTATTTAAGTGTATTTTTGTTCTTTTCCTGCTATACCAAAACTAGTTGTTCTCTAATCATTCACAAAAACAAATTTTCGCCATTATGGATACATTTTTAACAATTTTTATGACATTGAAAAAACTTCCAACTTTGGGACTTAATTCTGAAACACCCTGTGAACACATTTTGTTAAAATTTTCACGAAACAGCTTTGGAAATTCCCTGCTAAATAAAAAAAAATTGAAGCGATATCTTTTTTCGTTTTAGGAGCTATGATTTTTGCAAGGTAAAAAGCGAAACGGGCCACTGTGCGACGCACGTGGAAAATTCGATTAATGAAATAAAACTTCTCTTAACTGACATTTACTTACTTATTCCAAAGTTAAATGTTGTTTAGCGAAGGAATAAAACAACAAAATGCAAGAAAATATACTTTTCATGTCACTTCATTAGATGGCGCCACAGTCGATTCCCATATGTATAGCAAGGACAACAAAACATCGGTAGTAAAGAGCCAGCAACAACAAAATTCCCAGAGGCAATTTTTGGGTAACCTCACTTTACTTCTCCGAGAACAAATTATTTTATTAATGAGAAATTCTAACTTATATTCTATGGGTAAGTAAACCTGTGGAATAAGAGTTCAATAGTCGTTTTCTTATTAATATGTGCTGTTAGAGAAAATTTACGAGTAAGTAGTTGTTTGTAAGGAAAAGCTAATGTCTTAGACAATTTCTACTATGTATGAGAACAATTCAGTCAACACAACGGCCAGGGGGTCAAAACTGCTATACCCTCGAAGTTTTAATAATCTATGTCTTTGATTGCGAATTAGTATTCAAAGTTTTGCAGAAACACGTTTAGTTTGCTTCAAGCTTTATTTTCTCGGAAGCAGTCTCATTTCGACACGAGCAGATGAACAGTACCTAAATCATCAATATTTGTCTTCAAAGCTTAAGCTTCCGCCTACTTTTTCTAATTTTTGCGTTGTTGATTAATCGTTTCTTAGATTTTACTCAAACCTGAATTCATAACCAACATGAAAAACAAAAAAATGTTATCATAAATTCATGATTTTCGATAAAAGATTCTCAGTTTAACTTTTGCAGCACTAAAGTAAACATCGGACTCATTTCAATAGAAACATGAACTCAACAAAAAATGTAATAGTTTTCCTCGTTTTTCTGTTCTTATGTGAGAAGTGTACTTCGCGAGCCCTAAACGAGTCGTCAATACCGTTTCAAGAACCTGAAAATTTGCCTTCTTTGAATCAAAATGGACCCGAAGAATTACCTTCAGACAAAATCACAGACGACGATATAAATACGGAATCAACATGTAACGATGATACCGAGCCAAGCCCAGATTGTCCTGGAGTAGAAATATTTCTCGGATTATTAACATTAAAAACTGTCACTGGTTAGAAGAAGAAGAAATAAATTTTGATAAATTTTTGTGACGTTGGTTTTATTTTCTAACAATTGTCTTTCATTTTGAAACGTTTGTGACGCGAAAGATTAACACCTAAAGATGGAAGATCTGTTACACACCGTATGTAACGTTGCCAATATACTGGCGTTCACCTTATTATTTTTCGTAAATATTCTTACACTATACATAGCATGAGCAGAAGCAGTTAACAAAACAAACGAAGTAACGACTGAAACACGGTTGTTGTTAATGTAACATGTAACAATAGTTTCGTATTGTCATAAATTTGGAAACGTGTGTCGCGAAGGACTTACTTTTTATCAAAAACGGGTTTAAGTATCTGCTCTTTTGAATTTTCAGGAGACGAAAAAGCACTATAGATTTAAGGCCCGTTACTAACTGTTACTTAGATACTCCCAATGCCATTAACTTGAGTAATTAATTTCGAAACGTTACATTCATGTCAATATCGTAACACATGCTAGCTTTAGGCTTTCATGAGCAAAACTAATTAACAAAACAAATAAATTTACGACAGGATCACGATTGTTACTAATTTGACCTGTAACGATACTTTTGTAGCAACAAATTGGAACTTCGGGCTTGAGAACACACGATTTTTTCATTCCTTTTAAGGCCTGAAATAATTAGCACTTCTTCCACAATCGAAACAGAACTGCATTCGTTACAAATTTGTCTCGAAATCGTTACAGACGTAACCCAGCCTTTTAAAGTCGCGAATTTAAACTCACATTCATTTGTTTGTATTAAGACGATGTTTATTTAAAATCTAATTTCAAAAGAAACTTTAATAACAATTATCTACAAATCATCCCAAAAATGTCAACAAAAGTATGCTAGCATGCTGAGATAATGAATAATTAAAATATAAACTCCAAAAACAAGAAAAATCTTATCAAATACAAAATTCCAAAAATAGTAATTTTATTCATCCGACAGCAATTTTTAAGGTGTTAAGATTCAAACGGTTTTCAAGTCGTGTACAATTAGCATGTCCATCTTCATTGCCATTTGCTATTTCTTGTTCTAAGCATGGAGGTTCCATATCATTTAAAGCTTCAGTTTTCGTTTCAAGCTGTATTGGTGTTATGGTCGACGTTAATTCTGTATTCCAAAAAGGTTTGAAAATTCCATATAAGTGAATATCCGGATGGTGTGTTGTTGTTGTTTTCATTGTCGTTAGAGGAGCAATTGTTGTAGTACCTCTTCTCATTTGTGGTTTTGTTGTTGTTGTCGTTGTTGTAAGAGGAGCAATGTTTGTATTTCTCCTTCTCATTTTCGGTGTTGTTGGCGTTGTTCTTGGCAACAATGTTGTTGATGTCTTTGTTGATAAGGTTGGTATGCGCTTTGTTCGAGATTTCGGGAGATCTGTATTTAACGGGGGCAAGTAAGTCGGTCCGGCGAAGGAATAACGCGTATTTTCTAAAGGTGATGGTATCAGTGAACTTTTGCTTATCACAAAAAACACAAAAAATAGTACTAATATTTGAATTTGAATTTTTAGACACATTTTTTAGTCAATCCACATTCGAGCGAGAGCCGATGGACACTGACTGGTATAATGAATTCAAATATTGAATAGAGAAGCCCATTAGGAATGAATTTAATTTTTGTTTTTCTTGTTGGAAATGAATAAATATGATTGTTATTAAGAAATTATTCATGACGAGTGCTGTTTCATGACACTCAAGCAGTGGTACTTGAGGAGATGAAAAATCGAAGAAGTCAAACAAACAAAACTGAAAGGAATTTTTGTGGAACGCACACTTAATTGTAAAAAAAAAAAATATTTAAATAAAAATCGTATATTTCTTCAAATCAACCCGTAACAGTTTTGAGCGTATTCAATGATAATTGTGGCGAAAATGCAGTAGCAAAACAATTCGATGGAGGATTCTCGATATCGCATGGATCGGTCACATTTTGTGGTGACAACTGGATCGGTGGCAAATATTCGGGTCCAGCAAATTGATCAACAGGAAACGAATAGTTTCTCACAACCAACGACAAAACAAAGAGAAATGTTAAAAATGTTAATCTTAAAAACATTTTAAAAACACTACTAGAGTTGGACACTGTTAGGTACAAACTAAAATCGGTTAAAACTATCGAATGGGAAAAAGGTTATGTCTTGGCAGTAAAAATAAGAAAAGACAAACAGCTATCTTAGATTATTATGCATAAGAGCTTTTTTTCTCAAAATTTAGGCTTGGTAAAACCTGATTCCTTTTGAAGACTTAACAATTATGACAGCTCAAATAATTACAAAGCTTTCAAGCATATTCATTCTCTATAATTTGATTGATGATAATGATGAAACGAACAAGAAGGAAGGTGCACCAAAGGTTGCTGTTGTTAAACAGTCATTCAAGTAGTAATTTATCAAAAAAGGAGGTTAGTACCTACACACTGTAAGAGATTTAAATAACATGGTTATATTTGATTATGATTGGCATACAACGCCAGTGGTGATGATGGTGCAGACAGACATAAATGTTTTTATAGCATCGGTTAGTGGTGTTCCTTTCTCTTCCAATATCTTGATTGCTTGTGGAATGCGAGAGAAGTGGCACTTGATGAAAGCCAAATCTCTTTTCATATTTTTTTCCCGATAATCGCTTTCGCCGAAAACTCCCTGATGTTCGTTACACATTCGGCGATTAAACGCGGCTTGACTTCCCTTTATTTTTGGCATTATCGAATAAAAAAAATATTTTCCCGTTTAAAATATGAAGTTACTCACAAACAGATAACGAGATATAACAGATAGTATCGGAGAACAAGGCGAAAAGATTTAAAAGATATTTAAATTAAATGGCAAGTTGGCAAAAGCCTACTTGATTGCACCCATACAAAAATTCAAGTCAAAACTCATTGCAAAAGCCTACTTGATTGTACCCATACAAAAATTCAAATTCAAATTCATTTCATTTTGACTAACGAAATTGAAATTGAAATATTGAAAATAAATATACAGTAACTCTGTGATGGATCAATGCAGCAATCACTATAGTTTGTTAAGGCTAGTCAACGGTTTGCATTTCTTTTGTCGGATTTGCGGTCTTCCATTTGCGACGCTTTAAAATTTGTTAGCAATAAAATTAGATAAATTTCTTCATAAAAAATACTCTCGACGTTGAATTCATTGTGTTTAAATTATGTATAAGAAATATTGCATACTTTTATGATTTTATTAACGAAAAAGAAAAGCAAAATACCATTTTTTCATAGAAAAAAAAAAAATATATGGGTCGTACTCATAAAAAACATTAAAAAATAAAAACATGTAATTAAAATTTCATAAACAAATATTTAAATTAAAATATGTGCCTCGAAAATAAATTTAATTTAAAAAAATTGATGTCATAAGAAATCTTCTGTTAAGGTCCAACGACTTCGATGTGTTCATCTTAGTCGTTGGACCTTAACTCTTCTAGAGCGAATGGAAAACAATGTTCCGACTCGTAGTCTTCGAATCCAACCCGGAAGGACGTTGCAGAAGAGAAAGACTGCGACTCAGGTGGAGCACACAGGTGGTAGATGATCGGAACCAACTTGGCGTGCGAAACTGGAAACAGCTAGCTAGGGACCGAGCTGGCTGGAAACGTTTGTTGGATTAGGTCCTGCTCCGACCTGAACTGTAGCGCCACGATAGTTAAGTAAGTAAGTATTTTATGTGTCGAAAGTAAAAATGAATCGGATTCTATTTATGCTTTTATAAAAATTCTTTCCGAAGTCTACACAACACTATTTTTACGGGTTTGCCAATTAATTTTTAAAATTAAAATTTTATTTTAGGAATTATAAACGCGAATGTCAATTAAATATTTACACATTTGTTTGTTTTTTTTTTTCGACTTAAATTTAAGAAAGAAAATTTGTTTCGTTTCCAAAAAAGATTAATGATCAACAATGTCCCAAATTAATTAAATAAAAATGACGTTTGAATGAACGATTCTCCGCCCTCACGAGATAAAAATTAAAGAAGACATTTCATCGGAAAAAATTAATGACATAGTGGCTGTTTTTTCTCTTCTTTTTTCAAAGCGTATGACTCTTTGCATGAGTGATGATGTTTTTATTTTAACTATTTTTTTTTTTTTTTTAAGAAAACAACAATTTTAGGAGCACAAAAATCATTAATTAGGATTTATTCTTTTTATTCTTTAAAGATACAATATAGCTGTTAATTCAACTGAAAAAATCACTTAAAATTTTTTTTTGAATGATAACAAAATTTATCTCTCCAAAGACACCCTCCTCTCATCGAATTTCCAATTTAAACTAAAAAAAAAAATAAAGAAAGAAGAAAAAGGATTAAAATTTATTGCACTCCACCTCTTGAATGTCGATGTCATCGCCTCTTAAAACACAAAAAGGGCAATCGAATTGCTCCAGACGTACTTTATTATGTGAGCGTTTTTTGTTTTTCTTCTCTTTGCTCCAATCTATTTCAACACATGCCAATGCCAACTCCAAAACTCCTTGACATAAGGACCCGAGAAATAAAATAAAAGTGAAATCGACGAAAAAGGAAACTTAAGCTCACCAATAAACGAGCATCGGAAACAAGGATCCTCGAAATAATGGCGACTAAAATTCCACAACACATCCTTGAAATTTTCATTGAAATTGCCAATGGGAGCAAAATATTACCCAAAACGAACAATACACAAAATGTGCAGCAAAGAAAAAAAAAATTTAAACATAATTAATAGCCCCACGATTGTGCCATTCGAAGTGATTTCTCTTCGATTCTATATAAATCGAACACAAAAACCCGGTGCTGGAGAATTATTGTATTAAATCGAAAATAAAGAACAAGGATGATGTAGAAAGTCCTCTAGCTGATGGCAAATTCATTTCAAGGATATAAAGTAGACGAACTATTTTCATCATGGACTTTTTGGTGCACTTGAGGATTTATTATATTCTCTGCTCTACTATTGGTGGTCTTGGTGCTTACGGCTTAACGAAAAAGGATAATGAGACTTATTTTTGTCTCGTCATGGTTTTTATTTTAAGCAATATCAATAAATCGTCTAATGGTTATGTCACATCAGATAAGGCTTTTAGAAAGAATCAGGTAATTTTTATAAGATGGCTAAAAAGCTGTCTGGACGGCAAAGTGTGTACTTCTGAACCTCATATTAAATACAAGATGTTTATTTTATAATTTTCAAATCAAGGAAATTGTTTATGACCAGTAAATAATTTAGATAACGAGATCTTTGATATTGAATTTCTTACCTCACTCAACAAGTTTTAAAGTCAACTCTTTTTCACTATAAAACCTCATTTCAAAATAAAGTTTAGTTAGATATCGCCACACCTTTAAGTTGGGAAGGCTTTAAATATTTAAAATTGCTACCAAAATGTTCAATTCTTTAATTTATATAACTATTGCATTGATTGCTTCTCTTTCGAAAATACAAACTTTTCAAACTTTTCCAATAGGTGGCGGTGCTGAGGTCATCGGCATACCTCATCACCATCAGCCAGATGCAGACATTAAACCGATTGTCGAATCCTCAACAGAGTTGCCAACATCTACAAGACCGATCATAATAAACAACTTAAACAGTTTCGCTGGATAAGAGTTGATAACTAACAGCAAAAGGTCGGTATAATTATTTTAAGGTAAGTATTTTATTTACATGTATTTTCTTTTATTACTTGCTTACTTTTAGGAGACTGGATTGATGTTTTATACTTTTAGGAGACATATGAAAACAAATCAAAATTAAAGTGTCCCAAATGACAACAGACGTATTTAACATTTGTGTCTAATTGAAAAAAGATTAATAAAACGTACAAAATGAGTTGCATACTTCGAGGAAAAGTTTTCTTATTTCACGAAGTAATTGCATTTCATCGTGAGGTTTGATGTTTTGTGGGACAACTTAACGTATTTTGCAGGAGGATTTCTGCTCAAAAGCGTAAAAAAATCAATTTGAAACTAGACACCTTGAACGATTGAACATTTCTAAAGTACAAGAAATCGTGGGTCATTTAATTCTATTACTAAATATAAGCAAATGTATTGTTTAGTTTCAGGGTGATTTTTTCTTTTGTCAATAATACATTACAAATAATATTATTGATGTTTTTATTCACTTCGATCAACCTATTTTGTTTTATCGAACGTAAATATTTCCACACGAAAGCATGCATATCTTCTTGCTCATTGATGGAGAATTATTATCAAGATTTTATTGCAAATAAGTTAACCTCCTTAAAACGACTTGCTGAATAATACATACCATCTGTCTAAATGAATAAATTCAGTCCCAAAAAAGACAAGAAAAATCCAAAAACCAAAATAAAAACAAGAAACATAAATAAAAACCAATAAACCTAACAAGTTCATGCCGAGACAAAAAAAAATCTATTATATATTTATAGGAGTTCTATTCGAACCTACGGCCATACACCTCAGTCGGGAAGGCCAAATGACGACACGTGCAATGCTTTTCTTTATTTCCTTTTGGGTCTTGAATTCCTAATCTGTTATGTCTCCTACGTCATTAGGAATACACATCTAAGCTCATGCGCCTAAAACGCCTCTAAGCTTTTAGGTTGATTTTTTTATTTTCTCAATGAATTTGCTTTGTCGTAGGCCCAGACAAAACATAAAAACTGAAGGAGAGGATTTTACGCTCCTCTCTGGGAAAATTTTGCAGAAGAAAACCGTGAGACATGACCTTGTCCTTGTGTCATGAAAAAAAGAGGCCTTTTTTCACTGAATTCTAGCCATGTCTGGCTGCTTGCCGAACCGCCTGTTTTGTTGGTAGTTTATTTAAGTCTGTTCCGAAAAAGAGTAGAGATACAGAAGGAACATCCTCTTAGAGAGGATACTTTTTCGGGTCTGATTTTTGTTGTAGTTGCCTTCGTCGCGTGTTTAGGTGTCCTTGGGAGACATTTTAATAAGGTTTCTGAACCCGGGTCGTTACGGTTTATTTTGTTGGGTTGTTGAAAGTAGGTGCTACGGTTTTGAGATATCCTTTTTTTATGTCAGGTTGTGGGTATTTTAAGTTTGTGTGTGTTTTGTATCCTCGGAATAACAAAAGAGGTTATTTATAAATTACATACACCTCCTATATTTTGGAAAATTTCCCACGACCACAACCCTCGTGACCTGTCCCGTCCCATCTTGCAAATCGAAACAATTCGAATGTTTTTTTTTTTTTTTTGGGCAAAGGACGTTGAATTGCCTGTTCATGACAGGGTGGCATTAGGTGTTTTTAATATACGAGAATATTCTCGCTCTCTTTTTCTCTCTGATATTAAATGAGGGTTCTTCTTAGACAATTTATATTTTGTTATACGAGTTTTTCTCAATTGAATCCTTATGGACTTTTTTCGGTTGCTGTTGTTGTTGGGTTGTTGCCATTTAATATTATTCTGTTGAGAGGATGTTGAGCTGGTATATTGTTTTTTTTTTCTTTCTGTTGACGGGGTTGAAGTCCTTTAACATTGTCGAAAATTGTAAGGTGTATTTATGGGATGATGTGAGGTATTTTCATAATCAAAATATGTTCATGAAAAGTGTTGAGAAAGGTGAACGAAATTTATCACGTGCTCAACCACAGCCTGAAAGTATATTTTATTTTATTTTTTGTTTCGTATCTGTAATGGGTCAGTACACTTGACTGGGTCAAGGTAAATTCTTTTTTCATCGGCAATTCAAGCGAAATGAAGTTAATTTTTTTAAAGACCAATTTTATTTTTAAGTTCATCCTCGACAAATAAGTTGCAATTTTCGGAGTAGGTTTTTATAATTTAAGGGTCTACGAGTTTTCATTTTATCCTTAATTGGATTGTGCTGTTAAATAAGGCAAAAAGGAGAGGTAATTATTTTGT
This sequence comes from Sphaerophoria rueppellii, assembly GCA_920937365.1. NCBI lineage: Eukaryota > Metazoa > Arthropoda > Insecta > Diptera > Syrphidae > Sphaerophoria > Sphaerophoria rueppellii. The sequence goes on along the minus strand of CAKKXW010000003.1, from coordinate 40,872,287 downwards.
TGGTTTTTCTGATCAAAACTTTCTCTCTGGTGAGAGGTTTTCTTGTTATTTTATTAATGAAAAAATGTTTTGCGGACTTATGTAATTGAAGTGTCTATAAATTTACAATGGACTGACTGCTGTAAGGTGTCGCACATTTGTGTGGTTATAAGCCTATTAAGAAAGAAGAAATATAAGTTCTTCAAAGAGCAAATAAAATTTTCATTGCATTTTTGTTTGGATGAATGGTATACTTTTAAGCGGATTTCTTGCTTTAACCTAGATGTGAGAACTAGGATTTGGATATTACAAACCGGTTGGAAAGCAGAGAAATTTAACCTCGTTATTGTATTAAAGTATGCAATTTACAAGCTTTTATTCGATATTCTAAGCAATTTACTGTTTAGCCACGACACTATAAATTTTTAATCGCGCCTAAAAGTATGCAATAATTTACCAATCCTTTAAGCATGCATTTTAAAACTTTAAATTTGTTCTTTTAAGCAATTTAATTTAATTTAATCCACGAACGATTTGTTTTGTCTACAAAATCCTTTTAAAACCTTAAATAAAATATCAAAAATCCCCATCAAGTATGCTGCTCTATCTCATTTAGTCAAGTTAATCGAAGAAAACATTCAATCTATCCTCTGCTTCTGCTGGTACTTAGTCCAGGCACAACATGAGAAAAAAGGGTTCGTCTCCTATAAAAGCTAAATCCTAGCGACATTATTCAAATTCAAACTCTTCTCTGAAAAGCGAAAAAGTTAAATTTGTGTTCATTTTTTTTTTGTCCTTATCATTCTGGTTAATGGTTATATCACTTAAAGGCGACTCAAGCACATTTTCGAATAAAAAAAAACAACAACACAACAGACAGTTGATCCTTGAATGTCGTCTGCTTACTTAAATTGGTCAAAAAGCTCAATTTTTTGTTTTTGCTTTTATCATACAAATTGATGTCAATATATCGATTACTTAAACTCATTTCATATCATCATTAAAGAAAGGAGTCATTTTTAAAGTAGATACGACAAAGTTTGTCCGCAAGGCGGTAAAAATTTCAATCTCGTGTGGACAAAAAATATGTTTTTTTTTTCTTTGTGCTGAAAAATAGCTACTTTCGATGATCCTTATGGCAATTTTTGTTGGTAATAAGAACTATACCCTGCTAACTTTATAGACAATTTATTTGCCACTTAATATCGATAAAACGTAAATATGGTCTTTTAAAAAATAAAACTTTTTTGTAATTTTCTCTTGCAAGGATTTTTTCTTCGTGTGTTACTCTTGAGTTCGAAGGATGTTTTAGTGGCTTTTGGGAAGAGCTACATAGGAAATCCCATTTTATGTTCGAGATACTTTGTTCTTTCGTTTTTCTCCGTTTTGAACCAAAGAAACTCCAAAAATGACATGAGCATTGTGTGTGTGACTGCTTATGTATGTTTAAGGAAAAGGACGACCAGATCGTGTGGCATGTTGCAATACTGCATTCGTCGATGTAATGCTGTGAGCTTATTTTTTATTACAATCGATATTGAATGTTCCGCCAGATACTTTTGGAGATGTTTTTCTTTTTTATGGATATCCATTTTGGATACTTCTGTGGCGACATGACTACGTTCTGAGATGAAATTCAATTGAAATTTGGGGTTGTTTTTCAATTTTCTAATTTTTATTCACTGGAAGTGCAGATAAAGGAATATGTTCTTGTTTTGGATTAAGTAGTGGCAGACAGAAAATCCTTGAAAGATTGTACAGGGATTACAGGTATGTTGTGGTTTTTAAATGGCTTAAAATGGGTGGTTCGATTGGTTGTGGTGTGGAAAATAATGATTTAATTCATATCTTTCAGAATTTTACATTATTATTTCCTTGAATGCGCCTAAAAGTATACTATCATTTTGTAATTCCGAAAAGTATGTTATATTTTTGTCAATCCCAAAACTATGCAATTTTTTTGACAATTTATTATTGGATGTAGTAAGTTATTTATCTACAGTAATAAAATATAAGAATAATACAATGTTTGCTACGAAGAAAACTCTCCTCAAGGTTAGCTTGGAATTATCATTTCCTTCGTTTTTTGACAAACCGTTTCTGGTGAATAACGTCTATTTTTTTGGAGCCGTTATAAATTTAGATCGACCTTAAATTAAATATTTCGTTAAATCATTTCCTTCGTTTTTTGACAAACCGTTTCTGGTGAATAACGTCTATTTTTTTGGAGCCGTTATAAATTTAGATCGACCTTAAATTAAATATTTCGTTAAACTTTAATTCCTGTTCTATTTTAATCTTCAATGACCCATAAGAGGTACCACGTCATCACCAAATTCTTCGAAAAAATCCCTTTGTGTACTATAATCCAAAAATTTTCAATTTTTCAGCGATGCGATGATGGTGACCAGAGCCAACCAACAAAAGCGAATGTTTCTGCAATTATGCCAGAACGTGACAATATTTTATTATTTTCAATTTATTTTCTGCTGTTCTTCGCCATCCCTAGTCTTTTATTGTGAATATGGTTTTCGCTCCTCTCGGGCTTTTTATCTCCATGTTTTTTTTTTTTTTTTTGAAAAATGAACACTCTCCATGCACTTCTGTTTTTAATGGCAATGTTTTCTTCAATGGTTCATACGGAATTATGGACAGACGCATAATATTTCAAACCAAAATGTGGATTTTTTTCTTCCCTTGTTATGGTATCCTGAGGGAGAATATACCACAAGTGGAGACTTTTAAATGGAAGGTAAGATTCTATATGGTGTACCGACTGCATATGAAATATTGAAACCGAAAATGGCAAAACGTGCAGTCATGTATGTGTGGTCCTTGCTGGCTGGCTGGGTCCACAATTTTCTCATTTCTTCTTTTTTTTATTCTAAGAAATATTATTTTAGTCGAAAGGAAAGTCATTTATTAAAATTTCAGAATAAAAGGACTTACTCATCTACCAGCCAACGACGACGAAGACGACAAGAAATAACACAAAATGAGATATCAAGTGGATTTTTGAAAGAGCAAAAACAAAACAAAAAATTAAAGAATGGCGCATTTAAAAGCCAAACTTTTCACAGAATAAAAATAAAGAACTTTTTTTTCTTAATTTCTTTTCTTCTCAGATTTTTTTGTTCTTTGTTATTGCAGACACTTTAATTACCCGCAATCATTTATCACATTCTTCGCGTTGTCATAATCTCTCCCTAGGGCTATGGTTTGCATTTGGAATGAACAAAAAAAAAAAAAGGAATATTCTGGACAGCAGAGGGCGACTGAAAGCTGAAGGATTCAGCAAAAGTCAGTGGACTGTTTTGTTGCAAGCATCCATCAGGATAGAAACAGAGAGATGCCTCTTAGATGATAATGCACGTCGAATGAAAAATTAAAAGAAAAATCATAAATAATGGAAAATAAATTTTTAAAAAATGATATAAAGAAAAAAAATCAACACACTTTGACGAACTTTTTTTTCGGGACTTTGTCGAAATAAATGAGAAGAATATCACAAAAAGTATGGAAGGGGAAATTGAAAAAAAAAAATACAATGGAGAAGCAACGAAAACAAGCAAAAATTTGATGTCAAATGGATTTGCCGGGGAAGGGGATGAGGTCAATCAACATTTAGGGAAAGACTCTTTGAAATGATGAATAATGTTTTATTTTGTTTTTTAGGGGCTGAATCAATCAAACCGCAGACAGACGACACAAAGGCAAATCTAGTTGGGATTTTGTGATTGAATTTATTTTTTCAAATATAAAAATTTCAAATGATTAATTAATTGAATAATTAAAAGAAGTTAAGTCCTACTTGTCATTGAGGCTCAAAGTCGGATTAAGGCTTTTGCAAAAAAACTGTTTTATATTCTAGCGCCAGACAAAGCAATATGAAAAACTATTCATCAAAAAGACTTGAAATTTGACCAGACTTGTTTTCTCATTCTAGATGGCCTTAAAGATTTACACACATAAAAATAGAACTTCTGTTACCAAATACGAGCATTGAAATGGAACTGTCTTGTCTGCAAATACCAAAAGTATCTTCTTACACTCATGCAACAGATTAATGTGATGAATGGATGTAATCTTTTAGCTGTCTCATGTTAAGACAAAACAAGATAAAACAACAAATTAGAAGAGAAAAAATGTTTTAATGCCAATCAAAGTTATTGACGTGTAAGACTTGATAAGATAAGTCTCGTCCAGCTGATGGCAACTCATAAAATGGAAAACGTAAACAATTATTTTGATTGTTTTTGGCGTAGATGTAATTTAATCTTAAATTTTGCTTGTAAAAATCTAAAAGCTCAACTTGGTTGCACTTTTTTTCAGAAGAATCTATAAGAATTTTGGTAATCGAATTACGAAATATAAGTACTTTTGAGTAAAAGTGCCAGTACTTGCAAGTACAAAATGTAACTCGAGTATTTGAAAGAACTGGTAGTGATACTGGATGTTAGTACTACTCCTCCTGGTGCATACTTGAATCATTTGAAAACATTTGTATTTTTAAAGTACAAAAGTAGGTACTTATGAGTAGGTACTTAAGTTTGAAAGAAAAGAACAAAAAAAATTATGTTTACCCTTAAAAGTTTTGCAGTTCCATTTTTAAGGCAATTTCGTTTTTGAAAACGCTGGAAACTCGAAAGGGGTTTACTATGGGACACATTGTGTTGGTGTATGATTTTTTTTTTGTGAAAATTTAAATATATTTGGTCCACATTTGGGTTATGCAAGATGGCACACAATACTAAACAACTCATATCAGAATCGATTTTGGGAGCATCTGGCAATATCATCCCGATAGTTCGAGAGCTACTTTCCGCAACCTGGGTCTTGGAAAACTGTACTCTCGAGCCAGACACTCGAACAATGTATTTGTCTTTTATGAGTGAAAATTTTCAATATAACTAAATTAACCATAATGCAAGGAAGGCATTATGGTATCAGAAGTGAAATTGAAAGTAGAAGTGGAAAACGAATACATTGAGAAATACAAAATTTTCTACAAAATTACAATTAATAAACCGCTATTGTTGTATTGTCCATAGCTTAGTGGTTAGGTGCGTTGGCGTTGGTTGTTCTAGTTCGTAAGTAGTTGTTAGGTAGAATAGGTAGTTTTAGTTATTTCTAAGTTTTATTTTTAAGGACCTATTTTTAAGTAGCATTTGAAGGACAAAAATAAAAAAATGATATAATGCTAGTTTTTTTTTTAATTTTTCTAACATAAACAAAAAATAAAGTTAAATAAAATAATTAGTTCATAGCCGAAAGACACTAATTTTAAGACGATCAGAATTTGTTAGAGCGCCCGTTTGGGGCCAGTAAGTTAAATATAAGATTTTAGATAATAAGCTAGTTTGAATTCTTTGTCTAGTAATAAGTAGTTTTCAGTTGAACTGAATAAGAAATGAATTTTGAAAAAAAAGGTGCGTTGGCTGCTAAGCAGAACGTCGTGGGTTGGATTTCTTCTCGTGCACATAGTTTTTTTTATTTCATCTTTCACGGGCACTGCCTCTTGCGAAGAACTGACAAAACTTCCAACTTTGCCGTTCGGAATTGGCGTTAAATTGTAGGTCCCCTCAATTCTTCACACTCACCTAGAGAATTGTTGATGAGAGCAAGCCACTTAGGCCTTGCTATCATTATCACTATTGTTATGACTTTCTTTAAGCCCAAACAAACGCTTAAGATGCAAACAAATATCTTCTAGTGACGTTTAGTCCCATCAGCATAAATGGAGTACCTTAGCACCCGTTGAACAACTTAGTCAGTTGGCAAGAAAATCTCCAGAGGATTTTCGAATCCATACCCGAAAGAAGGCGCAATAGGTATAGACTGCAACTCTAGGAGAAGAGTTCATATATGGGTTTAAATTTCTCATTAAGAACAATAATTTTTTCCCGGAATAGTAAAGTGACGTTTCGAAATTTACCATACGGCCTTTTTGTGGTTGTTGATATTTGAAAACTGATCAAAATCGATTGAAGCGCCATCTAATTGACCAACAGAGAAGCACTTTGTTTTACATTTTTTTTTATTCCTTCGCTTAATCATCCTAATCGGTGGAACAGGTTAGTAAGCGTCAGTAAAGAAAAATCGTATATTTTTCTCTAATACCACAGAAGAAGGGTTAATCCTTCGTTAGTGTGTAATTTGGCCGATAGTGTTCTCTTTGTAATTAATTATATTTAACTATCCTTTGGAATCCATATGACATGAGTGCATCTCAAACAAAGTCACCGAATTTGTCAATAAATATCTAAAAAAAAGTCGAACACAATCTCTCCAAAACTACGAACAAAGTAGAGGAAACTTCAAAGTACTTCCAAATTTGTAAAACATGCCAAATCTCTGAACTACCATTTCTGGCTTTGCTTCAAGTCAAACAAAAAATGCTCATAAACATCGAGTGTATGCTGTCATGCATCAATGACACATAAACGGCATAACCTTGCACAAGTTTGTTTAACTTTTCAGTGAATTTTATACTCAGCTGTTCATTTTAGTATGAAAATAATAAAATAGTCTTCAATTCAGATAATTGAAGAATTTTAAAACCACGCGCCAAATAAGGAACTTTGTTTAATCCGCCCGCCACTACAATGTCTCCAATCCCCATCAAACAACTCACTTATTCTCAAGAAACGTGCAAGCAAATCCAGAAAATATGTTTGGCCCCCTTTCTCGCCCCATGTCGATAAATCTAAGACAAAACTATTTGATGTTTGGCCCCAATTTAAATACAAATTATTTCTTAGCGAAGCACATTCTCAGTCGCTGTTATGCAAAAATACAATCCTAAAACGTCTCAAGCAACTCTTCGTCGCTCGTGATTTACAAGTGTGGGTTGATGATTTTGAAATTTAATTTTCATCACACATCTCAACCATTTATCAAGCGCCAAAGAACTATATGAAAAAACAACACACCATTCGAATTCCTTCTCGAAATTCTCTTACATGGCCAAAAACGATACGAAGTCGTAAATTCTCGTGTAGAGTTGATTTTTTTGGTATTTTTAGGTCTTGTTTAATTTTATAATAATGAAGTTCTTCAAACCATAAAGAGTTTTTTTTAGTTTGAGTGTTTTTTTGTGGAAAACTAAACCATTTACACGAACGAATGAAATTCTATGAAAAGTTTAAAAATACCTTTTTTTTTGGAGAGTTCAAAATGAAATAATAATTTCCACCTCGTTAGAGATAGATTTTGAGAACGAGGTGTGTACACGAGGATAATTATGTGTGAACATTGGAAAATAAACTACCGACAACCGCGCCACCTAACTAGCTGCCAACAGAAGGATTTACAGTGGAGACGCTCGTTTTTGGATACTGAAGCTTATTATTACTAAGAATGTTGCTTGAATAAAAAATTTTACGAACCATATCACACTCAGAGTGCTTTGACTGTAATTGCAAACGTGACTGACCTAAGACAATTCATTAAAAGTTAAACGAATAGATAGACTGAGTGATACATGTTTGTTTTGCTTTTTTTTCTACGTTCTATTCTGTGTATTATACGTAATGTTTCTCAGTCATCAGTTGAAATTCAGTCAGAATGAGAGAATGCGGAGGTGTTTGAGTTGTAGTTTGCGATTTAGTCGGTAAGGCGTAGTTTAGCTTTTTTGCCAAGTTTTAATTTCATTTCAGTTTTCATTTAATTTTTTTTTTTTTTTTGTTATTTATGAGTGGAACTACTTTTAAGTGGCTGACCACATGTATATTAAATGAATTCAATTCAATGTGTGTACTGCACATTTAAAATGAAAATGCACTGATTTCGCTATAAAAACAATAAATTGTGTTTTTTTCTTATTTTGATTTTTTCGTGTTTGTTTGAGGTTAATGTTGTGTGGCAGGTCCAATTAGGATAAGTTTTGGGGTTTATTATTATTTTTTTGTTTCTTTAATTAAATGAAAATACATTTTTAGGGGAATTTTTGGCAGTAAAAATAATACGTTACCGAAAGTCAAAAGGCCGACAGTGATTTATAGGGGGGCTTACCTGAAAAGAAATAAAAAGAGACAAAATTTGTTAGTTACGCTATCAAGGCAATCGATGGGAGTGTTTAAAGTTTGGAATAGCGAATAGCATCATTCTGAACCTGACAGCGAAAAGCTATAGAATATAAGGATTACGATTTATGAGTGTAACCACTTACTCATGCTGAAGACTATAGCTTTAAGCAGCCTTTTTATGAAAAGTATTAGCAGGCCCGGCGAAATTCTTTTAATAAGCTAAGAGCGAATAAAAATTAATATAATATAGGCCCCCCCATCGATGGTGTCAATCAAAATCTGGACATCAATATATTTTTTTAAATTTTTCAGAGAGAACTTACATGTCACAACTAAACAACAACTGAATTCGAAGAGGGTACTGTCAAATCGCTCACAGCGGAGGTCAGCTTTCGTCACATTGAATCTCACAATTGTCAGATACTTTCGATGCCTTATCGTCTTACATTTAAGCTCTGATATGACAATAAGAGGTGTTATTTTCATATTCAAAGAAAAATTGCATTTTTTGAGATAAATGATCGGATGTTTATTTCATTATAAAGAGGAAGATATGCCGTTAATAATGGAACACAACATTTCCAAATGGCGGCCACGACCACAGTTACAGGACCATATCCTTTTCATCATAATTTTCTATAACCAAATCAAGTGACTGCCCTATGTCCTCGATAGCCTCACGATTTCTATCTTTGAGGTCTCGAATCGACGCTGTTGGCGTAGACCTTATCTTTCACATGGCCCCAAAGGAAGAAGTCGCAAGGTGTTAAATCACAATATCTCGGTGGCCAATTGTGATCACCTCTTCGAGAGAACACGGTCCGAAAACTTTTCCCGTAAAAGATCGATGTTGTGTTCTATTATTAACGGCATATCTTCTTCTTTGTAATGAAATAAATATCCGATTATTTATCTCTCTTAGTTCTTAAACAAAGGAGCGACTGTTGTGGAAGCTAGTTTTAATTTGTTTGTACGCACAGATTTGATTTCTTATTCGTTCGAAAATGAGTTTTGCTCATAGTTTTTTTTCCGTGTGAATTTCCGAGTAAAAGACAAAACTATTTAAGTATGAATCGTAAAAATCGGTTCAGCTATTCTCGAGATGTGACTGACGCGGTTTCATTTTTTGTTTGTCTAAGGAACAACTGGTGTCAAAATGAAATATTCTTTTTGTGTTGGATAGTCTAGGCTGTACTAGCTGACCCAACAAACACTGTTGCCATCCATAAGCTAAAGAACTGCTGCATTTCATAATTACATAGTTCAATTTGCTTCGGTGCTTTATCTTGTCAGAAATAATCAGCTCCACCTAGTTTGTTCGGTGTATGACTTATTGACAATTTGATGGAAAAATAGAACTAATTAGTTCTTCTTTGTGACACTATTCCATTTTGACGGATTTTAATCAATCATTTAAAGTTTTTTTTTAGGTCGAAAAGAGTAAAATTCCTGTGAAAGCAGTCTATTACGAATGCTCTGAGCATTCCAACATATAACATTTAATGTATAATTACTTGCCATTGCTATACAAATACTTAATCGCTAACTGAGCGATAACATTAAATTGTTCGGCTTTCGTTGCACATTGGCTGAGTTGGGTTGTCATCTCAATGGTAAGACACTTAATCTCTTCCATTGAAAAAAGAGTATCATCTGTGGTTGCTCTTTCACTGGACCGGTTTGACCACTTTTGACTTGAGCTTGGTGGTGGTGGAGGCAAAGACGTTGTCACAGAATGCATAGGTCTGCTAGTATTATTTCCATGATCAGAAACGAGTAAAATTCCTGTTAAAGCAGTCTATCCACTCAATAAAAATCTGTTAAAGGAGGTATCCACACTCGAAATGAATAGGTATGCAATTGCTCCAGAACTTTCCTGGACTTTAGAATCACCTCTGGAAATGTTTCATCAGCTGTCAGCATCCGAAGTTTATGGAATGATTGGCAAAACGAAGCAATATAGAAGTTCCAAGGAAAACTCAGTTTTAAGTCGATTTTCTTGGAAAAAAAAATATAAAGAATAAAACTTAATCCAAAACGTGTACCTTGACTTTGTGACTGCTTGGGAAACGTCTGTCATGTACACATATCCTAAGTGCATTGTAAAATTGGTTTGAATTTATAAATATTTAATTCTATTCGGCGAAAAAAAAAACACAAACATCCCACAAAAGACAAGAAAAAAACAAAATTTGAATGAGAAATATAGCTGTTTGCCTGAAAGGTCGATGAATGAATTTTTCACATACCCAGATATTACATGACGACTATGAGAGCACACATCCCTTTGTTATCCTTTCGAGAAATTCGAGATATCTATTTGATATGAGGAGCATTGTTAAATTTTCTCTTTTTTTTGTTTTCCTGGGAATGTCTTCAGGGCAAAGACAATGCAAAGAAAATTTCCAATTGTCTCTGCATATTTAAAATTGAAAGGATTCACTTGTTGTTCTTGGCAATAAGTTGCTATTGAAATTTTGAACACACAAGAATAAAAAAAAAAAAACAAAGATAAACTAAACACGAAAGTTTTATGTTTGACCATCTGGTTGAATTCAATTAAGAAATCTGCGTCGGGCGGGCGGTAGTGGTGGTGTGCATGTTTTTTGGCAACAGTGTCAATCTATTTTTTTTAATTAAAATGCACATTCGTCTTGAAACCTCCCTTATTTGTTTCGGAACTGAGCTTGTGTTTACTTAGCTGTTAATCCTTTCGCTTAAACAAATGTAAAGGGGTTGAGACAAGTTGGTTTCAGTTTCTCTGACTTGAAAGAGTGAACGTCAACGAACCGTTTTGTCGTTTTTGTTGACAAAACATTGACGCAGTAAATTTTGACAATAATTAACTAAGCGTTAAAATTGTAACGATATTTTAAGACAACAAAGATGATAAGCCCGTTTTTCCCAAAGGAAACAACTGACACGGCATGGCACGGTCCTTGTCTGTGTTGAGCTGCGCTATTTGTGCAGTTTGACGCTTTGCAGCTAATTTATACGCAACTAGCATAACGAGACAATGTTTAAAAACAAAACAAAAACAAAACGAGTAAAAAAGGGGTAGACATCTCATTCATTGACATGCAAATAGATTGAGATTGATTAAAAGGATATGCCCTCAAGGATATCATTAGCAACTGGAAACTCGAAAACAACAACGAAAACCCTTTTTCTGAACTTAACAAAAAAAAAAACAAAATTATTTTGTGATGCATTTCTTCTTTCGCTCGTTGTCTCTGTGTTGATGATAAATGATTGATCACAATCAGAATATTACGAGTGTTTATTGTGATGGAAGGAGACGAGTGTGGAATGCATCTTAATCAAACTTTGTGCATTGAAGAGCTATTAATCATTTCGGTTTTTGCATGGAGCTTGAAGAGGAATGGAGTTGTGGATTATTTTATGGAAATGATTCATTTATTCAAATTTTAGAACGAGTGAAAAAAAGAGCTCAGACTGGATGATCATTTTTGAATTCCATCAATCATCTATGAACTTTGGAAAGTGCATGTCGTCAATTAGGAGAGTTCGCATGAAATTTGATCTTTATTTAAATGATGCAGGTGAAGCGCGGCAAAGTATTCGAAGAGAAAAGGTCAGAGTTAAAGTTTTTGATACTTGAGTGGATATGTGACATTGAGACTTTTTAAAGATTTCGTCTAAGGTGGATTTTCTTGTGTATTTTTAAACGAAACACATAAGGATGCAGGAGCGATATTTTGGCTAAAAAATGGTTTTCGAAGAAAACAGACTCAACCAAGTCTTTTGTTTTTATTTTTAAAATCAAAACTATGGAATGTTCCCATAAATTATAAAACTTCAACTTTTGTTTTTGTGTTGGATAGTCTATTTATCAAAGAAGGCCTTAGGCTATACTAGCTGAACCTGCAAACGCTGTTCCTATCTATAAGCTGAACAGTTTCTTCGAAGGCGCTAATCTCAGGAACTACTGGTTCGATTTGAAACATTCTTTTCGTGTTGGATAGTGCAGTTATCGACTAAGACTTAAGTCTATACTAGCTGACCCAGCAAACGCTGCTTTGTTATCTATAAAGGAACGGTTTATTTGTACGTGCCAATCCAAGGAACTACTGGTTTGTTTTGAAAGTTATCGAGGAAGGCTTAATGCAATACTAGCTGACCCAGCAAACGCTGCTTTGTTATCTATAAAGGAACACTTTATTTGTACATGCCAATCCCAGGAACTACTGATTCGAAAATGTGTTTCTTTAGTTTATTCTAGCTGGCCAAGCAAACACTGTTTTTCCATAAAAATTTAAATGATTCGAAATGAATTGAATACTTGTGCAGTGGTTTTCCTTAAAATTTATTTTACTGGGTGGGATGCGAAGCAACGCACGGACACGGTAATAGTGTTTTCATTGCGTAGGTCAACCGAGTTATTGGAAAAATAGGCTTAGAAGCGCCTTTTTTCAAATTTTCGTAACACTGAATGGATTAAAACTGTACAGTCTCAAAGCCCTTGAAATAAATGCATAAATTAATTTTAGTTCTAAGAACAAAAATTAATTTAATTAGATTAACTCAAGCTGCTGGTTCCTCAATCGTTCCACGACACTAAAAAACTAATCCATTAAAAAGAAAACCCCAAAACATGTTTTAATCGGATTTGCAAACTCCTCAAGATCTTTTTCTGTCTTCGGTTTGCTCTGCCTGTCAGCATTACCCAAGAAACGATGATGATAATACTGTTGCAAACAATTTTCACTCAAGACATAGGTAAGGTAGACACTTTGTGTAATTTCCTTTCATATCGTTTGCAACAAAGAAACTTACGAGGTTTGTTTTGCAAGTTGTAAGTGACTGTGCTTGTAACACCAACGACACTTCATCTCTTCTTATCGCATACCTCGTATCTAAATTTAATTTACAACCAGACACCAATCTTGTATCCTGTGTCTGGTATGAGAGACGACACAAACAATACTTCCTTTTTTTTGGTTGTTGCCATAATATCATCAAACTGAAACTAACTACTTCATCATATTAAATTTTGATGGAATAAAGGAAACCTCACTCTTTTCGTTGTTTGTGTCTGATGGTTTAATAGCCCCAACGCTAAAAATCAATTAAGCCAAATTGCAGACAAAAAGGAAAGTGCACGGAGAGAGGTCCTACGGATGCTAGCTCCTGGCATGGAATAAATTAATAATTTTCAAGCATTTTATAAGCTCCTCGAACAATCGAACGGACAAGTTCACCTGCAGGAGGAGATTTCGACAGAGGGTGTACATAGAACTGTACACAGCAACGATTCAAAATTGAATCACCCTGCATCAACAATGCAATTTTGGGGCATTAATGTTGCCATCTACTTTCAGGATGACACACGTTGGGGCGCTCCTTTTGAGTGACGAGATGATGTTCTTCCAAACAACTGTTATAATATAGACTGTCCCCATTTCCACCGGTTTTAAGAGTAAGAACTTTCTCTCAAGGATCAAACAAAATATGAAAAGGATGTTCATAATTCGTTTTGAGTTCGGTACTTTATCCAACAGAATGATGTTGCGTCTGAGAGAAAGTCTCAGTACCTTTGCTTCGGAAGAAACCAGGACAAAAAAAAAGGAAGATGACATTCCAACAACAATGATATTGTCAACGACACGATATGATGGCGATAATGACAATGACAGCAAAAATGATGGCAGTAACAATAAATGTCATGTTGAAGCAAGACGATTTTGCATTTTCTCCCATCAACTGGGTTCTGTTGTGTTTTTCTGTTTCTCTTTCCACTTTTTTTTGCACACGAACAATGAGAAGACGACATCCTTGTGAGGGCGGCAGGCTAACGTCCTCGTCTATAACCAAAATACGAGCATACAGCACTAAGAACAGCAAACACCAAAGAACTGTGATAAATTAAATTTTTTAGTCGTTTTATTTTTTTTTTTATTTGGCCAACAAGAGGAGACGTTTTCTCGTCCGATCCTCCCTCTCTATCTCTAGCTAAATTCACTTTCAATGCATTTTTAAAAATTGAAATAATAATAAATTTAAACGAATAGCTTTTGTCGGTGGCTGCTGGCTCCTCGAGCTCGTGGATAGCATCAGACCAAGAGAAGTAAAAAAAAGAAGCAACAACATCTTCTTTTTCACACATACTCAAAGGCAATCAATCAAAAGGACTCTTGAGACGATTTTCCACTCAAACGTTAAGGAAAATACGAAAAAAATAAGAAAACAACTATTAAAAACGATAAAAGAGCAAAATTTGCACAAAATAATGTATCTCGAGGATGTGTTTTGTGTTTTGTCGATGGTGTGTGTTTGCCGTCTCACACATCACAAAACAGCAGCAAAGAGTGATTTTGTGTATAGTCAAAGTGGCAATTGTCGGTCGTGTATATTAAAGTTGTTGGTTTTGCTGGGTTTTATATTAGCAGGACTGCTATTAGATGGAGAGCAGTGAAGTGGGAGTTTGCCCTTTTTCTAAGGACGTCTTTCATTTTATTTCAAGAATCGTATGCAAATAACTTTATTTAAAAAGAGCAAATGATTGATGAGTTGGCAATGGAATTGAGTTGGATTCTGGTGGTTGAAGAGCAATTTACGAGTTTGATTTTAAATTGGAGAAAAAATGTTCGAGATGGGAAGAACTAAGTTCAAGGTTAATTGGGTTTTTTTGCAACTAAGCGTCTTCGTAGAAAATAAGAAATGTAAATACCTTTCAAAAGTTGTTAAAGATCAAACTGCTGCGGTATTGTAAAGCAATCTCTCGTGTGATATTAAAACAGATTTTTTTTTTCAATTAGGTAAATGTGAGTATACTTGAATTGTGGCGCGACAGCTTTTGAAGAGCAAAGGCCTATAATTGGCTTACTCCCATCAACAATTCTCTAGGTGCGTGTGAAGAATTGTCGCCTACAGTTTAACGCCGATTACGAACGGCAAAGTTGAGAAGCACTTTTTCATGACAAAAATGATACTCTTGGAAGTTTTGTCAGTTCTTCGCATGAGGCAGTGCCAGTGAAAGATGAAATATAAATTATGGGCACGAGTAGGACTCGAACGCATGACGTTCTGTTTAACAGCCAAAGCACCTGACCACTAAGCTACGGACACTGCATTAATTCCATTAATTTAGAGTCATTTAATTGATATGGCAAAGCAGTGTTTGTTGGGTCAGCTAGTATAACCTAAGGCCTTACTCAATTAATAGACTATCCAACACAGAAATAATTTTTTAATTCGAACTAAGAGTTCCTGAAATTAGCGCGTTCAATCAATAAAATCTGCATTTAGAAGATGTCAACAGCATTTGCTGGGTCAGCTAGTATAGCCTGAGGACTAATACGATGGTATTGAACAACTGGTATGGAACAACTTAGGGCGGAAAATCATATCGGGCCTAGGTGTTCGAACAAATTTGTGTCTTATTGGGGGCATGTTATTGTGGAACAGGCAACCCATCAACAGAGTGACATTTTGGTAGAAATTATGGAACAGAGGTTTCGATCAACGGCCAGTGTTTCAGAGACATGTCAACCGACTTATATTTTTATTGAAATTGAAGACATGGATTTGGACGGTTCATTCCACTCAGTCCATATACTGCGAGTTGTGTCCTTTTTCAAATCCCTTTTTTCTAAACAAGTGATAGTGGATGTGAATTATAAGCAGACCAATTAAAACAAGTTTTAAATCAAGCATAATAATGCCGGAGTCTTTGATTGGATCAGTCGAATATTTACTATTTCAAACATTTTTTTAAACTGCAAATCGATCAGTTAGTTAAACTCTGGTTCGATTGACAAAATATTGATTTTTATTTACAATCTTGGATCAGTAAAAACTGATGGTTAAAATGCATCTTTTTTATTGGAAAGACAACTGATTAATCGTAAGAAATATTAGCAAGACTTTATTAGCATCAGAAGTGAGATATAAACCAAGTTAGCCTCAAGTTCTTTTTCAAAACTACAAGGTCAACTCGACATGCTACTGCCATCCTCCAAGTTGCAATAAGCTTTCAGTCTGATGATCAGAATTGGGATAAACCACTCTTTCACCGACCTCCTTTTACACCAAGCCTACACTAAAGATTACACTTGGCGTTCAAAATGTCATTGCACTTCCATAGATCCAAAAGATAATAGCAATAATCTCATGTCGTGTCGTATTTTTATTTGTTTTAATATTCAAGTTTTAGTACTTATCGCAATGCGAGAAGTGGAATCTCCTTCAATGCACTTATTCAACTACAATTCTTTCTCCAATGAGACAAGTAGTTGTTGCATTTTGTACTGCTCTGGGGACGAATATTTAAATTTTCCACCAGTCTTTTGGTTGATGAGGGGGGATGAGAAAAATATTTGGTTTTGGTTTCATCTAAAAATCTCATTTGGCCAACGAAATGAATTTTTATACTGCTTCCAAGGTTCCAAGGATTTTTTTTTTTTTTTGTGGAAAGGATTTTACCTTTCCTTGTATAAATGTATGTAAATCCTTATTTGTTTCTTTGAAAGTACCTACGAGTACTTTCAAACAATTTAAGTCAGTTCTAACGTTCTTTTTAGACGTTGTTCTCAGGCATCACATGAATAAAAGACACAAACTAAATAAAGGACCAAAACAACAATGTTATAATATCCCGTCGTTGTAGTTAGAAGATGAACGAATTTTATTGTGTGTCCTGCAACTTGGCAGCATAGCAGAAAAAAGTTGTATAACTTATTTTGTCTTGATACGGGAAGTATCTTTTAGATACGAGGATTACTTGCTCGCATCTACTTTGCATTCATTCTCTTCGTACCTACAACTTCATCTAGTACACAAACAAAAATACAGGGATGGGATTCCATTTGAATTTCTAACAACTTCGTTCTAATGCTTAATGCAATTCAAATGCAGCGAAAGAATCTTAAAGATTTCCATATATTGTTGTAGACTTGAATGGAAGTACGAATTCCGACAGGAAAAAAAGGCGAAGCAAAGAAAGGCATCAACGTAATTGAATTGAGATGTTTTTGTATTTGATTGTCTTCTTTTTTTTAGTTCTAACCGTCTCGAAACAATTTTTATCGATAGTAAATATTCTTTTTTATTATTGCATTTGCCATTAGCTTAAGCAAATTGTTTATACAATGAAATAAGACATCAACCAAGTGAATGATAATATTTTATTCGCGTGCTTTTGTGCGATAAAATTCAAATATCTTCCAGAAGGTACGTGATAAGACAACCGAAACACTATAAGGAACATTTATTTTGATTAGCAACATTAAGGTGCAATCAGGTAAACGTAACATGGGGCTAATACTAGACGTCCTTCTTTGAACTTGAATAACTCGCTTAATTTTAATTTTAAGACAGAAATTATTAAGGGAAAATTTGTAGAGAATTTAATTCTCTACAAATTTGATCTTAATAAATTTTGCGCTACGAGTGATAGTTTTTGACTTATGTATGCAGTCAAACTTATCCTGTTCGATTCAAACAAATCCTGACTCTAACACATCTCTACTTATCAGTTTGTATAGATTGCAAATTTGCATTTATATGTTTTGCTTATGATTGATGTGTGGGAAATAGATTTTTGTTCGTGTCTGCTGCCATTGCGCTAAAATAGATACAAAAGCACCTACACACCTAAATACATTCTCTTCCTACGTGTTGTAGTAATTTTTCGACATAATTATTTGAGAATGGGCGTTTAGAGCAGACAGACAGACATAATAGACACAAAAATAAAACGAGAATGATCATAATATAAAATTTGCAATTAATTTAAAATGAGTTGCATTATTATTCTTGGAAGACAACTGAGCGTCGTTGTCGTCGGTTCGTCGTTTAGTTGAAGGCGGGAGGGAGCTAGCTAAGTGACAATTCTAGGAATGTCTGGTTGTTTATGCTTTTTAATTGACAACCACAACAGCAACTTCTATGTTGACGGTTGTCGGTCGGTTAGTTGGGTTTAAGTTTTGATGTTATTGTGTTTTTTTTTCTGCTGTGGGTAAAACGAATAACTGAACCTTGAAATTGGATTGAAATTGACTAAAATGCATGTTATTAGAAGCCGAAAATTAGTTTTGGGAAAATTAAGTTTAAAAAGTTTGAATAGAACAGAGCGTAGAAAAACTCATAGATAGAAAATTTTAGAAAATTGCAGGACGACGTGGGTTGTGTTGAAAAAAAAATCTGAAGCGGAAACACTTCTTGTATTGGTTAATATTTAGAAATTTATAACAGATTTTTAATATTACAGCCGTCTCTGAATAAGTTGAATTCAGAAGGGTTATTATGGCCTTTGTGAATCAGAGTGTTTGTGTTGCTTGAATAACAAAATATGTCGAAAAAGTTCGAGTCAAAGGAAGACTAGACTTAGTGGGAGTTTAAAGACAGTTCACTGTTACTTTTTTTCGCAGTGAATCTAGAACAAAAGGGGCTTAACTCTGTCAAAAAAGGTTAAAACATCTATCATCATGACAAAATATCTCGAAAAAATTCGAGTCAAGGCAAGACACGACTTGATCCTCACCAAATACGCTTCACAGTTATTTGGATTCCTAGTAAATCTAGAACAAAGGGAGTTTAGTGCTGTTTAAAGTCATTAAAACATCTCATCATCACGACAAAATAAGTCGAAAAAGTTCGAGTCAAAAAGATACTCGACTTGTTGAGGGTTTAAGACAGATACAGTTCACTGTTATTTGGTTTCCTAGTGAATCTAGAGCAAAGGGGGTTTAGTGCTGTTTAAAGTCATTAAAACATCTCATCATCATGACAAAATAAGTCGAAAAAGTTCGAGTCAAAAAGAGACTCGACTTGTTGAGGGTTTAAGACAGATACGGTTCACTGTTAATTGGTTTCCTAGTGAATCTAGAGCAAAGGGGGTTTAGTGCTGTTTAAAGTGATTAAAATATCTCATCAGCATGACAAAATCTCTCGAAAAAGTTCGAGGCAAAGGGAGATTTACTGAGAATTAAAAATAGAGACAGTTCACTGTAATTTATTTTTCTAGTGAATATCTTCTCTGACTAAAACTTCTCATTTTCAAGGCTCAAAATGTGTGTGTCGTTTATCCTTTAAAATTTGCATTACAAAATAAGACTGTCACGAGATAAAAGCAGGATTTAAACCAGCTTACAAGTGTCTTACAATGTTCATTTCTCGCAGACGAGTATATAAAAATATAAAAAGATTAATAATAATTATCATCCAGTAGACAGACAATGATCCTTCTTTTTGCCTCTATCACTGTCATCCTACTTACAACATCCATCGTAGTCATCCACAACATTATTATCATTATCTTGCATCTCGCAGCAAAAGCATAAAAAACACTTAAACTAAATGTACCATGAAATCAAAGTGTTTATATTGCCAGGTAACAGATTTCTAAATAGGATTTTATTCTTTTTCCTCCCTTCCTACCCCTTTCACTTGGCAAGTTGTGTTTCCCTTGAAATTCACCGGTGACAGTGACAGTTTATATTTGTGAGACTATTCGGAATGGAAACAAAACTAAAATGTCGTCTGGCATTCCAGACTTTTTCTGCAACAAATGTCCAGGAATTCGGTGTAACATTTTGCATTTATTGCATTCTTTTTTTTTTGCCTTTTCTTGTTTTAGAAAATTCTTTAAGGGAAAACAATTAATTGTCTGAGAGAAATAAACTTCGGTAAGGATTTAATTTCACAGTAAATTCAATTTCGTTGTAGTTTTGGTAAGGTGCTTAAATTTATGGCATTGTGAAGTGTTTTTTGATGATGGACACTAAATCCGAATTAAAGGCAATTTAAAGACATGAACTTTATAAAACATTAGACTCACCTTAACTTGATAGGAATTTAAACGAGTCTTTGGCAGCAAGTTAAATGATGAAAAATCCAAACGACGCGAAAATATACCATTGCACCCAGATGTTGAGCTGAAAAGAAAAAAAAAAGTTATAATTATTCAAAATTGCTTTAAAAGCGAATTTAAGGATTCTCTTAAATATCCTGCGTCTGTGTGTGAGATCATACATAAACAAAGGATAATGAAAGTGTGTTTATCCTACCAAAAATGTACTTGAGCGCTTTTTTTAGTTATCTCAAGGCCATAAAACTATGACAAGCCACTTATTAGCTTAGTTAAGTTCAAACAAAACCAACACCTCAAAAAATAAAAATGTCTGTCTGGTCTGGATCCTTTTTAACTTAATTCATGAACGTAGCCACAATATTTGATGTTTGTGGATTAATGTATATTTAAAAGCCCTTCAAAACGGACGCAAATTTTATTTGAAAGTTTTTTGGTACTCGATTAACTTAAAAACTGGGAAATTCAACAGTTTGCTGTTCATTAGTGGTAAAAGTAGTTTTCTACTCCATTGAAAACGTGGGTAGATTTAAGAGGAAAAAAGTAGAAAACAATGCTAATGGACTCTTTTTTTCTGTTCAAAATTCATTTATAACCCAGCAACTAGATGGGGTTCTCCTACTCCACCCTTTCACGTCAGGATTGGAACTGAGCAGCTCTGCTCAGTTTTTGGCGAGAACATCTCGACTGTAAAGAAGCCTCACTTCGTTTCTTCGTTTGACGTGGTCAATAAGCAGAACCGCAAATCTGTCCTGTATCAATACGCATCTATCTTAATGCCATTAAGCGTACACTGATCCTTGGACGAAATACTGCGGTGCGGTGACGAGACGATACCCTAACCGGCTGCGGATCAGTGGGAACGATGCCCCTAGTGGTACGGATCAGCAGGTACAAGCACGCATCAGCCCTTCTGCAGATACCAAAGACCGAAAAGGCAATCAAAACGGACGGAAGAAGTTTCGATGATGAAATGCTCGGACTATTTCAGGTTTTCAGGCTGACTCTGACAATATTTCTTAATTCATACGATACTACAGCATACTTATAATTATTTTCAAAGGGAGTGAGTGTGAATTGTATAAATAGAGTTCAATTCCGTATGGAAAAATATTATATATTAACAAGTTTATGACTTCATTAACAGACGTCAAAACAAAGAAAAGCAATCTTTGGGTTAAACAACGCTGCGCTGGCTCGGGCTGAGCCTTCATTGTAAAAAAAAAGTTAATAATCGTGCTTTCTTGATTTTCCAACTCTTAAAGAAAAATGTTCAATAATTAGCTACACCCAATTCAGCTACAGAAATTTCTTTTTCACTCAACTTGCTACAAGAAAAAAACCTCAATTGCAAAATAACGTGAACTATCACGTCTTCAACTCAAAACTTATCGCTTTCATTATTTTCTTCCTACCGTTTTAAGATCCTTCTAGATGCACCCATATCTTGACTTAATCAAATCTCTATCTTTGCCATTCACTTTGCAATATCTAATGGCTTAATGAAATTACAACATCATCTTTCGCCTGAAGCCAAAGCGGCAGCGGCGGCGAGCCATCACATTTATAGCGAACTTCGGGCTGTTTATATTTTTAAAAACAGAAAAAAATTCCAGTTTAAAAGGCTTGCGGCGAAATATCTAAATTATATTTGATCAAACTCTGTTGTACGCCACCCCTTAAACCATTTAAATTCGTGACAGTGTTCTTCTCTGGAAAGAAAGAAAAACTACCAGCTACCATATTGTCTGTTAAAGATAATAATAAAACCTGCCTGGTACAAGTTGATTATAATGATCGGTACCGAATCGAAAATTCGTTCCCTAGGCCTGGCCCAAAAGGAGCGTAGCGTATGCCATTTGAAATGGCAGAATACGATAAAAGCTGCCACTCATAACAGACGCTCTCACAAGAAAACACAAAACAACATGACCATTACCAGCTGCCATTTCGAATTTTGTAATTTCATTGCTTCCAGTTATATGCACAACAAACTGTTCGGCACGCCACTGCTTGGCGGTAAAACTACATATAAACACCGACGACTGCAAATACATCATCTCAACAGCATTACATTAGCTTTAATGTGCAACATTAAAGAGTGCCTTTTCTCGGATTCGCATCCGCTACCTTCTCGCTGATTTTTTTCTGTTTTTTTTGGCAAGGAGGAAACTAACCATCATCAAAATTAAACGAACAACGGACTAGACGACGACGACGGCGGCGATGATGGTGTCTGAAAGTATTTCTTCGGCAGACAACACACGAATCATATTAGACCAAGTACCAATCCTTAGTTTCACGTAGTGTTATTATCGTCCAAACGACCGACCTAGCTGAGATGAGACCAGCCAAATGGCAAAGTTGGTGAGAAATTCACCTCGGAAACAGTTGGTACCGTTTGGACCAGATGGTTCAAAGTACACTCAAACAAAACTATCAACAAATTAGTATTTGATTGTTGGGGAATTATAACAATTTGTTTTTTAGTAAAGCATGTTGCTGGAATGATGCAGTTTTATTGATCATGTAACAGTTTAATGTTGAAAAAGACTTTAGCAACATGTTGCCCAACATAACCCAAACTTTTAAGTACTTCACTCAAACAAGAATATGAACATGTGACTTTCTTTTGAACTCTTCTGAAGTAGATAGATGGATTTTCAAAAGTGCGAAATTTTTTTACGTACATTTTCCTAGGTATAAGCAATATGTTGCACCATTAAGTCAGTTGAAATATAGCGATTAACTTAATGAATTTTTTCAACAATGAATATTAAAAACATGTTGATAAGAGGTATTACTGTGTTAACCACATCATGGTTGATTATTTATGATTCGCAAAAACACGCCTAAGGTAAGAGTTAAATGTATATAACAAAACATACCACTCAGTTTTTTTTTACAATTTTGTTGCAACATGCTGCTTAGGAACCTTCAGATAAGATACTTTTAAAACAGGTATATGTTTTTAAGGATACAGAGAAATAGTGATTCTAAATTTTCCAAGCAACATACCCCCGCAACATATTGCCTGACCTTCTAAGTGTTCACATTGCTTCTTTTCAATACAGAGATATTTGTTTTTATTGCATATTTTAAGGGGAATTTGATGTTCAATGTAAACAAGTCCTAGTCCGAACTCTCCAACATTGATTGCAAATTGTTGAAATTTATTTCCGTGTCATTGTTGCTTTTTTATAGTTGGAGAGCACTTGAGTTTTGGTCAAAAACTAATTTGATTTATTAGTCTCTGGAGTTCGTTAAATTCAAGTTTTTGAAGATTCTAATTTGATTTTACTAGCAGACAACAGACCCTTCAGATATTTTATTTCACATGCTTCATTCATTCGTTGTAAAAATTGTAGCAGAGAGCCTGCCTATCTCTGCCAAAACTCGAAATGTTACACTTGATATTTATTACCAGGGCAACAACACTGAATCCGACGTGAAATATGATATTTTAATCGTGATTGTGTTCAAATCCTTTTTAAAAACTAATCAAATAACAACCAAAGCAACTCTCCAGAAGATTTAATCTCTGGATATGGATTAACTAATTTTAAAACAAAATATCGATTTTTATCTCACAAAGTGTCCATATCTGCGATTTTTTGTGTAGGTTTGTATTTACTTTTTGTGTACAAAGTAAGTGGCAATATTGTTAGTAGCATTTGAATTGAAATATGGTCACACAAATGTTGTTTTGTTGTTAAATGGAGAGTCTGTCAGTACTTTTTCTGTATGCAGCTGCATACTGCACTGGAAGTAATGAATTAAATATTCCCAGCCAACACAGTTACAGCTAAAGTTAAAAAAAAAAATGATGACGACGCGGCGGCGTTTGTTTTTTTATTGATTTTATGTTTCTCATATTATTCAATTAATTAACGATGCATGACTATTTTTAGAATGCAAATCCATTCTCTAATTGCGTATCGAATAAGTTGTCTCGTAGAAGAGAAAAAACAAAACACAAACAAACAATAATATTTACTCATAACTGGGGTGTGATTAATTGTAATGTAATGTCGTTGTCTCCCGTCTTTGGAGCAACAACGTTGATTAGCGACAGTTATGGCTTGGAATTTGTGTGACATTGATAACGTGGATATTTTTTTTTTTTTTTAAGTAAAAATAATTTTTTTGGTTGATCACTTTAAGCGTGTTTCTTTTTTGTTTTTTGATTGGAGTTTCTTAAGGCAACATATTGTAAAAACAAAATAACGTACCTAAGTTAAGTTTAAAGCCATGTTGATAAGCAACGCACATTGTTGTTTTTTTTTTGTTTTTTCTTTCTTCGTTTTACAAAATGTTGCAGGCAAAAATGTTGCTAAATACATACGATGTTTAGCAACATTTTTGTTTCTTTTTTCCACCTTTAATTTAGTGTCAGAAATTATGCTAAATTTTGCTTTTGTTTTTCGATGTTTTCAGAAGATTGAACATTAGTATAAAGGATTGTTCAACATGTTGCTGAAAAGTTATCCAAAAATTTGAGTGCAATTGACAATATATTTGACCAATTATATCTACTTTTTATGCTCTGGAAACAAATATGTAACTCCAAGCATTGTTTAAGAACATTTTCAAATAGATATACACACCCAACATGTTGATGAGCCATTTAATGCAAATTAATTTAAACTTGGATATAGTTTGAATTGTTTCTCAACATTTATGTGCACAATAACATTCACAACAGTCAAATCACATGAAACTTTTGCAACACGTTTTGTTGAGTTGATGTAACTAAAAAACATTTAACATTTCACAACAATTTCGATCGTCTTTACATTGATGCTGAAATTATATTATCAATTGCTGTCAATGATCACAAAAAAAAACTTTTTTATGAACTGCGCATGATGACCAAAAAATTACCTTAACCTGACAATGATCTGCTAATTACCAAAAATTTAAGAAAAAAAAAACACAGCCTTGCAGCCTAACACAATTAACCAGCAAACGACTTTGTCGAAGAACACGTCGCTTAAAGCCTTTATGCTTTACCTCTTTTTGCGCACAAAAGAAGTACCAGCCATTAAAAATCAATCAGTGCCAAAATTGAAACTCAAACAAATTAAGCCAAAAAATCAACTTTAAAAAGACCTTTCATCAAAAAAGAAAAAAAAAAGAAACTTAACAAAAAGATCTTCATATAATGAAGCCTTAACTCGTCTATATAAACAATAATTAAAATAAAATTCCTTTTTATCTCTCTGAGTACAAATGGAAACGGTTTCAGCATTCAGCAACAAAAATATGCGAAATGTAAACAAGAGAACTTCAAGGAATGATGCAGAGATGTTGTTGTTGAATGAGTGATTTTTTCGCTGTAGTCCGCACTTTACGAACAAAAAGTTCGCAAAAATCAAGAAAGCTCAAGTGTTGGTTGTCTTCGTCTCATCTCAGGGATTGGTTCAAGTATGTAACTCATTGACTGACGTTTCAAAAAGTAAAGCAAAACTTATATAAAAAAAAATTCAGGGGCGGACTCGTTTTCGTACAAAGCAATGATCTCTCTAAGGCACCGTTTTCAAGAGGGCCTGAAAAAAAATATTATTTGATAAAAGTAATGGAATGTAAGTCAATCAGTAAAATTTTCCCAACAAAAACTGAAGAATCTCACTTCAAGAATTTGTAACACAAAACAGCGCCCTCTTTTTGAGACCCCATATTTACACAAAAATTGCATATTTGAAGGCATGAAGCAGAATTCCAAATGAAGCTGTATTATTTGGGTTTACTCCTTTCCCGACCCAATCCAACCCTGCCCCGAAGAAACATTTTTTCTTAATCTTCCGATCTTCGTCAGATTCAACCTCGACCGAAAGCGTTTCAGTCGTCCGTCCATCCACCAGGTCGGTCCTAAGTGTAGGTAAGGTATTTCGCCAAGGTCGCTTGAAGATCAGTTAAGCCACAAACAAAAAAATTAACTGCCGGAGAACGTGTGTAATATTTTCATTTCGAGTTTACTTTGTGAATTGTTTGTTTTGTTTCTTGTTGTCTTATAATTTTTTTGAGTTAATTTTGTCATGCGTTCACACCTCTTTTTCAAATAAACAAACAAAGGAGATAACAACCAGCGACGACGACGATCGACGGACGGCAGAGTTGTCTGGTCTGAGGGCGCTATTAGCGTGATTGACGGCCAAAATGTACACCTGGAAGATGGCAAATAATGCCAGACCACATCAACCGGATAGGCCTACTTAATTGTTTGATGGAATACACTGACAAAAGAAAATTTAAATAAAATTCAAATCGAAATGAGTAGAGCAATAAAATAAGTCATTCTTTGCTCTTGCTTGTGAACGCGGAAGTGCGAGAAAAAAAAAACAAGAAAATTGGTTTCCTGGTTTAAATCGTGCGTCGTTGAACTAATTTAAAACATTTTTTTTCGGTGGGTGGCAGGTCATGGTCATTAAAATTTGAACGTTTTTAATTCTCAGTTGAAATTTTCAAGAAGCAATCTAATTTCCAAAAACTCAAGCTTTCAAAGTTCCTTAATTTGCACTCGTCAATGTTTTTCTGCAAATTAAAAAAGAGAAAACGAGACCATTCGCTGTTGTGTGTGTGGCTTGCAAAAAAACACAATTCCACTTTAAATCAAATTTAATTGCATTCAAACTATTTTCTCCACTCGAAAAGCACTTTAAATAAGTTCTTCGTTCTCGAGAGTCATGAGAGTTAGAGGACTCTTGGATAACTTTTTTTTTCTCTTTTGAATGGTACGGTGAGGAAAAACGTCGACGTATAGTCTACTTTGCATGTTTTCTCTAAAATTTTGTTTTTTTTTTTTCAACATTTTTTTTTAATGTCAAGTCACGTACCCACTTGAGGCAGAAGGCGAGAGGAGAAGCAGAAACAAAATGCACCCACATGAAAATCATGATATTTGCAGTGTGCGCTAGCAATGCCAATATGCAAGCCACCTCTAAAAGGGTTTCGTGCCACTAAAAAGGGATGAAGCTGTTTTTTTTTTTTACCAACAAAACCATCACCGTCATGAGGACGGCTCTGCATCTTTGTATCTCGAGTATGTTTACCAACCGCAATGTATGAAAAAAGTTGAGAAACGTGATGCAGCACCATGATGGCGGTTTTAGCAAACGAAATAAATTTTGCTGGCATTTCTTTTTTTTTTTTGTGCTTCAAGTTTGAAAGTCAAAAATGTTCAGAGCAAAAAATTGGGTTTAACAACTTTAAGGAAGACAAGGAAATCGGTCGGTATACCGTCTGCTTATGATTGCTGTTATTGCAATTATTTTTGTTCTGAATTTTTTTGCGAAGAATGCTTTTGTTTACTTCCTCTCGATGCCACATACTGTGTGCCCGAGAGGGCGATATGAGATTGCCATCAGCATTTATGCCTTTGTGAATGAAAGATGGGGTATCCGGTGAATTATTTTGCAGACTGCAGCAAAATTGAAATGAAATAAGAGCAATACGAGCTGAAAAATGTGCCAAGTTGAGGGTTTTTTTTTTTGTACTCGTTTTGAGATAAGGAATAATTATTTAGGTCAGATTTAGCGTGGGCGGATGGGACTTGTATTACTGATTAAGAAATATTTATTTTGTTCTGTTTACTTTAAGAAAAAGTATTGTGCAAAAATCAATAAACATATTTCGTCCAATTTGACTGAAGAAGTGGCCTAGCATGGCGATTTCTTATGCCGAAGCAACATAAATAAGAAAATTGAGAAGATGACAAATGGATACACAGACTCAGAGCCAACAATTCTGTAGGTTTGAATCGTATAAAATGAAGTTTGATATCCTATCCATTCTACTTAAATTGGTACTAGAACTCAGAAGAAGTACATGGAATCAAAGGTCGTTTAGAAGAAAGAAATGTGGATGAGTGCAAGATTCATAATACCTCAAACACTGAAAAGTTTGGCGAAATAAGTTATTTCGAATTATATACAAATACTTAACAAGGGGCCTGAAGTTTGTTTTAGGCCACTTCACTTACTTTTTGCTTAGGGTATGCGTATGATAGACTTTCCAATCAATGTAGTGTGTTCCAGGCAGAAGTAGTGGCGATTAAAGAGACATAATATCCTGGATCAAAGAAAACGTTATATCTTGCAAGGATATACGTATCTTCTCGGACAGCCAAGTCGTTCTCAAATCTCTCCCGTCTGTCTCCACAAACCCTCAAATAGTCCACGACTGTCGATCATCTCTGAATGAGAACACGGAACAGTTTCACCTCATTTGGGTGCCGCGCCGCCGCCGCCGAGATATCACGGGATATTGCAAAGCCAATGAGCTCGCCAGAAACGGAACACTTCTGCCTACTGTTAGACAAGATAGGAACACCACTTGCTACATGCAAATATCTTCTCAAACAATGTCCTCTACAATCAACAAATGCTAGATGGTCACAGGTTACCACCTGCCTATGGCCAAATATAGACCTGAAACGATCAATAGGCTTGATTTCCCTGAGCAGACAAAATATAAGCTCTACAGTTGGAGTCATGACAGGACACTGCCTCATAGGTAGAAGCTGCATGGACGAGGAGGAAGAGAAAACAGTCCAACACCTTCTGTGTACATGTCCGGCACTCTCCAATAGAAGCAATAACTATCTCGGTAATCCCTTCTTCGATAATACCAGTGAACTGGCAACGATCGACACAAAATGTCTCTCTTACTTCATTAAAAGTACAAAATGGTTTGTTTAAGTTCATGAATAACTTATTAATGGTATCACTGAGGTCTAAGAGACTCAGTAACATCCAGACAGCTACTTCAACCTAACCTTACCTAATCTATGATAGAAGAACCTTAAAACTGATTCATGAAATCTCTTTCGTACCGTGATTCCTGTGTCCATGAATCACATTTGATTCAAGAAAACTAAATAATGATAGTTTTTTGACGTGACTGTTCTTAAACACTGAGACCGTTATACCAATGAAGCACAAATGATTCATGCATTAGTTTCGTACTTCTCATATTGGATGTAAGGAATCTATTAAAGATTAAAGAGGTCGTCAAGACTGTCCTGACTGTCATTAAGACTCGTGTATCAATGAATTTTATTTGATTCAGGAAATAAGTTTCGTACTCCTATCAATCATATTAGATGCAAAGAATAAAATGATAATTGTAAGACATTCAATGATTAATAAGGTTATAGAGGCCGTCAAGACTATTTTGACACGCTTAGACAGCTACTTCAACCTAACCTTACCTAATCTATGATAGAAGAACCTTAAAACTGATTCATGAAATCTCTTTCGTACCGTGATTCCTGTGTCCATGAATCACATTTGATTCAAGAAAACTAAATAATGATAGTTTTTTGACGTGACTGTTCTTAAACACTGAGACCGTTATACCAATGAAGCACAAATGATTCATGCATTAGTTTCGTACTTCTCATATTGGATGTAAGGAATCTATTAAAGATTAAAGAGGTCGTCAAGACTGTCCTGACTGTCATTAAGACTCGTGTATCAATGAATTTTATTTGATTCAGGAAATAAGTTTCGTACTCCTATCAATCATATTAGATGCAAAGAATAAAATGATAATTGTAAGACATTCAATGATTAATAAGGTTATAGAGGCCGTCAAGACTATTTTGACACGCTTAGACCTCTATATCAATGAATCACATTTGATTCATAAGTCATAATATTAGTTTCGTACTTCTATGAATCATATTGAATTCTAGGAAAGTATTAAATGATAGTTAGTAGACGTCCCACTGGATAAGGAAGGTAAGAGAGGCCGTCTTGTGAAATACAAATTATGTATAGATGCATCGCAAATCAACTGTAGAAAGGACTACACCAAAAGTTTAAACATGAATATTTCTTCTGTAAGAGAGAAGTATTCGTTCTGAAAGCCAAGCTTCCCTTAATACATCGGCCACTAATCGGATTCTCGCATTTAGGTATGATAGACGCATGTCATTTTTTTTTTTAGATTCACTAAAATATTGTGGTTAAAAGTGTCAATTCTTTTGGTCGTATACAAGCCACTACCGAAGAATTGTTCTCAAGACACAAGAAAATCTGTTACACTCGTAATTCATGGCACACAAACTTTCCAAAGATGCTTTCTAAATTTTTAAGATGTTATTCCTTTTACCGTCTTCATAAAGGTCGTTTACTAATTAGGTCGAATTCTGTATGATCTGTTAAGAGCAATAAAAACAGTCGTAATGTTGAACAGTGAAATTTGATTTGTGAACAAAAAGAAAAACAAAAATAAATTGGTGAATGGATCTAAGCTGTAAAATAAACGTGATATGGAAGTTTCATGACTGCAGTAAAATGATTACAGCTTAATCCTATTAGAAGCATAACTTACTGATACTGACTAGTTATTGAGACTGCAGCAAAAGCCTTTTGTGATGCTTACAAAATTATTTCATTTTTATGATCACAACCGCTAAACGTTAGATTAGGTTTGACCTTTAAAAATCGATACCTTCAAGAATTTTTTAGCACCTAGGTATTCGTAGACAATGGAAAAATAATTCCCAAGAACGAGAACCTCAGCAAAATTTAACAATGCAGCTTTTAATGGACATTTTTAAAAAATATATATCAATTGTAAGACTGAGTAAGAATGTGATACCCTTGGCTCATTTAACACAATTATTCATAATTTTCTACTTTAACTAACGAAGCAGAACTGATTAACTGATTTTAAAATGACAAATTTTGTGTTGTTTCATTAATAGCCTGACGCTTCACCTTCAATTAGTCATTTTCAATTAACTTTACAAAGAATTTTTATTTGTTGAATGAACTTCATGAAATGCAATGCAATTTATCTTAAGCTACTTGAAGTGATAATCATTGAATAAATAGATGAGTTCATGCAAACTTAACTCAGAGTGTCAGCTGAACTAATTAAATATTGAGATAGGATGAGATAATGTTAAAAATATTATTATCTTTATCTTAGGTCATAAGAATGTAAACAAAATTGTTGACAATAAAAAAAAAAAAAAAACTGCAATTTTAAGGCGATTTTTACATGCTGTGTTTAAGGCCCTTTTGATGTTAACCTTCACTTTCGCAAAAAAAAAAAAACGTCGATAAAACAAACTTTGAGAGGGTACAATATTATGTAAACATCTCTCAACCTACCTCACTTATCGTTCAAGCTCATTACTTTGTATTCAAAGGAATAATGTATTTTGTAGCAAACTCTAGATTGAGTCACGTTGCGGTGCTGGGAACTTCACAAACAAATACAACTATTAAAATACACTGGGGTGCAGAAATTTGTAGATACATGGTTGGGAATGTTAAAATTTGTACCATTATTGAATGGAAAGTAAGAAAAAGGAAAAAAAAACTCGTCAAGATTTGGCTTAATTTTAAGATATGTGTTTGAATAAAGCGTTGTGAGTCATATTTGACAGTTCCACTTCAAAGTAGACCAGACCGTTTATCAATTTGAAAAGAAACTTGGAACATTTCAAATTTTTTTTTTACTGTGAATCATATATGATTCATAGACGCTGAAAGCACAAGTCATATCGTTTCTTCTTGTCGAAAGTAAAATATTTAGTTCGTTTTCGAATTAACACAGAAAATTGGAAAAAAAAAATTGGATCATCACATCTCTTTAAACCGAGCTTTCCTGCTCTTCCAAGATACCATCCACAGCTATGAATAAAATATGAAGAGTAAGTAAATTTGTATTGAAAAACAATTATGGGAATTGTAAAAAAAGCCGTAGACTATGATCACGGACTGCGAGCAGCAGCCGTACACTATAAATCACAGTCTGAGAAAGCAGCCTTAAACTATGATCACAAACAGCAGTCGTACCTATGATCACTGATTGTGAATAGCAAGCAATCGTAGACTTTGAGCTGAGAGAAGCAACAGCCGTAAACTATGATCACAGACTGAGAAAAGCAGC
Organism: Sphaerophoria rueppellii; assembly: GCA_920937365.1. Lineage (NCBI taxonomy): Eukaryota > Metazoa > Arthropoda > Insecta > Diptera > Syrphidae > Sphaerophoria > Sphaerophoria rueppellii. The sequence continues at coordinate 40,840,541 of CAKKXW010000003.1, read as the reverse complement.
CTCGCACTATGATCACGGATATCAGCCGCAAACTTCGACCACAGACTTAGAATTTAAAGGTTAATACACTATGATCACAAACTCAAAAAGCAGGCGCACACTTTAATCACAGGCTGAGAAAGCAGCAGTACACTTTAATCACAGGCTGAGAATAGCAGCCGTACACTTTTATCACAAGACTGAGAGTAGCGGTCGTAAATTTAAATCACAGACTGAGAAAGTAGATGTACACTTTAATCACGAACTTAGAATAGCAGCCGTAGACTATCATCATAGCAGCCGTTGAATATAATCATAGACTCGAAAAGCAGCCATACACTTTGATCACAGACTTACAATAACAGCCGTTGACAGATTGAGAGTAACAGTCATTCATTATAATAACAGATTGAGAATATCAGCCGTACACTACTATCACAGACTAAGAATAGCGGCAGTATACTTTTATCACAGACTAAGAATAGCGGCCGTACACTTTTATCACAGACTGAGTGTAGCATTCGTAAATTTAAATCACAGACTGAGAAAGTAGATGTACACTTTAATCACAAACTTAGAATAGTAGCCTTAGACTATCATCATAGACTTAGAATAGCAGCCGTTGAATATAATCACAGACTCGAAAAGCAGCGGTACACTTTGATCACAGACTTACAATAACAGCCGTTGACAGATTGAGTGTAACAGTCGTTCATTATAATAACAGATTGAGAATAGCAGCCGTACACTTTTATCACAGACTGATAATAGCAAATAAATATATTCTTGGTGTATTTCTGCTGCTCCTAAGGATTTTCCTACGGACACAATGTGAATTATAATGCGATAAGGTAAAACCCATATATGAAAATATAACGATGGCAGCAATGTCTATAGTTGTATGTAGGGAATGAAGTCGTTTCATTGCACACTTGAATTATTATCTAATCATTAGCGCTAACACAAAAAAAATCCAATGTATCATATGTGATTCATTACGTGGCACAAAGGGTGACCATTGGTTGCAGATTGTATAATTGAATTCTTTGTTCATTAAAGCTGCAAGCAAAACACAAACAAGTCCTATGCATCAAATGTGATTCTTGAGTCTCGTGTGAGCCGTTTTGAGAAAGATATGAATTTTGTAAAACTGTTACAATAATAGTGGACAAGCTTAACTCGACATAATTATAATTTTCATGGTTGATACTGTTGTATTCAGTGATGATTTCTGTGAAGAAAAAAAAAAATTTTAACCCCATGGAAGACTGGGAAAACTGGAAAACCAAACAAAGGTCGGAAATAAGATTTTTTGCTTGGAATTCGTTGGTTCAAAATGGGTTTTCGAATAGAAAAATAGAAAGTTCTTGACGAAAAACTCGGAAAAACTCATTGGTTTTCAATGGAAAATTGTATGAAATTGTGGTTGTGGATGCATTGGTTTTCAATTGGAACACTGGAAAATTTCAAAATGGGTTTCCGAATAGAACTCGGAAAACTCATTGGTTTTCAAAGGGCAACTGGAAAATTTGTGACGTACATGAGGTATGGCCAAAATAGCTGGTAGTAGGGTAGTGGTGGTTTAGCAGGTATTGGTAGGTAACAGGGTGAATGGTTGCGGGTAATAAGTAGTAGGTTTCTGGCAAATGGTGTTACGGTAAGCCTGTAGAAATAGTTGGTAGCGAGTAACAGAGTAGTGTCGTACTGGGTAGATTGGGTAGCACAAGCGGGTAGCGTTTAAAAGGTAGTAGGTTGTGTGGTTGACGAGAATCAATTATCGATTGAGGCAGTACGAAGTACTGAATAATGTCTCGAAAGTATGCTACATGCATACTGCATTAAGGAAAAATTTACTTTTTTTTTAAATTGTACTCAAACTTTGAACAGTGACTGTATTGTTTTGGCTGTTTAGGTTTTCTAATTCGCTCTCGCCAGCATGGTTTTGTTTACACGTTTTTCTTGCTAGTTTCATTTTATCTTTTATTTCATTTAACATAATTTGTTTGTGTACAAAAAAAGTTAAACAAAAATCGTATGTGTGATAAAACAATAAAACAAAAATTCACAATCACTTTGTAGTTCAAAAAGAAAAACAAAAAGCACAAGCCAATTCTACTCAGACAAACAATATATACCAACAACACTTTTCAAATGTTATCATTCGCATTTTATTAAATAAGTTAATTTACCAAGTGTAAAATATATTTCACAGAATTAAAATACCAAATGCGATGAATAACTTTGTGCGCAGTTTGTTTATTTTACTTCATTTTTTTTTGCATTCAAATACACAGTAGGTACGTGCTGGCAAGCAGGAAGTGATTTGATTTGAACTGAATTATGAATTTATGTGGTTTAATTATTATTGACAAGAAAATTTTTGCGAAACACGACCGCCTGCCCGCTGTCGGTTTGGTTGGCTGTAGTATGTCGTCCGCCCGTTCGATCGTTTGAGGCGAGTGGAAATACATACATTGAGGGTGGGGTTTTATTGGCGAGAAGAATAATTTGGATTTTATTAGGAAAGCCTGATCGTGATTTTGATCACGTTTAAAATTGTATTTTCAATAAAATTATGAATTAAGTAGCATCAAAAATTTAAACATTCACGAATTTGAATTTTGAAGATTTTAGAAACAAATATTTTTGAATTCGTTTAAGGAAATGTATTTTTAATTTTATAACACGTCAAAAATGGGTCCCCCTTTTCTTCCAACTTTCAAAAAAAAAAAAAAACAACCCCAGAAACAAACGATTGTTGCCAAAAATTTGTTTACCAACATTCACCAAATTTGTTGCTCTTGTTCTTGTAATTTTTTTTTAACTCATCAATCTTATAAAACGCTTAATAACTCAACCATGTGCCAATCATATTCGAAGAAATTAATTATTAAACAACATATTTTTTCTTGTTTTTTTATTATTCGGTGAGCAACAACAATAGAAAAAAGAAGTGAGCTAGAAATTTTATCAAAGACCCAAAACTTGGAGAAAAAATAAAGTAAAACGAAACACGAAAATAAGACTTAAAAAGTGAGCAAAACAAAAATTAAAGCAAACGAAAGTCGACGAGGAGAAAAAAGCCAAAAAAAAAACGACAGATAATAAATTTGTTTGACCTTGACATTGGATGATGTTATTTAATTTTATTTCTGTTTTCTTTTTTTTCGTTTGTTTGTTTTGTATTCGCTTTTTTTTGCACATATTTCGTTATTTATAAATTTTGTTTTCGAGAGGGAGAAAAAAAAACGAAGATAATTTAGCATGTGCGGTGAAAGACGTACTTTATGAGGGTGTGGATCCAAATAATTGTTTATCGGTGAATCAGAATAAAAATTACAAATCCAAAACGACACAGTGGAGACCGTTTACTTTTGTTATTTATATGAAGCTGTATTTATTGGGCTTTATTTTTAATTTGCACCCAAAATTTTGTATACCATTTTCGTCAAAATATAATAAACTAATTTTGTTTAAATGTTTTACGAGTTTTTTCTTAAGACGATTTGATTTTAGACAGACGCACATGAATTTAAGTTTCAGTTAAAAAAAAAAAAAAAAGTTTCAAAAAAAAAAATTATAATATAAACAAGGAAATAATTATTGTGAGCAGAAAAAATGTAAGAGAATGTTTGTTAGTTGCGATGAACGAGGTCAACAAAGATTTTTATCTCAATTAGCAAGTGTCGGAGTTGTTGAACAAAGTCTTAAGATGTTTGGCTCTTTTCTTGTATAATTGATGAAAAAACTTAAGTTTGATTGATGTTTGGCTACCTGTTATTTTTGGTTCAGTTAAGAGACTTAATTGGATGATGTAAGAGGTGGGTTTTATTTACCTTCTCTTCAAGCAATTTATCAACACTTACAGACGACGCGATGATAAATTAATTTAAATCTTCGTTTAGCGTCATTATGTTTCTTGTTCTAATTCCGTAGAATATGAGCAAGTTCTTGCGACACAATTGTTCAATTTGACTAACATATGCCAGGTTTGTTTTTTTTTTTCATAAATGCTTTATGTGAACTTAAATCTAAAAAACAAAGAATTCACAGTCTGAGAGTGGGCGGGTACCATGCCCCTTATTTTTAATACTTTGTTTGAAACGCAAGGCACATCTAAAATAAAAATTGATCACTGTTGTAAAGATTCAAGAAAGATATTTGGAATTAAATGAATGAGGAATGATTAGGTGCAAACCACGCCCCACAATGCAAAATTGCACGGATTCCAAGGCTTTGTTTTAAGAATGAAGGTACAAAATAAAGATTTTTACATATTCTACAAAGTAAATGCCCTCAGCACCTCAGGGTATCTGAGTAAAGGACAGCAAAGCTGCAGATGTTGACGGCCTGTACACTCTCAATTCATTTTGAGTCATTTTATTAAAATGGCAGAACAGCGTTTGCTGGGTAAGCTAGTTAGTCCTTAGGCCCTCCCCGATAAAAGGTTGTGCAACACAAAAAGAATTTTCCAATTCGAACCAGTAGTTCCTGAGATTACCGCGTTGAAAAAAAAGAAAAACAAACTTTTCAGCTTCATATAAAGGGTTTTCCAATAATAGGAATTTTTTTTTTTTTTTTTGATATTCAAAGAAAAATTGAATTTTTTGAGATAAATGATCGGATGTTTATTTCATTATAAAGAGGAAGATATGCCGTTAATAATGGAACACAACATCAGCCGCCACGACCACGCCTACAGGACCATATAATTTTCATGAAACTTTCCATAGCCAAATCGCAAATTGGCTGCCCTCTTCGAGAGATAACACAGTCCGGAAACTTTTCCCGTAAAAGATCGATGGTTTCATTGCTTGTGTGGCACGTAGCGCCGTCTTGTTGAAAGTAAACGTTGGCAAGGTCAGTACCATCCAATTCCGGCCATAAAAAATTATTAATCATCTCTCGATAGCGCAATCCATTGACCGTAACTGTTGCTCCAGCCTCATTTTCGAAAAAGTAAGGTCTAATGACCCCGCGTTGTTGAAGCGTGTATCGTTCCATTTTTATTAATGGCGTAGTTTCTACTTGTCAAATGTCAAAAAAATGACAGATTCAAAAGTGACAGCTACCGAAATAGCGGGCTGTTTAAAATAACACCTCTTATCGGAAAACCCTTTATTAAAATAAGATTCGTTTTTAAATTTCATCTCAACCACGCCTACTTTTCCTTTTAACTTTGTTCAAGTCGTTTGCACGAAGCTGATAAAATATGAAATTATTCATGCGCACTCACGTCTGTTTGATGTTTGAAATTTGTTTCTCGAGAACTACTCGTACAATTTTGAAAAAAAAAAAAATGTAATTCTAATGAAACAAAAAACAACTTTTCAGCTTTATATATTTAGTATAACGTGAGCGTAGAGGAATCATCCGGAAAATTGTTGCGATTAAATGTATGGTAGGAGATGGCGAGGCTGGCAAAATTTTCGCTGGAAAAATGGTGTTGACCGGAAAACCTTAAGTAGGATGGCGTTCGGCCAAATATCGGTACAGCTGGAAGAACTTATTGAAAGTGGACCGGAAGGAATCCCGTTTGGGGCGCAAATAATGGCAAAAACTTCAGGATGGATACCACGCCCCTTACATGGATGAACCTTTGCATATTTTTTATATTGTGCATTTTGTAAAAATAAATGGAAAGCAGGGCGATTAAAGAGTGTTCTCGTTAACTTCGATTTTCACTACAAGCTCGAAATGCAGTACCTTATAGAAGCTTATACTGCGTATTTGACGCTCAGGCATTTAGTGAACGGGTCATCGCCTCGGTCTATACATCGAAAATCGAATTGAACTCGTTCACAATAAAGAACACTATATCATAGAAAAATTTGAGCTGTTCTCAAACTTTATGATCCAAAATCATTCGTCTTTTCACTTAACACTTTTGTTTAACTATGGTTTTTGAGAAACAATAAAATTGATGTCAATTACAACTGAATGGACAAATTTGAAGTGTCAAAAAATTCCATCACACAGATAGAGCCTTGGATCCAACTAAAAAACGTGCTTAGAATTTCGCAGTCAAATCAAGATAATTCACGCTTCCTCAAAAGCAAAACAAAAATCCGCCGATACAAAATTAAAAAAACACAAGAGAAAAACAAATCTGAACAAAATAAATAGAACCACTCTTAAAAAAAGAAGAGAAAAAAACTCAGACAAACCCAAAATGCGTCAGTAAATGACAACTGAGTGAATAAAACACAAATAAACAAATAAATTCGGTTTTAGCAAAAATTCAAAGCTTCTATTGTTTTCAACTCGCCTAGATGCACTCCAGAACCCCCAGAGAGTGACAGTGATACACATCGATAAACGATTGACTTTCAAGATAATTATGCAGTTGTATTTGTTAGGGCGCTTTTGTCAATATGTACGTGAAAGTTCACTTGGAAATTGGTTTCGAGAATGATTTTATTGATCGACAGATTTCTCACAAAAAAAAAAAAAGAATAATTCTTCTTCTTTGTTTTTTGAGTTTTTTTGTTTTGTCTTCGAATCGTGACTAAGATAAAATATTCCAATGAAAAATGGAATCAAAAAATCCTTACGCGGATTTCAGCAACAGCAATCTTACAAAAACTTTTCGATTTCAAAGTAAACAAAAAAAAACTATCACGACTTTCAATTGAAGTTTCATTGCCAATAGCAAACAATGCTCCAGTCATCGTCGCGTCGCATTTATCCATGAACGTCATCACAATGTCCTTGGCTGTTTTCTAGAGCAAATTAATTCTGTTTGTATATATTTTTTTTCACTATTTTCTTTTATCTAGTTATTTGTTTAAATCTGGGTGAGATGGCAGCGATTGAACGTTCTCACTTGCCTGCCCTTTTTCGTCCTCTTTCCCCGCTTCATCCGGTCTTCACGACAAAAAGAAAAAAAAAAATGAAAACTCATCCTTCATTGTGAGGTTCCCTTTGTGGCCCAACAGACAACCAACAAGATCACGATCAAGAAAAATAACAATGCAATTATTATCAAACTCACATTGTATGATCTTTGAGCTTTGTGTAAAAAAAAGTGTTGCCACTTTATATGGAATTAACGATACGTAAATACGTTCTCTTACTACACTTTGAGGAAGGCATTTATCTACTACTACACTTGCTGTCAAAATTTTTTTTAAGAAGAACGTGGTTTAAGTAATTTAATAATACTGAAATTTCGATTTAGTATTAGAAGGTAGTGAAGTTAAGGAAGCATTTGTTAAAATTTGGTAGTGTCCGTGGCTTAGTGGTTAGGTGCGTTGGCTGCTACTACTCGTGCCCATACAGTTTTTATTTCATCTTTCACGGGTACTACCTCTTACGAAGAACTGACGAAACTTCCGGCGTTAAACTATAGGTCCCCTAAATTCTCCTTAAACACTCAGAGAATTGTTGATGAGAGTAAGCCACTCAGGCTTTGGCTCTTCATGAGGTGTCATGCCACTCTATTTATTTATTTCCAAATTTGAAAGACAAAATGAACCGAAATACGAACAATAAGTTTAGGAATGCTTCACGTTAGGTTTTAATTGGATACAAGAAACAACAAAAAAAAAAAAAATGTGTATTCGCTTACTCAGAAGGCAGCACTGTTCAATTCGCAAAATTCAAGTTATTTTGTTGTTATTTGATGTGGCAATCTTCTCACTTTCCATATGTTTATCGTTCTCAGTCATTCCTTTTAATTTTTCTTTACTGGTTTTTTTTTTTTTTTTTTTGTTCAACGAGACAAGTCGATGGTTTCATTTTTCAATGAGTTTGTCCTTGGCAAAGTGCATTGCCGGCGCGACCGTACGAGACTCTTATAATTGCATTTGCACCACGAACGGACGATGGAATGGAATAACTTGACTAAGTCCGTCGAGTCGTTTTGTTGTCGTCATCAACGACAAGTGCTAACAGTTGATGGTAGAATGTAGAGAAGGAGGTAGTAGTTACTGTTGTATGTTGCTAGGCCAGAAAGATTACAAGGCATGTGAGAATAGATTCCAACATAGTTTTTTTTTTATAGATGGAGATGCAGAGTCTATGAGTGGAGTTCAAGATATACGCGAAAAAGTCGTGCAGTTATTTAGGAGCCGTTTTGTTGAAAATGTGGAAATGTGTATTTCTTTGTTTTTAGGCGTAGTTTTCATTATTTGCTGGACGGGTTATATGATGGCCTCGATTTCTTAATAGAGGTCAAAACTTTATCAGTACTGTTACTAGTACGTTGTTTTTACCTTTCTGACATAAATGACTAATTCCCAGCAAGATTGAAGACGAACATAAATCGTGAAGGTGAACATAGTACCATAGTACTATAATATAGAACAAACGAAAGTTCATCAAAATCGGTTCAGCCGTTCATAACATTTGAATATATCGAAAATCGATATTTTTTACAAGAAAACGATTGAAATATTGATGCCAAAGAATTCCAATCCTATGATTGTAAGAAAGCATAAAATCGATATAAGGTAGAAATATCGATATCAACAATAATCGATAAAACAAAATGCGTAATTCGTAAATTGAACAATAAAATTGATGTTTTCAATCACATGAAAATGTACATGAAATTGATGAAATGAGTATTAAATCATCGGTTTCTGTAAAACCTTACCTATTGCTGCTAATAACTGACGAAAAATGAGCATCGATGATAGCGACAATGATATAGATGATTTCGGTACAATGAAATAACATCGATATCGATTTATTCCATAATTTTAAGAAAAAGAAACAAATGGAAAAAAAATTGATATTGTTTAGGTTTCGAATATTCAAAACGCAAGTAAACAAATTGATCCAGGCCTGAAATGACTCATATCTGTCTATTTATAAGCTAATTTTTTGTTCATTGTTCTAATGTTTGCGTCATCTTTTTATTAATTTATCAAAAGTAATACTGCAGCTGCAATACTTTTTTTCAAACAAACCACCACATTGCAAGATACAACCAAGAGAATATTCCAGCACATTGAATTCATTAGTTTTAATTAATTTTAACGACTTTACAATCAATCAACGACATTAAAATAATTTTTATTTTACAACTCTGATCGCAAAAACTTTGATCTCGAAAAAAAATAATAAAAATTTATAAAAAAAATTAAAGAGAAGGCAAAATTTAACCCGTTGTGTGGTATGTTGATTTTTGCAATAAATCAACACATTTGAATAGACATACTACTTACATATTGTTAATAAGGGCCAATTAATTTGCTTGAACAAAGAGAACACACAAAAGCCCTTAAGGTCGCCAGGGTAACTGATATCTTTATTTGTTAAATTTTGTACCTTTGAAAATTTTACTATATTTATTGCGGTCATCAAAAGGGTTCCCAACAAAATTAGCATAAAGTATGGATTTAGATGTCCCTATCTGATATCAGCATCACCATCGATAAATTAACTAAAAAATCGTGTTTTTGTTCATTTCATTTGTGTGAAAATGAAGAGATAAAAATAATTTGTCTTCGTCAGTCAATTGAAAAGGCGAAAACGATATCTTTTGAGACCTTAAAAAGCCCTTCACTCATCAACATAGAACCAGAAGCCATCTCAACTTTCACATCCGTTAGAAAAAAAAACAAAAAAAAAACAAAACAACTGATTGTAACATTTAATCACAGCACGAACAAAATAAATGCGCTTACTTAATTGAAATATTGTATGTTTTCTTATTAACTGCATATGACACCTGAAATTGAATCATAGGGCATCATCATCTCATGACCATCCCACACTGAGATCAAGATACTCAACGGAAGCTGGAAGGCATTCAGTTGCAAGAAGGTTTCGTAGAGTTATTAATAGTTAGAAATATAAGGCTGACAATATTGGAATCCATTTCAATACATAAATTGCAAGAAACAACATTTCTTGTAAGAAATGATGTCCCACACGGGAAAGTGGTAGGACCTCTACTTTTAACTTTGCATGAAGAAACAATAAACAATGAATATACTTCATCATGCACAATTATCGCTTTGTTTTCTCAGACTATTCGAACAAATTTATTCGTAGTTTTCATAATTGAAGTTGCACTTACGATGATGGGAGGTTTTTTCTCATTATTCATACAATGTTGCTTTATTTATCGACTGCAATTAATCTGTACATTTTTCTTATGAAAGCAAAGCAGATTTGAATGTTTCTTTTTTTTGTAGGGATAGATACGAGCGATACGTCTACTGGAAATAGACTTAAAATTTGTTTTTTTTTTTATTTTACTTATTGTTTATATAAATGGCCAAATGTTTTGGTATGATCGTGTTAATGCTTTTAGTTTGAACATTTAAGTCATTGATCGAACTGAACAGGCTAAAGATATGTTGTCTTTTAAACAGAGATTTAGAAAAAAAAAACTTTTGCAACTTCTTGGGCTTACCAAAATCCAGTACATTTCACGGATATATTTTGAAAATCAAGAAAGATTAACTTACCTAAAAAGAGAAGAAAATATATTCAAAATTAGTTTTACACAAATATAATTTTCATTAAAAAAAATGGAAAATGTTGGCTTTAAACCAAAAAAAAGGCGTATGGCGCAAAAAATTGGTGTTTATTTGGCTGAGGTTTAACTAAGCTGCTGGATCGATACTGATAAAATTGTTTCTATGTTCAATTGGATTTAAGAATTGATATTCACAGTCTAGCTTACTCACGAGCCTGAGTGCTGTTGTCCTGTTAATCCGTTTTGAATAAAAACATTCACAATTTTTTTATTTTTAATAAAGAAGACGAACGTGGGGTCCGCTAGTATTTTTTCTCACACAAATCTCCTGATCTTCTGTGAGTTAGCCTGCGAGCTGCGACTCCTAAGCGGCTGCTTAGATTTTGATAAAATTTTGTGTGCATGGAGATCTATGATTAAAATTTTGAATTTCTAATACCAGCGGACCCGACGAAGTTGGCTCAGTATCCCTAGGTCCGTTACTATTTAATTACACACAAATCTAAAGTGGCTGTAAGGATTTTGATGAAATTTATGATATACAGATTTCATTGATTGAAATTATGAATTTCTGGAGGACCCCACATACGTTGAGTAACGAAGCCCACTAACCAAAAAAAAAAATATTCTAAAAAAAGAACAAGAAAAAGTATCAAGCGTTCTATGATCCTTGTGAAGATCATAGAACGGTTCATTGTTTTTCTTACTCTTTTTTAGAATATATTCATGAAGGTACTGAAAATACTAAAGGCACTCTTGAATTTTCATTTAAAGGTACACAATTCACATTCATTCAAGGCGGAAGTAAGAGCAGAACGGGAGACTTAAAGGCAATTTCTGCTCAAGCAAAAACCTGTCTTTTCAGAATTGATTTCGTATCGCTGACCTTTGAGCGGACTGTTGAGCAGATTTATTCGTTTAGATTCCACACCCTTCCCCCCTCCCCCCCCCCTTGTAACTTACACCTTGTTTTATCGAACAAAATTCTTTGCAAGTTATTTTTTTTTTTTTTTTTTCAGTACAATGTTTTTACGAAATTCAAAATTTTTTTGACAAAATATCATCTTCTGTTTTTGTATTTGGCTTATTAATTATTCCGAAGGAGTTTGTAAACAAAAGTTTTAAAATTAAATTCATTCAGATGTCTTGAACCAAAAATAGAGAAACACCCAAGGAAGAATTTTCCCTGAACATCCACGAGTTTGAAAGAGGAAAAATTCCTAAACAAAAAATACCACCGATTATAGAATGAAACCAAAGATTGAAGGACACGGTGCGGTGGTCAGCCAGAGATGGCGTAGTTCGTGTTCACACTACTTGAATACATTGCCAAAGGCATGAAATGGAAAGTGAATTTTCATTTCATTCGGTTTTGTTTTTCTTTCTTAGCTGCATCTGAATTGAAACTATGCACAACTAGAGAGTATTTTCTTCGTTTTTTTCTCCTCAATTTCATGCTTGATCGTCATCATCGCATCGTCTTCGCTCAAGTCACCCGGTCGGTTGTTTACTTGTGTAGAAAAGTGCAACAAGCGGGTAATAGTGCATTCGGAGGGCAACGTGATTAGATGTGCATTTTTATAAATCGTCGATGTGCTGACGGGCAAGAAACGAACGAATAAACGAGCAGAAGGAATGAACAAGCGAAATAGTATGAAAGAGTATTTTTTTCTTCTCAGTTTGTAAAGTGCAAGTAGTAAGTTTTCAAGTTTTCATGTTAAAAATATCGAAATAGGAGAGTCAAGAGGGGGACAGGGAAAGGGGTAAAAGTTGTTTTCTTTTAATTATTTTTATTTGCAATGAAAACGAGGCTTCGATATGCACTCGCCTGGGTTAATATTGTGGCGTGTGGGGTAGGTTGTTGCAATGGTATTTGTTTGTTATTTTTTTTGCATTTCTATGAATATCTGACACATGATGACAAACTAAGCATATTTGTGCTGGGGAACGTTTTTTTGCAAAGTGCATTGTAATTAAATTTCTAAATTTGAATTGATTGCACCAGCGGTAATTATTTCGGTGAATAGATTTAAAGTTTGGATGGAAAAACTTGGTCAAGTAGGTACTTAATGCTGTAATGACGTTGTTGACGAAATTAAAGGCTCTTTTTTAATCTTCATCCAGACGTTTATTTTGAGGTTTCTGACAGATTTTAATTAGCCGAGAGATGGCCTGAGGATACGTTGATTATTTATTGTTGACGAAAATTGAAACAGTCGTTTAAATTGAGGCTATAAACTTTAATGGGAGTGATGAAATCTGTCTGCGATTTTGAGCATTAACATGCGTAGAATTTTTGTCTTTAAAGAATTACAATTATAATAGCCTAAGTCCTGAAGTCATGCAGCAAAGACAAAGATGACATTTATGAATTAAAATAAAGGAAAGCACCACTGTCAGACGTGAAGACGCTTACAGAAATGGAGTACCATATGGTGCCCTTTTAGGACCAATATTATTTGAATAGTTTTGTAAGCATCATTCTGGTTTAATGGACCGACAGCCATCAATTTTATGAAACACTTACCATACTTGTTGATCATCAATCAATTCATATTAAACCAGTTTTATGGGCGAACTTCAATTTAACATATTTTGTCAACTGATTTGTGTTGTTGTAAAAAAAAACCGAACCTGAAAAGCATGGATACCTACAAGAATGACAAGTTTTTATTAAAACAGAGGCACAGAGACAGGATACGAATGTGATGTACCTGTCTGTTTTTTGTCTGTTTTGTTGGCTTCCACTTCGATTGTGTATACTGCTGGTTCGGCCATGAGTGAAATGACACAGCAACATGTTGCAAAATGATTAAAATCGACGGGTTGTTTTGTCATGTTTTGGAGACATGAGTTTAACAAAATGCAAAAATAAATAAAATAAAGAAAAATGAAAGAAGAATGTATAAGAACTGACACAAAAATGTATCCAAATGTCAAAAAATGAAGCTCTGAGATGATTTCAAGTGGTTCGAAGACTGCTTTATGCTTACAATATAGGTAACTATAGCTAGGAAGGCGAAAATTTTGAGTTTTTCGCAATTTCGCAAGGCCTCTTAACCAGTAACTTAACTCATAAATAAATTTTGACAGCTTGTGACAAATATTATTTTACACACGTATCTCAGTTTAAATAGAACTCCAATTCGGAAATAAAGGGCCACACAAAATTGCCCAATGACAAGGAAAACAAACAAACACAGCTTTCATCGCTCCCTGTCTTGTCGTGTCTCTTATGTCGGCCAAACTCTGTCTCGTTTGTCTTCTTTCAAAAGCAATTTTTTCCCTTAAATCATTAAAATTCATAATCCAACAACAGCCTTTAAGAAAAAAGGCAAAAACTATCTGTCAGACACAATCAACAAAATAAAACCATCCAAACTGACATGTTTGCTATACGCCACGATGTACACCCACCGCCCCGCGCCCCGCCTACAAAATTAAGACGAACATAAAAAAATATTGCCCAAAATTCACATAAAAAAATAATTACTAAAACCACCAAAGTACTTACGAAAACGAAACGAGCATACAAAATTAATAAAAAACAAAAAATTAAAAATATTCATTACACGTCCGATTTATTAAAAATACGTTTATTACTCGCAATATGGGTTAACTTCACGAAATTTTTTGTTTATTTATTTTTTTTTTATTTCAATTGAAATTCATCGCGAATGGTCGATCTTTGACATATTTTTGGGTGCGGTGCTGAGTGAATTTATCATTTTTAATTGTTGCATGCAGTTTTTCGGATGATTTTTGTATTTGTTTTATTTTAAAATGCCATACTTGTCCAAAACCCCACACACGAGAAACATAAATAAACAAACAATCAAAATTAAATGTTTGCTGTTGGTTGTTTTTATAATATTCCTCTTCTTTAGCAAAGCAGAATGAAAATGAATTGAATATTAAGGTCACATAGATTGTCAAAGCAGAAATCAAATCTCATTTGTATGCCAGGAGTCATAAACATTCAATGATGTGGATTCTTAAAAAATAAACAAAACAAAAATATTAAAACGAATGATTTGACGTCAAAACTTGATTCAAATCGAGTGCAAAAAATATAATCGTGGGAACCTTTAAATTCTTTTAAGGTTAATGCAATTAATTTTTTGCGCCTTTTGATTCGGTTCGTTATCAGTTATGATTTTTATTAATTTTCATAGTCCAAGATGTTGGGTTGAAAATGATTATTTACAAAAAAAAAGAAAACTCTAAATCCTATTTTGACAAGTTGCAAAACATAAATGTTGTTTTTGGGGGATTGCATTCAAGTTATTTTTTTTTGTCTTATAAAAACAAGGGAACATCAAGACCACTTCTGTAGACTGTATAATGGCGACGATGAACAAAACACCGCCGTCATACAGGAGTCTTTCATCGGACACGATGATAGTCAAAATGGCATTATCACGACTGAAATCCAGCAAAGCCGATCAGCAGGCGACGAGTTGGATAAGAGCATGCACCAAATCATCTGCATTATTTTCAGAGGAATGCATGCCCGATGAAGTGAAACCTCATCATTGTTTGCCCGATCCTGAAAAAGGGAGATCCTCTAAACTGCGCCAACTACAGAGGAATCAGTCTACTTAACATCGCCTACAAGATCCTCTTTGCCGTAATATGTGAACGTCTGAAGCCTTTCGTCAACAATCTGATTGGTCCTTATCAATGTGACTTCAGGCCAGGAAAGTCAACCATCGACCAAATTTTCACGTTGCGGCAGATCATGGAAAAAACCTATGAACTCCAAATCGATACCCACCACCTTTTCATCGATTTTAAGGCCGACTGTATTAAGCTATGTCTAGTTTTGGAATCCCTGCCAAGCTCGTTCGCTTGTGCAAAATGACGATGGAGAACTCACGCTGCTCCATCAAGATTGGCAACGAGCTTACGGAATCTTTCGACGTCAAAAAAGGATTCAGACAAGGCGATGCACTGTCATGCGATTTCTTTAACATCGTTCTTCAGAAGATAGTGCAGAACTCCAACGTCAACACCAGAGGCACTATCTTCCAAAAATCTGTTCAACTTCTCGTGTACGCCGATGATATTGATATAATGGGAAGAACACAGCGTGATGTCAATGGCGCCTTTGTGATAATTGACACAGAAGCGGCAAAGAATGGGTTTAGCGCTAAATGAGGAAAAACGAAGTTATGCTGTATCGAGGAAGGACACCAACACCGACGGCTCGGACAGAACGTAACAATAGAAGCATACAACTTCGAGGTAGTAGAGGAGTTTGTCTACCTAGGCTCCGCTATAAACACGGGCAATAACACCAGCGCCGAGATCAGACGAAGAATAACTCTTGCTAATCGCTGTTTATTTGGGCTTAGAAAGCAATTGAGTGGAAAAGCCCTCTCTCGAGCAACTAAGGTAAAACGGTACAACACACTCATCATCCCAGTCCTGTTATATAGTGCAGAAGCATGGACCTAGATCGGATGAATGTGTCTCAGGCTGTTTCCAGAGGAAAGTTCTTCGGGATGTGCATTGAAGGGGAATTGCGAAGAAGATATAACAGCGAACTTTACGGGATGTACAACGATATGGACCTAGCCAGAAGGGTCAGAGACTCAGATGGCTCGGTCATTTAGAGCGGATGGACACCAATGCTCCGGCCTGGAAAGCCTTCGACACTATTCCCGAGGGACATAGGAGGAGAGGAAGACCGCGACTCAGGTGGCGCACTCAAGTGGAAGAGGACCTCAATCAATTTGGAGTGCAAAACTGGATTCAGCTACATAGGGACCGATCTGGCTGGCGGAGACTGTTGATTGAGGCCCAAGTTCACAGTGGACTGAAGCGCCACCTCAAGTAAGTAAGTTATTGTTTTATAAATCACGTAATTTTTTTTTATGTTTAGTCAAAATTGTACCAGTAGTTCTCGAGAAACGAACTTCAATCAACATCAAAGAGACGTGATAGTTGGCAAATTTCAAGCAAAATGGTTGCAAAGTCGAAAAAATAAATCAATTGATATTTTATCAGCTTTATGCAAGCAACTTGAACAAAGTTTATGGAAAAAGTAGGCGTGGTTGAGATGTGAAATTTAACAGCAAATCTTATGCCAATATATTAAGCTTTAGAGTTTGTTTGTTTGAACGCGCTTATCTCAGGAATTAGATTGTAAGATCCGTTTTCTTTAGGATATTCCATTTGTCGAGGAATCATACATCGGAGCCATACTAGCTGACCCAGCAAACGCTGTTTTGTCATATAAATAAAATGACTCAAAATGAATTTAACAATATATAAGTGGGTGAATATATAAATATATAAGCGGGTGAAACCGCTGATGTAGTTGTATCATAAAAGCAACTCCATCGACTTTGTTGTAAGTATTGTCTTGACAATTGGTAAGATCTGCATTGAACATCATTTCTTTCTCGGAATGGCTGACAGGATTTTTATTAAAAATGTTTTCAATTGTTCAGTTTTAACGCATAATGACATTTGGCATACTGTCGATTAGCGATTGTTATTTGAGACTGTGACTGAACAGGACTGCAGAGCTATATTATATTGGTGGAACCAAAATCTCAAGTCAGTTTATTTTTTCTTAACATCCTTGACCCCATATATACCCGGTTCGATCTTGAACATTACAGACGATCATCATAAAAATCTCATGAGATATTCTGGAGCAACATATTATGTACCTACATCAGCAATAATGTTTATTGGCTGGTAAAACATGTTACTCGTGACTTTTCGTAACATTTTTTTAAAGTAGGTATTTTTAAAAATTTAATTTATGAAGGTTCACTCTCGATTAAAAGAAAACACAAAAACCGTCTTAAAATCAAGACCCGAGCAAATTGATGTTATTTATGGGAAAACCATGCCTTAATGGATTCTCTTACTTTTGCCTTATTTTATTCTTTAGTGTCGACTGTTTTTTGGTTGAATTTGAGGTTTGTTAAAAAAGATAATAAAAAAAGACTTTAGCGCATTTATTTTTTTTACCTTTTTATTCTTTAATTAATAGTCTTGAGCTTAAATTTCGTTTAGGTAGTGTTGAAAAGGCTTAAAATTTAAATATTTTTCGTAAACGAACAGAGACATAAATAGAAGTTTTATTGGGCAATTAAATGGGTGACCGTTGAGAGAAGAGAAAAAAATGATATAAGACAAGGATTATGTTACCACACACGTGTTGTTTGGGATATTTGGGTCAGTTAAGGGACAAAGAAAACGAAAGGCTTTTGCCAACTGTGGGAATGCTTTATTTTGTAAGATTGAAGTGGAACTTTCGCCAAATTAATATCGCTCATAAGTATTCTTAACACAAAATGTTCTTGGTATTTTCCGTCGTGCCTGCTGTAAGTAAGGTTTTTGATAAGAAGTTCTTTATTCTAGGTCTTGGCATTCTAACCTTGGCAATATTTTTTTTTTCCAACTATAGTCGTGGGTTCCTCCTTTTCAGTACCTCCCAATGTTTCACAACATTTTCGCTCCAAATTCCATTCCTCACAACTTTTTTATTTCATTTAAAATTATCATAAAAAAAATCATAACAACCAAAAAAAAACACTACTATTGCATCCATATTCTAGGCAAGTGCAATTCTCAACTCACCTGTCAGCCTGGCAATCGTTTAACGATTGAAAAGTTTAAAGTCGTGACTAATTCCGTTCGCATTAGACTCGTGCAAATAGGCATTAAAAGGCACAAAAACAACAGAGCCTAATAGGTCAAAGTGTCACGAAAGCTTTGATTGCATGCGCCACAATAGTTCGCTCTAAATTCCAAAGTATCGCCATGTCTTCATCTATCTAGTTTGATACTTTGCTTTAATTGTATTAATCATGTCGCAAAGTGGTTACTTTTTCCGCTGATTTTATTGCATTTGAATAAAACTTTTATTAAAAAAATGTTAAAGCACCTGAACTCGGTTTGGAATCGGAATAAAGGTGTCGTCTTTTGGTGAGCATTCGAATGGCATTCACGATTGTTTTGCGATTTGAAGAAACGATGACCTGTAGTGCAAGAAGAACACACCCCAATCGCTACTGAAATTCTTTTATTTCAACGACTTGAACTTTAATGTTTGCTAGTTTTTGGTTTAAGAAAACATAAATTGCTTATTCTGCCAAAATCGCTTAACGTGTGTGCTGTAAGCAACAATGGAGCTTATTGTTTCAAAACAAAAATACCAAAATCGATTAAGATTTCATAAATAATAACAAAAATACTCGAAAGTCAGCACAAGCTTTGCACAAAAAAAAAAACTTTATAAACAAAAACAAACATTCTGATATCACAGCTCATATGACCGACTTCCCTTTCAAATATCTTTCATAGATACAAGATACAAGTCTTTTTTTTCGAATGAATGAAACCCTCTGTTTGTATTCACTCGGCTCGATTAACATGTTCCAAGTTCTAAGGCGTACTTAAAAGCTATCGACGTCCAAGACAGTCGTCGTCATACATTGTTGCTTGGTCTTAAAGTCTCTCTAGACATTGACAGAGATAGATACTGGCAATCAATAAATTATATCTATGGCATTTTTAAATATCCAAAACTTGAGGGGGCATGATAATTCTTTAAGCGTGTGTAATGAAAAATTTGAACACAACAAAAATTCTAATCATTGTGGGACCAATAAAAATGAAATTAAATTAAATCTTTTTATTGTGTGTCTGCTTTCGCTGTGTGGCTCAAAACAACTTTTATCCATTGCCCGAGTTCTTAGAATTTCTTCATGGCACATATATTCGATTTTTAATCTTATCTCAGCAAGCGGGTGGTGATGAGACCATATTGAGTGCAAACGGGAACAATAAAGTTGTCCACACCTTCGTTAATTTTTTTTTTTTTTTTTTTTTCAACAACAACAGCAGATGTTTGATTTTAAAATCAGAAGGGGAAAAAAGACAAAATTAGGTCAGATTTAATTGAATATAAAAGAAATTGGAAAAAAGAGAAGATAGAATATTGTGTTGTGTGTTTTGAAGATTCAAAGAGAACAAAACCCTTTGATTAAAGACGCGAAAGGAAGTTGAGGATTAGTTTTTTTTTTTCGAGAATAATGCTTTTTAGATCTTTTGGGCACTTCTTTTTTCGGTGTCTATTGAAAGAATATTACCTTGGTGTCATGCTTAAAGCGACAACAAAACGTTCACTTCTTTGTCGATTTTACTAGCTCATGTAAAGGGTGAGGTTTGATTTATGAACTTTTAATAGATACCATGTGAATGTCGGCCACGACTACGTATGAAATGGTTTATTTGGGGATGACTCGATGGAGCATAAAGCGAATGGTGTCTCGCAAATAACAAGAGTAATTTTTGCTTCCAAAACGTCAACCTCAATCGGCTGGCTTACTGCAAATGTGTGATATCTAACAATCTAAGTGACAAAAGGTGAATCAAGAAATTTTACGATTTTCAGAGCTCATTCGCTGAAAATCAGAGGTCCTCGTCCTCGCATTTAATATGCCGTATTGATGACCTGAGGGAAACCTTGCTGATAAAATGACGAAGGACCATTGAAAGCCGGAGGAAGCTCCGTTTATAAACTAGGGAAAGCCCTAATGAACGCTGGCATATGTCGTGTTAATTTGTAATCATCATCAATCCGAGACCTTCATCGGAATTCTGTTGAGACTATTTTACGTAGGCTTTAGTAGCGGGGATTTAAAAGGATCGCGAATTAAGCTATGAAGTCGACTCACCTCAAGAGGGAAAGAGAAGAGCATATAACGAAGGCAATTTGACGAAGAGTCACCGCCTCTAGGCAAAAGTTAAAGGGAGATAGTACACATTACAATATACAAAGCGAGTGGAAGCCTATGCGGCTATAAAGATGATTCAATAGATCTTTAAGCCTGCGTAGTGTTATTAGTTTCAAAGCAAAAATTTATTTTTTAAAATGTTAGAAATAAGTTAAAAACAACGTTTTTATTCTTTTCTTGAGGAACTCTTCAAGAGGGTTTTCCGATTCTAACGAATTCCATATTTGACGTCTTGAATCGACGCTGGGCTATTGGCGTAGACTTTATCGTTCATGTGGTCACAAAGGAAGGGGTTGTAAGGTGTTAAATCATAAGATCTCTGTGGCCAATTGTGATCACCTCTTCGAGAGATAACACGATCTGGAATCTTTTTCCGTAAAAAATCAATGGTTTCGTTGCTTATGTGGCACGAAGCATCGTCTTATTGAAAGTAAATGTCCAGATCAATATCATCCAACTCCGGTCATACAAAAATCATGAATCATCTCTCGATAGCGCAATTTATTCAACGAAAAAGTAAGTTCCAATGACCGCACGAAACAGTCACGTGTTGAGGATGGAGAGGCTTCTCAACAATAACTCTTGGGTTTTCCTAGCTCCAGATGAGACAATTTTGCTTGTTGAGGTATCCACTGAGGTGGAAATGGGCCTCATCAGTCAAGATGATTTTTCGATGGAATTCCGGATAATTTTTATGCATTTCAAGGACCAATCAGCAAAGACACGACGTTGTGGATAATCGGCCGGCTTGAGTTCTTGTGCTAACTGAACTTTATTAGCCTTAAGACCCAAGTCTTTATGCAAAATACGGTGTTTTGAAGTTTGTACGTCCAATTTCAAAGAATAACAAGGAATGGAAAAGCTGGTTCTCTAATTTGGCTACAGCAGCAATATTCCCAGTTGTTTTTGAGCGACGTGTATTGGTTTTATTCTTTACATCCCCTTTTTTCCCCAACAGCTCGAATTTTTCCACAAATTTCTGTATAGCGGTGCGACAAGGTGTTTAACGCCGATTTAAAAATGCATTACTTTTGCAAACTGTGACTGCAAAATGTTCACCATTTTTGTAGTGAATTTTGGTAATTGTTGAAGCAGATCACACATTAAGCAGCTCACACGTAGTTTCTGCTTGTCAAATGTCAAAAAACAACAGCTACACCTACCGAAATAGAGGGCTATTCAAAATTACACCACTTATTGGAAAACCCTGTACTACTTCTACTTCTTCAGTAAACGTAGACCTACTGTGAAGGCTTTGATATTTTTTTGTGACAAATTTTAGTGTTTCTCAAGTAACATTTATTTCAAAAAAAAATAAGGTTTAATTCTCACTTTATTTTGCCAGAAGAAAAAATGTGCACGACTGGGTCGTACGAACTTGCTCCTGCATGCTAAAACTAAATATTTATGATTACTTAAATTGCAAAAGGTAGTGTTAAAATAAGAGATATACTTTAAGCAATTCTGATTACACTCTTACTTACAGCTTACACTTAACTCAAAAAAAAAAAATAATATATAAAAATAATTAGAATTTATTAAAAAAATTAAAATTTGGAAATGTACCTCGTATATACATTTCATTCCAAAAATTTAAATGCCGAACAAATTCAAACCTTATTCTTGATTTATTGAATTTTTTTTTTTGAAAATCGTCGGAGCCGTTTTTTTTTTTAAATTAATTTTTTATATATAAAATTTTTCAAAAATATCTTAAAATTAATTTGGGTATGCAGTTTTCAAGACCATGTAAATATACATATTATACTCTCAATTTGGATTTTTAAAATTGATCCGTTTTTGAGATACAGAATTTTGAAAAAAAAAGTTAAAAATATTTTTTAAAAATCCAAAAAAAAATTTGAAATTTTTTTGAAAACAAAATATTATTTGAACAATATATACGTACTTTCGAAAAAAAACTGACGCTGATCGGACTTTCAGTTTTCGAGAAAATCTAATAACAAAAAAACGGTTCTATGGGAGGTACCGTTTTGGAGCAATACAATCAATTTTTTTGTACATAAAACACATGAATGTTTAAAAAATTAAACTCGAGGAAGTTTAAAAAAAATCTATCGGGCCGTTTTTGTGAAAAAAAAAAGTTTTGGTTTTTGGCCAAAAAAAATCGTATGGTGGCTACCCTAAATTTTGATCTTAAAACAAAAATAAAAAAAAACTGGGATATGAGTTTTTGCTCAAACCTCTAATTTTCAAATTTGAAGTGAATCGGACCACTAGTTAAGCCTGTAGATGCCTGTAAACTTTCCGACAGACAGACAGACGGAATCGCCGGACCCACTTTTTTCGACTTCTCTATCATCGTAATATCATATCTCATCCTCATCTCAAATTTTATTTTTTTTACGAATTCAATACTTGCCATATATTCTATATGTCGCAAGTAAAAATGGTTCAAAGACAATCAACCGTTTTCTTAATTTATTGTGAAATTCAAAATGTATGACGTAGCCAAGTAGGTTCCGAAAAAATAAATTATAAAACAAAAAAACAACCACAAAGGCACAAAATAATTATTTACTGCAAAAGAGCCTATTACAACCCTTCAGTTTTGTTGATATTAATATAATATTTCTTTGTTTTGAAAAAAGCCGACAAAAAGCTACCGCCCACCATCAAATACCCTCCAAAAAATTCTCACACGTACGAGATTTACCGCGCCAAATTGTTACAACAAAAATAATATATGCTTACATCGCTTTTACGTCCATCGACCAATGCGAGCCCAATAAATTCATCAATAATCATAAATAAAAAAAAAGAAACCAGTTTAGCGGTCTGTTGTTTTGACTTCTACTTCCGAGAGGGCGCTTGTTTTCTGGTCGTTTGTAATTAATTCCAACCAAGAACACCCGACAAAAATAAAAAAAAAAAAATAAAAAATAAAAAAAACTTATTAACTCAATAAAACCCTGATTTATCTGCGAACAACCGCACAACAAAGATACTACAAATACAAAGGTTTAATCCGATTTTAGAATTAATTAGAATAACTTTGTTTTGTTGTAACCTTAATTACGATCTAATAAATTATTGTTATTTTCCAATCCAAACGCGTTAGATGGATTAGAGACAGCTTTCATTTGCATCTGGAACAGACTACTTTATTTTCGTGATACAATAATTTTTTTGACGAGGTCGCATTGGGGTTATGTAGACGTGAAATTTATGAATTACCTAACCAAATTTCGAGGCCTGAAATGAGCTGATGTACCCGACCCATGTACTGATAGTTGTTCGGCGAATTACAAAAAAAAAAAAAAAAAATATTATTAAATCGAAATCGAAAGGCGCCTAATAACCACCTACTTTGTTTATTTCAAATAACAACTCATTTAACTATAGATACATTGCGTGGCCATATGTAATTTTATTTTTAAACTCCACACACTTTGTGCGGTTTCGGTTCGAATCGATTTGTTTGTGGGTTGTGGGGCGCTTCATAGAATTGGGTACTTTTTTTTAATTTCGTGAATTTATCTATTTGGAATAAAGAAAATCATGTTGACTCACTTTCTTGAAAAAGTATTTCACCCTACATTACGACTTATTTCAACATCACCGATAGCCGACCAGCAGGCCATATATTATGAATAAATGGATTGCTGGGGTGAAGTACTTAGACGATCAGTAAATAAAACATACATGAAATGCAGATTACAATGAATATCTTTTTGTGATGATGATGAGGAATGTTGGGGACAACGGTGTTGTGGCGCTCTGGAAATAAATGTGACATAATGAACTTGTATCGGGGTGATTAATTCAAAACTGGTTGAAACATGAAAGTGTTGCGACACGCAGTTCGATATCTGTATCTGTTTGTTGGCAATAGGGAACTAACAATCATAAAACTTAAAATACTGCTGCATGCACGTTAGATGATCGAATCGAGTTTAACCCACTGATGCTTTTTGTTATCAAACGCTGGGGTCTCCTCAAGCCATCCAAGGTCTACTAAGGTAACAACAGTAAGCCTTAGTTCGGTAGAATTGAAAGAAAAGATTAATGCCTCCAAATTCAAAGAATTGTTTCTTATGTAGTTAGAATTATACTAGTTTTTGAAAAAAAAAAAGAGGTTTCATATGTAGTTATGTTTGCGGTATCAGATTAGGTTGACTGGAGTCCTTCCTTACGACAAATTTCTTCCTTCAAGGGGTATCAACGGATCTCCCAACGGCTTTTAACGGTCATTCGACCGGTTTTCAACAAGGTTTCCTTTAGGTCATCAACGGCTTTAAACCAGTTTATCTATGGCATGGAGTTTTGACACTTTTCAACCTGTCTTTGTCGTCGACGGCGACGGCACGTTCGCTCTTATATGAACATATTCTTCGCAAACTAGTAGTGAATTGTAATTTACTGTGTTGTAAAAATTCGTACATTTTATTGTGCTTTGTGATGTGCTTTTTGGTTTCCAGCCGAAGTTTTTTAGCCGGTCTCGCCAAGGTCTTATTGAAGAAGTACGAAATAAAAATTCTTGGTCTTCTGAACCTTTTAACAAATAAGTATAATCTCCGTTTTATGGTCTGGTCTGAGCTATTCATATAGGACAAGTCCTTGGACAAAATCGGTATGGTTCGGTCATCGAGAGCGATACCTTAAGCGGCTACGGATCGGCAGATATAATACCCTTGTGACACGATTGGGCAGGTATAATTCCCATGAATCAGCAAGAACAATGTCCCTGGTGACATGTATCAGCACTCAGCAGGTTTAACGCCCCTGGTGGCACGAATCGGCAGGTATAATGCAACTGGTGGCACAAATCAGCAGGTAAAATGATCCTGGTTGCAATCAAAACGGGCTATACAACTTCAATGTCAAAACTCCTTACCGATGGTGAGGGGGAAGTTCCGATTATGAAATGTTCGTACTATTTCAAGCTCTCTGATCACTGTTACAAACTGATATAATAGTATGAGTAGGTAGTAGTAATAGAGGCGATTTTTGCACATTTTTACTAGTCCACTTATAGTATTTTCCGATGCGAGTGAATATGAATTGTATAAAATGAAGTTCAATTCAGTATGGGAAAACATTACATAAAGTGATTACAGCTAAATAAAATAAATGGAATGGAGCGACAGCTCTTGAAGAGCCAAGGCTTAAGTGGCTTACTCTCATCAACAATTCTCTGGGTGCGTGTGAAGAATTGGGGGGACCTACAATTTCACTCCCATTCCGAACGGCAAAGTTGAGAAGCACTTTTTTATGACAGATTGAAGTTGGAAGTTAGAAGTTTTTGTCAATTCTTCGCAAGAGGAAGTGCCCGTGAAAGATGAAATAAAAACTATGGGCACCAGTAGGACTCGAACCCACAACGTTCTGCTTAGCAGCCAACGCACTTAAGGGGGGGTCTCACGAAAATGCAAACTCAAAACTCAAGTAAAAGTGTGCGCATGTATTGGTGCGTTATATTGCTCTCTTAATTGCAAGCATTTTTTGTGTTATGAAACTATGAGAGCAAATATTTTCCTCCTTGTGTTCTCTTCATTATATTCCATTTTGCTTTCGTATAGCAGATCTACATACAAAATCAAAGATCAACGAAGCACCAAGGCGACAACGATGTACGATGTCTATTTTGATGTCTCCTGTTTGTATTCGTAGCATCTCGTTTCGGTGTCGGCCGGCGGCGGCGGCGGCGCGTGGTCGGCCGGCGGGCGGAGCGTTGATCTTCGTTGTTCGTGAATATTAGAACAGAAAACAAGTTTTTATGTTATTTCTTATTTTGTTTCACTTATCGTACATGGCCGGTGAAGTGCAGTCTCTAATTTGGTAGTTTATATTTTTAGGGATGTGAATTGCTAACACATGAGAGAACTTACATATAAGGACATAATATAGAAAAGGTGGAACCAAATTGGTTGCTTTGAGGTAGTACATACAGATATGTATATAATGAATGATCACACTTTTTTTTTGTTATCTACTAAGTTAGTCATTTGTTGCATAAGAATCCTTTATTTTATCTCTCGCTTATTGGACACAGTGTTTCCAGTTCATTTAGACTAAAACCGGTTTTGTAAGCAAGGGAAGCAAAGTATGAATCGCACTGAAGACGAAGACTAAAACTAACACATTCACAGAAGTTAACCAGTTTTAGGTACTCACACATACAAAGTAGGTTCACGTATGCATTTCTTCCCTCACACTAAAATCGTCTTGTGTTACAAAAATGTTTCATCTCGTGTGTGCAGTCCATTCCATTGGCCTAGTGCTATCTCCATTTGTAAGCAGGAAATAAATAGGTATATACATAACGTGCATGCAAATAATTTGTACATTATCGTAAGAGGAAATTCTGTTCAATTCCATTTTTCATTGAATGTTGAAGAATACCTACCCGTTTTGGTGAGAACCTTTATATCAGCTACTGTAGCAGATACCTACAACAGTGGTTGGATTGTTTGATAAAATAAATGAAAAACGAGACTGAATATTTTAATATTGTTTTTTTTATTTATTTTTTTTTTTATTATTTAATATAACACATTGAATGAATGAATGTTTCAGGTGTTCTTTAAAAAAAAATGTGGAGACATGCTGTTCCGGGTTTGCATTCATTTTTGAATTTCGTCTTCAGTATTCCAAACACGCATGTTTCTTGGTACTCTGGGGTCACACAGTTCTAGAAGTAGATGATTATTGTAGTACGAAACAAGTTTTTCTTTCATTTTATGCTGCCAGAATTCGTCGTCTTTTACAATTGTTGTCCATGTGAAATCACAAGAAGTCCATACGCCAAAATAACATTTTTCGCGGCCAGTAATATGTAATTGCCCTTGAACTTGGTAATAGTAATCGTGTGTTTTTTTGAGCTCCCAATTATCACCTTGTTTTTGCAGATAAGCTATTTTTTTCAATCCTACAGCATCGTCTATTGTCATAGCTTTTGCAGACGAAGGACATTTTACTTCACAGATAGCTGAATTTCCCACCAAACCATCAGGTGTTGCTCCAAGAAAATGAATTTCGCTATCAATAAAAAAGCCACATTTTTCCACGTGAATTCCTGCTTGTTCTTCCAGTTTTTCTATGGCTTTGTTTTCGTTTTCCATTCCCCAGGCGACACTCGAAGAGAAAAATAAGCCGTAAAGAGAAGCTTTCACTAAATTATGATAGCTGACTGGTGTTCGGACCTTGCATATTTTTCCAAAGTTTGAAGCTGTTACCATTTCCTTTCTGAGTTCATGCCATTTTTCACAATTCGCCTGATCTCTTGTTTGTTCTTCGATTTCATTCCTTAGTCTATAATTCGTATGCAAACGATCTTCGAATTCTTTCTTCCTTTTTTCCATAGCCTTAGGGGGTAAGTCGGCTATTTGCAGATCATCAACATCAACATTTCCGTAATTTCTGTCAGCAGGAGTCTTACGCTTCCTTTTTTTTGAAGCAGTTTTTGTAGATCTTCGAAAAAGTTTCCTCTTGTGGAGCTCAGTCCGTCTTTTTGTTTCGCTTCTTACTAGAATTTTTTTGGTTGGTGTATTTTCACTGTGATTGCGAGTTTTTACATATTCGGTGAACGCCCTTTTTGAATTAAACTGAACGACGTTGCTAGAGCACATCTATTGCTGATTACGATGGACCTAAGAATAGTTGAATCTTTCTCGACCCATTGTATTGGCACAGGACACTGTTGACTTGTTCGCAAATTTGGGTCATACCCGAATAGAAGGCTTTTGCGCATTTTGTTTCATCCTGGTTATGTAAAGTTTGATACAGTCCAGCACCCCATCAGCTTCAAGTTGTTGGACATAGTTCTTTCCAAAGGCGGAAAAGTATTGAGCACACTTCGAATGACTTCCAAAAACGTGGAACGGTACATTTAATATATCCTCCTGCAGCATTTTCAGTTTGTCATCGTCTTGGCTGTTCCTACGGTAAATAGTTGCGCATTTGAGTCCTTTTATTATTTTTTCTAGAGATGATGATATAATTTTTCTACTGCTCAGGTTATATCTGGTGTTTTTCGTTAACTGTATCAATTTTTTTCGTAAATTCCGGTACAGATGGTTTACACATTCAATTTTTTGGATGCTTCGGTTGGGGTACGGTTTAGCTTCCAAAAGCCTTTTGTAAACATTGCTGTCACCATCAGCAATGAATTTATCGAAAATGACGCCATAGTTTTCAAAACAGTATTTGAATCCATCAACCAGAATGTCTGATTCCATTTTTGTTGATGGGCCGGTGTGGTTCCTGTTGCAACTATGTTCCGGTACGTCATGTTTTCCCTCGTTGATCTTGCATATGTGGCAATATTTGTTTTTTACTCCATAAAAAAGTACCTTTTTAGAATTGTGTCCAATAACTGTCGCAACGCCCGATAGAGCCTTGTAATTGCATCCATATGATCTGTGTGACCAAGCTCCGTCAGTAACAACTGTGATGAGAGCGTTACCGTTTTCGTCGATGCTTCCATTTTCTTCCGCTAGCCTTTTTTCTTCTTTAATTGCTTCAACCATTTGTCTTTCAGCTGATTCAATCCAAATTTCCTTCGTTTGATTCTCGATTTTCCTGTATTGATTTGAGCTCATAAATGGAACATTTATAGCTTCTAACACTCTCTTACACTGCGTATATCCGTTACCTGCGAGCATGGTTCCGACGACAATTTCCGTGTTGATATTTCCTTGGTTATCTTCTTTCTGGTGACAGGTGAGCACTTCAAAAGCCATGTTACACATATTGCAACTAAAGGAAAGTTTTGAACTCAGACCTTGTCGAATTTCTTGAATAAGTACTAAGTTATTTAATGTGCATCCAAATATTGTACCATGCATAGAGATTGTTGTCAAACTATTTAAGAAAAAATTTAAATCCACGATGCGCCGGCCTTCAGGGACAAAAGGGACATGACTTTTTGTCGGATCTTCGACTTCAATGGGAATATTGAAATCATTAGGAGGAGCTTCTATTTCTTCATGTTCAAAAATATTCCCAACGTTGGAGGATGTATTCTCTGTTCTAGGATATTC
>CAKKXW010000003.1:40684173-40810858 GCA_920937365.1 Sphaerophoria rueppellii | reverse complement strand
TGGAAGTTTTTGTCAATTCTTCGCAAGAGGAAGTGCCCGTGAAAGATGAAATAAAAACTATGGGCACCAGTAGGACTCGAACCCACAACGTTCTGCTTAGCAGCCAACGAACTTAACCACTAAACCACGGACACTACATGTGATTACAGCTGATTTTGATAAATTGTATTTTGGAATCTGTAGTGTATGAAGACCTTTGATGCAGATTCAGCAATAATTCGCATGATCTGTTGTTTCAATAATATTGGATTGCAGGTTTCTGTTCAAGGAATTGGGGGTACTGTTTGCCCCGAATTAATTGACATAAGATTTCAAAACTTCCAATTTCAAGGTTTAACAAAATTTGTAGTCTTGATACGTTCTATTTCTAGAGGGATACAGCTTTCTAAATTTAATCTTTTTTTTCATTTGCTGATTGAGTTCCTACATATACAAATACAGGCACATATTGCTAAGCCAAGTGCAAACAAGGATAACAAACAACAACGAAACTTAAGGTTATCCAATAATTCGATTTTGTTTTAAACTAATCCACAACCCCCAATTATCAACGCCAATAAAATTTTTGACAGCCAATAAAACTCCGAAAAAAAAGATTGACAAAAGAATCAAAGCTTTTGTATGCAAGTCTTTTCAAACCTTAAAAACCAGACAGTTACTTCCGCTAAAGCATTTTGAATAATAAAAATCTATTTCAAAATTCATAACCCCATAGAGTGCTATACAAAAACTGATTTACATGCTGAGTTCTTAGAAAAGAACCAAAAATGTTTACTGGACCCCGAAGCAAAAAATTAGACAAAAAGAAATAAAAAGCAATAAAATTAAATGCCAATCACGTGTATGCTTTAAAGCACAGCTTTGCGAATTTTTTTGTTTCTTGAGAATGAAACCCTAACCAGGTGCTCTCTAATGTTTTTTTTGAAGACTAGCTTTTGTGCTTTTTTTTCAAAGAAATTCACCGACGACGACGGCGACTTCTTTGCTCCCCCAACTAATTTAGCAACAAATTGTTAATACTATTTTCACAGTCCAGTCACATCTTGAGGCACCTTCTTTTTTCTCCACAAATGTATTCATTAAGCAATCACAGTCTCTGTTAAGCGTATTTTTTTTCTTTGCGGTTTTCTGACTGCTAAGTCGAAAATTAAGTCTGATTCACTTTTTTCGCACTGAAATGAAGTCAATCCAGGCCAAAAGTCATTGCCAAAAAGCTCAAATAAAAAGCGATAATAATTGTGGGTGTTAAATATTTTATCGGAAATGGAAATAGGAAAAACAAAAAAATTAAGTACCCACACAAAATTGAGGGCAAAATAGAAATTCTGTGTCTTTAATTAATTCAAGGACACGCATTTGCCCAGTCGATGGTTGGTGTTTTGCCTTCACCTCTGAGTTAAAACTTTTTTTTTTTGTTCTCACCTCGCTAAGCACAGAGGTTTCTATCGTTCGTACGTTTGTTGATCGGCAGCACGTTTTTGTTGTTGGGTCTTGTTTCGTTTGTTTTGTTTACAAATTCAAACTCACTTTAATGTCGGACAACTCACCGTCAAGGTGGAGAACTCAAAGTGTTATATATTTTACTTAGAGCGCGTGAAACAATTGAATCGTTACACTTGGGAGCACATCATCCCAATTACAATAGTGAGACAGCTTCAACAAGCACACACGAGCACCAGCCAGCACCTTTAACACTTCGTCGTTGAGTCGTCATCATCAATTCAATTGTCAAAAACTCAGCGGCTAATTGAAGACCATTTCACGTGAATTGACCTAGAGCCGTCAGATTTTGGTCAGACAGACCCCTTGTTTGTTGATCTTAATCAACTAGAGAAAGACGTTTCTTATACAATTAACTGTATATGGAGATTTAAAAACCCATGTCACACTTGAGACCCTCGAAAAGAGTAAAGTAGATTCGAAATTGAGGCGTGACACGAAACTAATGACAAATGAAATAATACCACACTATTTCGAGGTATAATGCGTATTTAAACGCCATCTACAGTGGGACAAAGACCCGATAAATTGGAATTTCATCATCACGAAAGGCTGCGAAAGTGGAAGGTGCAATTTCATGACTTTTAAACCTTATCCCCTTTTGTGTTTTAACATTTTTTTGTCTGAATAATTCATCCGCCTCTCCCACTGTATTTCCACCAAACTAAACAAAATAAAGCCATTAAGAACTCTTCCCCAAAATATGTTTATGCAAATCAGATGGTCAGGGTACTTGTCAAAGTGTCGAAATTTTCGCATTATTTGTCAAACGTCATTTCTCAAAAAAAAAACAGCGGAAAAAAGGTCGAAAACGAAGGTTTTTCCTGTCACGAAAATTGAAACAATAGAAATATGGGTAGTTTTTGTTTTGTTTTGTTTTATTTCAACAATAATTAATTTTATTTGTTATCTTTTCTATTTGAATTGAATGGACTGACATGTAGAAGTGAGTTTAAATGAGAACTGAATTGGTTGGTTAAGCAGCTTGACAGATCCCGCATTTAAGCCAAGAATAACAACGTCATTAATCTATTGTTATTTTTACATATACAATTAATTAACATTGATACAAGGACATGGGGAGAAAAAAAAACTACACGGTTAGAAATTTTGGGATAGATTTTAATATTTTTAGGGTTACATATATGACAACACCAGAAAAATATTAAAATCTAATAAACTGGAAATATTAAAAGAAGGCAAGTAATAACGCAAATATTAGAATTTAATACTGATGAGATATTAAAATCTAATACTTTTTGTATTAAAATGTAATAACGAAATAATTAGAAATGTAATAACTTTGTATTGAAAATTAATATTATCTTGTATTAAAATGTAATAAATCTGCATTAAAAATCAATCCCCAGTGTATTAAAATGAAAGAAAATTGTATTACTTTGTAATAATAAACTTTTATTAAAAATTAATAAAAATATATTGAAACTTAATACTCATACAATAATATGAATAAACATTGTATTCATTTTTAATAAAAGGTGAAAATTGAATTGAAGTTTTCCCAGTCGCTTTGAAGAAATCTCTATCTTCTGATATCTTCTTGGTATACATTTGGTTTGGAACTTTTTTTCCCGATTATTCCCAGCACTTCCAACGTTTTTTACATAAATATGTATATTGGGAATTCGTCTCAAGATTATAAATCTTCCTGCAAAAAAAAATAAAAACTAAAAAAAGGATTAGTTATATAAATACACATAGTAATCGGTTAGTACATACCATTCCTCAACCACAACTTAAGAAAAGAGTGAACATGTCCTGAACATCCTTCAACATTCTACTGCTATTGGCTTGAACACGCTGGGTATAAAGAGCACTACCTGAATATAAAGAAATAGAAAAATACTGCTTTGATTATACTTTTGAATATAAAACGTAGAATTTAAAATGTAACTTACTTTATTTGTCCACTGAATGAAATTCAGCATTGTCACAGTTACTTGTTTTCTTTTTAATTTATACAAGATTAATAAGACTCTACCCAGGTCTATGATGACTTTTTCAGAATTACGCTCATGTTTCTTTGTAAGCACATGGCAAATAGACGTGTTATACTAGAAGGTTTGTTTTTAATAACTTTGTATTAAATTTTAATTCAATGATATTGAAATGTAATACAATAATATTCAAATCTAATACAGTTGTATTAACTTTCAATACAAGTTATATTAGACCTAATATTTAATATCTGATATTATTACAATTTAAGTACAAATTTATTAAATTTCAATCACCGTGATTACATTCTAACCATATCTGTATTAAAATCAGAAAACTTAATGCTAAAGTATTAAAATTTAATACAAAATATATTAAAAATAAAAGTAATATTTTGAGTATATTAAAAAGTAATTTTCCGTGTATTGAATACAGCTGTAATACAAGAGCTGTATTAAAAAATATCCCAAAATTTTTAACCGTGTAAGAATGATTTATTCTGGAATTCAAGGGGTCGGTCAGTCGATTGTTAAATGTTGGGTCTCCAAAAATATGCGATAATCTTCTGGGAGATGGGTATGCTTTTCCTAGTAGCTGAGGTGAGTTCATCCCTATAGAGGGTCTTACTCATGGTGCAGCTGAAACCAAGTTTCGAAATACAAATACCGTTGAACCGAGATGACCAGTTGAAGTTATGTAGGTTAGCTGTTCAACTGTTTAATCACTTTAACTCTATGGACTAAGCTGATTTTTCAATGGTAAAATAAACAAGCAGGTAGTGTTTATTCGACAGATAAAGAAATATTGGATCTGACGGATTAATAGATGGCGCCACAATCGATTGTAATATTATAACAATTTTTCAAAGGAAGTTCTTAAAAAAATGTCACTTTACTATTTCGCGAACAAATTATTCTTTTCAATAATAAATTTTAATCCATGGATTAAATCTTATTCTATGGGTTAGGTAACCTGTGGAATAAGAGTAGAATATGGGTGTTTTTTATTTTATTATTTTTTTTTTTGTTCTTTTGTCAACGTTAGTCCTTTTCTGTGGCTTATTTGGTGCTCGTCATATTGATTTTATTGAATTTCAAAGTAAATCCTGAAATTTGTCTGGGCTCAAGAGTATTTGCGAAATTCTTTTTTGTCAACATTAAAGCCTAAATTTTTAGAATGAATGTTTTATGGTTGCCCAATGATGTGTAATTTCATTAATCGTTATATTCTGTTGGCCGAACTTTATAGCCGTCTTATGACTTTCTTTATATGAAGATTAGACAGCCCCAGACGGTGGTTTTTCATCTGTGGAACCAAAATATGTCATTACATTGACAAATACCACAAAATTGGGCTCAACTGTATGACAGACAGACACGCACATTTTGGGTTTGTATTTGCTTTTGGGGATAAATAGAGAAATTTTAAGGAATACTTGAAGTGATTGATTGCTGACATTTTGTGGCTTTCTTAAGCCAAAACACATGGGTTTCGGCATGCATAGGTGCAGAAATATACACAATTAATTTAAGATGAGGCATAGCAGGATGTTCCAATGTTTGCTGATGCAATTGGTCGAAAAACTGAAGAGTACTTTTACTTAAATTTACTCACACCACTTTGAAAAACCGTTTATGTCGTCCTGCAGAAGAATTCTATCATTCATTGAAGATATATTTTTGAACAACTTCATACCATTTGCAAAGAAGAGAATAACACATAGCGGAGCAAATACTTAGTAAGTTATGGTGGTGCTACCGTCCTGGCCAGATCAGGGCCTCATCCAACAAGCGTCTCCAGCCAGCTCCGTTCCTATAGCTAGCTGTTTCCAGTTTCGCACGCCGAGTAGGTTGAGGTTCTTTACCACCTGTGTGCTCCACCTGACCGCCTCTTCTGCGACGTTATTCCGTGTTGGATTCGATGACTATACGAGCAGGAAAATTATTTTCCATTCGCTTTACATGATTCATGCGAAGTGCCCGTGGCGTAGTGGTTATATGCGTTGGCCGTTAAGCAGAGCATGTGGGTTTGAATCTTACCCATTCTTATAAAGCTTTTTTTTATTTTTCAGGGTTACTGCCTCTTGCGAAGAACTGACAAAACTTTTAAGAGTCGTCCGGATTCGGCGTTTAGTTGCTGGTCCCCTCAATTCTGCACACACACTCAGTGAATTGTAGATGAATGTAAGCCTCTTAGGCCTTGGTTCTTCAAGAGTTGTCGTGCCACTCTATTTTTCTAGTTCTCCATGACCCAGCCATATAAGTCGTTGGACCTTAACTTTTCTGGCTAGGTCTATGTCGCTGGACAGTTTGAACTATCAAGAACTGTTCTAAATTAAGTAAAAAAACTATATAGTTTTAGATATAATTTATTGATTTTCAAATGAATTTCACAAAAATATATAAAACTTTTTTCGGATAGGCGACGCGTTTCGGACTCAGTCCATCATCGGGCGCAAACTTGTGTGTTGTTGGTTTTTTGTGTGGCCAAAGTTCAGCTTATTGTTTTCTTGTTATTTTTCTGTTTGTTGTTTTTGGTGTGTTTAAAGCTTTTTGATGGTTTTGTTTCTGCTCTGCTATTGTTGTCTTCTTTTTTCTTTGTACTTTTTAATGGCTGTGTCAAATAATGGATTTGGTTTTAATGTTAATTTATCATTTAATAGGTTGTCTTGTTCTAATTTGTTGGCTTTGTAAATTTCGTACTCTTCTGTAGCATCGAGTAGTTTTCCTTTTCTGCATATATGTAATGTTTTCATATTTGTTTTGATATCTGTGTAATTATGGTTATTGTTTATTAGATGTTGTGCATAAGTTGATTTGGTGTTTATTTTGGGTTTATGTTCTTTGTATCTTTCTACGAAGGTTCTTCCAGTTTGTCCAATGTAATATTTTTCGCAATCATTGCATGTCATTTTATAAACTCCTGAACATTTTTCGATTTCTATTTTTTGTTTGGGTTTGAGTAATTTAGAAATATTATTGTTTGTTTTGTATGCAATTTTTATGTTGTGTTTGTTGAATTCATATTTAAGTGTTTGTGATATTATATTGGTAAAGTTTATTGATGTGTATTTATTTTCATTTGTTGTGATGACGTTATTTTTGTTTATATTCTTATTGTTTTTGTATTTTTGATGTATTTTTTCTATTGTGTTGACTTTGTATCCGTTAGCAATTGCTATGTGTTTGATGGTGTTGAGTTCGTTAATATAGTCTGTTTTATTCATTGGTATGTTTGTTAGTCTGTATATGAAAGAGTTGTATGCACTTATTTTTTGGGAGTATGGGTGGTGGGAGTCATTGTGTATTGTGGTATCAGTTGTGGTGGGTTTTCTATAAATTTTGTAGGTTAGTTTGTTATTGTTTTTAGTAATGCTAAGGTCTAGAAAGTTTATTGTGTTGTTGTTTTCTATTTCAGTTGTAACTTTAATGTTATTGTTTATATTATTAATGTATTTAGTTAATATGTCTATTTGTCTGTATGTTCCGTCAAATATTATGAAAGTGTCGTCAACGTATCGTGAATATGATATTATTTTTTGGTATTGTGGGTTATTTTGTGATATTATGTATTTATTTTCAAATTTATTTAAATATATTTCGGCTATTAATGCGCTTAGAGGTGAACCCATTGCTAGGCCTTCGTTTTGTTGGTAATATTTATTGTTGAAGGTGAAATAGTTCTGCTTTAATATTATTTGAATTAAAGTTATGATTTCGTTTATTTCTTCTTGATTAATTGTAGCTGTGTTGGTTAAGTTTTCTTTTAAAGTACTGATTGTTTCTTCTATAGGTATGTTTGTGTACATGTTAGTGATGTCTAGTGATATTAGTTTCTGATTTTGTGTTATGTTTATATTTTCTAGTTTTTTGGTTAACTCTATGTTGTTTTTTATACTGTGGTTATTTTGTAATCGGATGTTTACTTTTATAATTTTTTGTAGAGCTTTTGCTATTTTATAACTTGGTGATGTAGTGTAGTTTATAAGAGGTCGAATTGGGATTCCTTGTTTATGAATTTTTGGCAGGCCGGAGAATTGAGGAGCTGTTGGGTTGGTTTGTTTTATAAATAACCCACAATACCAAAAAATAATATCATATTCACGATACGTTGACGACACTTTCATAATATTTGACGGAACATACAGACAAATAGACATATTAACTAAATACATTAATAATATAAACAATAACATTAAAGTTACAACTGAAATAGAAAACAACAACACAATAAACTTTCTAGACCTTAGCATTACTAAAAACAATAACAAACTAACCTACAAAATTTATAGAAAACCCACCACAACTGATACCACAATACACAATGACTCCCACCACCCATACTCCCAAAAAATAAGTGCATACAACTCTTTCATATACAGACTAACAAACATACCAATGAATAAAACAGACTATATTAACGAACTCAACACCATCAAACACATAGCAATTGCTAACGGATACAAAGTCAACACAATAGAAAAAATACATCAAAAATACAAAAACAATAAGAATATAAACAAAAATAACGTCATCACAACAAATGAAAATAAATACACATCAATAAACTTTACCAATATAATATCACAAACACTTAAATATGAATTCAACAAACACAACATAAAAATTGCATACAAAACAAACAATAATATTTCTAAATTACTCAAACCCAAACAAAAAATAGAAATCGAAAAATGTTCAGGAGTTTATAAAATGACATGCAATGATTGCGAAAAATATTACATTGGACAAACTGGAAGAACCTTCGTAGAAAGATACAAAGAACATAAACCCAAAATAAACACCAAATCAACTTATGCACAACATCTAATAAACAATAACCATAATTACACAGATATCAAAACAAATATGAAAACATTACATATATGCAGAAAAGGAAAACTACTCGATGCTACAGAAGAGTACGAAATTTACAAAGCCAACAAATTAGAACAAGACAACCTATTAAATGATAAATTAACATTAAAACCAAATCCATTATTTGACACAGCCATTAAAAAGTACAAAGAAAAAAGAAGACAACAATAGCAGAGCAGAAACAAAACCATCAAAAAGCTTTAAACACACCAAAAACAACAAACAGAAAAATAACAAGAAAACAATAAGCTGAACTTTGGCCACACAAAAAACCAACAACACACAAGTTTGCGCCCGATGATGGACTGAGTCCGAAACGCGTCGCCTATCCGAAAAAAGTTTTATATATTTTTGTGAAATTCATTTGAAAATCAATAAATTATATCTAAAACTATATAGTTTTTTTACTTAATTTAGAACAATTTATAACACAAAAAGGAGACAAAAAACCCCAACAAAATGGTATCAAGAACTGCTTGATTGAATTTTCTTCTCCATTCTCCATTTCTGTAGGCTGGACTAAAAACCACTCGAACAATTTTTCTCTCGAAGCAGGGTTTTGTATAGTGGCACTTTAATTGCCCAAGAGAGGATTTTAATACTCGATTGTCTTCTAAGAAGCAGCAATTGGCAAGAGTGTTTCTTGTTGGGTGTCAGCATAGACTTCAAGAATGATGTTGAAGAAATAGCTGCACAACGCAAAAGTATTTGCAATATTTCTGTTATACTCAAGATAGGATTTTTCACTTTTTTCACAGACTGAATTGACAGACTCAAGGTGTTAAATTCCATAGAAGAAATAAATCCACGGAGTGGAAGAAAGAGTACAGTGAGGCACTCGTTGTTCGTGGGCAATTACGATGAGTAACAAGTTTAATTTTGATTATTTCAAGAAATACTCTAATTTGCATTTATTTTGTTTAAATTCGCTATTTTTTGTTTTCTTTGCAAAAATTTGCCACTTTCGCAGTCTTGAAAATATACACTTGTGGCTCTTGTTTGATTTTCAAGTGCATACGCTTTAAGGAAGAAAATAAAATTCCAAGAAAAAAACAGTAAAAGACACAACTTGCGAATCGAAGTCACTCACAAAAAAATAATCTTAACATTTTGGCATAATTTTGCGAAAATTGTGCAAATTCATTTCAATGACTTGTTAACTGATACCCAAAGAGTGGTCGCAAAGAATCAATACTTCTGGGGATTAGAGATCAAGTTATCAGATGTTTTGAATAATTTGCAAGTTCTGCAAAAATTTTGGATTTTAGCTTAAGCAACTCTTGCAAAATATTTTTGCATAGCGATGTTGCATTCAAAAGAAAGTCTCATTCACGAAGGCGTGAAGACCTTAGCGCACTCATCAAAAGAATTTCTTTGTGGATTTCTTTTTTTCTTTTATTTTATGAACTCATAGCCCTTCTCCAATTTATTGTTGCAACCGGAAAAATGGGTTTTAATTTATTCATATTTTTATGAAAATGACATTTGATTTTTAATTCTATTTGATTGCATTTGACATATTCATGATATTCCAATTAACACTTGTCACTTGCACGATTAGCCCTTATTTCCCTTAAAAAATTGTTAAAAATACCAAAATACCAAAAAAATAAGAAGCTTATTAGTTCCCCTCAATGGTTTACTTATTTATTTATTTTTTTAAGGATCAAAGTCAAAATTCCAGAAATGAAATTAATTAACACAAACATGTTTTTCTGGTGGACATTTAGCTTTTTTTTTTGTGTGAGTTAATTTTTTTCTAGTTTTGTCGGTTGTTTTTGTTTTCTTAGGGGAGGGTGAATTTTCCTTTCCATTTTCCTGTTTTTTTTTGTTTTTTTTTTTTAATAAGATTCGAGGAAAAATATGAACAGATTTTCCGTTTCAATTAAAAAAAAATAATAGGCTAGGTAGTTGACTGGTTGACTGGATAACATTTGACCCCTCTTGTTTTTTTTTCTATTTTTTTTTTTTTTTTTACGTTCTATTAAGGTCGACCTCTGAAATTTGATTTCAATTGCCTTCATCATAACAAATAACTTTCTAATTAGCAGTTAGGTTTTTTTTTCTAGCTCAAGGAATAAAAAGGAAAGGGAAAGTACGCACCCCTTTTAAACTGTTGACTGTATGATTTTCCAATTTTCTTTCATTTGATTGACTGGAAGAGTACATTGACATGAGTTGAAAAGGTTTCTCTAGGTTAATCGAAAGGGTGAATGGTTTCACATAGCATGAGGCAAATGCACACTTCAAAACCAGTTACACGTTTGAATGATGTATCTGTTTTGTTTTTTTTTTTTTTTTCCTTGCATTGAGCAGAAGTTTTACCTTTTGTAGTTTTAAATCCTTTATTTCTATGGATCACATATGATTCATTGGCTTTTCTATAAATAAGCAGTGAAGTTGTCGCAGAGTTCTTTTTTAGTGCATGAATCATATGCGATTCACATGAATCATATGTGACTCATATGAATCACATGTGATTCAAAAAGAATTGAGTTTTAAAAATGATGGTGATCATTTTAAAATATGCGCACACTTTATGTTTCTGTATTTTTTTTTTACGACCAATGTGTCACCTCAAAACATTGATTTCAAAAATGTTTTTGACACAAT
The DNA here is from genome assembly GCA_920937365.1 of Sphaerophoria rueppellii. Classification (NCBI taxonomy): domain Eukaryota; kingdom Metazoa; phylum Arthropoda; class Insecta; order Diptera; family Syrphidae; genus Sphaerophoria; species Sphaerophoria rueppellii. Next base: position 40,799,909 of record CAKKXW010000003.1, on the reverse strand, counting down.
TGATACTAAGACATGCATATTATGTCAAAAAAGGTGTTCCAGGGAACAAAAATCAATTGATTTTGCACTCGTAATAACTCTTTGTCATCATCAACATCAATCAAATTCTGTTGCATCTCAAATCTCAATCGATTCCAAACGAAAAATTGTTTTTTTTTGTCTATGGCAACAAGATTGACATATTGTTTCAAGTTCTTTATTTTTCATTCCATATCTCTTATGTCTGGCAAAATACGTCAAAAGCGAAAGAGAAACACCAGTCTTTGATAGTCACACGAAAAATTGAATTGAAGACGATGCGATTATTAAATTCTGCTTATTCTTGAAAATTTAGGAAAATAGACAGCGAACCGAGACGAGACAGATGAAGAGGTGGCAGGCAATGACGACAAACAAAGAGCATCGCCAAAATCCAATCCTGAGGCCATAGTCTCATATGTGCAATCAATCCATTCTGCCTTCTCGATATCACAGAAAAATTCAATTACGTTCACTCTAAGTACACATCATTTGACATTGAGAGCAGGCATGATGTACTTTTTGATTTCTTGTGTCTTTGCCGTTGAAATTCGCAGTGTTATTATTTTTTATCGATGTTGACTTTTTTTCTCTCTGAAATATATTTTCGTAGTTGTGTGTGAGATTGGATATGTAATGTGCGTATGTTATGTTTGTCATGCTTTTTTCTTCATTTGGCATATTGACGGAGGAACTTGCCGCTAGGCAACAGTTGAAACCGGCCAATTTGGCAATTGTCAGATATTCAATACCTAAGTAGCGTGTGCGGCGATGTATATTTTATTTTATTTGTTTTTTTTTTTTAACTTTTTCTTCTTTCGACTTTTGGATTGTGGTCACATCTTTGCAATAAATGTTGCTGACCATTTTTGAATGAGCTGGTTGATGTGACAACTGACAACCTTGTAGGTTGAGTTAGTTGGTATATGACCACACGACTGAAGTTGATCAGATGATGGTAGCGTTGGACTCTTCAACGGCTAACCAAACTTTGAAGCTGAACGCTTCATTCTGAATTTTTTGTAAAGTTTAACACACAAATTAGCTTTTCTACTTTGAATTTCTGAAGTATTTTGGTTAAATTTAGAGCAGCATAGTGGATTTAGTAAGAACAATTATGACTGGACACAAGTGAGCGGAAAATAAAAAGGACACCAATAGGCAAAGAGTAGGGACAATCCTTTATTCACAATAATTTTCGACAAAAACAAACTATGAATTATGACATTAAAGACATAAATTGGTTTTTCCCAAGCGCTAGTTATGGCGTTTGGTACTTTATCTTTCTTAAGACTATTGTTTCGGACGCCCGTTCACAAAAATTTCAATTAAAACTGGTCCATTCCTTCCACGGTCATCGTGAAAGACGAATTTTACTGGCCGCTCATTATTGACATCATGGCAATTTAAAGGTCAGATAACAATAATATGGATTTGCATCTTGATTCTTCACGAACTACGGAAAACGCAGTTCTTGGTCAGATGCTCAAAGATAACTGAACTAGTGAACTCTATACGCCTGCCACATCCATCGAGTTGCGGTATGCAGTCTTACACTCTTACTAAGACAACTAATGAACAGAAGGGATGTCACCGTGCATGAACTTTTGATTGATGTTATTTTTCGTCGGTTGCGGCTTGTTTTTGAAAATGCTTTAAGTAACCGAACCTTTAAATTTGTGTACTCGTGCTTTCCTTTAATTGAGATAATGAACCTCCCACTGTTTTCCATTTCATCTACAGTTTCACGATAAACTTTTTAATTCCATTAATTTACCTTTCCACTTAATCCTTTTTCAAAGGACTTACACCCATGAAGAGTTTAAGAAAGTATTTCAGAATATCAAATTCCACTCACCTGAAACGAAAATAAAAGATATACAAAAATTAATTCATCATAATCCACACAAGAACATAAAATAAAATATTACAAGTTTTACAAGAAAAAATAAAATAAAACAAATTGATAACAATGACCCATAACAAAGGTAATGAAAAAAAAAATAGTGAAATCCTCGAGCAATATAATCCGACACCCAAAATCATCCTTGATACAACTCAATCCCCCGCATCAACAGTTCCGTTTGATAAAGTCTTGTAATTGAATTGAAAGTACCCTATTTTGGGTGAACTCAACTGGCACCTCCTCAAAGCTCCCAATGCAAAAAAAAAAAAGAAAAAAAAGAAAAATATGCAATAACAATCAAAATGTCTTCAAAGGGAGCGAGAGAAGAAAAAAAAATATGTTAAGAAAATTGTTATTATCGTCCATAAGGCGATGAGAAGGACGTTTGTTCGACATCAACAAGAAGGACACCAGGACAACAACATCGTCGAAACTAAAAACCAGCTTATAATCATAAAACCTAACGATACCAAACCAAACACCAGACAAAACGGAATGAGGTCCTTTCAACATTCTTTTTTTTTGTGAATTTCAAGTTCAACTCCTCTCGAGTTGGCACCAAGCACATCGATTAAAATGCTAGCTTGGTTGCACTCAGCGCGCGGCGTGATACTAAACAATGAATTAGGTTACAACTCGCTCTTTCAAGGAAAAAATATGTAGATGCTCCTTGCAACTATCCCTTTTGAACAATTCGAAATAATCGCTTTCGAGTGGGAAAAGGTGGTGTGTTAAATGTTCATACACACTGATTTCACAACAGCTATGGCGAGCGCACACAAATTCGCAAAATTTAGAATTGGACAATTTTCGGTGTTAATTTCTATGTTCAATTTGTCGCGCTCGATGGAAATTGGACACGAACATGCAAAGTGTAGATTTTATTTTTGTTTTTGGGTGTTAAGATTTTTGTTGTTGTTTTTCTAGGTAGTACTGAAGAGCAGAGAATAGACGCTGCTGGATAAATGGGTGTTTTTTTTTAATTACAGAGTGGTCGCACACAGTTAATGAAAGCAATTTCTAAGCTGTGCATTGTTAACGAAAATGGTAATTGAAGTGTGTTCTGAGCTGGTTTTTGGAATGGAACATTTTTGACACTTGATTTGCAATCGATAGTTTTTTTTACGATTTGGTTTGATCAGATGAAAATCAGTCAGTTTTCTAGTGTTCTGGCAATGGATGGAAGTAATTTTGTATGGCATGCAAGTTGTCAATATGCATGTTGTTTATATTCGACTGTTGTTCATGTCATTCATGTTTTTTCATGTTGCACAAGGTTATTCATATTGTTCATGTTGTATATGTTATACACGTTGTACCTGTTGTGCATGTTGTTCATGTTGTACATGTTGTACATGTTGTACATGTTGTACATGTTGTACATGTTGTACATGTTGTACATGTTGTACATGTTGTACATCCTGTGCATATTGTACATGTTGTAATTGTTGTACATGTTGTACATGTTGTAAATGTTGTACATGTTGTAAATGTTGTACATGTTGTACATGTTGTACATTTTGTACATGTTGTAAATGTTCTACATATTGTACATGTTGTACATGTTGTTCATGTCATTCATATTGTTCTTGGTATTCCTGTTACTCATGTTGTACATGTTGTATGTGTTTTTCATGCCATTCGTGTTGTTCAGGTCATTCCTGTTATTTATGTTGTTCATATTATTAATGTTATTCATGTTATTCATGCTGTTCATGTTGTTAATGTTATTCATGTTCTTCATGTTGATGATGTTGTAAATTTTGTACAAGTTGCACATTTCGTACATGTCGTACATGTTGTACATGTTGTTCATGTAGTCTATGTTGCTCTTGTTATTCATGTTGCTCATATTGTTCATATTGCCCATGCTGTTCATGCTGTTCATACTGTTCATACTGTTCATGTTATTCATGTTATTCATGATGTTCATGTTGTTCATGTCGTTCATGTTGTGTATGTTGTACATTTTGTTCATGTTGATCATAATATTCATGTTGTTTATGTTGCATTTGTTTATTAATGTTGCGCATGTTACTTATGTTGAACATGTTGTTGTTTATCTTGTTCATGTTATTCATGCCGTTCATTTCACTCCTGTTACTCATGTTGTTCATGTCACTGTTGTTGTAATACTATTCTCTTTTTTTGTCTACATTAATTCGATTTATAACTCGACCTGTAAAACTTGATTAATTTATCACGGGAAAACCCACAGTACTTCAACTATTTTAATCTGCCCTTAAAGAAGAAAAAAAACTCAATTACTCGCCTTTGTGCTGCACTCAAATTAATAATATTTTCTACTTTGCCTCATACCTGAAAAGGATTACTAAATGTCCTCTTTCAAAGAGACAACTCCTACGCACACAAAAAACAGTTTTCTAACGAGAGGAATGCTAATCAATAAACATTTCACTCCTACGTTGTTGTCACGTTTTGTGCGAGTCCCTATCAACGTAACGTATAGTTGTTGTCGTTGTCGTAACACGGATTAATGACCGACTCTCCACCGCTGCCATATCCCTATCTGCATGCAATGGTGTTGGCGACAATGATTATTGCGCTACTGATGAGGATGCTGCCCTATAAATATACAGTTAGTTCATTTTATGAGGCCAGGCGCATATATGAAAGCGAATATTTATGTGTGTAGACATCACATGCCGTAGTTGTGCTTGTGATGCAGAAGAAACAACAATAATATCGAATGTAATTCATCACAGTGAATATCTCCTATCTCGAGTAGATACCTACCTCCCCCAACTGACTGATGTGACTGTGGTATTAATAGACAAAAAGCCAGACAGTAGGGAGACACTTTTGTGGTTTTGGTGCTTTTGGCTCCGAACAGAACAACACACAAAACAGTGGTTCTGAAAAGTCAAAAAAAAAAAAAAAAAAATAAGAATGTAACCAACGTCACACAAAACAGTATCCGTTCTGAACGTAATTCCTTATCGGATGGATTTTGTGTATGTGTGTCTGTCGTCTCATTGCTATATAGTCTGTTGTTTCAATCCGGTATCCGCCTTTTGTACGGAAACATGTCCCTAATGTTAATGGTGGTTTATTTTTGTGTGTGTCTGGTTTCTATGTACGGTTTTATATCAGTAACTGCCATTAGGAACCAGGATATCACATTCAAGTCCTTTGCCGGTTTTTCAGTATCACCCGCTTCCCTTCGTACTTGAATTTTTTTTTTGCGTGTTTTGTTAACGTTTCGAGTTTAATTTAGCTTATCTCACTTTGCAGGAGGTAGGTAGGAAGGTTGGCATCCTTGCACACAATATTGGTGCAATCTAGTGATATTGAATGTGTTCATGTGTTATTTTGCTATCAGTCTGAGTGCACATCGAATTTTTTAATGTTTGTTTTTGAATATTGAATCGAGATGCAAAATATTATTCGCAAAATGTACTTGAACAATGGATGCAGTGCAAAAAAAAAAATTTTTTGCTTGACTTCGATAGGCAGAAAAAACTTAATCCTTTCAGGATCGAAGAGGGAAATTTAAATGCAGTAAAAATGTAATCTTTGTTCTGGGATCCTATCTTTCTTTAAACACGAGGAATTCTTTGGATGTTTCAATAAGTAGGAGTTAACACGCTTGCGTCTACGGAATGGTGACCATGTAAATGCACTAAATTCTAAATCACATAAAAAACAAATCAGTAAGTCAAAAGTGCAGGTCCCAGTTCTGCCTCTTGAGGAACGCCAATGCTTTTACATAATCGAGATCATTTTGGAATGGAACCAGGAGTATTTTTGCTAACTTGCAATGACGAAATGACTTAAAAGTATAAGCCAGTAGATTGGAGCTGCACTTTGCTTGATCCCTAGTAAAAAAAAAAGCGGGTTCCAAGGTTTTACTTTAATTTGAGAAAAACTGCAGTTGTAATACATAATTGGGAGTGTTTCCAGAAGAGGAAATAGACTGCCCGTTGAGTTAATCGCCTTAAAGTAGTGATTTGGAGGCACTGGGAAAGAATGAGCAATGAAGCAGATCAATTGATTAAAAGCTTAGGCCCTGAGGTTGTCTCTTGAGGAACTTCTTTTGCTTTGTATTCACATGTTTTCGATTTTTGCTCGAATAGGCAAGGCGGGATCTTATAAACACTCAAAGTTAAAACAATTTGTTAAAAAAATAAAAAGCAAAATAATGAGAAGAGTACAGGTCCTAAGAGTGTACCCTGGTGGACTCCATTTTGGTCGTAGTTAAAATAATTTTAATTCTGAAAGGCAGGCATAAGGGATGATGCATATGTCTTGTCTATGCAAGAACGCTTACAAGCGTCACTTTGATTGATAGAAATAAGCTCGTTAAAAGTACAGGTCCTAAGATAGTACCTTACGGAACTCCACTTCCATCGAATTTGATATCATTTGAAAGAGAGTTGAGCTGATATTTTTTACCTAACAAAAAATAACAACAAAATTACAAACAAACAAGAACAAGTCTGGAATGTTCTTCTTGTGGTATCATCTAGCAATTTTTCATCGAAAACAATTTAAGCTGTCATGCTCGAGAGCAAGAATCTATTTTACTTAAATTCTCATGTAGTCTGCATGTTTTCATGTTTTTCCAAATTTTTATCTTAGATGAAGGCGAAGAAACTTTTTCACTCTTTCTCTCTCAGTCTCAAACTGCAGTTACCCATAGTTTCAAGACAATTGTCTGTCTTCGAGACTTGAGTACCAGCAAGGGAAGACATTTGTGTTTTTCGGTGGTTTTGTAAAACTTTCAACTACCTTACAACGAAACAAAATGTTGTGCCTGCATTTTACTTCTTTTTTTTTTGCAGAAATTTAAGTATTTAACTTGTTTTGTTCGAAAGAAACTTCATACCTTATTCTATGCAGATTTTTTTGTTTTGGTTCTTCTTAACTACTTTCGTTTCTTCGTCTGCAAATTCATTCATGGTGTCTTGAGTTAGTTCCACAAGGCATAAACTTTTCATTCTTTCATTAAGAAACTTTAGTTATGTGCATAATTTGTGATGATAATGTTCGTCCTCTCTGAACGACGATCCTTAAAACATTCAAAAAGAATTCTTGGAAAACCTCAAAGGTACACATAGAAACGAGACAAGAAAAATACCGAATGGTTGCATTAACCAAAACATGATGTTTATGAAAACGGGAGGGTGGCAACGCCACCGCACAACGACGACACAAGGATTCGTTTCCTCCCTTACAGGAGTGCATGACAGCAGGAAAAAAAACAAACTTTTTTAATTGAAAAATTTAAACTTTGTTTTATTGATCAATTTAACAAGATTTAAAAATATGATTTTGTCGACCCTCGCTCGGGACTCGGGAGAGAATAATTGACATAAAGGGAGGTTCTGTTTGTCTGCACTTAGTTCTCCCCTTGAAACAAGCTTGATGGGGTTGACAGGAAGAGAACTTTCACATCTGTTTATTGACAAAAAGCCGAAAAGAAAATGAAAAGAAAAGACTAATGCGGTTTCTTGTTCTGACAGGTTATTATAAAAGCAGTATGGCAGAGCATGTACCTACTTAGAAGGAAGGACCTCCACCCTAAGCCTTGCACTTTCTTTTGCAACACAGGATTTGCGTTCTTTACCATTACTTTACTTGTTACGACAACAACGACTATGATGTAAGGCTTCTTTTGTATTCTTAGTTTCTTGGTCTTGTTAAAAATGTTTGTGTTTGCTCCTTTTGATTGTGTGGTTAGTTAATTTGGTCGTTTTTTTACGAGTGAAACTTTTTTACTTATTAGTTTCTTTTTTTTCGTGTTTTTGCTTTTGAAGCCACAACTTTTCCTCTTTCAAGTTTATTTCTTTAGATTGTTAGTTGGAGCCGTCGTCTGGTGCGCTTTTGTGTTATGGATGAAAATATGACGAGGTTAAGTTCAACATAGAGGGAGAGAGAGAACGAGAGAAAGTTTATTGCCTTTTTGAGATCAGCAGCACATCATCTATAAATTATGGCAAATTTAAATGCCAGTTAAGCGCTGTTTCGGGAGCAACGAATATTTTAACCGCGAAACTTTTGCCTCTTCTCAAAATCATTCATATAGGGGTACACACACCGAAACTCCATTTCAAAAGGATTTCTTGAGCAGTCAGCTCGTTATGATTATGCTTCACTGGTTGATTTTTGGATGATGTTGGGAGGATGCTGGAAGGATATTGGTTGAAGGTTTATGAGTATTCAGGGACCTGCCCAAACACTCCGAGGTGAGTGAAAAGATGAATGGCTTGATGGATGATGAGGTACGTATTTCTTTTTTTTTATCCTTGGTCTTTTGGTTAGTTGAAATGAATTATTCGCAATGATCTGTTGGGAACGTTTTAGTGCAGTTTTATGGCTTGAGGAACGTTGGAAATTATGTTTGCTTTACGACTTTATTTTCCATTGGGGAATACAAGATGCAAAATAGAATGCATTTGTGGGGATATGCAGGAGTTTACAGTGAATCAGTAGTGGATTTGGGGGCACTTGAGCGTGGGAAAATTTGGGTTTTTGAGGGTTTTAATGCAGATAATCAGATTCTTTGGTATTATTTGGAATTGGTGACAAATCGGATGCTTTATATCCAAATAAGAGCAAATGTTTGGATTCTATTTAAACATTAAAGCCTATAGCCCTTGTGAAGTTCTTTAATTAGCCCATAAAAAGAAAGGGTTAATCCGCTCCTGTTCAACTCGAATTTTTTGAGATTCTTAAACTTTGTAGCATAAGGACTAATAAAGAGAAGTATTTTTAGTACAGGGTGAAGGTTGCAAATCAAAAGTTCTTAAGGAGGTAAGGCCAAAGGTTATGTTGAGCTAATGTCAGTGTTCACGATTTTAACGACAGTTTTGAAGCCATATAAAACTGATTTTAAGTTGAAGAATGAGAGTGAGTCAACCAAGGTTATTCCAACGGGTTTTGAAGCTTTAAAACTAATTTTGATGAAATAATTGGGAAATACTGGTTCCCAAAGAGGCATTGGCTTTTCTAGAGCAGTCGCACCTCCCCTATTAAAATATGAAATCTTTGTATCAGCAAAATGCACTCTTGTTATTGAAAGAGTGAACAATTTTTGTCCAGTAGTAAGGTAAATAAATTGGTAAAAAGTGTAGGACCCTCAACTGTCTCCTCAGGAACCCCATCTTTCTTCATACGTTAGGAATGATGTTTCAATCGGTAGGAAAGAATATACTTGTTTCTACTGCTTTTCTTAATCACATAGAAAACAAAATATTAAGTTTAAAGTACAGGTCCCAAGTCTGTCTCTTGAGGAACGCCAATGTTTTCACATAATTGGAATCATTTTGGAATAGAACCAGGAGTATTGTTACTAACCAGCAACGATGACATGATTTAAAAGTCTAGACCAGTAGATTGGCGCTACATTTCATCAACTAGACGGTTTGGGAAGGAGTTGTGTATTGTCTTAGGTTCGGATCAGAGAGTAACAAAATATTGCCCTCACGACCTGACCCAGAGTCAATTTCAATCAAACGATCGCAGATGTTGACGATTTAAACCTTAAAGAAATTGACTTTATTCACTAAAGCGAGTGCCGACATTGGTACGTTTCGGTGCTAGTTAATGCGCTTGTCAAGGTTCTCATCTACTGAACACATTTAAGTTACATAAAAGATCAAAAATCATATCGTTTTGCTTGCATCAATTAAATTCAAAACCCACACGCATCGTTCGTAGTTCATTAACGCCACCTTAATAACACTTAAACCTTCATGCCCAGATCATCATAAAAAATACAGAAAATCCTTTTTTTGTTTTTGTTATTTAATGTCAACTTATGTTCAAAAATCATCTCTTCTTCATTGTCATAACCTCGAAATAAAAACCGTCATAAATTTCGTTGGTAAGGTACATCAACTGCGCCTACTCCTTCTTTCACTCAACACTTTGGGTGCTGCTTTATTTTGTGTGTTGTTTGTTTGTTGATGATGTGAAGCATCTGGCTGTCTTGTCTTACTTGTCTGTCTTTTGGTGTTTGTATTTGTCTGAAAAACTGAATGCATATAAATGCTCGATTGTAAATATTTAATCCGTCATCATTAAAAAAATGTTGTCTTTTCTTCTTTTTGTTCATAAAAAAGCAAGATGGGTTAAGAGAGTCACTCTCCATCACTGTCATGCCATGCAACTTTTTTCGCACTTCAAAAAAAAAAAAACAACAACAACTTAAAAGTTCTGTTTGTTTTATGTTGGATCGAATTGTGAGAAACACAGAGTGTCAGTGAGTTAAAAACTGTCAAATAAACATTTTGACATCTCCGCTGTTTTTCGAATTAATTAATAATGAAAAAAAGAAAACTTCTTAAGGGTTTGAATGACGGGGTTGTTCGAAATTTCACAAGTGCAATTTATTTGCAAAAAAAAAAAAAACTGCAGAGAGAATTTCCACCATGTGTTTGTCTTTCTTCTGACATCATTTCTGTGTGTGACTTAATGTCCTTCACTTTCACAGAATATGTATGTCCAAAATGAATATATTAAACATTGGTTTGCACTCAGGCATTCTGATATTCTGGGTTTAATTCAATTAAAAGTAATAAATTTCATTGACAGAATTAAGATTGTTCGCTTCTTGTTGCTTTTGCTCTCTGGTCTCTCTCGTCTGTTTCTGTTGGGCTACCAGTGGAGACGTCCACATCAACGAATGTACATGTATGAATATTTTTTTCTTACTTAATCAGTTTTTTTCGTTTTATTACTTGAGTCGATGGTGTGGAAGTGGACGACCAATAAAGATTACGTACAGTGGGGTACTTTACAGAAAAAAAGAAAAAATCATTTTGCTTTACAATTTTTTGTCTGTTTAAAAATTTGAGGACCTACTGTTTGCCTTGAAGTGACCAAGGAAGAAGGTCTATTTTAAGAAATCCATCTCATCGAAGTTTTTTCTTCTCATTTTCTTTGTTGTTAATCAGAATTTAGGTCAGTGTATCTACTCCTTTGGCCGGTATTTTGATTAATCCCATTTTTTTTTTCTTTTGCTCTTCTTCGACATTTGTGAGCTCGTCAATTTTGAGATGAGTACCTACTGCTCCTTCTTTTCATATCTTTGTCTTCTCTTTTGGTGTCATGTTTGATTGGTCAAACAATAGGAGTGGAAGAAGTCCATAAGGTTTTCGTTGATGGTTCGATGGTTACGTAATATATGTGAAAGGATCAATTAAAATGTGATTGTGTATGTCTTGGATTATGGTCTGTGTACAATGCAGCCAAATTAAGAGACATCCAATAATTTTATCAATATTTTGAATCTTCCTCGTATGGACGTGAGGTTTTATGTGGGCGAAATGGAAAGTTGATTTTAATTGACATTTAATTGGGTGGCTTTAAATGCGACCATATATGATGAACGTTGGGGGACTTTAATTTTAAGATTGAACGGCGGCGATTAAAAGGAGTTTTGTTTTTTTGGTTGAACTTTAAATGATGATGGTTTGAAGGTTTACTTGGAAATCTAAGAGAATTAGGAACCTTTTTTTCTGTGAGACTTAAAAGTCAAGAGATTTTTGGGAATATGTCATTTTGTTACAAAAAACTTTTCGGTAGAGAACAGGGATGCAAAAAAGCGGCTTGATATCCAAATACTGACAGATAACGGGTCATTCATTACGTGGTTTCAAGTTGGTAGCGCTGGCATTTGATATGTGTCAAACTTTGTCATCAGAAGTGTCATAATATTAGTAGAATGTTTGCCATTTACGATAATTGGTCAATTCGGAGCGATATGGTCGAATTATAACCGATTTATTTGGCGGCCGGCGATTGAAGATCGTGACTTGGACGATACGTGGTTCCAACAAGACAGGGCCACAAGCCACACAACACGACCAATAATGATCAATTATTTCTCAAGTGTTTTTGACGAGATACCACCCGGTATGTGCGAAAAAGTTGTGTCCGTAGCTAAGTAGTTAGGTGCGTTGGCTGCTAAGCAGAATGTCGTGGGTTCGATTCCTACTCGTGCCCATGGTTTTTATTTCATCTTTCACGGACACTGCCTCTTGGGAAGAACTGACAAAACTTCCAAGAGTATCATCTGTCATGAAAAAATGCTTCTCAACTTTGCCGTTCAGAATCGGCGTAAAATTGTAGGTTCCCTCAAGTTTTCACACGCACCTAGAGAATTGTTGATGAGAGTAAGCCACTTAGGCCTTGGCTCTAGAAGAGCTGTCGCGCCTTTCTATTCATTTATTTTGTATGTGCGAAAAAGTGGTTCAAAATTACCTCAAAAGTATGGTATGCTGCGAAAACTCTTGAGGCATTCATTTGAATGATATTGTTTTTCACAATTAATGCCAAAATTCAATCTTTATAATGAAATAAAACTTTCATTCAGAATGTATCGTTGTGTGTTTTATTTAACTTTACTTTCGTATCCGAAAAATGAATGCCCTCTATAACAGCCAGAGTGACATCAATGACTTACAGTCGGTCATTCCAAATATCACAGCCGTCCTGTCCTTATGAGCCAATTAAACTTAACGTGTCAAACGGACTTTTTTCCAAACTTTCGAGACAGGCAAAATAATAAAAAAGAATTAAAAAAAAAATGTCATTTAATCTTCCCCACACCCCAATATGTACCCACAAAAAAAAGTAATCAGAACAAAGTTTAAACATGAAATAATTTCCATGGAGAATTTTTTTCCACAGCCAAAAAAATTAAATGTTACAATTCACCATTCCCTCCTCTTTCTTTTTTGTTCGTACTAACCTCCTACAACAAGCTACGTAGACCAATAACTTTTGCAAGTCGTGAATAATCCATTCCGACAAAAAACTGCACACAGCCTCCACAATGCCGTGCATTATCCTATCCTCCTCCAAAAGTCTCTCTCAAAGTCCATCGTTAGCCTAGAAATCCAGTCTGGCGTTTATTTATTTTTTGCAATTTTTCTTTTTTGCGAAAATTGCTTCTCTGCTAGTTAGATCATATAAAGCAGGGATTCGCCAAACAAATCACACAAAAAAGGGAACTAGAAAAAATAAAGCCCATACCCAAGATCGCAGACGTTCCACAAACATTAACACAATAACATTGAATCCTATAATTCCTCGGATTTGCTATGCTTGCTTCTCATCCTCCTCATCCTCTTCTTCAGCTCGCGTTTTCTAGTCGCGCTGGCGGTGTGTGTTGATACAAAAAGTACACGATTGCGAATGTATAGCCCATAAGCCGCCTTTCAGTTTAAGTTTTGTTTTCTTATTCCACTCGGTTTTTACATTCGTTTTTCCCTAAAATGAACCAAACTGCTCTAACTCTGGATATCTCTGCATGTCGTTGCAGTTCCTAGTGCCGCCAGTTGCTGGCTGAAGCGCTTGCTTCTCATCCCTTGGGATTTTATGTAATCAATGTCAACGTTGAAATACAAAATAAGGAAAAAAGCAGAAAAAAAGTTATAAAACAAAGTCATTTCCTCTTTTCTCTCTTTTTTCTGCTGCTTGCAGACTATTTTTTCGATTCCATTTCATGACTGTTTAAAGCCCGAGCCCATTATGAGAATATTCTCAACAACGACGCACGGCGACGGAGAAAAAAGAAGCGAAAGAAAAAAAATGGATTTGCCTGTGTTGCAATCCATTAAAATTTACTAAAGCCATAAAAGCGGAGAACGGTTGCCAAAACGAGAGCATCTCCTACTTGCCTCGATTCCCTACCATCACGCTTGACGACCACCTCCACCCTTGGTTGGCTGAACTTGACTATTGAAATTGCAGACATTAAACAATTTGAATACAAAAAATCTTGTATACATTCATATCAATGCACACATTCACATTGAATTTTGGGCTTAAAATGTGCGTTTATTCAAACTCGGTGCACCCTATGTGTCTGGTTGCCACTTTTAGGGAGAATACATTATATCTACCGAGCTTTATGTACGGCCGCCCTTCACTCGCTTTAGTCATTAAATCCCTTCTTTATATGAATGTGTTATCCCTTTACTCCACTCACACATACACAAACTCATTCACAGACAGACACATAAATATACAAACACACAACTTTTGGCATAACAAAAGACCTCGAATACGGTCACTGCAGAAAATTGCATATTTTATTGCTGCACATTGTGAGATTACTAAGATTGTACTATCGACCATGGTTGCCAACTGATTTCATAAAATTTGGAAACAAAAATTTTGAGACTGTCGAGTCAGAAGTAAAGGCAGTAGGAGGTTATTTAAATAGTCTTAAGCTTTGTCTGACGTGTGTAAATTATCAAATAGTCGATTTTCAGGTTTTTAACCATCTGACCACGCCCACTTTCTGACAAAATTTTACCTAAACTGCTCCAAATGCAGAGGATTCGGGGCATTTGAGTCTAAGAAAGCGGATTTTTGCGTCTAATTGTTATTTCATTAAGAGTACGTTTTTATTGGTGATAGCCACACCAAGGTCTTGAAAAATTGAGGTAAAGAATACCAGACAAGACAGCCACTCGAAAGACAACGTTATGTTCTATAATGAATGGGAAGGTTTGCTCTAAAATAAAAAAAATTGTTCGTTTGATTGCATTTTGAAAAATGAACTTTTAAAACAAATTATCTCCGTTGGCAGGCATGACACTTACCCGTATTTGCTTTTTGCACTCAACCCACGCGTATTTTCAACTCTCCAACTCAGTTGCACTTCTCCCACACTCTATGTCACTCAATGCTTTATGACTCTTCCTTTATGAAAAGGCTCCATTGTGTATTATCATGGTGGCACGAGTAGGCACATAATCCTATGTACGAGGGTTCGCTGTACATACACAAAGGGAGGCTCTACGAGTACACGGAGAAGGCATTATAGAAAATTCATTCGTGGGGGTTCTGAATGTTGTTTGAATGTATGACGATGATGATGCACTCGAAAGTGCATATTGCAACTTGCACCCGGCCTAGAGCTATCAAATCTGAGTCTGTAGCATTTGAATTGACTTTGATACAAGTTTGTGTGTAGGTTCAGCTTTTTAGAGCTCTCGAGATACGGAATATATTTATTAACATTTCTCTGCCAAAGGAAGAATTTCAAAACAATAATATCGTAGATTTCAAAAGCATATAACACTAACCAACAGATTAAATAAAATCTTCCATTGAATTGAGTTTTGTTTTCGTTTTATTTGAATTTGAAATAATTCTTTACACAAAAAGTACATATATGTAGCTAGTCGTTTGCAGCATTGAATGGGGTTCATGGTTAAGCTAAAGTCAAGGGCTGCCTGAATTGTGGTGTGGTGTGGGCTGGGTTTGGGTTGGGCTGGAACTTGGCCCTCTTTTCATTTCAGTTGAATGATGGGAGAATATTTTATGGCAATTTTTTTTTGTTTTTTGTTTTAAGGTTTTTATTTATTTTCTGAAATAGGTTTATGCATCGATGGTTTGAAAGATAAACGATGAATATTGTGAGGATCATGGAGAGACTGCTGCTGCTGGACGAGAGCATCGAAAAGATAAATTGTGTATTAATATGAGAAAAGCTTGTGGACTTTGTGTGGTATCGAACGGATATAATGGCATTTAAGGGTCTTCTCGTATTTTTCGAATTGTATAGTCTTCTATATGGAATTTGAAATTAAGTTTGTGGTTGTTTGTGAAGGAGACATTGAAGAGCAGTTGTAGTGAGGTTTTGATTGGTTTTTTTTTTTGGTTTTCAAATGAACCTTGGGGATTTTGATTTCAAGTGCATATTCATAAGGACAGATATGAACGTAATGAAGAATTTGGAGATAGACATTTTGATTGCGTTGCTCTGCCATAAGGGCCGATGCATAAATTCAATGCTCCTCAAAGTACTTGGCCTGCCTTGAGGATTGAGTGATTTTGATTTCTATCATTTTATTTCATAAACAACGACACTGCCCACTGCAATCATTCGTGTTTTCACCAAAATTTTTGCGCAAAGCCTTACATGCAAGAACTTTGTCCGCGTCTGGATTTAAGCGTTCTTGATTCGTCTATTGATTTCAACATCGTAATTGATGCAAGTAATCTCCATTTAAACAACAGTTTTGGCTATCGCGGGTTAAGACAACATTTCATTTTTCTTAATTGAGACCCATTAACGTCCATCTTGGCCTCCTGAGCCTTTTCTCCTCACGTTTTTCCAGGTCTCCGCTTTTTGGGAAGTAAATTCTTGTTGTCGAATCTGCTCAGATAAGCGCGTTTGAAGAAACGTTTTCTTATTAATTCCATATACTTCTCATGTTATAGTGTCATTAATTTCGTGAATGATAACCAAGTTTTCTTGGCTGGCGATTGAAGATCATGACTTGAACGATATGTGGTTCCAATTTTACGGGGCAACAAACCACCCAACACGAAAAATTATAGCCTCATTGCTTGAGAAGTTTCCTGGTCATGTAATTTTACGTTTTGGCGACGTCAATTGACCACCAAGATCATGCGATATAATACCGTTAGACTTTTGTCTGCGGGGCTGCACAAAGCATCGTGCTTTCGTCAATAGTCCCTGATCTCTAAAAATAGAGTGGCGCGACAGCTCTTGAAGAGCCAAGGCCTAAGTGGTTTACTGTTTACTCTCATTCAACAATTCTCTAGGTGCGTGTGAAGAATTGAGGGGACCTACAATTTTACGCCGAGTCCGAACGGCAGTTGAAATGCACTTTTTCATGATAGATGATACTCTTGGAAGTTTTGTCAGTTCTTCGCAAGAGGCAGTGTCCGTGAAAGATGAAATAAAAACTTTGGGCCCGTGTAGGATTCGAACCCACGACGTTCTGCTTAGCAGCCAACGCACCTAACCACTAAGCTACGGACACTACAGTCCCTGATCTCTAGATACATTAAAAACCAACATTACTCAAGTTTTGGCCGAAATACCGCCCGATATAAGCGATACTCTTGTTGTATGTGATGCAGCCTGTCAACGTACATGAACGAAATAGCTGACAGATGCCATATAGAATAAAACGTGCGGTAAAAAAATACAACATGATTTACGTCAGTAGGTATTGAGGCGGTTCAGACTGGGAATTGTTTGTATTTTTCATTTTAGAAGAGCTCCCGTGGGCATTTACCTGTAGCAGCCAATAGATTTAATATCCGGAAGTTTAATCTTTGCAGCATGACAGTAATTATAAAAAATTGAGTGAAATCCGCCCACTTACACGCCCACTTTCATTAAATTTTAATGGCTCGAACGTCTCTTCTGATGTTAGTGAAATTCCGAGGGCTTATTCTTTTAAGTCAGCAAATTTAAGAACACTTTTTTGTAGAATGCACCCACTGCCACGGCTATTTGTTTCCATACAAATTTTAAAGATCCGTTTTTGAAAGCGGACAAATTGTGTAATTTAGAAAACGTAAAAAATGGTAGTCGAATAACGAAGAATTTGAATCGAGTCTGCCTCCATGGATGAAATCATATTCTGTCCAGAGGCTCTTTTGTATAACCGCAAGTACAATGCGCAATTTTCAGACTCGCCTAGCCCTTTTCTTAAAATTCATGATTCTTCTTTTGTCGCACTTTGTAGGTGCAATTTTTAACATCCTCTTGAATTCTTTTGCTTTTTTTTACTGAACCGATTAATATACAAAAATGACAAAACGACATATGGTCCTTCCTCGTCATTATCGTCCCAATGCATATTATAATAAGTGAAAATGCAATTTCTCAACATTGTGTCGTTCTGCCTCTTCATCTCCCACAATAAACAAATACAACAACAGCAATCCTCCTTTTTCCAGTGCTTGAAAAGAAATTAAAAAAAAAAAAGAGAAGCAGATTGCGAAAAGTGTAATATTGCCATAAGCAGTGGGTACACAAACCTATATATTATGTATATACGAGGCAAACATACAAACTCTTTTATATCGGTAATTGGTTTGGAGTTCTTTTTCGCTTTCTTATTCATCTCCAATGCAGCAATAGCCAACAGCATCTTTCACCCCACATTTTCGTTTTTTTAGGGCTTTTGTGTTGTTTTTTTTTTAACGATTTTGTAACACACTGGTCGGCCTCGACTTCAACTTCGACTCTGACTTACTGCTCTTCTTTGAAAAGCACAAGAGTGGGAGTATTTTTTTTTCTTTCTCCTTTGTTTGTTAATGAAAATGCAATCTTTTGACAGAATAAAGGGCCAACCACTTTTCTCTGTCCCAAAATAATGAACAGCGAGGACGACGATGAGCCTCAGTCACAGGAAAAAAAAATAAAATAAAATAAATGAGTAGAAACACGCAAATCGTGATCGTGGCGATGATCTTCATCGAGCAGATTCGAACCGAGTGATAACTGTTTTGTATGGGGAGCTCTGAGTGCTCCGCACCGACTCTTGTATAGCAATTTTATTATTTTTCTTCGTTTTTGTATTTCTTCTTAAATAAATTAGTTCAATTAATTTTGCGGGCTTATTTATCTCTTGAAGTCAGGAGCGAATTTGGTAAAATTGACGACGAATGACTCAAATTAAATGCATATGGAAATAAGTCTATACAATTTTGAAAGAATTTGCGTCTTAAACTGATTTTTTATTCCTTCGCGTGCACTTTCTTTTTCACTAAATAGCGGACCAGAAAGACGTTGTCATTAAAAAAAAATGAAAATCGACGACTGTTCCTAAACGACTTTCCCAATCGATTTGTATGAATTTTTGTACCAATATTTGAAGACTTACAATTCAAATTACGAGCGGCCCCGACATACGTTGTCGTGAACGAAATACAAAAATTCAAATTTATCGAAAAAATGCCTTCGCGGCACAGCGGTGTTGTTCTATATACGATTCTTAAGGAAAAGATGAGAAGTGCTTGCCTGTGTTTAATGGAATTAAAGATACACAATTAACAATACTAGCGGACCTATTGTACATACTTTTTCCTAAAATGAAGCTAGAAAACGGAACTGTTTTTCTCAAAAAGTTAATCTCATTGAAGAACATTTGCATAGGGATCATATGTGCTGAAAAAATGCTAAGATTCACATTTAAGTTACTAGCAGACCCGGAAAACATTGCCCTAGAAAAACTAAATCTGATAGTTTGAGTAAAAAAATATTTCATTCGTTTTTTGAAGCGATTTTAATTGAATTCCGAAAAATTGTTAATGCATAAGTGCCTAAAGCTGTTCAATTAACTTGCAATAATTGAAAACGATATAACAACGCTGAGTTCGTAAACGATAGGTAATGTCATTTAAAAACTATAATTGCATTTAACAAGAAGATGTCTGTCGCATCGCCTATTAAATTTCTATCTTATTTCAATTTTCTCTCACAAGTCTTTAGTCAAAATTGTTTATTATTTTGTCTTCCTTTCCTAATCTAAATCCTACTCCCACTCCCATGTCACTCTTTACCGCTTTCTATCCCTATTTTGACAGGAAGAAATAAAAAAATTCGCGTAGGAAGCTCACTTTTAAGACTTTAACTTGCTTGATTGAAATATGGGTAAAGGTTTTTTTTTTTGTTGTTTAGTACAAAGTCAAGTCGCATCGTTTGCAGCCTCGTTGGAGTGCATATAGAGAAAAACCCATCAGGAGT
Source organism: Sphaerophoria rueppellii (assembly GCA_920937365.1). Classification (NCBI taxonomy): domain Eukaryota; kingdom Metazoa; phylum Arthropoda; class Insecta; order Diptera; family Syrphidae; genus Sphaerophoria; species Sphaerophoria rueppellii. Next base: position 40,780,488 of record CAKKXW010000003.1, on the reverse strand, counting down.
AATTTCCCGACTCCTTATATGTGCAACAAGTAAACGCATTTGGTCGCCAACAAAGTGGTAGACAAAGAAAATTGGATTTAAAACAATACCCCCACAACCCACAAAATGGGTCCAAGAGTGTGGGTTTGGAAAATAAATTTCCAAATGGAAAGACCACGTCATCGCTTCGTCGCGGAAGACGAGAGGGAGTTCTTTTTTAGGTTAAGTCTTAAATTGCAATGATTTACGAGTGAGGAAGTGATCAGAGTGACGTTCAATTTTTTGTTATTGCAATTTGTAATGAAAATAGTGAATTCATTACTTTGCAGCACTCTTTAAAGACAAAGACAAAAAAGGATGCTGGAGCAAAAGTGACAGAATAAATTGAGGTCAACGTTTTCGAATTGTGAATAGATTGGTTCCGGTTGCGAAGGCGATATGGATGCCCTTATTTGTTTTGATTAGATGTTGTTGAAGAGGTGTTTATGACTCATGAGTGTGGATGTTTAGTATTAGAAAAGGTGCAACCCGATTCATAGTCCTAGATCGGTTTGAAGGGGAAATATTTGATGCACTTCCTTCAGATTATATAGGAAGGAGATTGAGCGCATTTTGTTTATAACTTGCACTCATTCAATGTGTTTTTTAAGCCCTTATTATGCCAGAGACACAGTGAGTGCTTTAAGAATAAAGGAAGGGATTGGAAAGGAGTTGTCGGTGTTCATTGGTGTTCCTGAAAATAGCAATGATTGGGAAAGACGAAAAGACAGTGTGGAAGAATCTCTATACTTGAGAGTACTTCTCTATATTGGACTCGAAGATAAACTGATGGGAATTTTTACAAGCGCGGATATTACGGGGAAATTGTATAAGGGGAGGAATGCAACTGGCTTATTCGCTAGAGCGAATAATGTCTCTATCACAATCAGTCTTAGGGCTCTTTTTTGTACATTGTCTATGAGACTTAAGTATGTAGCTGGAGCATCGGCCCAGAGATGGGAATCATTGTACTCAAGTTTTGGACGGATATGTCTTATAGATAGTAGCCACATCACAGCGGGAGAACAAGTTTTTGCACCACCTTAAGAAACCCAAACCGCATTTTTGGCGACATCGTAAAATTTTGCTCGTTCCACAAGATGGTCGGTGATGCACATACCGAGGATCTTGAGAATCTCCGTTTTCACAACCGAAGAGAAGGGATGTGAATCTGGAAACGAATAATCAAAGCTAAGGGTAATACCTATCGCCATCGATTAGAAGTTGCACACAAGAGATCATTTATAAAAATAGAAAGAGTGTAGGAGACAAAACGGAGCCCTGAGGCATACCAGCATTTAAATTGTGGGTCTCAACCTTGAATCCGTCCAAAACAAGTGGTTTGAACGGTTGGAAAGAAAGTTTCTAATCCAACTATGGAGAGATTTGTCGCACCAATCTTACATTGTCCAAAACGATGTAAAGATTTGTTAATCCACTGTTCGGTGAGATAAATCATCAGATTACCAGTGGACCTGTTGCTGCGAAAGCCGTTGTCGGTCATTGAGAAGCTTTCGGTCTTCGAAATATTTCCTGAGCTGATAGATTATCAGCCTTTCCATGGCCTTAGAGACAATGGACGCAAGTGCAATCGGACGATAATTGGAGGGAGAAGAAGATTAACCTTTTTTTTTGGAATGGCTCGACAAATGGTGTTATCCAACTGCTCGGAACGAGACCAGAAGAATAGGGTAGACGGAAAATTTTACGCAAGGGTTTTGCCAGCGTGGAAGAACACCTCTCAGAAATATAGCGGATTTATGTACATATGTTGAGACCTTTTAGGAATCTCGCCACAGGACGAGTGCGGAAGAAGATTTGTCCCATAGAATCTTTGACGCGCTCAATAATTGGGGAGTCATGGCGCTCTCTGGCAGCTAATAGTTGGAGGTTAGCTTTCGCAGGAGAGTTAACAACAAGTCATTGTCAACGAGCGTAGGGACCGAGGAAGGGGAAAATTTTTTAATCTTTTTATAACAAATGACTGTCACACCTTTTTGGGACATTGCAGTACTTTTTGCCTTAATTTTTGGTCATGCAAAAATTTGGTCCGTCGAATACGAGCATTGTTTAAACTCAACTGCACCACAAGGGGCTTTCCGGAGATTTTCCTCTGCGCTAGTTGTCCAGCTTGCCAGAGTCTACCTGGCATAATTTTTTTCATTGTATCTGGTGACTATAATCCCTATTTGTTTTCTCCAACGCCCTGGAGTAGATGACAGAGACCATCCCCTTGTCGGATTCTTTGAAAATGTCGATGGATCTGGACTGGATAGTAATCCGGATACCTTAATAAAGCACGAAACGTTGGTCATGGTCGGCATTTATAGGCTTATCAGTTTATTCCGATCTTCCTGAGTCTCATTGTACAAATTCTAATACGTGGAATTAACAGAAAAAAAAACACCCTCTCTTGCATTGCATTTTGCGATTACAGTTCTCTTTTGAATTTTTGTTTTACCCAATTTTTGGTGCCCAGTCTTTACATTTTTGAATATGCGAAGGAAATCGTCAAACAAGATTCATCACAAATCAATGAAATCAAATCAGAAACTCAAATATTTACATCGATTGCAATTTTGCATTTGCCTCTACATAAACGTCACAAAAATATCTGTATTTTTCCTTTAGCGTTCATGAGTCACCCAAAATAACATCATACTCATCTCCCGCACCCACACCCCCGACGTCACAAATCTGACTACTGAAATTATCGATTTATTCCACCCTAACCCACCCTACTTGCGCAGGCCTTGTCCCTTTTTTCCAAAGTACAGTTTGCATTGAGAATCCTCTTCCTAGTCTATTATTTTTCCATTGTGCACGTTCTTCCCTCTTCTTCGCTCGAGACTCTCTTTCACTCTCAACTCTCCTGTCATTTTGAAAAGAAATAAAATTCTCAATGCCAGAGTCAAGGGCCACAAGGAAATTCAGAAATGAAAAAAATGCATCAATCCAGGAATTCAGTTTTCCTTCCTTATCTACTCGACTCGTCTGAATTTTTAATAACGGTACTAATTTATGCCAAATAAAAATATAATTTTATACGATGTTATTGTTTGATGAGTTTCTATAAATATATTTTTTTTTTTCAAGATAAACAAAATCTCGCTCGAAAAGACTAATGAAGGAATGGGCTCTCTGAAGCAGTGCAAAATTTGGGGTGGGGTCTCCATATTTAACCTTGGCATTGGCAGCTCACCGCAAAGCCAAAAATGACTGAAAACAGATTTGATTTGAATTCAAAAACAACACAAGTCAAATATTTTTTTTTCGATTTTATTGTTTCAGATGATATTTTTGGGGGTGTGCTGTCGCAGCCATAATTATTTAGCAATTTTTTTGTTTTCTGTTTTGCCTTCTTTTTTATCTCCAGAGATTGTGGGTGATGGCAGAAGGGGTTGCCTTGGCTTGACGGGCTTTTATTCAAGTGAGCGTAATTTATTGATAAATTCAGTAATCGGGTGTTATTTCCGAGAGCTTTTGTGTTTTTTTTTTTATTGTTCTGCTCTCTGAAGCTGGTATCTCAGTTGAGCCTAACAACTTTACTCTCTCTCTCGTTTGGTTTTTGTTTTGCTTTCTTTTTGGTGCTTTTGGTAGGCAGACACTCGGTAAATGGGGAAGTACGAAGACAGCAAACGAAAAAAAAAAATACATAATTCAAAATATTATACAGGAAATTTGCTACGTCACAAGTGTTGTTTGTGTACACAAATTTGACCTTGAAAAGCCGGCATTAGAAGAAGGAAAACAAAAAATAAAACGAAAAAGCTTAGAATTAGAAGAGAGCACCGATTCGTCTCGTCGTCGTCGATTCAACAGACGTAGACGGTGGATGACTTGATTTTAGGCTCGATTTTGTCCCTAAACGATGCTCCTCATGTCTCAAGCAAAAGAGACATCTAGGTGGAACACGATGAGGAGGCGAGGTTGAAACTGGGTAGACATTTGGAGAAATTGAGTTGGGAAAGAGAGATCGATGAGAGACCGCGTATAAACCTTGACCTTTTTAATAACAATTTGGGCCACTTTTTTTTGCTTGTTTCTTGACATTAAATGGATTTATGTCTACATTGACCTTGCACGGGGGAGGGCGAAAGAGTGGAGTGGAATCGTTCGTCCATTTTAAATTTGTTGTGTTGCTTTAATTCTTTGCATATGTTTTTTGTAATTTATTTTTGAACTTTTGAAAACACAAATTAAAGGCTTTTATTGATGATTTATGTTTTTGGCAATTGACGAGCACTAAAAAACCGTTTTATTGCCATGTTAATTTTGTATGACGTTTCCATTCTGTCTTATCTCGCAACCGATATATTTTGTGTGAATGATTTGATTTTTTTTGCAAAAGTAGCGCATTTGGACAGCCAGCAGCGATAAGCCTGCCAATAAAATTAATTGGGCTTGTTTTGTCGAATATTGTTGATATTTTTGTGGTTGTTGTTGCATTGAAATGCAAGAAAACAAAAGAAGAAAAATTGATAAGGAGAAGCTTATCAGCAGAAACTTTATTTTATTAAGCAAGTACGGTGGGTGTGTGGGGGCTGTTTTTTTCTATTTTGAGATGCTGCGATATCTTGACAATTGTTGTTTGTAAAATTGTAAACAAATATTTGTTCATGAAAAAAAATATGACCTCGAAAAAAAGAATATGTATACAAGATAGGGTTGAGAGCGATAAAAAAGTGTAAAAAAAACGTCTGATAATTTACGGTAACCCAAACAAATGTTCGTTAAAACAAAAATAATAGTGGCGCGTCAGCTGTTGGAGAAAGTTTGAAGGTATTCTTTGATTCAATGAAGATGAAGGATGTGGAAATTGTAAAATAATGTAAATGTGACACTTTAAATTAAAATAAAACAAAGTGAGTTGTCATCGAATAAGCTTTCCTTTGGTGGCGCTCATCCTTAGTATCCAAGATGGATCGATGATGCCGCCAGACCAAAATCAATACCAAACAATGGCTTTATCGGAATTCGGAAGCCATTTGCAATGAGAATGCGAAACATGGTGATTTGGCTGAAAAGACTGTCAAAGTTGTGAAGTCATTATTAGAAGAGCACATTTCTTCTTATTTTTGTTTTCATTGTAACTAAAAAAGACAAACGTAAGACTCCATTCAAACATAGCCTAGACGGGAATACGTGCTACAAAACAGCAGATAGACTCTCAAAAAGACGAGCAATCGTGGAAAGGCCCTAAGAAAGTGATTTCGGAGCATTGGTACGGCTGATATTTTAGAACATAGAAGACCCCGAAAGAATCTTTAATGGGGTAAGGGAACGTATAGCACAGCCCGTGGGCGCATTTAAAGCAGTAAATATCAATTACAAAAAAAAAAAAAAAAAAACAGTTCCACAAATTTCAAACAAAGCTGTTACGAAGACGAACTTTTTTCTAAAGTGTTGGATATGGTCTTGGTTCTTGGATTATAGTGAATAAAACATATACATAATACAATACAAGATCGTTTTTATTATAGAGTTTCTGCATACCATCCTGACTAAAGCCAAGAGTACCCATCTTTAAGAAATGATTGGGCTCTATTTGTCCCTAACCCTAGATGAAGGTGAAAATAATATTGTATTAGTTATACAAACTTTTGAAAAACACATAAGTCATAGCCACGATTGTTCAATTATTTGCACTAAGTTATATCAGTTTTTATAAACTCAAACAGCTTTTTCTTAAAATTGTTTATATTATTTTCACTTTTTACATTGGTCGGCCTCGGCAGATTATTAAAATAGATTATTCCATCATTAATTAAAAAGAAAACCTACAATAGGAGTGACTCCTTACTATGTTTTTATTGAGTTGCATCACTGATCAAGTAAATTGAGAAGAAAATAAAGTACCGTTATGTTCTCTCCTGGTGTTTAAAAACTAAAAACAGATTATAATGTATTGCAAAAATATAACCGAATTTATTGTTTTTTGTTTTTTCTTTGTTTTAAGTTCATTTTAAACAAAAAATTAATATTCAATTTCGTTGCCTCTATTTTCCACCAATCTTAGAATTTTTTTTGGCATACTATTAACTAGATTTTTCAATATAGAGTCGTCTAAACTCTAAAGCGTTCCATTCTGTCACAACTGCCTCTCGCAGCTCAGCAACACTAGCAAATTGCTTATTATGAGCATAAATTTTGCGAGTTAAAATTCCCAGAAGATTTTCGATGGGGTTGCAATCTGAAGAATGTGACGGCCACTCCATCAAATTAATGTTTTTCGATTCGAACCAATCTCTTGGAAAAAAATATTTTACTCTTTCCTCAAATCGCGCCAATATCCGCTAAAACCATCTGGTCCATCGAGATTAAACTTTTTTCATTACTAAGAGATATACCTTAAGCAATTCTGATTACACTCTTACTTGCAGCTTACACTTAACTCACAAAAAAAAACTCAATACATATGTATATAAAAATAATTAGAATTTATTAAAAAAAATTAAAATTGGAAAATGTACCTCGTAAATGCATTTTTTCCAAAAATTTAAATGCCAAACAAATTCAAACCTTATTCTTGATTTATTGAATTTTTTTTTTCTTTGAAAATCGTCGGTCATTTTTTTTAATTAATTTTTTATAAATAAAATTTTTCAAAAATGTCATAAAATTAATTTGGGTATGCAGTTTTCAGGATTATGTAAGTACATATACATATTATACTTCAATTTGGATTTTTAAAATTGATCCGTTTTTGAGATACAGAATTTTGAAAAAAAAAAAAATATTTTGAATACAAAATATTATTTGAACAATATACATATACGTACTTTCACAAATAAAGTTACGCTGATCGGGCTTTCTTTTGTCGAGAAAATCTAATTACAAAAAAAAAAAACGGTTCTATGGGAGTTACCGTTTTGGAGCAATACAAACTTTTTTTTTTACATAAAATACATGAATGTTTAAAAAAAATTAAACTCGAGGAAGTTTAAAAATAATCAAAGGAGCCGTTTTGGAGAAAATTGAAAGTTTTGGTTTTTGGCCAAAAAATATCGTATGGTGGCTAGCTTAAATTTTGATCTTAAAAAGAAAAAAAAAAAAAAAAAAAACTGGGATATGAGTTTTTCCTCAAACCTCTTATTTTCAAATATGAAGTCAATCGGGCCAGTAGTTAAGGCTGTAGATGCCTGTAAACTTCCAGACAGACGGAATCGCCGGACCCACTTTTTTCGACTTCTCTATCATCGTAATGTCATATCTCATCACCATCTCATTTTTTTTTTACGAATTCAATACTTGCCATATATTCTATATGTCGCAAGTAAAAATGGGGACAATTGAAAGCTGCATGGAATTTTGATTTATAATAGAAATAGTCAAAACACACCGGAAGAACGAAATTTGAAAAAATTGAAGTAGAACGTTAGTTGTAAAGCTTGCAAGAATTCAGATCTCTATTTCAATTGGATTCAAGCAAAGCACATTAATTATTTTTAAATTGCCTTGAGGGGTGGCTAGGCGAAGTTCGCAGGGTCGGCTAGTTAAGGCAATATTTTTGGAGAAGATCTCATAGCAAAAAAAGGTTTTATAGTCCTCCACGAAATGGTATCGGTCCGCAGAAGACCGCTATCGCGTCTGCCAACGTCCTAAATGTTCGTTAATTCTCAAATAGTAGACCCAAGAGCACCGAAGGTGTACGTGCGTCTTGGGTCGTAATATTTATAACTTTTAAATAGCTCTTTATGGTTCCAAAGCTCGATTGATACTGAAAGAAAAAAAAGAACCTACTTCACCAGCGTTTATACTAGATTTTCTCCAATAATTTAGATGTTCTGTTCATAAACAACATTATTTTAATTTAAAATAAATGAATGAACGGGATATCAATAAAGAAGATAAAGTATTGACCCAAGTTTTGATCTTAAAAAAAAAAGGACAACGAGAATTTTCTCAAACCTAAAAGTTTCAAGTTGGAGACAGGAACATTTTCCTCATTGAAAAAAAATAAAATCTTTTTTGAATATTTGGTAGAACCATTTAAGGTATTCAAATAGAGTTTGGAAAAGGAAAACAGAAAATCGTGCCCTGAGCTGTTCAGTTCTTATTTTCAACAAATTCGTAGATAGCCATGAATTATTTGACACACGGTACGTTCCTACCTAAAAAAAGGAAAAAAAAAATACCGTTACACTTAGAACAAAATTGTACTTTACAACTCAAATTTTCTATGACAAGAAATTAATCATTTCAAATGCATTTTCTTCGAAGAACCACAACACTTAATTTATTTTTCCACAAAAAAAAAGAGCTTTGGAAATCTTATTAGAAAAATATCCCGAATTCAAATAAGAATCTTAATTTCCCCCATTTCCCAATCAGACACATTTTTGCTCCGAAAAACAAATCAATCCATAAACAGAAATAAAGAAATAAACTCACCGAACACGCTCCGAATAAAGTTCAACTTCCTTGTTCTTTTGCTGCTGGACAATTTGCTGATGTTCCATCGGTGTCAATTGTTTCAATTTGCTTCCCGGTGCTAAATTTCCATTTGTGATCAGCATATTATTATTATTGCTGTTATTATTCAAAATACCGTTATTCATGTTATTATTATTATTATTTTGGAGAGCAAGTCCATTATTCGTATTCGAATTTGGATTCATATTGTTCGAATTATTGATATTCGATTGACGAAGATGCACTGGCGAAGCACTCGATTCTGAAGAAGCAGAAACTGGTGGCGAAGTAGTGCCACTGCTCGACGACAAACTGCCTGTGCGAGTTCTCAAATCCATGGTTCCAGCACCGTTTGTAGTCGGAGTCGAATTGTTATTGGTGTTATTGGAGGAGGAATGATTGAGACCATTCCCAATGACACCCACGCCATTGGTGGCACCATTCGACGATGGATGATGATTTTGATTCGGGAGAGCCTGAGGTGTCTGGCTATTCGGATGATAGCTTCCCGGATTGATGGTGTTCATCGACAATGTTGGCTTCTGATTGCGATTGCGTTTTTTCTTCTTCTTCGAGGACTCCTCATCGGAGGTGCCACGATTGTTCATGTTATAGACGCCATTGTGCGAGGCCTTGTTCGGCGGTGGTGGTGTCCAGTCAAGATCCTTGCGAATATGACCACGTCCACACTTACATCCACATGCCTTGTACACCAAATCGTAGCCCTTCTTGGTCCAGAGGTTTTGCAATCTCTGCCTATCGGACCACGAGCGGGCCCTGCCAATTGTCTTCAGTGTCATCAACACCGTTTGCTCCCACGACTCAAAACACTCCCGGTGCATATATTGCCCGGCCGAGCAGCTCTCATTGTTGCAAATCACTCGAATGCAATCGCTTAGATTCTCCATTGAAATCAGGCCATAATCCGGACTGGACGAGCTCATCTTGAAGCAATCGCCAGTCGGGACACAGCATCGAATGTAAGTGGTTTCGCGTGTTGGCGACATCATCAACGACGATGCTGTCGACGAGGACGACGATGAACTTGTCGATGACGATTCAGACGAAACAGGTGATGCGATAATTTTGCTTGTCTCAAACAATTGATCACCAACACCAATTGCTAGGCCTGCAATTCCTCCTCCACCTCCACCTCCGACTACGGATAAGCCAAGTAGATTATGAACATCAACCGATGTTGGTGCTGCTGCCGATGTGGCTGATGATCCTGCTGATGCTGAAGATGATGGGCCGCTTGATGGCTGCTGCTGTAGAGCTAGCGTCGATGTTGATGTCGTCGTATGATGATTGCTTAGATTGTTGTTCCTTCGCGGCGCCATAAGGAGCAGCGGATGATATGCCGTTAAGGTAGCTATTTTCGTAGTTTTTGCTTTACCGTTTAATTCACAAAATTTATTTATCTCACTTTTTTTTTCTTTTGCTACAAATTGTTGTTCTTTATTTGTTTCTCACTCTCACTCAAGTTTTCACTTTGTTTTCTCGTTTGAACTATGACAAGGACAACTGCACTTCGATTTGCTGGTCATCTGTCATATCAACATAACGGGAACGGGACTTTATGATGTTTATCCGTTAATAATGTGTTCTTTCTTTCTTTCAGTATAAAATTTTCGGTTTAATTTATTTTGCTAACATTTATTTTTTTAGTAAAAAAATATTTCCTGAGGTAAAGTTGTTGCTCACTGTACAAATAATTAATTATTCGAATATCGTTCACTACGCGCGTTTTTTAAACTTTTGTTTATTTATGTACATTTTTTTGTGTTTAAAAATTCTCGTTTTTTTTTTGTATTTTTAAACAAACATTATTTTATTGATGTTTACGATTAATACAAAAAAGATTCTAGAGGGACAAGGTACGTATAAAAAAATTGTTTCAACGTTGTTTTTTTGTTATTTTACAGGGAAGGAAGATAATACCGTTAAATTTTTTTAGTAACAAACATTTCAATATCAAACAATTTAAAACAAAATCATTTTTCCTTTTCTTTCATTTACACTCGCTTTTTGCACTCTCGAATTTGCAAGAAAACACAAAATTCCCAAAAACAGACAAAATTAGGGTGTTGATGAATTTATTTTTATTATTGCTGTTGTGGTGGTCGATCGAATAGAGATGATGCGAGAGAAAAAGGAAATTGTAACAGAATTTCGAATTATTTTGGCGAAGAAACGAAATTCCTCTCTAACGGGATTATTTTTGTGTGTAAAAAAATTTGATTTGAATTTCTTATTGGTTATTTTTAAAAATTACTCTAAAACCGATGGAGTTTTTTTGCTTTTTATTTTTTTTTTTTTATTTTTTTTAGAAGTATGTTTCTGGAACGAACTGATCTATCGGAAAGCGAAAATGAAACTGAAATTTCACTCGAGCAATGATAATCAATGGAGGCGCACACAAAACACCGACATTGAGCAAAATACAAGAAAAACTACGATACGATGATGACGACAACGTCGACGACGGCGAAGGCGATGCACAGCATGTTTGGTTTCACAGTTTGTTTGGATATTTTTGGTGGTGGATTGGATGGAAATGGTAGTGGCGGCGACTGGATATTTTGTGTGTGTACTGTTGTATGCCCCGTTCGTTCGTGGAACTTCAAAACCGAACCACGGATGAAGCACAGAACGAAAAACCAACCACCACCACACCAATACCATAAGAACCGATACCTAGACCCAGGCCAAGTCTGCGTTGGATGGAAGGAGACGGAGCAAAATTTCGGCGAATTGATTTTGGTGCAGTGTGTTTTAAGTGGAAGTGAGATGCAGTTATATTCAAGACAGTGTTGGTTGTTGGATGATTTTCGGCTGCACAATAATCTCTCATTCTCATGTCTCATCCTTGATTTTTTTATCCCATCCCTGTTGAAGGGTTTTGCAGTGCAGACTGCAGACACTGTGTGTTCTTGAAAATTACCGTTGCAGAAGGAACAAAAAAACTTGTCCATGAACACGCATACTGACAAAAAATGAGATGCTATCTTGAATGGTAGAAGGAAGGAAAGACGAGATGAGAAGAGAGTTTTCCTTTTTCTTTCTGGTTGGACTTTTTGGGTGGTTGGGGTGTTGAAAATGCACCTTTATGTGTGTTAAGTTGGGGTTTTCTTGTGTGTTGGTGGATAGTGTGCGTAAACTTGAAATTGAAAATGAAACTTTTTTTCGCACACACTGCACTGGAGATGAGAAATAAGATGTGAGTTGTTTTCTCTTTTTCGCTTAAGGCAATATTTTTTCAACGCAATGAGAAAAGCGTACAGCAAGGGAAAACTAGCAAAAATTGTTGCGTTGATTCATTTTTGAGCTTTGCGTATTTGCCTTTGAATATTGGATAAATGAATAGTGATAGTGAACTGTGGTTGTGGGTGGGTGTGTGTGTAGAAGATGATTTTGTTTTGTTTTGTTTGAGGTTTCTCTCGTACGGTAGTCGTGTGTGCAGACGACGCTCGTTAACTTTTTATGTTATGTTTATTAACAGATTCTGCAAAGAAGGGGAGATGTAGTGCGTGGTTATACTCCCACAAGATTATTGTTGGTGGAGAATTGCATGCAGTTATATCGTAATGTTGAGTGGGTTGGTAAAATGTGAGTTGCCGTGTCTAGTTTTCGGATCTTATTATTTTAAATGCATTTGATTTGTGGCAACGTTTTAAGCGATTGATTGTTTGCAATAGATAATAGAAGATTGATCAAATTTACAGTTGAAAAATGAATGTTATTTAGATCTTGGATGAACGTGAACAACAGATTTGCGTAAAACGCATTCCGTTGTAGTTACTGTTTGATTTAGAATTTGAATTGGAGGCTTCATTGGTCTTCTTTGGACACTATGGAAGCAGAGCACGAGAGATAAGATAATCCGGCGAACGAAAAAATGTCGATGGCGTTTCAGATTTCACACACACTGTTTTATTTACATAAATTTAAATTCACGCTTCCAAGAAAATCCATTGCCATCAGTATTATGAATATGATCATCGTCGGCCTGACCAATGACGTTTCTCCCTTCATCAGCGCCACAACCGAGATCCGGGCGTGCCTCCTGGAACAAGTTCTTCCATGTATCCCGATTGTTGGTCGAATCCAAGGCTTGGGGCATTCGGATAAATGCCATGCTTCCAGCTCAAATTTGGTCTGCCGCGCTGTTTCCTTTGAGTGTACTGCGGCCTGGAAAGTCCTTTGAAATATACTGCAAAGGACTTTCCGGGCTGTTTCGCCTTCGGGCATACGAATTAGGTGTCCAGCCCACCCATCTACCATTCTCATGTCAGCTTCGCACTAGATTTGATATAGCACGTGGTTATATATATCGTCTCTGTAAGCGTCCTTCCTCACAAACGGGACCAACTGTTCTATGAAAGACTCTCGAATGCGGCTAAAAATTCAGTGTTTTTAGCTAAGCACAAAACTCTCGGTTCCGTAAAAGAGTACTGATAAGACTATATTTTTATACAGCAGCAGTTTCGAAATGATGGTAAGATTTATGAGTTAAGAAAGTTATGAAACACTAAAGTAGGTTCTATTGCCGTCCGCGTATTTCTTTTTGCATATTGTTATCGGCTGCTACTGTGCTAACCGAAGGTAATTATTAAAAAGTTTGCACTACTTTGAATTCGTGCTCCTTCACCTTAATAGCTGTCCTCCTATTGCTGTCAACAATTTCAGTAGAGGAGGACATTTTTGGATGTGTGTGGATGTGGATTGTGCAGCTAGTAGATTCTTTCAAAAACTGTCAATGCCATCTGCGGATGACAATAATAGAGTGGACTTGTTGACGATAGTCCTTCTGATGCATTTTCCGGAGTCACGGATTGTTTTCGCCATCAGTATACCCGCGAGTAAAGCGTAAAATTCGTAATGATCGTTCTTTAGCTGCACTACGCGAATGTGGCATACAATATTGCAATATTCATGAATTTAAGACAGTTATACAATGTACTCCACGAGACGATGCATGAAAAGGATGTCAGCAAATGAGTTCACATTAGTCAGATGGGGACAGTCACGCTCACGATTAGGTGGTAAAATCAAAAGATTAAGTTCACAACCTATCAATTTTGGGTATTTTACTTTTCTTTTTCTGTAAGCCATTCACCAACGTTTTCACAAACTGTTAACTGCGAAGCCCACAAACTCTGTCAATTTTAAAGGAGAAACATTTGACTTGTTTTCATTTCCCCATTAAGTTGCACATTCTAATATCTGCTTCTGCTCGTTTTTGTTTCTGTTAAGTTAACATTAATAATCTGCTGTTAACATCGTCAGTCTGCAAAATTCTCAGTACAAATTGAATTCGCCGCAACTTTTCTCTCTCGTGCTCTCCTTTTCCTATTTCATTTTTTTTGTGAGTAAAAACAAACCGGCAAAAAATGACAACAAGAAGAACGCGAACGCTGCCGCCGGAGCCGGTTTCCGTTTGTTTTGTTTTTAAATATTTTTTTTCTTGTTTTCGCATAATTTCCCCTTTTTTATTTTGTTAGTTTCTCTTGTTTTATCGTTTACGTGCAATGTGTTCTTGTATGGTTGCTTGTGTGTGTAAATTTATAAAATTTATTCTCTCACGAGAACATTTTAACTGTACGATTTTCACTTTCGGTTTTGATTTTGACATTGGTTTTGGTTAACAGAGATGGGTCGAAAAGGAGGAGCTGGGGTTGGGCTTCTATGCTGGGCCGCTGAAGCTGAGTTCTGGTACTGGTATCCATGTTGTGCATAGAAGTTAGAGCTTAGAAGTTAAAATGGTTTTGTTTTATTTTGGTAAGGGTTTTTCGTTGATCGTAAAATGTGGAATTTGGACGTTAATGATAAGTTAACAGATTGATGTCGGTCAGGTCAGGTAGGTACATAAATAATTATGGAAATGTTATTTAGTGCGAATCAAAAACATTTTATCATAGCAAAGGAATCCCAATATCTAATACAATTAAAAATGAAATAAAGAATATCATGCCTACTTGTAAACAAGTTTATAGCCATTCGGTTTGGTTTAAATTTAGGAACCAATCTTCCTCCTTACTTACTTAAGGTGGCGCTGCAGTCCTTTGTAGACTTGGGCCTCAATCAACAATCTCCGCCAGCCAACCCGGTCCCTAGTTAGCTGTCTTCAGTTTTGCACCCCAAGTTGATTGAGGTCCTCTTCCACTTGAGTGCGCCACCTGAGTCGCGGTCTTCCTCTCCTGCTCCTCGGGAATAGTGTCGAAGGCTTTCAGGGTCGGAGCATTTGTGTCCATCTGCCCTAAATGACCGAGCCATCTGAGTCTCTGGACCTTGACCCTTCTGGCTAGGTCCATGTCGTTTTACAACCCGTAAAGTTCCTCTTCTCCATTCCCCATCAATGTTCACGAGGCTAAAGATGACCCGAAGAACTTTCCTCTAGAAACAGCCCAAGGCACATTCATCCATGCTTCTACACAGCAGGACTCCTTTTTTACATCGAAGAATTCCGTGAACACGTTGCCAACCTTAATGGCGCAGCGTAAGTTCTCCATCGCCATTTTACCAAGCTCATTGGAAGGGTGCCAAAACTAGGCATAGCTTTATACAGTTCGTCTCTGTATATGTGTCATACGCGGCCCTTAAATCAATGAAAAGGTGGTGGGTATCAATTTGGAGTTCATAGGTCTTTTCCAGGATCTGCCGCAACGTGAAAATTTGGTCGATGGTTGACTTTCCTGACTTGAAGCCACATTGATGAGGACCAATCAGATTGTTGACAAAAGGCTTCAGACGTTCACACATTACGGCAGAGAGGATCTTGTACGCGATGTTAAGTAGGCTGATTCCTCTGTAGTTGGTGCAGTTTAGAGGATCTCCCTTTTTGGGGATCGGGCAAACAATGCTGACGCTGAGGTTCCATTCATCGGCCATGCGTTCCTATCTAGCTCGTCGCCTGCTGCTTTGAACAGCTCAGCAACTAGACCATCTGATCCAACGGCTTTGCTGCATTTCAGCCGTGATATTGCGGTTTTCACTTCTCCTACGTTCTACCTAAATTCGTTTTTACTTGCCTCGTTACCTGTTCTGTAACCATATTTCCTATCTACTTCCTTCTTCAACCAAATTATAAAAAAAAATTGTAAGTGATTGTACCTAATATGTACATAGGTAGGTAATACCTACGGTATCTATGTGGCAAATACAAAAAAGCATTAGAGCTACATGTATGCATGTAATGCAGATATTCTCGTGTACAATTGGCCTTGAAGAACGAAACATATTTATGAAAGAGGACAAAATATAGGATGAAGCAAAATTACATCAAACCTTAACAAAATGGCGCCCAACATTGGCATTGGGATGGGAATGGGAAAATGTCTTGCTCATTTATCACAAGCAGATTTAAGGGTTAAATCTGGCGCTCTGGTGGATGGATAGATGTATGACGATGCTCTGCCTGCTATGAGTAGACTTCAAAATGATAAAGTCTGCATCCCTGATGTTAAACTTAACATATATGAAATTCAATCAAAAAACTGTTTTAGGTCGGGAGAAGGGACTCGTCTACCTCCGCTTCGATATTGAGTACTACCTACTTAAAGCACTCTCAAATCAAATGTGAACTCAATATTCAATTTCAACACCAGTGCATTGCAAAAATGAATGTTTTGAAGCCTCGTTTACCACCAATGACAAAAAGAAACTTTACAAACTGAGACGGATGGGTCAGTCTCCGGCTTGTCGAAACGTTTAAGAATGTTAGGTACACCGAATCGGAAGGTTTTTCCTTAAGCAGATGTGTACTAGACGACCAAAACTCCGTCGGCAATACAGAACCATTCAATTCTAAACCGCTGGAGTAGACGGGCTAGCCGCCGAACTGTACAAAGCAGCTGGAGATGATTTGATTAGGAGCATGCACCAGCTCATCAGCAAAATTTGGTCGGATGGCCCGATGAATGGAACCTCAGCATCGTATGCCCGATCCTCAAAAAAGGAGATCCCCTGAACTGCACAAACTACAGAGGTATAAGTCTCCTTAACATCGCCTATAAGATCTTGTTTGCCGTGCTGTGTGAGCGTTTGAAGCCCTTCGTCAACAACCTGATAGGTCTTATCAGTGTGGCTTCAGACCCGAAAAGTCAACCATCGATCAAATAAATATTCACCCTACGGCAGATCTTGAAGAAGACCCAGGAACTTCAAATCGATACCAACCACCTTTTCATCGATTTCAAGGCCGTGTATGATAGCGTCTATAGGGACCATATAGAGCAATGTCTAGTTTTGGCATCCCAGAGAAACTCGTCCGTCTCTCTAAGATGACAATAGAAAACTCACGCTGTTCCATCATGGTCGGAAAAACCTAACGGACGCTTTTGATGTCAACAAAGGTTTTAGACAAGGCGATGCGTTGTAATGCGATTTCTTTAACATTATTCTTGAAATTTGTGCAAAGCTCCAACGTCAACACCAGAATCACAATCTTTCAAAAGTCCACCCAGCTACTAGGATACGCAGCCGACATTGACATAATTGGAAGAACACAGCGTGATGTCAGTATAGCGTTTGTGAGTCTTGAGACGGAGGCCAGGAAGACGGGTCTAGCGGTTAACGAGGGCAAGACCAAGTTAATGCTGTCGACAAGAAAGGACTACCAACATCGACGTCTTGGAGCAAACGTCAACATAGACAGATTTAACTTCGAGGTAGTTAAGGACTTTGCCTACCTGGGATCCGCTATCAACTCAGACAACAACACCAGTGCTGAAATCAAACAAAGAATCACTCTTGCCAATCGCTGTTTCTTTAGACTTAGAAGGCAATTGAGTAGTAAAGTCCTCTCCCGAGCAACTAAAGGGACACTCTACAAAACCCTCATCATCCCGGTTCTCATGTATGGTGCAGAGACTTGGACTATGACAACATCTCATGAAAACGCTTTGGGCTGCTTTGAGAGAAAAATTCATCGACTGATTTTTGGTCCTGTCTGCGTTAATGGAGAATGGAGACGAAGATTCAACCAAGAACTGTACGAGCTGTATAGCCCCACTGATCTAACCAGAAAAGTTAACTTTTCTACAGCGAATGGAAAACAATGCTCCGACTCGTAGAATCTTCGAATCCAATCCGAAGGATGTGGTAGAAGAGGAAGACCGCGACTCAGGTGGAGCACACAGGTGGTAGAGGACCTGAACCAACTTGGCGTGCGAAACTGGAGACAGCTTGCTAGGGACCGAACTGGCTGGAGAAGTTTGTAGGGTGAGGCCCTGGTCCGACCTGGGCTGTAGCGCCACCATAAGTAAGTAAGATGTGTGCTTGGGAGCGAATCTTGCGGAGAACATACGAAATCATTCTCTGCTACTTTGAACGTGTAGGCAGTTAAACCTCCTCCGGCAGCTTTTTGGGATTCGCTTATTTCTTTATTTTCATCTTCAGTTTTATAATGTTGCAAAGACGCATTTGTTGGTCTTATGTACCCTCTATTTCTGCTGATCTCTTGTGATTGGTCTTGTTTCTCCTTGTTAAGGCCTTGGTTTTAAGGGGCTACCATGCCATCCATAAAACATGTTTCCTTTTTCTCACGGGAGATGCAGCATATGGTTGACTTGAAACCTAGCATGCTATTGTCGAGTTTTGGTTGACGGCAGGAATCATTGCCATATTAAAAGAATTGTCATTCTCATTAACATTATATCTGACTTTGGGCGCAAAATTGGCCAACCTAGAACAACGCCTCTAATTTATTTTTTGTAGATACGGAACAATAGGAAACAGTTAAGGCACTCATAAGAAGTCTGTTATCAACAACCTGACAACAACAACAAGGTCCTTAAAAATTAGAGTGACGGACAGCGCTACAGCGCTATTGCGTAGTTAGTCGGGTCGGACGACATAGCCACTTGAACGATGTTTCATAATTAATAGGAATGTTTCCGTTTACTAATCTGTCCACAATAACCGAACTTTGCCTTTTATATTTCCAATTGGCAGTACGCTGCCATATTTTGTTCCATTAACCACAACAAAACGTAGAAAAACTTCCATAAGCACACCCTGTGCCTGGTGCTCGTAAACCATAAACTCACACACCAATACAAATGTCCATAAATCACGTGTGTCGTATGCATGTATTAATTTATCCTTCTTTCGCATCGCATCAGCGTAATCAATCATACTAATTTTGCCTCTTTAAACTCCCTTCTCCCCGATCACTTAATCCATTGGCGTCCCATAAACCAGGTCGCAACGCGCAATCCCTCCCTGTGATCTTCCTCCCATAAATCTATCTTATGCTGCTAGGCACTAGTCCGGTCCTCAATCCTCAATTCCTCATCCTCATCAAGTCAAGACAAAACCGGTATGCAGAAATCATTTTCCACTTCCACTTCCGAAGCTAGGATAGCTTGTAAAAAGCGACAACGAAGTGGCAGATGAAGAGAAACGACGAACGTGGGTATAGATTCATTTTTAATTCTAATTTCTGCCACAGCACAGTGCATATAGCTTTTGATTTATGTCACCATCAGATGATGTTGCGACCAAAAAACAGCAAAAAACTAGGACCCAATTTGATGGCTAAGCGAGTGCAGGGAAGAAACGAGGCTTTTTAAATTCACCGAACACAAACAAATGCATTCGTATTGGTACGCTCTGATTTTTGGCGAGAGAGAACGGGAACAGCAAGATATGGACATGGGATGTTATGTTGTATACAATTTTCTTCTTTTTTTTTCGATGTCAAACCGTAAGCTCACTTCGTTTTGGCCCTCGCATCGCTCTCCGGCCTCCGTAACTTCTCACTTTCGCCCTTTTTGTTTCTTAATTTTTTTGCCCATTATGTTTCGCAATCAAATCGATCAGGTTTTGCTGGATGGGCTGTTGCTGCGTGTGTATGCTTTTAATTTTATGTTTTTTTTTTCACTTCTGTCATCCGTCCATTTCATGTTGTTTATGTGGACTTTAGGTATTCTTTTCAACTCTCCTGGCTCCTCTCCGTTTTGCGAGTTTTTTTTTTTATTTTGCAAACTTTAAAAATAAAGGGTGCGATTTGTGTTGTTTGTAGGTATAGGGCTCCGGCAATGAAAAAAGTTACAATCCACGTCCCGGGCTCTCCTTTCAGCCTATATCTGAGGTTCGACACGATATTTTAAGTATACGACAGTCATCGTCATCGTGGTATGTGCTTCATCCATTGCCAATGCCACATTGTTATCATTGTTTAACCATCATCATTTGGAACCAGGCACGCATCTGAAAATAGGGGCCTAAGAGCAATTCCTATCGTTTTAGGCTTGTTTTCGAAGGGATCGCATGTTAAACGTTCGTAAATGGAAGTACGTTTATATATTGTTTGAGAATAGTTTTAAATTTTTAAGCTTTAGTTAGCATCGTCATTACTTTACTATTCAGATTAGATTTTTCGAAACAAGAGCCGCTATATGTTGCCCCTTAATTTCTCTTTTTTGCGATACTCCGGTCCTGACCTCAAACGGCTCAAAATAAGTCCACTACGAAAGTGCAAAGCCGAAGATTACACTATGGCCAGTTGAAGATAGACCCATCCAAATTTAATTTAAAAAAAAAAAATAATTTTTGTGCGTCAATTTCAAATTTCATAGGCTTATGTGTTGGTCAAAAACCATTCAATTTAAGCTTAACAGCCGTGGAACTCCGTTATAAGCCGACTTCAGGTGCCATTTTCAGATGACTTGGAAGAAGATGGAAAGATTGTAAGCACAGAATGGCGCCGATCGCAGATGACGACTTCTGACCAATGACCAATCCATTTTGTTTTGTCGCAAGCCGCGCTAATTAGTAGCACTCGACTCGAGAAAGTAACCAGCAATCTTACGGCGATTACAGTCAATCTTTTACGCATTCAAATACGTGCCAGTAGTCAATTGACTCTAGAAACGCATCCACCACCTTCATCAAACTAGAAGAGACCTTAACTGGCAATAGCAAACATTTTGCATCGGTCGGCATTGTGAATAGGTATTCTATTGCAAGGAACTGTCAGGAACTGTCAAGAACTCTGGTGCATCGGCGTGCGTGCGGCGAAAGAAACCTAGTTACAGGAACAAGGCGAATTTTGAATGCATTTAAATTTAAGTTTAAAAATGAACACTATACAGGTGTCAAGCTATTCTTCTAACAGGGGATTTGATTTTTGGTCTTCTAAGAAAAAATGTTTGCTACGTATAGATTTAAAACTACGTTTAATTTTACTAACTTTACTTATGCGGCTCACAATCCATGAAGGATCTCAGCCTAAAATCGCATGCACTTTTCAGTCGCCGAAACCAAGCGCTCGGGCATCCGCAGTCACTTGGTCCTTGTACCGGAGTTTCAGTCCTCCTTGTCGTCTCAAACCAGGGGGCTGGGATGAGAAGACTCTTGGCTGGAGTGTTGTCGTCCATTCGCTCGATGTGGCCTAGCCCATGTAGTCGTCTTTTCTTGGCCTTCTGGACTACATCCACATCTTGGTACAGCTCGTACAGTTCACGGTTGAACCTTCTTCTCCATTCGCCATCGTCGCATACGGGATCGGAAATTCGTCGATGATTTTTTCTTTCGGAAGTGCCCAGTGTATCAATTCAGTTATTTTATTATCGTCCAATACTCGGCGCCGTACAGTAGGACTAGTAAAATCAAAGTTTTGTATAGCAGACACTTTGTCTTTCGAGTGAGGAGTTTTTTTCCCAGTTGTTTTGCCAAACTGAAGTAGCAGCGGTTCACTAGGGTAACTCTGCGTCAGATCTACCCTAAGGTGTCGTTTGTGGGATTGATTTTTGTTCCAAGTAAGGTGAACTCCTTAACTACCTCGGTGGAAAGATGTTGCTTTATTTGTTGATAGCATGAACTTTATTTTGTCATCATTCACGAGTTTCGCCAATCCAATCGCTGTGAGGGCTGTGAAGCCCAGCTCTCTTGGATCGTCCGATGATCGCTATGACGTCCACAGAGCCTAGGAGCTGGGTGGATTTGTTGAAGATAGTCTTTTCCGTGCCCATACCTGCCTTGCGCACTATCTGCTCCAGGACTATGTTGAAGAAGTCACATGACAGCGTATATCCTTGTTCAAATCCTGCGCATGTTTAAAACAACTCGGATGAGCCATTTGCACACAGCACTGTATGTGTGTATTGTTTAGTGTCATGTAGCACAGCTGGATCAGTTTGTTCGGGATCCCAAATTCAGATATCGCCACCGATTTTTCTTGCCCAAGCAAAAGTTTGGCTTTGTGGCATTACGCACCTGTCGAAATATGTCATGGAAATATGGAATAGATTGTCTAACAAATGACATATACACCAGACCATCACCTAAAATGGGAAGACTGGTTAAAGTTTCGTTAGTCACATTATGGCACAATTTCTCTCTTCATCACCTTCTGATCGACCAAAGCCACATACAACTTTGTTCATCGGCGAGAGCTTTTGATCTCGTCTGAACTTTAGGTCTTTAAAACATTGCTTGTTGGATTCTATGAGAGAATGAGAACCAAAACTAGCTAAAAAACAGGAAGAACTTATTACGACTTAAAATGGATACTTAAAGAATTTATTAGATTTACCTTTAAAGATGTTTTGATGGATGGTTGTGATGGATTCCATTTTGCTAAACCCTTTAAATCCGCATTTCATTCTCTATTTTTTCGAAAAGTGGATGTAACGAGTTTTTCTTCTCACATACTCTCTGTATGTGAACAAATGAAAGTCCTGCTATCAATCAATATTATCCAACGGAGCGACAATCTTAACGTCCCTGTTTGGAGGAAGTTGAAGAAATCACCTGCCTCGGAACAAATATCAACCCAGAAGCGAAACATTGCTGGCTTGGACAAATAAATCGGTTCAAAATTCCTTACTAGAATGATTACAAAGAAAGACTTATTCTAAGGCACCGGGTGCAGGATGGTAAGTTAGTTTATTGGTCTTTTTTATTGGTCTTTTTTGAAAGAAAAATTCATCAATGTATTGTTGGTGCAGCTTGCGAGAAAAGTTGAATGGAGACAAAAATTTAACCAAACTATAAGACCAATTCAAATGAGATTAAAAACCGTTCAATCCATTTCTGTAAAGACACAGTTTGATGTTGCGTTTAGTCTGCGGCGTCATATGTCCATATTACGCTGATAACGATTTTGTTCACTTGTCCAGGTCATCACCGTCAATGGCGATGGTTGATTTGGTGATTACAAACCTTTTTTTTTTAGCTTGAATTGCACGACAACGACAACAGGACGGCATCTAAGGACATAGTTGTCTCACGTGGAACTTATAACCACCGAGATCATGTGATTTATTCTTATTATTCCTATCGTTTTTTGTTTTGAGGGTTTCTTTAGCCACGTTATCAGTCAAACTCATCTTGATATGTGTTCACTTGCTAAACGCACGACGCACCACCAAGAGCAGCCGAGGTGGCCACTAAAAAATCTGACTAAATCACGGAGTTTAAATACTTACTTATCTATTACATCCGTGGTGTTTTCCTTACGGGACATAGGACCTCTACTATTCATACGTGCCATGGTGTACGATTTCTGCTTTTACCAACTTTTCCTGTTCTACTGTTCGTCGCCAAATACTTCTAGGTCAGTCAACTTGTCTACTGCGAGTCAAGCTCGCAATATACCATCGTCTTCGTTAATAGAGTTCCTGGCCTCTTGCATGGGCAAGAAAATCCTCAAGATGTTTCGGAAACATCTATTAACGAACATCGAACATTTGTGGCTTTCTATTAAAAGTGTCAGTGACTTTCCAAGCGCTGCATGGATTCACAATTGGAGCTCAACAGCAGCCGTAGCTTGGTCTTTAAGCTAAAGGCGTTGCTTCTCCATATTTTGGACAGCATGCCGAAGGCAGCATTTGCTTTTCGGATTCGACTCTTCATGTCCAGTTCAGTTCAGCCCTCCCGAGACATTGCTAATCCTCTACTATCTCTACTAATCCAAGGCGCAATATTGGTTTCGGTAGCGGGTTGATTTCAAAAAAGGCTAACCTCCGTTAGTTATCATAGAAAGCTCGGCGTTTTCGCACTTGTAATTTTGAGATACACAAATAGTTGCTAGGGGAACACCATGAGGAGGTAAATGAAGCACTTCATCTCTACTAATTGTTGCGCTACTGGCCCAGGCCAAGTTCTGGGGAATCAATAGTTTCCGATCATCACGTTGCAGGTCACCCATTGGAGGGGCAATATCGAAGCAGAAATATAAGTAATTGTGGCGTGAATATGAGTGACCAATATTATTGTCGCTGACTGTATCTTTTCTTGAATCTATATCCATCAAAAACCACCACACAAAACACAATACGAAACCCATTCCTTTTAAAGAAAACTTTTGCTTGTTGCCCTTCAAGCTCCTTATCACGAAGCCTAGTGCCAGAACCAGGGCTCAATTCTTTCAGTCCTGGGACTTATATACCTACACTACATCCAACACACATTTGTATACATTTTGTTGGTCTTAATTCTATTTTATGTTGTCGTTGTATATAGATTTTATGAAGTTTTTTTTTTTTTTTAATTTTTTGGTGTTGTGTTGTTTTGTATTATTTTAATTTTCTTCCTTTCTGTGTGTATTATAACAGAAAGCTGAGTTTGGAGTTGTTTTGAAAAGCCTGCAATGATGTTGTTTTGTATATTGTACCTTCCTATACACGTTTCTATAAATTGTATGTAGGAACAACAAGAGCAGCACTCTAGGTCTTCGGCAAGGAATGTGATACGGAATGCTGCTTTCTGCTATTTACCCTACAGATAGGTGTAGGCACATACATACAAATGTTTGTATATGTGCGAAAAATTGACAACTTGAAGTTTTGTTATGCGCCGCAGCCGTACATGGATCTCTATCTAGGTATCCCATCAATACTTAAATGCTATAAGACCATAAAAGCTGCACGTTTCAGGCAATGTACCTAGTTTAGGGTAGAGTTAAAGGCTTATAGATAAAGACGAAGGTTGCTTCAAAAAAACAACAAAACAATCGGAGAACCTTCAAGGAACGGGAAACCCTTGAAAAAGGAGGCTTTTTGTAAGCCTATCATCCTATGTAATCTGCATGTGCCGAAGTTATGTACTCCAAGTTGTATATTATGTGATCTCACCGCTTTGTTGTTGTTCGCAAGCAGTACAGCGGCAGTGTTACGTAATTTAGCGTTGGTGTGGAGTCGAGAATACGGAACGGAGCGGAGGATATAAAATAAGAACCTTACCGCGTGTTTATCGATTTTTGTTATTTTTGAGCCTATGTGCAGTGCACACATGTTAGTTTCTTAATTTTTTTTATTGTATTTTTTGAAGAGGATATATCTTTTAATTTTGTTTTGTTTCTTGCCTTTTTTGTGTTGTTTGATAAAAAAGAAAAGAAAAAAAATAATTGAAATGAAGATCCAGGAAAAAGGAATAAAAGAACTGTAAGAAGTTTTGTTCGGGAACTAGGGCTTCTTGGAATCTTTTAATTTTTCTCGGAATTGCTATCAAGTTGTTTTTTTCGATCCGTTTTTGGTTGTCCTTGAATTTGTTTTCTGAAGATGATTACAGTTTTTATTGTGTGATAGGGAGGTATATGTAGATTGAAGTTCCTTGTTTCTAAAATTATGTTTTCGCGTTTTCTGTTTTGTTCTAGTTCTTCTGAGTTCTTAGCTTTAAACATGTGAATTTCTTAATTCTGTTCAGATTTGAGAAACGTTTTTACAAGTGAATTCCATGACTTTTTTGCTGGGTGAATTTGAAAGTTTTCATGGTATATTTCTGGACTAATATTAGACTAATAATAATAACTAATGCAAGCCACAACAACACTTTGTGATGTTAGAGAATCTCGAATTTCGACTTCAGTAATGCATCAAAAGAGCAGTAGGTAGGTAAGGGACGTAGTGAAAAAGCAGCAAAACAGTGTGCCTGCGGTGTGAGACATTACGTTGGTTTGGGAACGACTTCAATGGCCCAACCCACCATGGTAGAGGCACAAATTATCCTTGACGCTCTGTTTTAAAAGCTAAAAACACACCAAGTCAGACAAGACATGTTTTTGTCTTTTGACAAAACATAGTGTCTGTGTGTCCACACACAGAAAACGACACGACACGATAAAAAGTTTTGTCCGCTCGTCGCGTCGCGTCGGTTGCAGTAAATACATAAGGTTGTATAGGAGCAAAACACATCAAAGAGGACAAAAAGTCCGAGACAAAATGTCAGCACCTAAAACCACACCGTTTTATGAAGTAACACACACCTGAGTGAACAAGACAAACAAACGGAAATCGACAAAAAAAGTGTCAGTTTTATGGGTTGTATAGGAGCAACATATGCCGAAGCCGACAAAGATAAGACATTTTGTCTTTGTCGGTTCCGGTGTGGGTTTGAATCAGACACGATCAGACACACCGAATCAGACAAGACGTCTTTTTGTCAAAAAACACACCGAATCAGACAAGATGTCATTTTGTCTTTCGATAAAAAATCGTGTCACACCGCTTCGGTGTGTCAGTTTTAGGTGCTGCCACACACAAAACACACTGCTTTATACCTATACAACCCCATGTATTTAATGCAACCGACGAGCGGACAAGACTTTTTATCGTGTCGTTTCTTTTTCGGTGTGTTCCCTCATAAGAGCAATGGACACAAAGACACGATTTTTTGTCGAAAGACAAAAAGACGTCTTGTCTGATTCAGTGTATTTTTGAATCTTAGGGTTTGAGGATAAAAGTTCTCATTCATAACAGAGTCAAACTAAATTGTGATCATGTCAGTGCAGATGTTTTAGGAACTACGAAATTATATTATCCAATTAAGGAATCTGAGAAGACAACACCAAGGTATTGAAGTTGTTTGGTCTTTCAAAAACGAATCACAAATCATTATACTGTTCAACTGTTGTCATCAGATGTTATCAGTGTCATTTGCGTGAAGAAGAGTAAGTAGATAAGGTATGCGAATTTTTCAAAGATTTCGCCGCTCATGTCGTCTTTACAGTTTTACATTTTTATATCAAGAATAAAGGTGATGCCAGAAACTATGAAATCAATTGATTTTTTCAAGATCTATAATCGTCAATCAGACGTGGTTGATGATGGACTTTCTTGGGCTTTAGTTATTCTTATAAAGTGATCAGGATCATGCTGTTCACGAAAGATTTCGTCCACCCTTCCAAAGTCCCAAAGATCAAAGAAAAAACTGAGTCTTTTTAACACAAGAGTCCTGTTCACAATGACGGTTGCGAAATAAACGGTTGAGCTGCGAGCTCCTATCAGCGGGCGGCAATACTTCTGAATATATATGTACGCTTTCGCCTTGTCTATTGATGCTTTTAGATAGAGTGGGTCAATGAAAAATGAATCATCTGAGTCTAGTCAAAATCAGAATTCTGTCTACGGTCAAGCCCGTGAAATGATCGGTTGAGCAATTGCTCCTGTTTGTGTATTTTCCAGGTGTGGAGGTGGACGTGGACCTTCATATAAGCTTTTTGTTTATGCACACAAACTAAATGCAGCAAACTTGCAGTTTCGGTTAGAGTTTTAACCAGAAGATACTTCAAATGGTTAAAGAGGTTGAAAAATGTTGAATTGTCTTATTGTGTCTTACGAAAGCCTTAAAAAAAAAAAAACGGTCACACCGATACGTTTACTGGAACCCGTTACTTTAGCAAGTTGAGAGAGTTTTTCTTTCATAAATAACGCCGAATTAGATTTAATTTCTCTGTGTGCCACAAACTAACTGCTTAGCTCTTTATTGAACCTTCCGAAGCACTGGACACGGGACTCTTCGAAATATCTTTTCGTAATCTTATAAACAAGTAAGGGGTTTTCCAATAAGAGTTGTTATTTTGATATTCAAAGAAAAATGGCATTTTTGAGATAAATGATCGGATGTTTATTTCATAATGAAGGTTTGTCGTTAATAATGGAACCCAACATCAGCCAAATGGCCGCCACGACCACGCTTACAGGACCAAATCCTTTTCATGAAATTTTCCTTAACCAAATCGCAAAGTGGCTGCCCTATGTCCTCGATAGCCTCACGAATTCCATGTTTGAGGTCTTGAATTGACGCTGGGCTGTTGCGGAGTAGACCTTATCTTTCACGTGGCCCCAAAGGAAGAAGTCGCAGAAGTTAAATCACAAGATCTCGCTGGCCAATTGTGATCACCTCTTCGAGAGATAACACAGTCCGGAAACTTTTCCCGTAAAAGATCGATGGTTTCATTGCTTGTGTGGCACGTAGCGCCGTCTTGTTGAAAGTAAACGTTGTCCAGATCAATACCATCCAATTCCGGCCATAAAAAATCATTAATCATCTCTCGATAGTGCAATCCATTGACCGTAACTGTTCTTCCAACCTCATTTTCAATGACCCCACCGGACCATAAACCGCACCAAACAGTCACACGTTGAGGATGGAGAGGCTTTTCAACAATAACTCTTGGGTTTTCCGATCCCCAGATGGTGGAAATGGGCCTCATCAGTCAAGATGATTTTTCGATGAAATTCCGGATCATTTTCATGCACGATCAGCAAAGACACGACGTTGTTGATGATCAGTCGGCTTGAGTTCTTGTGTTAACTGAACTTCAAAAGCCTTAAGACCCAAGTCTTTATGCAAAATACGGTGTAATAACGTTTGTGGAATGCCTAATTCCAAAGAACGACGAGAAATGGACAAACCTGGGTTTTCTTCAACACTTTGGGCTACAACAGCAATATTCTCAGTTATTCTTGAGCTTCGTGCACGGGTTTTATTCTTCACATCACTAACTTGTCCCAACAGCTCGAATTTGTCCACCAATTTCTGTATTGTGATCCGACAAGGTGCTTCACGATGACCTAAAAATGTTTTAGTTTTACGAACCGTCTCTGCCAAATTTTCACCATTTTTATAGTGAATTTTAATAATTTCAATGCGTTTTTGAAGCGTGTATCGTTCCATATTTTTTTCTTCTTTTTAAGTGTCAAAAAATGACAGCTTCAAAGGTGAAAGCTACCGAAAAAAGCGGGCTATTCAAAATAACACCTCTTATTGGAAAACCCTTTAGTTAATTTCTAAGTTGGAAAAAGTGAATATTACATTCAAAATTCTTAAAATTCTGGTCAATTATTTAATGTAATCTTATAACATTACATTAAAAGGATACATCTTTCGTTGTTTCTCATTTTACTTAGTGAAAAAACTTTTCGGTCTAATTAACTAAAAACTCTAAAATTATCATTTGCCAGTCTCATTCCGTAAAATGCGTCAAATTTATCTCAAAATCAAGAGTGTGAAGCCTCAAACCACCATTATTCATCAAAAAGCCTAAGGGCTTTTTCAATCTTAAAACACTCTCAAAACCTCAAACCTAAAGAAGTGTAAATAAAACAAGGGACAGCAAAATATACATATTTGTATACTTACCTAGACGCCAGTCAACAATTTGAAGCCAACAACGCCAGAACATGAAGATGACGAAAAACATAATACACACAACAAAACAACCCCTAAGGAGCTTATCTTTCTGGTTTCAAAGTCAAACTTTCTTCCAAGACATATTTATTCAAAGCAAAGCAAGCGTGCACAAGCTTTAAAGACGACAAAACTCATCAAAATGCCTACTGCTCTAAAGTCCTTTATCTCAAACCATGATGATGATGACTATGCCGAGGAAGACAGACGAAGATGAAACCCAAACGAAAAGAAGATGAAGAAGTCGAAATTTTCCACCAAAACCAAGTCAGTCGGGTGTTAACTCAAATAGAATATAACTCAATATTTGGCTATGTGTGGCATACTACGCCCAAAAAACCAGGATACGGATATGTACACAAAGCACAAGTACATAGGTTGTAATGTTCGTCCTTTGAAGGACTAGATTACAAGGCAAACAGGATGCCATTGTAGAATTTATGGATCAGTAAGGGGATATGATTTTTTTTTTGCTGCTGCTGATATTTAAAACGCAAAAACCTGATTTGACGAATTTCGGTGGGTTGAGGAAGTGGTGGCATCTGCCATCCCACCCAACCCATTTCAATGTCAATTCAAAGAGGGAAAACACTAAAGCACTGTGTTCCCGAAAATTCCAGATGAAAACTCGTCTCATACAGTACACACACACAAACACACACACTCGTAAAAGCAGGCGAATCAAAATGGCCTACATTTGGGCGCTTTTCCACTTCACCGTGAAAGTGGAACATCCCATTGGCGGGCTATCCGATTTTTTTTTTCTGCCAACTCGGAAGCAAACGGATGGAAAAATGTTTTTAGCGCACGCATTAGGCAACAAAAAAACAGTGCCCCGAAAAAATGTTACCTCAAGAAAGTAACGAATAGACTGGCGCATTGGTGTAACAAGGATGTCACACAGAAAGTCCTTTTTTTTGTTCTTCCTTTTCAGCAGTCGCATTTCCCTTCAAGATAGAAAGGAACAGAATTCCCAAAATTTCGAAATTTAATTTTTTTGTTGTTAGGGCAATTTCTTTCACAACAAGGACTCTCTGCAATCTACGCACAATTTTCCCACTCACCCTTAGATTTTCCTTGAGTGCGATGGCTCCGCCTACAATTTCCAACAACCCTTAGATTTTCCTTGCAGGATATCTATGTAAAATGAATAAGGGAACGTGCATATATCCAGGTATAACTATACTGCTCAAGGATAATATAAAATTCCCCTTGTCGTGAATCGTGAATCCCTTTCTCCATTTTTAGAATTTCTATTTTGCGAAATAAAAGGGAAAATTATAGGTTACGTCATTGCAGGCTTTACTTTCGTTTAGATGGACTGCCGCAGGGTGAATGATAAAGGGTGAGAGGGTTCTTCAAATAATACAGCAACATAATCAGCAAAAAAAGTCCTTCGAAGAGCAAGGAATAGAAAAAAATACATAAGGACAGTCACCATGGTGAATCTAACACAGGAAATGAATGTCAGGCTATGTCTATTTCTATGTTATAGAATTATATATGTAAATGGAAGTAAAAAGATCTAGAAACATATAAAAATCCTATCCCTTCAGGATATTATAACAAATTTTACTGATCCACATATTTGTTTGCTGCGTATTCTGTCCTGCGAGCAGGGTGGTGCTATGATTCATGGATAAACAACATGGTGTCCTTTTTTCCATTTCGCATTTTCGTCCTTTTTAAGGACTCTCCAGTTGACCGTCATTGCGCGTTATATCGTGGACATGATGAAATAGAAAAGTACGCAGTTTTGGGTATTTGAGTCCTTCGATATTGTATGTGACTACCCAGGACCTTCATTAATACATTTTCTTGATGAGTCTCACACCAAATACCATTGAATTGGTCCAGGACTTTATTATAAATTTTTTTTGTCGAATCGCTGTAGAAACATACATACCTATATGTATTTTCGGTTTTTGGTATTGCTACATTATTAGGGGAAGAATTAGAATGGTTGAATGGTTTTTTTTATAAATTCTCGCGGAGTTAAATAAAAGGGTTAGATACTTATTTGGCATAATTCTTTTTTTGCACATTTGATACCTTTTATATGTCAGGATTTTGTGTTTGTGTTAAGCAGCAGGCATCGGGGATTCCGTTGTTTTGTTATTTGAGTCACCAGCACCATTCACAGATCAGAACACACGTGTGTTGTGCATCAAATTTTTAGCTTTTAAATTGGACATGTGCTGCGCGAATATTTGAAAAAATTAGCATAGATATTAAAATGTCACATACAACGAAAAAGATTAATTAGGGCTTTCAAAAAGAGGAAGGAGTAGGTAGAGGAAGATAATGCGATTTTGACCCCTTCCTAAAAAGCTAACTGTACATACTATAAATTTTAAAGCAGATGTATTTGTCAAGGTGTTTTCGCCAAAAAACTGCGTAGAAGGTATTTAGTTCCAATGTCAATTTAAGGGTTGTAATTTCGGCTTGAGCTCAGAACAAACGTGGAAAAACTCCGTGAAATTCCTTATTTCTTATTTCAAACGCATTTGATAAAATCTGGCATCTTGATCTTTTATCGGAAATGCGTGCGGTATCGATGAATCCCTTCTTCCTTGGATTAGAAACTTTCTTTCGAACCGTTCAATACAAGTTGTATTGGACAGATTCAAGTCTGAAACCCACAATATAAATTCTGGTGCCCCCCAGGGCTCCGTTTTGTCTCCGACCTTCTCATTTTCATTAATGATCTCTTGTCTGTTAATTCAAAACCAATAAATTGTTTCGCTGACGATAGTACCCTTAGCTTCTCATATTCGTTTCACATCCCTCCTCTTCGGATGTGGAACTGTAACGGCAAAATATGACAAGCTCATTAAACTCTAACTTAAACAGCATTGTACAATCGGGAATTAAAAACCGTTTAGAGTTTAATGCTTCGAAGACCCAATACTGTCTTGCACCGTTGAAGCGAGATATACCCCCCTTGCCACTGTCCATGAATGGCACATGCATCAATGAGACCGAACATCTCCAGATTCTTAGTATCTGTATATTACTAATCACCTCTTGTGGACCGAGCACATACGCGATGTCGCCAAAATTGCCGCAAGATGTTTGGGTTTCTTAAGACGGTGCAAGAAATTTTTCTCCCCGTCTGATCTGGCTATTATCTATAAGACTTATATCCGTCCAAAGCCTTACTACAATTCCCATCCTTGGGCTGGTGTTCCAGTAACTTACTTGCCTCATGGATGGCATACACTCCTCTAGGCCACCGTCGTAACGTTCCGTGTCTCTCTCTGTTTTAACGTTACTTCTGCGGTAAGTGCTCTAGAGAAATAGCTAGTTGCATTCCTCATCTTAAACAATTCAACCGTAATACCCACGCTTCCAGGAATGCCCATCAGTTTACCTTCGAGCCCAACTTCGGATGTAGTATAGAGAATCATTTTTTAGCCGTACTACGCGAATGTGGAACTCTCTTCCACACTCTGTCTTTCCCATCATTCAATGTTCAAGAATTGAGACCAATGTCACCATAAAATCCTAAAAACCTTGAGTGGGTGCAAATTATAAAAAAAAAATTCTATACATTTTTGTAGACAGGGGTTGATTCACAAGCGTTTGTGCCAAAAATCTAGTGCGGTAGGTTAAGTTTGAGATTGAGATTGCCAGGATGGCAATTTTCTGAGTAAAGTTTGACTTATTTTATATAATAAAAAGATATTTACAAATTCCAACGGCTTCGTTCTAACAACACTCGTTGGTGTACCTTTTGGAAAGTCAGAAACCATCTTCTTTTTTCATTTATGTTTTTTAAATTAAAGTGTTTATAAACGCGTAGTTTCCAAAATATTAATTTTCCAAACTTAAAATTTTTCAAAAAAAAAAAAAACAAAAAAATCCTCCTCCTAGCAGGTAGAACCTTCACCGACAGGTGGCCGCGGCCTCCAGGCATAATAAGAAAAATTTCAGGTCAGTTTTCAGTCGTTATCAATGAACAAAATGATTAATCCAGGGAAAAATCCAATACTTTTCTACTTTATTGAGGCCTCATAAAATTCCAATTACAGAACAAATATTAAAAGAAAGGTTAATGTTTCATAAATTAATAAAACTAAAAGTCGAGATAGGTAAAAATAAAAACAAAGATTTCTTAGAAAAAAGTGGTTCTGGTTTTTTTTTTATTTCTCAAAAACGGAAAGACATTTTTGCATCCGGTTTTCTGTTTTCGACTAAAATTAACAATGGCATTGAATTTTTAAAACAAAATTAGTACTTAATTACATAAAATTTTGAAAAAACTTAGTTCAAAAATGATTTTTTTGTTTTTTTTTTTTTTTTGAAAATTTTGAGTTTGAAAATTAATATTTTTTAAACTATTCGTTTAAAACAATTTAATTTAAAAACAAAATGAAAGAAGATGTTTCTGGCTTTCCAAAAAGGTACAACACGGTGTTGTAAACGAAGCCGTTGATTTTTAATATTTTTTTTATAAAATAAGTCAATTTTCAGAAAATTGCCATCTCCCGGCTTAAACGGGAACAGGAATAGAACCCATCCCATAAAACGATTTTTCTTACCTTGCGACCTATAGAATATATGGCAAGGATTGAATTTCGTAAAAAAAAAATTGAGATGAGGATGAGATATATATTACGATGATTGAGAAGTCGAAAAAAGTGGGTCCGGCGATTCCGTCTGTCTGTCTGTCTGAAAGTTTACAGGCATCTACAGGCTTAACTACTGGTCCGATTGACTTCAAATTTGAAAATTATAGGTTTGAGCAAAAGTCATATCCCAATTTTTTTTATTTTTGTTTTAAGATCAAATTAGGGTAGCCACCATACGATTTTTTGGCCAAAACCAAAACTTTTTTTTCACAAAAACGGCCGAACGATTTTTTTAAACTTCCTCGAGTTTAATTTTTTTTAAACATTCATGTGTTTTATGTAAAAAAAAATTTTTTGTATTGCTCCAAAACGGTACCTCCCATATACCGTTTTTTTGTTATTAGATTTTCTCTCGAAACTGAAAGTCCGATCAGCGTAAGTTTTTTTCGAAGTACGTTATAATTGTTCAAATAATATTTTGTCTTCAAAAAAATTTCAATTTTTTTTTTTGGATTTTTAAAAATATTTTTAACTTTTTTTTCAAAATTCTGTATCTCAAAAACGGATTAATTTTAAAAATCCAAATTGGAGTATAATATGTATATTTTAGAAGTGTCTTGTAAACTGGCATACCCACAATTAAATTTAAAGATATTTTTGGAAAAATTTTTGATATAATAAAAATTAATTTAAAAAAAAACGGCTCGCGCGGCGATTTACAAACCAGAAATTCAATAAATCCAAGGATAAGGTTTGAATTTGTTCGGCATTTAAATTTTTTGAATTGAAATGAATATAACGAGGTACATTTTCAAATTTAAATTTCTTTACTCAAATTCTAATTATTTTTATATATTAATTTTTTTTTTTTTTGAGATTAAGTGTTATAGATGTAATTATAAGAGTGTAATCAGAATTGCTTAAAGTATAATTCCTCTTATTTTAACAACTAACCTTTTGCAATTAAAGTAATCGTAAATATTTAGTTTTAAGCATGCAGGAGCAAGTTCGATACGAACCCAGTCGTGCACTATTTTCTCTTTCTCAACGTCAAACCTAACACGCTCCTAGCTTTTGGGCACAGCGCTCGTGAATCATCCCTGTATATGCCCTTTCAAACTCACAGTTTTCTCTAAAGACTTTAAGAGCCTGGAATCAGCCAGTGAAAAAACGCTGTAAGTTTATTGTATTTGATGTAGGTTTGTTTCTTTAAAAAAGCTGACATTTTTGGAATTAAATCGCAGTCTTCTTTCCTTAAAGCGAGGCTCAAACGTTTTTTGGATCCGAATATTGTTTAAAGAATTTCGGCATTGGTTGTATTTTGTTAAATGTGTAATGTTTATACATAATCGATTGCACCTAGTCTTCCAATGTCTCCTTGGTATCGTGAATATTAAAAAAATCAATGATCTTGATCATAAAAGAGAAATCGTCATTTAGTTTAGGACACAATAAGGTAATCCAAGGTAGTAATCAAAGGAAGTGGTGGGTTCGACCTTGGAACCCACAGACAATCTCAACTCTTAACACAGTTTCACGTATGATTTAATTTCTCTATCCAATAAGTGAGCCACCATACTTTAAGAGCAGTGTTCGCTTCATGCTGTCTCTCTGGATGCATTTGTGTCGTGTTGGTATGACGCCTAGAACCACGAAGAAAAAATGTTTACCAATAGGTACCCAGTTGAAATTGAAATAGTCCAATCATCTTCTTGATATTTTCTACAGCTTCCATCTCTCGTTTAATACATTTTCCTTTCACCATCTCACTCATCGTTAGCACACGATAACCACATTGTCTATTAGTGCGCAAACGTATAGTATTCACAAATCACAATGTCCATCGAAAGAGTCCGCATCTTCAAATATGCATAGTCTTGTCAGAATCAGCTATTAATATTACAGTCTAATCCTTTGTATATATATTTGATAAGTATTATCAAGAAGTGTCGTCAACTAGTTAAAGCAGAGAATACATTTTTAAAAATAAAGTTGGTGTTGAGAAAAAATAGCCAAGTTATGTAAAAAAATGACTTTCTCTGCTTCTTACTAGTGGCGACACTTCTTGATAATACTTATCAAATATAATATAAAGTTCTGATAGAAAATTTTAAATTTAAAAGGCTGGAGCCAAAAAACCCATCTTTCGATTCTAGCAGTTGGTTTTGAAGTAGACTTAAAGATTGCTTCCAAAGGATTTTGGTCCGTCACTAGTTCGAACTTCATTCAGTTCCAGAGAAAATCAATTCCTGATTAGGGTCCATTACGTGGTAAATTATAATATTGGTTGCATGACTTCGGTATTGCTGCTCGTGATGTTCTACAATAAGGCTACTTTTAATATTTTGGTGAACGAGCTGACTTCTGACGTTCTCCTTAAAGAGAGTACCTTGTATATTTGTCAATATTCAATAAGAATATCCACGAACGGATATGATCATAGAAAACAGACGAATTTGGAAAAATCCTGGCAATCAATGGACGATTCGAATTCGAAGCAATTCGGGCAATCACCGTATGAATCCACCTACGGGATAGTGTGTTGTAACAAGGTCCCTTACCACGGGACTAGAGGAGTTCTGTGTTACGTTCATTAAGAGAGAAAAGCGTAATATGGCATTACATTCTAAACCGACAAACAGTTGGAGAATCAAAATACAAAATAACCTATTTACTGCAATAGTTAAAATACTATTGGCACACCGTGCTCGTCACTTCCCGGTTTGAATCAACCCAGTGATGAAACTCGACATTTCTCCAAAACTGAAAAGAAATTTTCGCAGATAAGGTATTCTCAGCTTCCTTCAATGATAAATCAAGCTTTAAACATTAAAATTTTGTTGCAACAAAAGCTTATTGATAGTATTGCTTATAACTTCAACTATTTTTTGGAACTATTTTAAGAAAAAAATTAAATACACCCGAGAATATTGCTGCTGTGGCAGAAAGTGTGCGTGAAGCACGAGACATCCTTGAGATGAATTTTGCATAATGACCTTAGTATGACGCCATACAAAGTCCAATTGGTTCAGGAGTTGAAGCCAATTGACCATCCAATGCGTTTTCGCTTCGCTAGGTGGGCCTGCGATCGATTTAGAGAAGATTCCGATTTTGCCAAAAAAAATAATGTTTTCAGATGAAACTCATTTTGAATTTGGCGGGTATGTAAACAAGCGAAATTGTTGCATTTGGGGCATAGATATCCCAATACACCCACAACGAGTCACTGTTTGGTGCTGATTTTGGTCCAGAGTGGCCGTTACAGTCAATGGCGATCGTTATCGGGCCATGTTGAACGAATTTTTGTTCACAAAAATTGAAGAGGAGGATATTGGAAACATTTGGTTTCAACAGTACGCCGCGGCGGCGCGGAGCTACGTGCCAGAACAGCCGAAGCTACACTCGATGTTTTGCGCCCAGTTTTTCAAGATCGCATTATCAGCGAGCTGATGTCGTTTGACCACCTCAGAGCTGCGATTTGACGTCGTTGGAATATTGTTTGTGGGGTGCCGTTAAAAGTAAGTGTTACGCCCACAAGTCAGAGACAATTCACGCTATAAAGGACAACATTCGCGAGGCCATTGGTGAAATACAGCTGCACACAATCGATAATGTGCTTAAAAATTGGGCCGATCGTGTAGGCTACTGCATGTCCAGCCGAGGCAGCCATTTGAATGAAATTATTAACTGGAAGGATTGTACTTTCAAATAAAAAAGAAATTTGTGAAAATATTCAGTAGAAATAACTATATCCAAATACAAATTTTTGTTCGCCTACAAAAATGTAACCAAAAACAATAGACGAAATTCTATTCCAAAGATTTGCAAATTCAGCCTGAAATAAAATCGTCATTTGAGTTATTATTCGAATTAAAATAATCATCATTTGATTTTGTATCATTCAAATACTACTAATCATTCGATATTTTTTCATTCGAATACTAATAATCGATTATTTTCATTCGAATGAGTTTTTATTCGATTAGCAATAATCGTTGTTTCATTGATTCTAATAATAGCTTATTTTCATTCGAATGACAATAATAGTCATTCGAATACTAATAATAAACAATCGACATTCGATTTTTGACATTCGAATTTGATTTGAGATTTGAACTTGGAAGAGTAGCAGTTGTAGCAGTAGTACAAGGTTGGAGAAGTCATTCAAATGATTGCCTGAATCGATTATCTATAATCGATCAAATCATTTGAGTGCGCCCATCACTATATGGAAACAAGTAAAATAGTATTCATGAATCTCACTTAAGATAAATTTTGTATAACTCTTGTTGACAAAAAATCCGTTATTTCGCTATTCATAATTATTATTGTTGTTCGTGAAACGTTAATCTAATAAGACAAAAAAATGTGAGACCATAAGGATTCTAAGCAATTTCGTCCACAGCCACCCAATTACCAGATATTTGTACATCTATTCTGAAATATCGAACTTGTCAAAAAATACGTTAAGATTCTGAACAGCAAGTGTATATGAATCAAACATCGATTTTCTCGATGCTGTGCTTGCTCTTGTTAGATGAATTTTAAGTTTGCTGATGATCTCATGTTTTATAAAAGCAACATTTTTACTTTGGCTAACTTCGGCAGCAGTTTTCATGATAAAGTGTTGATGTAATGTTTTTGACAAAACTAAAAACTCGATGTTCAAATGCACAAAACAAACAAACCAAAACAACAAAATATTCAAACCCTGTTATAAGGGCACTCACAAAATCTCTCTGTATAGATATATTTTACCTATTTGTAGCTACATATATATGTAAATATGCATTAATATAAGGCCCACATAAGCCAACATTAATCATCCCTGCATTGTTAAACATCATTTTTTTGTCTGTTCCCAAATGTACACATCTTCCTGAAATTAAATTAATTAAATTGCAGATACGTGTTCCAAGTCATATCGACATAACGTTCATCTCGGTCTATCTAGACGTAGGTATGTATGTTTTTGGGTGTGGCACTTTTTAAAAGTACGACGCAAAATTCTATCTACCTATAAACCTAGCCAACCTTTCAAAAAAAAACTGTACCTACTCCCAAAATGTATCTATACCTTCAACAACATCCATCTATTTGTATAGGTACAAAAAAAAAAAAACTTCCAAATTAAATCTACCTACTGCCAGATGAAAATGGAAAGTTGTCCAAACACACAAAAAACCTACATAAGTGTATACATCCGTCCCCAAAAGACTCCACATCCTCATGACGGAAAATCGTCATCCAATAGACAAAAAAAAAAAAAAAAAAACACAACATCATCATAACGAGGACACACATAAAAACTAAACTCAAAGGATGTCCTTTTCAGTTATAAAAATGTATCTCTATACTAATCTCCCCAACATAGTTTAGCTACACCAAAAAGGGTTCCAACAACCCCTCTCAACAAAATTGAAGCACTAAACCTAACACTGCCAAACGGTACTATAAATATTCATATGTATCTACACAGAGCTCCAACATAATGCGCAGCATAAAACTACCCCCTCTGAAACCATTCCATCAGCAAAAGCAAAAAAAACACAAAACAAAAAACTCCCCTTTCCCCACATCATCACGAAATTTAAGTCGCCACCACAGCGACCTTAAACCTCACTCCAATCCAGGGGGACGTTTGGGGCCCATACCACGCAAATTCACGGCCACATCCAACATCAATGTACACCTCCATCAGTCTAGCTATTTGTATAGCCAAAACACATTATTTGTATCTCTCTATGTGCACAGGGCTTCACCAAACACTCCTTTTCAAAGCAAACGAAGATATAACATGTATCCGTAGATAGAAATGTAGCTCAACATAAAATGTTTTAATGCCATTCTTGTCCCTCGTCAATGCTACTTCGCCTCCTGTCAAGCCATCACATTTGGCTAACACGCGCAGCACATGGCGTTCTCTGGAAATCGCTCTGGAGTCTGGATAGGCAAGGGCCAAGTGCAAGGGCAAGGTGGTATTTCAGCCGAGAATTGTGCAAAAAAAAGACGAAAAGATATAAACTCCTTTCGTGTGTAGTGTGGTCGCTGCCATGTGCAGAAAATGTTCTCCCATGAGGCGGTGCGGTGTAGAGGCAGAGACATGAACTTGCAGAGCAGCCAGAGTCATCATTTCGAACCTGGGGTTGTTATAGCATGGAGCATAGGCAACTTTGTCAATGGGTGTGGGTGGAGAACTTGATTATAGCTCTGGAGGTAGCTGTGGCCGGAATTATTCATAAGCCATAAACTCTACGAGAAAACGCCGGGAGAGGCGGGGGGATACATAATAAAAACTCCAATGCCAAAGTCATCCAGATTCTGCGCAGAAGTGTGCTCCAGCATGGGGGGGGGCCGAGGTGCGTTAGAGTCCAAAAGAAAGAGAACCTGTTCACTTGTGTTGGTAAATGGAGTAATTCTAGAAACGTACTACCCTGAAAGTCAGAGCGAGAGGCAACACGATGAAGTTGTATACGCAATGCGAAACATAGACGATTTCCATTTCTCCAGATTCACCCCCTGCCCAAAGTTATGTACAAGGAATTTTCCATTGCCATGTTCAAGGTTTCGCCCAGTAGCATACATATATTTATGTACGAATGCCCATGGTGTGGTGTTATGATCATGACCATGAGGGGGTTGGGTCGGCATCGACATTGTTGAAGTTAGGGTTGTTAATGGCATTGGCATTGCCATCAGGTTCAACATAAAGGGGGTGCCCATCCCCCTAATTGGTTTCGTGCTCCCTTTGGGGGTTTTGCATTCGCTTTTGGTTTCATTAGATTATGGAGATATTTTATGGTAGAGTCATGTGGTAGTGACTGAGTTGTGTTGTTGTGTGAGAGGAGGGGTATCGAGAAAATATCGTATTTAAAGAGGGGAGGGTGGTCAATGTCGTTTTGCTGAAATTCTGAGCAAGGGTTGGAGTTGTAGTTGAAGTTAACAGAAGGGGTGAGAGATGATGATGTTGAATTTATGTTGGGATATATTCTTTTTTCTGCCATTTCTGTAACAGTAAATAGTGGTATTGCATTGGAGTTCTGGTTTGTGTAACTGTAAATGGGCCTGATGGTAATGGTACTGGTAGTTGGTACTCTTACTGTAGGTAGGTAGGTATATGGAACTTTTACTTTTGTTTGAAAATTTGAGTTATTGGTGTCAGAGATTTATTAAGTTAATAAAGTGAATTTAGCAGTGGGGGAAGGTTTGACGGTCTTTTTATTTATGTCACCCAAGGGAATTTAAAGTTTTACACGATCTTTTTCCTTCTGTTATGTGAATAGTAAATTGTTAGGGATGGAAGTTTCAAAGTTGAATTTTTCCAGAATTGTAACTTGGGTTGGTAACAAACCAGTTCAAATTGAAACGGACTCAGACTAGTCGCGATAAAATGAGCTCTTAATCGATTGCCCCAACCGACAGAACAAACTTAACGAACGTACGAATAATGGAATGCCCTTTCCTTCGCTTACGTTTTCAGTTTATCAAACGCAACTGTGACATCACGTTGCCGTTGGCTGTTTCCTGTTGTCGGTGCATCTGATTAGACTGATGGAGTCCGTTTTAGACAGGGCCAGCTCGGTCCCTAGCTAGCTGGTTCAGTTTTGCACTTTAAGTTGATTGAGGTCCTCTTCCACTTGGGTGCGCCACTTGAGTCGCGGTCTTTCTCTACTTCTTCGTTCTCGGGAATTGTGTCGAAGGCTTTCAAGGCCGGATCATTGGTGTCCATCCGCTCTAAATGGCCGAGCCATCTAAGTCTCTGGACCTTGAGTCCTTCACCATTTGGCTAGGTCCGTGTCGTTGTACAACCCGTAAAGTTCCTCTCCTCCATTCCCCATCAATGCACACGGGGGCTAAAGATGACCCCAAGAACTTTCCTCTAGAAACAGCCTATGGCACATTCATCCATGCTTCTATACAGCAGGTCTATACAGTTCGTCTTTGTAGATGCTGTCATACGCGGGATTAAAATCGATGAAAAGATGGTGGGTATCGATATGGAGTGAAAATTTGGTCGATGGTTGACTTTCCTGGTCTGAAGCCACATTGATAAGAGCAAAATGGGATTGTTGACGAAAATCTCCAGACGTTCACATATTTCGGCAGAGAGGATCTTGTAAGCGATATTAAGCAGGCTGAATCCTCTGTTGTTGGTGCAGTTAGAAGGACCTCCCTTCAGGGTCGGACAAAAAGTGCTGAGGTGCCATTCATCAGACATACATTCTTTCGAC
This sequence comes from Sphaerophoria rueppellii, assembly GCA_920937365.1. Classification (NCBI taxonomy): domain Eukaryota; kingdom Metazoa; phylum Arthropoda; class Insecta; order Diptera; family Syrphidae; genus Sphaerophoria; species Sphaerophoria rueppellii. The sequence continues at coordinate 40,738,832 of CAKKXW010000003.1, read as the reverse complement.
GATATCTTAGAGATAATTGAATGCCTCCTATATAGTGTTTTGAACAGCCTTGTTCGTCGGCTCAGCAGGCACCGGTTCTTGCTCGATGGCCTTGAGCCATGTTGTTGGATCTCTCAGCCTCCTCGATCAGACACTTCTCGTGCTCCATTTTTTTTTCTCCTGAGAAGCTGGTCTTCCTCTTTACTCTTTTGCTCGTGGGCTAACGAACTCTTGTCCTTTTATGCAGCTCCTCTTTATATGCCTCCTGCTTGGCTGCATGCGCCTGCCCACATTCTTCGTCAATCTAGGGTTTTCGTTTTGGTAGCTGTGTGAAACCTAGCACATTAGAGGCGGCATCTCAAACTGCTTTCTGGCAATTTTGCCACTGGTCTTCGATACTTTATGTTGGTGGCATAGGACTCCTTAAGAGGTTACGTTACACTCGGTCAGAGAAGGATCTGGCGATCTCTTGCGATTTCAGCCGTTCGACGCCGAATTTTCTTGCAGCATTTTCTTGTTTTGGCCGTTGCGTTGCCGGGATATTCGTAGTACTACCTTGGCTATGACGAGGTGGCGGTTCGAGTTGATGTTGGCTCCTCGAAAAGTGCGAACATCTAGAATGCTGGGCAAGTCCCTTCCACCGATCGCAATCTTATCAATCTGGTTGACGGTTGATTGATCGAGAAATCTCCATGTTCTTATATGGATCTTGAGATGTGGGGACCACGACCACGTGCTTGCTACCACAATTTTTCGCCTCGCAGCGAAATCGATCAGCCTGAACCCGCATTGTCGAAAGTGGTGTCGTGCAGACTGTGCTTTCTGGCGGTTCAAAGAAAGATTTTCTCTTTTCCCAGCTTTGCTTTAAAATCTCGAATCTTGGCTTGGTCAGAACTCGACTTTGGTGTCTTTTTTCTCCTCTGATGGGGGCATGCACGAATACTAGGCTTATGTTACCGAATTTAGTTTTGATTCGCATCGCCGTGATGCATTCGCTTACATATTTCAGCCTCGACACCTTTTGTTTTTCTCGGTAAAAATGACATATTTTTGACTGACTACCTAACATTTCCAATCGTTTTCGAATCTTATTCACTTTCCAGCATTGAAAATGTTGATGACACATTATGTACAATACCGTAATAGCTTCCAATGTCGATAGCCTCAATGGTAGCCATATTCATGTTTATTAGAAATTAATTCTTGATGCAACAAAACTTATATAATTATGCAAAATACTTATACAGCAATATGATGGTCTCCTCCGCCCAACCGCACCCCACCCTACCGCCGCTACTGCTCAAAAGTAAGACTTATAATAAAAGTCATAATATACTCTCAATTTCAGTCAATTGTTAAACATTGTTGCCGATGGTTACATTTCAAATCCATATTCATTGATACTGAACCAACTGACCGCTTACTAAATCAACATCTGCATTCCATTCGCGCTCCACTATGACCCTCAATCATGTCTCAAAAAAATTAAGTCATTATCGTAAATCAAAGTTTTTAATCTACGCCTTCAAAATAGAGAAACAAAAAGAACGCAATTCTTTTCAGAACAACAATAAATAAATCTTAGTGTTTACAGTCGTGCTATTGTCCCCGCACCACAAAGCACAAAACCCCACACTACATAAGTGGTGTCAATCTACCATACAAGCCAATTAAAATAAGAAAGACCGAAACCTTAACTAACTCTAAACAATTATCGATCGTATACTCGAAGTACGAATAGATAAACAAATTGAGAGAGAGGAAAAAAACATAAACTAAATTCCAGCACGATTGACACGACTCAATAATGTTGCTCGCAATAACGTAAACAATCCACGACGACGACGTCCGACGATACACGGCCTCCAATCGAAAATAACAATATAAAATTTTTATGTGAGGAACTAAACTCGAAGACAACCAGATCAATGCACAATTAATAAAATTTCAAATTATGTTATTGTTTTCCTTGGACCCACTTGGAAAGTCATAGTACGATCATATTCGACTTTGCTGCAATTAGTATTTACGACGAAGTCTAGGATAACCGTTACAGATAGTTAGTCGTTATGATGACAAAAGTTCAGGGAAGAAGAATTTCCTATGAGTCAAGAAATATTGTTTGACTTTTCAAAGATTACAAGGAATAAGCACTTTCCACAAACTGTTGAAAAGTAGAAACGCTATGCATGTGAGACCAGGGTTCGTTGATGGTAGCATAAAACTACCTACAAAATGAATTAATGAGTGATATTGATCTTTGAGAACCGGAACATTGTTTTATAGCTCCTCGCAATTACAATTTAAAAACATTAAAAATTGTTAGTTTTGTTAATTACGTATTTCGACGCAGTAAATTTTCTTCGAACCAGCATATTAATAGGCTGTAAAGACGGTGAACTAATTACTTGGACAAGTATTTTTCCCACTGCTTTTTTTTATTGAATGACTTCCAACAGGCCTTAGGCCTCCATAAAAAAAGCCTTAATCTACTATATTTATGTCTTTTGTTGTAATTTGATAAGTGTAGTTTCTGAAGGTTTATTGGTGTTAAAAATGCAGTACCTATTAAATACCTCAACGGAAACCGGAGGTTCCTGAAGCGGAAAGTCAATACTAAACTTACCTTACTACGATATATTAACCTTTTTTTAATTGGGCTGCTTTATTGAAATTATATGCGGACACGGGTGGAGAATGATGTATTTGATTTTTAATTTTTTTATGCATTTCTCCTTACCCGCATTTTACTCTGGTTAATAACAATTACAAGCATAATGGTTTTGTCAGAAGTCGGTTCTCTCTCAAATACCCTATTGTGAGTGGAACCCATCATCATCATCGTAAGATAAGATTTTGCCTTATCTAAGCCAATACGAATGCGGGCGTTCTTCAAAATGTTCTTTCACTTACTCCGATCACTATTCAATTTCGTACCCTAATGCTTCGTGCATCCTCGTTTAAGCTATTTGTCCATGGCAAATTCGATCTTCCATCACGCTGTTTCCTACCGTTACTTGTTCTTCAAAGGACTCTCCGAGCCGATTCCTCTTCGCTCATTGAAGCTAGGAGTCCAGCCCACCAGAGTCTACTAAGCTTAATTTTTGATTTGATATAGCTCCATATGCCCCATCGTCAAGAAAGGCGAGTCTATGTCATGCAAAAACTACCGAGCAATTCTTTGCATACAAAATCCTATCAAACGTACTGTGTGAGTGAAAATATTTTCATATTAGGTTTGTTTTTTTGTCAAATCTATCCAAAAAACAAAAAACGCTTCCTATCCAAAGTTGTGCGACGTGTTGCGTTTTGTTGTTTTTCTCTTTCCATGTTCCAGCGCCATTGATCTTTAAAACAACGAAATGTCATATAATGCGAGTACTATTTTCCTTATTTTCAACTTTCAAACCTGAAGTAGTGTAAAATTAATATTTGTGGTATTTGGAGCACAGATTAGTTTAAAGGGAGATGGGAAACCGAGCTGTCAAAATGACAATGCCTATAAGCTGCGGTCAACGTTTACTGCAAGAGTATGCGTGTTTTTACCAATACTATCTCAGTTAAGTTAGGCACCCCATCTGGGGAAAAAATTAACCGATAAATTTGAAAATTTGTAGTTTTAACGTACGAAAGGTGAGTAAAAATGAGCAGAAGAGGGATATGTCAAAAAGATAGCAAAAAAGTAAAATTGCGTAAAAGCAGTAAATGGCATCTAGCAGTTGAATTTCCAATATCAAAATTGAACATAAATGAAAATAAAGAAAAAGCTTCAGTCCAATAAAGGGCCGGTAATAGGTATTAGAAAAATGTATCATTAAATATGGGCATAGTGGAAAAATATCACTTTTTTTTTTTGTCTTCAGAAATATGTATATCTGATGTGTTGGAAGAAAAATAAATAAATGAAAACAAGGCTGTGAAAGTGACAGTTCTTCAATCCGTCGATTCACCAAAGAGGAATAATTTTGGCAGTTAAATATGAATTTAGAACTTAAAACTTATGTGGCCAAAAATATTGAAAAAAGAGCTCCGGCTCGGGAGCCTATTTGGCTCCGAGCTAAAAAAGAGCTCGGGAGCCGGAGCCAAAACTATTGAAAAAAGAGCTCCGACTCGGGAGCCGGAGCCAAGAATAATGAAAAAAGAGCTCCGGCTCGGGAGCCTATTTTGGCTCCGAGCTAAAAAAGAGCTCGGGAGCCGGAGCCAAAACTATTGAAAACAGAGCTCCGACTCGGGAGCCGGAGCCAAAAATATTGAAAAAAGAGCTCCGGCTCGGGAGCCTATTTAGCTCCGAGCTAAAAAAGAGCTCGCGAGCGGGAGCCAAAAATATTGGAAAAAGAGCTCCGGCTCGCGAGCCTATTTGGCTCCGAGCTGAAAAAGAGCTCGCGAGCCGGAGCCAAAAATATTAAAAAGGAGCTCCGGCTCGCGAGCTGAGAGCTAAAAGAGCTAAAAAAGAGCGCTCGCGAGCGAGTTTTTCTGTACCCTGATCTTAACATACTTATAGTAAGGCACACAAAAATATGTCTACGGTCTAAGGTTTCAGAACGCATCAGAAATCATAAGTTCTAGTCTTTTCGTGGTGAGTTTAAGAAAAATGTGTTTGACAATTTCAAAATTCAATCTAGCAATCCATGATAAATTTGAAAATGCGAAAATAAACAAAAGAGAAATGTAGAAATAGAAAAATCTCACCTCATCTCTTTGTTTTTGTAACTCACATGTATTCATGTAGAAGAAAAGAAAAAGAAAATGAAGGAATAGGAAAATTGCGGGATCTGGGGAGTGAAACGTAAGTCAGTTTCCGATCTCCTTTTGTCTCTGATTTGTAGGGTAAACGTGTTCGAGATACACAAGAGCTTACAATTGTACCAACAAAATATTCGAGAGTCGAACGAAAATAGAAATTATATCCTATTCTTTTCAGAGTTGGATCCTACTTCTCCTTTTATCCAGAGTAAGAAGTTTGTTTTTGTATTACGTGTAAAATCTTAATTTACTCTGGATAGAATTGCCAAAAAAACACACCTAGTGTGTTTCTCTCAATAGGTTATGGGCCCATGAAGGAACTGAAGAAACTGAAATAAACTTTTCTGAAAATTTTGGAGAGATTTGTGTATTGATTTATTGAATAAGGAAGAAGGAATACACGGAAGATGAGTTTCAAGAATGAAGGTTTTTCGGTTGAGACATTGCGGGGTAGTGAGAATTTTTTCAATTGGAGTTAGTTTTGCCATGCTAAATTATCTTGAATTCAAGTAGCTTCAAGACTGCATGCGCCGCATGACGCTAACAGCTGGGTTGTTTCAAACATGCGCAGGGCTTAGAAAAGGAGATGCGTTATCATGTATTTTCATCAACATAGTCCTGGGTCCTGGAGGAGATAGTGCGGAAAACACTATCAAAAAACACTTCAACAGATCCACCAACCATCAACTCTTAGGCTATGCGGACGATGAGGTCTAGACATCATCGGTCGCTCCAGAAGAGCTGTACTTGAGGCCCTCGCATTAGCGATTGAAAGATAGGCAAAGCTCGTTGGTCTTTAAGTGAATGAGGACAAAACAGAGTAAACGCTATCAACAAACAGAAAAACATCTGTCAACCGCCTAGGACAAAACTTCACTGTTGGTAGCAGCAATTTCAATGTAGCTAAGGAGTTCACCTTCCTTGGAACAATTATCAATCCCACAAACGACACCTTTGTGGAGATCCGACGAAGAATAACCCTAGCGAAGCGCTGCTTCTTCGGTCTGGCAAAACACCTGGGTTCAAAACTCCTCACTTGAAAGACAAAGTGTCTGCTATACAAAACCTTAATTTTACTAGTCCTACTCTATGGCACCGAGTGTTGGACGATAAATAAAAAAAATACTGGGCACATTCGAAAGAAAATTCTTCGACGGATTTATGGTCCCGTATGCGACGATAGCGAATGGACAAGAAGGTTCAGCGAACTGTACAAGTTGTACCAAGATGTGGATATAGTCCAGAAAGCCAAGAATGATGACTACATAGGCTCGGCCACATCGAGCGAATGAACGACAACGCTCCAGCCAAGTGAGTCTTCTATTTGCAGCCCCAAATTCAAGACGACCAGAGAGATAGAACCTCCAGTGCATTGACTAGGTAACTGCGGATGCCAGAGCCTTGGTTTTGACGACTGGCGAATGCATGCGAGAGGCCTTTCCCGATGGAAAACTTATGTGTCTCATGCTCAGTTCCTGCATGGATTGGGAGCCGGATAAGAGAAAAAAAGAGTTAGCTCATGATTATATTCTCCGGAATCATTCTTAGTCACGGACGGGACCAGCTATTAAGACTTTTCTCTTGAACGCGGCTAAGAGTCCAAATTGCTTTTGGCTAAGAACCCAAGTCTTGGATTCTTGGCTATGCTATCGTAGGTTGATGTGAATACAGTTATAATACAGGGTGTCTCATGATAGCTGCTACAAAAAAAAAATTGTTATAATTTTTTTTCCTTTTATTTTGTTTTTTTGTTTGATTTTAATATTTAACAAAATTGGATTACTGGGACACTGAGCCAAAAACTTGGATTGTCCGCCGCTATCACGCACTGGAGTCCTTAGATTTTATACAGGCGCACGTTTGGCGTCAATCCTCCGAGCAGGTGGACCAAATAAATGCGACTTGTTAACAATTTTGCCGAACATATGGAACAGTCAAAAGAAGGCCTTACCATTGAAACCCTTCAGCCTGGACGGACGAAACAATCGCTGCTATAGCTACTGCCATAGAAAACATTCCAAGAGTTTCGACAACATGCTTCTCTGCTCAATTGGGTATACGCATACAATCATTGCAGTCAATTATGCACAATGATTTGGACTTATTCCCATTCAAAATTTGAATGGCTAATAAACCGATCGCAGCAGTTTTGCCGATTCTTCCACACAGAAAAATAATCCAATGTAAAATCAACACGGCAAATTATTGTTTTTACAATGGTTCACAGTTTCTAAATCAACTTTTTTTTCATTTAGATTTGAAATGGTTTTGTTTTAAATTGATATTTTTAGTGATTTTTTTAACAAGAATGCTTTTTGAACTGTCATTATTATTAATTAAGTGTTGATTTTAAAGTATTTCGTTTAAAATTAACTCTAAATCAGATTAAAAAAAAGTAATCGTGTTGAAATAAAAGGGAATCGTGTTAATAATCGGATTAAATCAGAAAACAAACCCAATGTAAAATCAACACGAAAGATTATTGTTTCTTTAGTATTCAATCAACATGAAATCGTTTAAAAAAAAAAGTTCGTCATGTTGAAATAAAACGGAGTCGTACTAACATTCGAATTAAAACAGAAAATGTAAAATCAAAACGATGAATTATTGTTGCTTTCGTATTCAATCAACATGAAATCGTTTTTAAAAAAAAAAGTAAATCGTGTTGAAATAAAACGGAGTCGAGTTGAAATACGCTGATATATGCCGACAGACGAAAAAGAATTTATTTGATTGAGCGTCTCAGCTCAAAAACTATTTAGTAGCCAATCAACATTTAATCGTTTTAAAACAAAAAGGAGTCGTGTTGAAGTAAGAGGGAGTAGTGTTCTTACTGCATCAAATCGTGTGGTGGCAGTGGCATTTGCATTTTAGCTTTCGGTCGGAAGAGTTTTTTCCCAGCAAACATTTTTCTGAAGGTCCAGATTTTGTTCACCCAAAATGATTCACTAAGGCGGAGAATTTCTGAACGTACCCAAAAAGGGATATAAAAAAGAAAATGAAAAAAACTGTACTTCAGTTTTCATTCACCTATTTGATCAAAACTGGATGTGCACAAGTAAGCATGCCTCATAAAACGTCATTTGCAAATCTTTATTCTAAGTTTGAAAGCAATTTGTAGGTCTTTCACCTGAACCTTTTTTGTTCTTTTCGTATATGTATATTTATTCTTGCATATGAGACGCGATAGCGGGACATAGTAAAAACAATTTTACATTGGGTTCAGCTGCTCTGCACTATGTACGATCCTTTCTATTCAAAATGAGAAAACGCATCCTTGTTTTAAGGATTTTTTGTTGTTGTTCGTCCTTTTATGTTCTTATTTAGTTTTGATAACGGGATCTTTGCGCAACAAAATTTCAAATTCGAAATAAAAAATTAAAAATATTCACTATGATCAAGTTTTCATGGAGTGAGGAATGTGAAGCAAATAATTTGTTGTGACTTGTGAGTTAAAAAAGTTTAAACACATTTCTGAAATAAAAAGTGTAAAGTTTAATTAATAAAAACAATTAAAAAGTGTTGCAAAAACAAAATAAACAAACAGTGTATATTATTATTTTAAAGTGGTTAAATATATGTATTTTATATAAATATATATAATGTAATTTATTTTTTATTTTTGAATGAACTGTTAATTATTATTTTAATTATTCAATGTTCTTGTTTTACTGAATTTAATTATTTTTATTAAAAATAAATCAAAATGTGATCTACTTACAATTATATTTAAATAAAAATGGAATTAACTAAGGAATATATATATTTTTATTTCTACTTCAATATTGACATTTTTCTGAAGGACTTACGAATGAAATGTAAATATATTCTGAATAAGAAACAAGTCTTAAATGAATTCATTTTCGCTTAAGATGTTAGGTGCTTGTGTACATCCACAAAAATGAACTATTTTTGAGTCGTAAATGAGTATTTGAAATAGCTCAGAAAAGAGTAAATAATTGTCTACATATATGAATATATAATCGCTTCTGCACCTCCATTTAAATAAAGAATTTCTGCGTCGAAAATAATTTATTAAAAAGGTTCAAAAATGTGGTTCGCTACCTCCGAGGATGGACCCAAATCGGATCAAAAATACATTCAGATTCGGGTGTTTTCTTCACTTAAGTGAATCATTTTCTAGTCAGTTATGAAGAGAAATGTTTGCTGGGTTTAATAAAGTGAAGTAAAGTGTTTAAAAGATTATTTGTAATGGATGTACAAAGTTATGATTTTGTGTTAAGTGAACTAGTAACGTATGAAAGGGACGACCAAGGAAATACTATTTTCAATTTGCCATCAGTACCAGTGTTGGACCAAAGTCAAACAAAGTTGGACGAGCTGCTGGATAACTTTAACTTTAAATGTATTTAAAAAAGTTCATGTTTAGCTTAAGAAATCAAATAAAAATTTATAAATTAAATGATATTTCCAATTTGTAATGGAAAAATATATTTTTGAAATTAATGTATTTTAATATATTTTTAAAGAATAAAATAAAGAATGAATAATTTATAACATAAAGAAATGCATAATGTATTTCTGTATGTATGTTTGTTCATAGGATTACTAAATCATCATTTTACTTTAAAATGAAAACATATCGATTTTTCGAGGAAAATTCAAGTTGTTTTAATACGACAAGGAATTATTTTAAAAGGAAATATCATGTTATTTGGACATGAGAGTCATGTTGATTCAATTCGAATTCTGATTTTGTTTTAAGGTGAATATCATTTTGGTTTAACAGGGATCATCGTGTTATTTCAATTATAAAATCGATATGATTCAAGAGGATATGCGTATTATTTTAAAAGGGTAGTCATTTTCATTCAACAGGAATCAACGAGTTATATCAATACGATAATCTTTTCAAATTAAGCTGATATCACGTTATTTCAAAACGAAAAGAATTTACGCTTGTTTTACAAGAAAATCATTTTAAATCAACACGAAACTCCATTAGAACAAAATCATAGCAAAAAAATGTTGAATCATTATTATTATTTTTGATTTTACACGATTTTTTTCTGTGTGTCAAATGTGGAAGTGAACGGAAACATGTTGAACTGTCCCATTTCGATTTAAACGCAACATAAGCACACACGAAAAATACCCAATATTTAGGGCTTCTAACCCATAGATACTCCATGAGTCGGAAAAAAAAAACAGTCACATTGGTACTGGAGTTTTTCTACGGAGAATGACGCCGAATTAGAATTTTTTTCAGCAAGATAGTGTGCAATTCCGCACATAGCCCTGCCTGTTTTGAAGGAATTGCGACGAAAAGTCTTCGAGTCGAATCCCAAAAGACTTTGCACTACCAGGAGATCGCGCTCTCAACTAGGCGCTTGGAACTACGACGGTAAGGTAGAAAAATGCTTGACGCCACACTGTTCCTTCAGGGATTAGGTACTTATAATTAAACCCATTAGTCAGTTAGTAGTTTTCCTTTTGTGTACTATTAAAACATGCGTTTCGAAATAACATATATTCACCAAAAAGTATCCATGGCACTTTGTGAAAAAAACCTTCCCACGGTTTGCATGTTAAAAAAAATAAGCGACAGAATTGCAAACCTCCCAGAAGCGCAATTCTGTCCTGGCATTTTGCACATTATATATGAACATCTCGGAATGATGACAAATTGTATTTCTGTCTGGATTTTGTGTTCTTTCGAGCCTGTGAAAATTTGAATTGCGTCAAAATTAATGGCTGCGCGACCCCCGCACCGCAACGACAGAAAACGCAAGAAGACAGTGCTTCTGGTAAAATTAATTGAACAAATTATTTAATCTCATTTGAATGCTAAGATTAACAGCTGCAGGAGATCCTTGCTTGCACATAATATGTACGAAGCACGACCCCGTCATCTACATCATCACTGACGCCATCAACTGGAGTTAATTAACGTTTCCACATTAAAAGGACACTAATTCGGTTTTGTCTGAAAGTCTGAGTCTGGTCTGCGACTACTTGGACAATTACAATAATTACCAAACATGACAATCCTCACCTTCAATATCCAACTACCTTTACAATCAAGTCCTATGAATTAACAAATTTGTCTTTGCAAAACCTAATACGTAACGGCACAGGATACACCTTAAAATTTCAATCGCACAAATAATGGATTGGATTTCATTAGGCAGCTCATAAATCATTGAGACCTCAGTTTCAGTTCAGATGAGAAGTCAAATGTGAGACCACATAATCTTCCGCTTGAAGTTATATTTCGTAACAATGTGCATCGCACCATAAAGACGCAATTTAGCAATTTGGCAATGTAAGCTCCTAGAGTCGAATGTCCTACCCGCATTATTCGGTCATGTCCATGTCCACACCTATAGTAGTAAATGCATTTAAGCCGCATGTGTACTCCAAGTTATTCACATGGAAAATATCTTATTGACTTCTCCCACTGTTCAGGTTTGTATTTATATGGACATGGAGGCCCGGGTTGGAAAATGTTTGCACTCCAAGGCAATTTTAAGTCTGAATATGTAATTGCAAGTTGCAACATACCAGCTGATACAAGAAAGGAATTTAGGGTGACCATAGTGCCTTTTTAAGAAAATAGAGCTACAAAAGAGCCTAAGAGAGAGAATTTAGGCTTGCAGGAATTTTTCAAAATGGCTGATGTTTCGAAATCTGATTTTGTGAATTTGACATATCGACAAGTTGGTTCGTCTATAGGCTAGATGTAATTGAAGTTTGAGAAGATGATAGCGTTTCAGGTAGAATTTGTCTTTTTCATTGCCGTCTGGTGCGAACTTCGCTCTTTTTCTTTCATTATCACAAAAATGTATTTTCTCAGGCTCACTCTTTTGCTTGTGAAGCTTCTTTTCCTCCTCCCTAAGCTTTCTGTATTCCACTTCACGTACCCATGTTGCTTGGTATGTAACGTTCTTACGTTAGTCGGTTGTTTGTATTCATCATCAAACCAGTGGATCCGATCTCTGAGAATTCTGCTTAAGATGGAGTTAGCAGGACTAATGACATTGTTTTCCAGACGTATGAACTTTTTTTTACGCCCGCTACTCTGGAATCAGGACTTACTCTTCAAGCGAGTGCCTAAAGGTTTTGGTCGTGTCATCGTTTCACAAGGCAGTCGTGTTCATTCGATCCTGAAGAGGAGTCGATGTTGATGTTGTTATTAATTTGGTTACGAGTGACTCCATCAGGTGATACACTTTGTGGATATCCTTACGTGGGAACCTCGTACTCTCAGCAACCATGTTCTTCGATGTTGCCAAGTCAATGAGCCGATTTTCATTGTCATTAGTGTTCCTATGCAAACTATGGTATCCATTGTATTGCCTGAATACTGGCTCTCGACCAAGGATGATTTTGACGTCGTGTCATGGGCAGGAATCGAGAAATAAGGCCAGGATTAACTTTCATTCATTTTATTACTTTTGCTTTTGCTAACTTACTTACTTACTTCAGGTCGAGCTAATGACTGTTGGGGACTTTGGCCTCAATCAACAGTCTCCGCCAGCCAGCTCGGTCGTTAACTAGCTGTCTCCAGTTTTGCTCACCAAGTTGATTGAGGTCCTCTTCCACTTGTGTGCGCCACCTAAGTTGAAGTCTTCCTCTCCTTCTACGTTCCTCGGGAATAGTATCGAAGACTTTCCGGGCAGGTGCATTAGGGTCCATCCGCTCTAAATACGAGCCATCTGAATCTCTGGACTTTGACTCTTCTGGCTAGGTCAGTGTCGTTGTACAATACGTACAGTTGGCAGTTGAATCCTCTTCTCCTCCCCATCAATGCACACTAGCCTAAAAATGACCCGAAGGACTTTCCTCTAGAAACAGCCTAGAGCTCATTCATCCGATTTTGTCCATGCTTCTGCAGCATAAACCAGGACTGGGATGATGATGATGGGTGTTTTACCTAAGCTGCTCGAGAGAGGGTTTTCCACTAAATTGCTTTCTTAACTCTTGTTTAATAGCGGAGTCTAGGTAGACAAACTCCTATGCTCTCTCGAAGTAATATGCGTCTTTTGTGACGTTCTATCCGAGCCGTTGGTGTTGGCTGTCCTTCTCGAAGACAACATATATTTCGTTTTGCCTTTGTTTTCCGCTAATCTCATTTTTCCGGCTTTTGCCTTAATTCTCACAAAGGTACCATTGACATTACGCTGTTTTCTTCCCATTATTACAGTATCATCGGCGTACGCGTGAAGTTGAACAAGCTTTTGGAAGATAGGTGTTAACGGTGGAGTGTTTCTCAAGAACGATGTTAGAGAAATCGCATGACGGCGCATCGCCTTGTCTGAATTAATTTTTGCCAACCTTGATGGCGCAGCTTGAGTTCTACATCGTCAAGCGCACAAGCGAACGAGCTCGGCACGAATGCCAAAACTAGACATAGCTTTGTACAGTTTGTCTATGTGGATGCCGGAGGTGAAATCATGGACCTGGAAATTTAGAAAGGAAACATGTTTCCGAGTACATATTCCCCAGTAAGTGAACGTGCTGACCTACACCTTCAAGTGGTGCCTCTGAGAGGTTCTTGTCAATTTATTGGCATGAACCTGCGGACGTAGGCAGCTTTAGTCTAATGGAATTGACGGATTGAAACAGGACGTATAATGAAGATTGATGCGATCCTTAACAGATAATATATCTAAGGATATATTAAATGAGGAAATACGATCAACGAATACCGAATGTGGATAGACGTTAATGAAATTAGACGCCCTGTTGGGTATATCTCTTGATTGGCTGGTTCATCCCTTCAATCAAAGTGGATATACTTGACAGAGGGTGAGCGGTGTCCCTCATCTGCCAGTTGATAAAAGCTGCAAAACTCAAAAGATCACAAAAATGAAACAATGTCTGTATAACGAATGGTTATACAGAACCAAAATGTGACACCAACCCCTCACCCAGGGGCAATTGGGTACCGCGGGTAGTGAGGATTTGCCACCTCACTAGTGGGATGGACCTTCGCGGGGGTTGTGGTTGTCTGAGTTTGGCCTCAGCTGCTGTTCGCAAATCGCGGTTACGGCTCTTCTTTCGGTGACTGAAAGTTGAGTGCAGTTTCCGTGACCGGACAACGGCTCTTCTTTCGGTAAACGAGGGTTGAGTGCAGTTCCGTGTTTTGCCTGAATAGTAGTCTAGAATCAAACCAAGATGAATAAGGGCTGGCACTAATTCAATTGGTACTGGTGTGAATCCGGTTGCAGGGTACCCGCTTCTTTCTTTTGAAAGTTGTGGTGTGCTTTTGTAGCTGGTGGATCATCAGGGTGAATGTCAACACTTATAAACGACACCTGTGTGAGTGGTCACACGTCAGATAAGGCTTAATTGCTAGGTGCTGACGTTAATCAATTCATGCTTCTATGTGGATGCCGTCGAACGCGGCCTTAAAATCAATAAAAAGGTGGTGAGAGCCACCTTTCATAGGTTTTTTCCAGGATCTATAGCAAGGTGAAAATTTGGTTGATGGTTGGCTATTCTAGTCTGAAGCCACATTGATAGAACCAATCAAATTGTTGACCAAAGGCTTCAGACGTTCACATGTTAGGGTAGATCTAATGTGCGATTTTAAGAGGTTTATTCCTCTGTAGTTGGCGCAGTTTGGAATATCTTCCCTCTTCAACATTGGGCAAACAATGCTGAGGTTCTAATAATCGGCATTATTCCGACCATATCTTACAGATGATATGGTGAAAGCTTGATTTGAAAATTGGATTTCAGCCGTGATATTGCCGATTTCACTTCTTTAGGTTCGGTCCACGGAATTGTTGCCTTTCGTCGTGTCCAATGAAAGGCTGCTGCCTGATAGCGGTATTCTGTTCGTCGTCGCCGGTATACAGTCTACAGAAGTGGTTTTTCCAAATTCTCAGCATCGACTGCAAATCTACTATGATGTTCCCTTGCTCATCTTTGCAGGCATATCGGTTCTTGCTCTAGAGCCAGCTCCAGCTGTTTTACCTTACGGCAAAACTTCCGAACATCATTCTAGATGCTGTTGGTTCTCTCTTTTGTTTGCCTGACTCAATTGAAAATTTGCTGAATCATCTAAAAATTAAGGTTCATCTATTGGGCCTATCTTGAACATAAATGATTTAGTATACGGGAAGTTTGACTATTGTTATAATCATTGAAACGAAGAAATGTGGCCACACTGAAAACGACAGTGGATCCAACGAAAAATGATACTTTGATGTTTGATGCAATGATAGACGCCACCATCAAACCAACGCAACGCCGACGACGACCGACTGCTTGGCGGCGACGAACAAACTATGTATCACAATTCGGAAACACCACATAACCTTAACGAAAAACATGAATAATACGAAAAACCTGATGATGAATTAGTATGCAAATGTGAGCTGAAATGTTCAACATGCCGTGGAAATTGTCCACCTCCGCTGTTGCCGCCACCATATACAACATAGCATGCAAACGCATGTTCAAGAGTAAATAATGTATCTTACAGACAGCCACAAAAGTCTACATACATCATAGTTCTTAGTTATGGCATATCTATCTTTCTAGGCTTTGCCGTTGCACCGACCGCGACCGCCTTGATATACGGGTGCAATTGGAAACGTCTACTCTACAGAAAGTGCGAGTATGGGGTTCTTAAACTCCTTCATGGTCACAGTGCACTTGATGGTTGTTTAGATAATAATGCACTCTTGTGTGCTGTGTAGTTGGTGTATGTGCTATTCACCAAGTAGCATGCGAATCGGACTGAATACAAAAAAAGTCAAGTCGACGACGATGATGACTACTATGATGAATTCGTGCGCGAGGAAGAACGAGCGATTTATTTATAGACTTGGATAAACATTATACACCATTAGAGAGCTCGTTAGAGTTTGCTTGTTGAAAAAGTTCAAAGAAAATCGAAAGCGAAAGCAAGAATACGAAAAGAAAGAAAAAGTTGCTGCAGTTCTTTAGTTTTTTTTTTTTTTTTTGCAGAAGGCGTCTTTAATTTTCCTCTGATGGCAACCGGAAGCAAGATTTGAACATTTCACAGAACAAATTCTGACTGACGGACGGAATGGCTTGTCTGAGGGGCGAGGTAGATGGATCTCATACTGAAATGAAATGAGTTCTTTGATTCCAGGGCATGCAAAAGACTTGGATTAACTCTGAAAAAGTTGTCTTCTCCTAAAAAGCAAATAGAGACTCAAAGAAATTTCCAAATTGCATGACTGCCAATTTGACATTTTAAGTGAGTGTTTTAGATTTTGTGCGATGACATCCTTTGATTTGTTTGGTATGTTAATTAGCAGAGCGGAGCATTGACGAAAATGTTGTTTTCAGAATTTCAGATATAAATTAAAATGGAAAAATAATTATGTACAGAGGAGTTTGCAGATAGCTCGTGAGAAGTGATGAAGTCTTTATTTGGCAAAGCAATGTTGATGGGCAAGATTCCCTTCCGCAAACTCAAAAATTAAAGCGTCATTCCGACTCAACCTCCCGAATTATCTACTGTCATGGTCTGATTACAGAAAATAATGATTTTTTTGAAAGTCCTTTGACACAATCAGAGTACCTCAAGCAAGAACTTTCATTCAAATTGAACACTAAATCCCAAAAAAGAATTGAAAACCTCTTCCCAAAAATTCGCTCAACCAAATCGAGATTGTTTTTGGATTACTTTTTAGTTTGGTTCCATTTCAACATCCTGCAAAAAGAGCAAACCGCACAATTTCATTTTCATTTATTTTCGACTTTCAACAATGCAACGCCGACCGACTAAAATGATAATGAGCAATTCCAAAATACAAAAAAAAAAAAAACTCGAATCTCGTAAAACATGCAACAGTTGGCTGCGTTTCTGATGCTTCTTTTCATTTTGGCTTCCTTTTCATTTTTGGGGTCTTAAAATTTTTGCAATTAAACATGATGGAGATACGCAAGAAACCCAAAAGTACTTAATGGATGAATATATTTTTTTTTTTTTGGTTGCGGTTTTGAAATTGTTTTCACACGAAATTCGTTCGGCACTTGGTGCGGTTTGAAAAGGACATTCAACTCTTTTCCTTATGGCAGTCACAGTGGCCATTTTGTTCAGTGGCCTGGAAGTAATAAAATGTCAGATAATTTCATTTATTTTACTTTGGGATCATAAGCTTGTGATGTTTATGGCAAACTTATGTGATGGCAGCTTTCTTTTTTGGGTTCTACTTGAAAGAGTTCGATGAGCGAACAGCATGAAACGAACAGAAGTCTTGTTTCGATTCAGAATTATGAACAAACGAAATCATTAACAAATTAGGGTGGACGGTTTGGGCATAAGTCAAGTGATACTTGAAACGAATGGCACCGCTAATAGGACAATCAATAAAGATAAACAAAAATTTAATAAGGGATACGACCTAAATTTTTGACTAATAAATTGCTCCCTTATTAGGATTAAGGAATTAAAAACTTGAAGGAGCGACTAAAGATTAAAAGAAGGTGAAAAAGTAGTTTAAAACTCAAAATTCAGATATGAATTTATGGAAAATATAAAGTTTTCTATGAATGACTCAGCTGAGATTTTTTGTTCCACTTAAGAAATCTCTGAGATCTCAGTGAGATGTTTCTATGTTGAACTTGTCTATTGCCTCATATTATCGCACAGGTTGCCTCAAGCTGCCGATTCTTGTAGAAAAAGAATGCTGCCGAAGCCTGACACCGAAGCGTTTGGCTTATCAGTCAACTACTCATTCCTTTGAACCGTGGAAACCTGTAAATGTTCCAATTTCAAGCTGGTGGATGAAGTTCTTCCTTTCATCTCTTCCACAACAGGGATCTGGTTCACTCCTGCTTCAGTATCGCACCCCAGCGCTTCGCCATCTTTTGGCGCAAATTTGGCCTACCACGCTATCTCTTACTAAACTTTCCTGCCGGGTTCCTCTTCGATCGTAAGAGGTAGGTTTCCAAGCCGTCGGAGTCTACTAAGCTTAATTTTTGTCATTCCATCTACTTGGATTCAAAGAGCCTCGAAAGACTAAAGAAGATATTTTGAGGAGCCGCCCATCAGTACCATCAGCATACGCCCATGAGTTTTGAATAGTCGCCTAGCAGCAGTTTTAGAGTCACGGATTGCTTTCTCCAACGCCAGGTTAAACCAGGCTAGTCAGCGTTGATGGAAATTTTGTTTCTACAGTGCCAGCACTCTCAAAAAAAGTGCTATTTTAAGCAACTTGCTTACTTAGTTTAAGGAATTACATATACGAATTATTTTTGTACTTTGATTTAGAAAAAGTACCAAAACTGCACTATAATGCCACATCGGCAACGCTAGGGTAGTCCCTCCTTTTTTTTTTATTATAAATTGAGATCGAGTGTGATTCACATTCGTAAAAGTGCGAATATTTGGCAGATAAAACCATAAAACAGGGAGAGAGAGAGAGAGAGAGAGGAGAGAGAGAGAGTGAGAGAGAGAGAGAGAGATACAAAAAGCTTACCCTTAGCTTTTCTTATTCGTTTTTAAAGATTAAGATTGAAATATCATTTTATTAAAATGAGAAAGAGTGTAGCAGACAAAACAGAGCCCTGAGGCGCACCAGCATTTATATTGTGGGTTTCAGATATCAATCAGTCCATCAACGCAACTTTAAAAAGACGGCAGAATGCCTTTGAAATATCAAGTGTAACAATCTTACTTCCTCCAAAAGCATTTAAAGAATGTTCCACTTTTCGGTGAGATAAACCATCAGCATAAGGTGGACCTGGTGCCATCGGTCTTCGAGATATTTCTTGAGGTGATAGTTTATCAGCGTTTCCATGACCTTAGAAAGAAGGTACGTAAGTGCAATCGGTCGATAATAATTGGAGGGAGAAGGAGATTCGATTTTTTTTTGGAATTGGATGGACAAATGATGTTTCCCAACTACTCGGAACGACCTCCGAAGAATAGAATAGATTGAAAACCTTATGGTTTTGCTATCTTTGGAGAACACTTCTTCAGAACAATGGCAGGGATCTCTTTTCTTACAGCACGAGTGCAAAATGTGAAACCATAGATGCGCTCCAAACACTGGGGGGGGGGGGTCATGACCAGCATAGAGCTGGTGGTGAACTGCCTTGCAAAAGGGTTAGCTTTCGCGGGAGAGCTAACAACTGGAGTTTCATTGTCAATGACTAGTGACCGAGTAAGAAGATTTCTCCATTTTTTTTTACAAATGACTAAAAGTTCTTACTGACCATGTCGATGGCTATTGAAATTTTGGATTTGTATAGATAGCACTTCCAACACCTTTATTTGGCGTAAAACGGATTTTTTTCGTGGCTTTAAAAAGTTCTACCCTGATTATGTTATTAATGTTATACCCCTATGTTATTGCTAAACTCCGTGATATCACCTTTCTTATATACCCTGTTCCAACATTTTGCATTTCAACTTCATGACCCTCCAAGTTTGTTCAGCTCGGCTGCTAGCAGCCTGCGGCTTTCTTGTCCCTTAGCCAGTTGATGGATTTTATGACTTCCTCAATGCTTGGTGTATGCTGCATGAGATTTTCATCCTGAAATAATAAAGCTGTTCAGGAAGCTACTAGTTGAGCAGTTTTTTGAAGTGCACCTCCCATCGCTCCACATCCCGATCCACAACCCGACAACCGTTCTTTGAGTAGGTGCAGTGCGGTCTGTACTGCATCAAGTTTCAGACGGATTATAGCTTTAAGGATTTATGGGTCATGTATTTCTTTAGGTGTGTTTTTGGATTTAATTTCCTTTTTCAGCTTTAGCCGGCCTGGTGGATAGAAGTTTGACGGTTCCTTACAAAACGATTCACTTTCGCAACACAAAAAATTTAATTTGAAAAAAAAAAAAAAAACACAACATGGTCCTTCATTTTTTGCCGAAATTTAATGTCATTATGCTTCTATCAACATATTTAATAAACTTTAATTTCATAGCTATAAAGTGGTGTGCTTGAGAAAAACAAAAAAAGTGGCATCACTTTTTTAACTTTAGCTGTCAGTTTTTTTTCCTTCAAAGCAAACAAAAGCATCCTGCTCCCCGTTTGGCGATCCACTTTTGCTATGATGTCATCCTTATGCCATCAAAAACTGGATCTCATAAATTTATTTATAAAGTTTCGTTTTTGGATGTCTCGCGCAGTGAATTCACTTCACTTTCGACTCCTTCTCTCCGTTCAACTCGTTTCAAAACAATTTTATCGCCATTCAACATGAAGGAGTTCCTCAACCAAGAAGTTCTCAACCAATTTCAAGTCCCATTATACGACAGAAAAAAAACACACACATACACTCAAAGCATAACGAGAGGCTGTTTATACATTTCTTTGCCCATCATCATCATCAAACAACTTCAACTATCTATGTCCATATGAGGAGTCACCATTAAAAGAAGACGAAGGGACCTGCAAACAAAAATCAAAATAAAAATAAAACAAAAAGAAGAAACTATCTTCTTGGCATAATACAAACACAGAAAATTGCATGTTTCTCGAACACAACGTTGGGAATATTGTGTTTGTGTACACGTAATCACTTTTTCGATGAAAAGAGAATTTCAAGGCCAACAGTTCTTCTTGATGTTTTTATTTATAGCTCTATAGAAAAAGTCGTGCCAGGAGGAGTGCAAAGATTGTCCCATTCTTTGGATGGACTTGGCGAAGTCTTTCTCGCATTCACATCCACTTCCACACACTATATTCTTGGACGAGAAGCAGTTTCTAAGCCAGGGCATTGGAGCGATGTGCATTTCAATGCAATTTTTCTGTGAAGGGAATGACGAATTTTGCTACAGTAGCAGACTGAAAAGTAAAGTATTGCTCGAAAGTATTTGAACCGCTTTTTTTATTGAACTCCAAAAGTCTTCCTAGGTTTTCACATTTTAGGTTGTCTTTTTTCCTAGTTCACAATACAACGAGTTACTGCAAGTACAAAAATAATTGACAAGTTATTTAATAATCATTTTGAGTCTCTCAGAAATGTTCCACATACGCCACCGAGTACCGGTTAATTAATTGATTTCTGTTGCTGGCACGGGAATACAGACTGTTCGAAACAGTGCAACCTTGTCACATATTTATAACAGCACTTCCAGAAGTATTTCGATAGGCACTATGTGCACCAAGTTAATTGAAAGACCAAGTCCCAGCACGAAAGATCCGCAGCAGTGCCGCATGATGGATCGAAAATGTTGTGATACCACATGAATCTAGGGATTTCTTCCTGTTGTACTGATCGAACCATTTAGAACTTTTTACACAGCGAAGAAGTCATTAAATGTCCCAAGTGAAGTTAACGTTTTAGGGAAAGAGCATGGCATGTACGGAGAAGGTGAGGGATTGTTTCCTCCCCTTCTTCGTCCATTCAGCTCCTGCAGAAGTCGCTTGAGGCTACCCCAAGTCGAATTGCGGGTCTGCCTATAAAACAGTATCCTGTCAGGACACGAGCTTTTATTATATTTACTTGGAATAACAAATTTTTGGAGCGTTTTAAGTCAAGTGACGGCCATATACATATGTTTTGGTGGCTGTGCGTGTTGGTAAGTATTGCAGAAGTTAATATCACGTTTTCTCTCCGCTTGGAAGACAGCAAAGTAATTTGGGAGATGGAACAAGAGGCTTTTCTGAGTACACACCACTACCTACTCCATCATTAGTCTTGGACCCATCTGTATAAAGACAAATTTGTTGGTTTTCCGGGAATTCATTATCTTCCCATGCGGCTCTGGAGGGAATGGAGACCTAGAATTGCGGTTTTAGAATGGTGTAGCCTATGTACTTTGGTATAGAACCGAAAGAGTTCAGAATAATGGAATGACTGACATTATTGTTGGTCCATTGAGAGGAGGCGTTGAGTCTTATGGCTGTACTCGCTGCCACTTGTTTGCTGAAGATATCGAAGGTTGACTGATGAAGGAGGTGTTCAACGCCGCTAAGAGGGTGGTTCTCCAGGCCCCGCTTATGCAAAGAGGAATCTACAGTCCACCATACTGCGACACCGCGCCAAAGTACGTGAGTATTGGTCGGGGTACCAATATGTCAAATTTGTTGAGCAAGGTTGAAAACACCATTTGCTTACTATGAGTTTTTTGCTAGAGAGCTACTGTAGCAGCATTTACAGTAAAAAAAAAAGTATACTGTAGATGCCGGAGCGCTTGATTTCGACTACTGGAGGACGAAGTTCGGGAACAGTGCATTATGGAAGACTGAGCAAGTCCTTTGACTTTGCAACACAGTTTCAAATGAGCAGTGTTTAACTTTACTGCCATTTTATATTTGCACACGGGCGCGCGTAAGTAACAAGCCTTTAAAACGACGAAAAATATAATTTTTACAGATTAAAGCTCCTTTGGGTTTTCCAAAAAGTGTGTTATACTGTCAACTATGAAGCCGGTCTTGGACTTATCTGACTAGATCTCTTAGTTTGTGTTGAGTTAGTACAGGGGAAAGACGTCTAGCTTTGGAGTACACAGGAGGTCCTTTCGTTTAAATGCGTTGGTTTTTCGCCACTAGGTGGTTCTTCTCAAAAAATTGTAAAGAAAGGATGATGAATTTATTGTTTAAATATTTGCTTAACTTGATGAAATTGTTGTACCAAAACCATGTGTTTGAAGACTTGTCTTTCAATCGACTAGTTTTTTGTTTTTTTTTTTTTACGTCAACTAAAAGACCAAAAAATGACAGGAAATCAGTTTCAATTAATCAATAGCTCAAAACCACTGTCACCCAGTGTCGCTGCCATTTCTGAATTACAGACTCAGATTGCTGCTCTTCAAGAAGCGGAAGTTCTTCACGTTCGAAAAGTTCCTTCAAAAAGAGATCGATAGCTAAAATTCGACATCTGCTACTAACTCCCATCGGTTCGGCAAAGTTGCAAGGATGTGACAAGAACCTTCTCAATTTCAGTTGGGAAACTATGTAATTTGCGGTCAGCAATCAGCAGACACCATAAGTCACCTTTTTGTCAATGAGAAATCTTCCAATGAATGTTTTGTTATAGACACTGGGCCTATAAATTTAGTTATTGTTGCGCTGAGTAAGAAGCAATGTCTGTATTGGAATGGCGATCTCAGCTCAAGTTTTGAGATCCTGATTCTCACTGCACGATAGGATGAAGTGGATCGTGTTTGGATATTATCAGTGATCCAGGCTCTCTCATCTTTGTTAACAGGTGGATTGGACATCATTCATGAGGAGGATCTGGAGACTCTTCTGTTCCGATTCAAGGAATGCTGCGAGTTTTCAGGTCATTGTATTCTTCCGTGGGTGGAGGGCTGGTTACCATGTTTCGGACTTCGGTAAGTTTACAACTAGCACGTATACTCCTTGCACAAATTATCTCTGTTGAAGAGTTCAACATCTGATCTGCCTGTCTAGTGGCTTTGTTGAACATGATTAGTGTCATTCTATATTTATCCTTCTTAACATTTCTAAATTGCTCGTTTCTCGGCCTTTAAGAATCAAATCTTCGAAGTCATCAATAGCCAATTTCCCCTTTTCATTGCAACTTAATGAAGGAAGTTATTCTGAATGTGGTTTGAATTTTATGAAATTAAACATTTTTTTTAGAAATCAAACATCTTATCCCTACTGTACACGGCGAAGAAGAATCAACCGGCATGCAGTGCATGCACACTGAACATCCTCTGTCTGTCTAGATAGCAGTCCACGATAAACTTTGCCAATTCATTTCACTTTTTTCCTGTTCGTTCTGTCGCAAATGGTTTCGCATTTTATTTTTCCAGCAATACCAATTGCAATCGTTAGTTAGGCCTCCTCCTTACCTCGCAGTTTAGGCGAGATGGGCGGAAGCTTCAGTCTTTTCTATTCGAACACTCATCTATCCAAAAAAAAAATGTTCCAGACTTTTCCTACATATAGTGATGCAGTGGTACAGTTCAAAAGTTGGACTTTGCTCGAACGCTACTTCGTCGCAACGACAGCCTGGACGCATCGTCAGTCTCTTGCAATTTTCAATGCCGCTCCGGCAGACTGGTTTCCATGTTCCTCAGTCCAATAGACGGACAAAAGAATTCTTTGCATGCAACCCACTCTTTTATGGGTGATGCAGGGCCGACACGACGACTGACGATGCACGCAGGGCTGCTGGTTACGGGGAGATGCAATTGTTGTGTTTTTTTTTTTTATCTGGAACTTGCAATATGGCTGGATGGTCATGTAACCGCATTTAATAGCTATTGCATGATGGTTGTGCCCTTAGCCTTTATCCTCCTAGCATACATACAGACTGGCAACTTTTTGTGTCGACTTCGACTTGCTCCCGCCCTGGGGAGCATTTTTTGTTTGGAGTTCTAGAGAGCGCAACGAATTCTCGCCCGACTGACAACTTTCCAGAATGGCGGGAATTATAACAAAAGTAGGTAACATTTTTGACTTTGTTTGTTTTTCTTTTCTTTCGATTTAGCATGGCTCTTTTGTTGTTTAGCAATCGGGACAAGAGGGAACTCACCGCTCGGCAGATACGTAGTACAGTAGAATAGACGATTCTGCAAGAACACGCTCGGAGCTTGGAGCGATACTCCTGCTTTGATGCATGACTTGACATTGGGAGACATTGAGGAATATCTATTCTAGTCTATAGACTCCAAATTGTTAGCAAGCAAGCTTAACAATGTGTAACTCTGTTACTGGACACCACCACCAAGACCGACAAACAACGACGTCAACGACTGGCAGGGGGTGCGGGCGGGCGGCGTGATAGATAATGAAGCTGGATATGGAGTTGTATTTGCTCACGCAATGCAGTCGAGATATCTGCAAACTTGTGCCTTCTGCTGGCCAAATGGTGGTTAATTCAAAAGGATTGCTTGTTAATGACTAAAATACGTGCTCGTTACAAATTCCGACATTGTTCGATCGCATGAATAGCCCCAGCCGTTGGTATAGACATATGGCCAGACGACCGACCGTTTCGCTGAATGCATCCAGCCCATCGAGTTTTGAGAGGAAGTATCATGACAATTGCGAGTATATGTACACTTGCGGCAATGTTTGACAATGGTTTCCATTGGGATTGGATGTTGTTAGATAGTTCAGAGTTTACTGTTAGCTCATGAGATGAAGGCAGAGTCTATTGTGTTGGCAGGAAATGCATGTCCATTGGGGGTTTTCATTTCGTTTTCGATTTTTGGCGGTGTTTTAGAAATGGATGGTTGAAAATTCAGCGGAATAGAGAGCCGCAGTTTTGTTTGTGGATTTAGTTGGTTGCAGGCATTGTGGACAGACCTAACGAACGGGATAGATCATTTATTTTGCTAATTATTAGACCTCATATGGAAATTGATTCGAAAGTCAGCTTTTCCTTCACACCGGAGTATCATTTGTGGTATGTGCATGTTACTTTCATTTTCGCAAAAAGAGTTAAGATATTATTTTAATCGGGTAATCAGTTTCTGCTATAGGGAAATAAGCAGAATCATTAAGGTTAAAACAATCTGAGAAAGAGACTTCAGGTCTTGTTTTTCATTGAGCTTTTGTAAAGTTTTACTGAACCCGATTGTCATCTATGTAGGTGGGAAAAGACAAAAGCATATCTATCATTCAACACAAGCCGTATTCAAAGCGTTCAAGTCACTGACCTAATACACATGCTAACTTGA
Source organism: Sphaerophoria rueppellii (assembly GCA_920937365.1). Taxonomy (NCBI): domain Eukaryota; kingdom Metazoa; phylum Arthropoda; class Insecta; order Diptera; family Syrphidae; genus Sphaerophoria; species Sphaerophoria rueppellii. The sequence continues at coordinate 40,713,548 of CAKKXW010000003.1, read as the reverse complement.
GGTAGCGCTACAGTCCAGGTCGGACCCAGGCTTCATGCATTAAGCATCTCAAATCAGATCGGTCGCTAGCTATCTGTCTCCAGTGTGCAGACCAAGTTGGTTGCGTTCTCCTACCACCCGACTCGAAGGTTTCACCCTAGTCGCGGCCTTGTTCTCTAGAGAGAAGATCTCCTAAACTGCCCCACCTATGGAGGCATAAGTCTCCTAAACATCGCTTACCTGAACTTGTCTCTTGTACCTATTTCAGGACTTCGATAAGTCAAACCACCACCGATCAAATATTCACTACACGAAAATCCGACACTTCAAATCGATACTTATACCCACTTTTCATCGTTTTTGAGGGTGGGATTGATAGCATCTACAGAGACCAACTGCACAGAGCAATTTCTACTTTTGGCATCACATAAAACTAGTCCGTCTGACGCTGGTCCATCACGGTCGGATGAAACCTCAGACCTCACTGATGCTTTTGATGTCAAATAAAGGTTTAATGCAACATGGGGCTATGTCATGTGATTTTTTCAACATCATTCTTAAAATGATCGTGCAAGACTTCAACGTCAAAACCAGAGGACAACCTTTGAAAAGTGCGTCCAGCTACTAGGATACGGAGATGACATTGACATAATTGGAAGAACACAAAGTGATGTTCGTGAGCCTTGATACCAATTGAAGCCAATATGATGGGTCTAGCTGTTATTGAGGGCAAGACCAAGGTAATGCTATCAAAAAGGTATGAAACTCGACACCGATGTCTTGAAATTAATGTCATTATAGGCAGAAAACGGCAATTTCACGGCTGAAATCCAACAAAGCCGCTGGAAAAGATGGTGTAGCAACTGTTCAAAACAGCAGGCGATGATCCAGATATTAACATTCACCAAATCTGTAAGATATGGTTTGAAGAATGCACGCCGCTGCGCCATCAAGATTGGAAACAAGCTAACGGAGTCTTTCTATGTTAAAAAAGGATTCTAACAAGGCGATGAACTGTTATGCGTTTTCTTTGACATCGTGCTTGAGCAGATAGTGCTAAACTCTACCATCAACACCAGAAGCACTATCTTCCAAAAGTCTGTTAAACTTCTTGCATGCGCCGATGATATTGACAAAATGGGAAGAACACAATTTGATATCAATGGCGCCATCTTCAAAGTGACAGAAGCATGAATTGATTAACGTCAGCACCTAGCAATTAAGCCTATCTGACGTGTGACACTCAAACAAAGGTGTCGTTATTTTAAGTGTTGACATTCACCCTGATGATCCACCAGCTACAAAAGCACACCTCAACTTTCAAAAGAAAGAAGCGGTACCCTGCAACTGGATTCTCACGCATACCAATTGGAATTAGTGCTCGAGCCCTTATTCATCTTGGTTTGATTCTAGACTACTATTCAACAAAACACGGAACTGCATCTCAACCCTCGTTTACCGAAAGAAGAGCCGTTACCGTCACGGAAACTGCACTCAGATTCAGTCACCGAAAGAAGAGCCGTAACCGCGATTTGCGAACAGCAGCTGAGGCCAAACTCAGACAACCACACCCCCGCGAATGTCCATCCCACTAGTGAGGTGGCAAATCCTCACTACCCGCGATACCCAATTGCCCCTGGGTAGGGGGTTGTGTCACATTTGGTTCTGTATATCCATTCGTTTATACATACTTTGTTTCATTTTTGTGATACTTTGAGTTTTGCAGCTTTGATCAACTGGCAGATGAGGGACACCGCTCACCCTCTGTCAAGTATATCCACTTTGATGAAGGGATGAACCAGCCAATCAAGAATATACCCAACAGGCGTGCTAATTTCATTAACGTCTATCCACATTCGGTATTCGTTGATCGTATTTCCTCATTTAATATATCCTTAGATATAATCAGTTAAGGATCTGCATCAATCTTCAATTATACTTCCTGTTTCAATCCGTCATTCCATTAGACCTAAAGCTGCCTAGCGTCCGCGAGGTTCATGCCAATAATTGACAAGAATCTCTCAAGGCACCACTTGCAGGTGTAGGTCAGCACGATCACTTACTGGGAATATGTACTCGAAACATGTTTCCCTTTCTATATTCCAGGTCCATGATTTTACCTCCACAGTTCAAAGTGACACAGAAGCGGCTGAATTGGGTTAAGCGATAAATGAGGGCAAAACGGAGTAACATATATGCTCTCTTCTAGGAAGGACACACAACATCGTTGGCTCGGAAACGTCACAAAAGGACGAAGAAAAACTCTTGGTAATCGATGTTTCTTTGGACTATCTCTTAACCTATACAGTACCCTCATCATCCCAGTCCTGCTGTATGGTGCAGAAGCATGGACACGTATGTACTTAAGGCTGTCTCGAAAGTAAAGTTCTTCGCGTCATCTATAGGCCCATGTGCATTGTTGGGGAATGAAGAAGAAGATTCAACCGCGAACTTACTGGGTTGTACAACGACATGGATCTAGCCAGAAGGGTCAAGGACCAGAGACTCAGATGGCTCGGAAAGCCTTCGGCTTTCTTCGTCCCTCAGTAATAGTGACGAAGAGTAAGACCTCGACTCAGGTGGCGCACTCAAGTGGAAGAGGACCTCAACCATCTTGGAGTGCAAAACTGGAGACAGATAGCTAGGGACCGAGCTGGCTGGCGAAAGCAGTTGTTGTGGCTTGCAGCTTATTCGAATAGACTTGCGACTTTATCTATCTCCCAAGCAAGAGTCTAAAAGGATCAAACCACACGATCCCAATTCACTTCGTCGCCTCGGCGTGAGATAACCAAATCATACCATGAAACCGCTCGTGAAGAATATTGGTTGTTGTGTACAACGTAGCGCCTTTCTGTTGAAACCATAATGCCTTCGGTGTCCATACCATCCAATTCAGGCCACAATAATTTCGTGATCTTCGACCTACAGCAATCGCTGCTGTTATTGAAGGTGATGGCCTCGCCAACATCATTTTCGAAGATGTATGGACAGGTGACTCTTCCAGCCCTAAATTCAAACCATATATAGTAACTATATTCTGTTGCAATGTCACCTCGTGAATTTCGCGTCGATTGGTGTCTAGGACGACACCCTGGCAATTTCGCTAATTAACGCCTCATCGCTAAAGATGAATTTTCGACCAAAATTGGCATCAACTTCCAAGTGCTTGAAAACCCAATTAGAGAACACCAAGACGCAGCGTTTGTTCGTTTGGTAAAAATTCGTGAGTTATTTGGATTTTGTATAGGTACAGGCCCCACAACGCAATATTCGCCATGTTGTGGTCTGCGTTGTGATTGAAGCCGATTTGATGTTCGTAGATTGAGTCTTACATTCTAGGCTCCCAGGTTATTTTTCTTCCAAGGAACTTGCTTTGGTTTGTCATGTCAAATTAATATTGCGAATGCTTAAGTCATTTCAATAAAGGAAATGAGTTTTTTTCTATAACTTTGATTTGAAAATATAGAAAACCACTGACCAACAATGCATCATCTATAAAACTCACGTCCAAAATCTAGCATTGACATTCAATTCCACACAGTTTTTGATTTGCAACTTCCACGCTCCCAATAAATGTCGCTCCTCCGACTGCCTCTAACAATAATAATCGATTCGCATTCCCAGCACGTTCAATGCAACTCTTCCGAAATGTCAATTATTTTATTAATGACAGTCAGTAAAATAAAATTGAAAATGCAAACAGAAACAGCCAAAAAAAACCATCCGTCCAAACCCATGCTCCAAAGAAGCTTAAAAGCAAAATCACCATTTAAAAACCCACAACTTCCCTTTTTGATTTTTGTTTGTCTTAACTTTACTTTGCCTTTGAAAAGCGATTCGCGTTCAGAGAAGCCAAAGAGACAACAACAACAAACAAAGACAAGAAAATAAAAAAGCTTGACGTGTGCAGTCCTACAAAGTGAAGATAAGAATCGTTCCAAAAAGAAAGAAAAAAAAAAAATCAAATCCGTGACCGTGACTGAAAAGAAGCCAAGGTCTCTCCTACAATCAAGGTACGACTTTACATTTTGAGCTTCAAAGGGTCTGTCTGTATGCATATACTGGAGAGCTTGCCCATAGCAAAATTGATGGCAAGCATGCATGACCATTAAGATCCTCTGCACTTAGGGCCTTGATATTGCTAAGGCCAGGGATCAAGATCTACAGCGAGAGATGAGACTCTGTGCCGCTCCGTTGTCGGCCGAGAGACACATGCAATTTTATAAAAGCCAGCCTCACGAAGGCCCCTTGGGACCTTACAAAAAAAATGGGATCGTGGTGTTGCGAAATCAATCTGGATGTAAGGCAGGAGGTTTGTTGGAAAAACGCTGGTTCACATACATATTATGTAGTTGGTTCGTGCAGCTCATCCGAAACGTTGATTCTTTTGTGTCTTTTTCCTGTCTTGATTTTTCAATCGTTGTAGTGTAGTCCTAACTATAGCTATATGACATCATGCCTTGTCCAGAGTTTCTCGTTCGGGCTGCATTTAATTAATCTGTTTTTATTGATTTTGCTTTCGTTTGGGTTTTCTTTAATGGAAATTAAAAGTGCTCCCCACATTCACGTATGAATTGATGCGGCTGGCTGGCTGGTAGTGTGGTCGTAGTGGAAATTGGAATCACGTTGCTAACCTAAGGTTCATCCGTTTTATATAAATGAACGTATTGGATTGTAGAGAAAATATACATTTAGGTAGGAAGGTTTATTCGTTGTCTAGGTACTTGGTAGCTCCACTCTTTCTCTGCCAATGCGTCTAGTTTTGTGCCTTTCGGTCTGGTGAATTAATTTTAAGTAGACCCATAGTTTCCCTAGAAGGGACTCTTCTCTTGAGTTTGTTGAATATAGAACGGATCAATTAACCAAAGTTTCCAAACGATTTGATGATAAACTCTAAACATTTTTATTACGTAAGCTTAAAGTGACTGACGATGGACGGCAGGTAGCCACAGTGGAAGCCCGTTTTGATGACACTTAATTTAAGAATACTAAAGCAAATAAGAGCTTTATGTTAGGCATACACATGGTGTTTTTAAACAACGCTGAAAACCTTATGTTTGGTGCGTTGACCAGTAACATAGGAAGTAGGCGATGTTAAGGAGACTCTGTATAGTTGGTGCAGTTCAGGGGATCTCTATTTATCGGACATGCTTTCCTTTGATCAAATTTTGCAGATCAGCTGCTGCATGCTCCTAACCAAATCATCTCTATGAGCTTTGAACAATGCGCCGGCTAGCCCGTCTGTTCCGTCTGTTTGACTTATGTTTAGACATCGCTATCTTGACTTCGTCAATGTCGGGTGGGTGGAATTGTTTGCCTGCTTCCCCCAAATTGAATGGTTCTGTATTGCTGACGGAGTTTTCGGTCGTCATCGCTATCTTCTGTATGGGCTTCGGTTCGGGGTGTATAAGCCTGGTGGTTTGTTTTACCTTTTCATAAACCTTTTGAAATGCGTTCCTGTTGTGACATCCCTCTATCTCCTTGATCGCGCGCTTCTCATGCCTTTAATTTTGTGCTGGCAGCTAGGGACTTCTGAAGAGATCCTCGGCGACACGATCGGAAAAAAGATCTAGTATTCTCTTGTGATTGTAGGAGTTTGACGACAAATTTTCTCGTGTTGGCCTTGATCGGGATATCCGCATTCGTATCTTGGCTACAACAAGGTAGTGGTCCGAGTTGATGTAGTTTCCTCGGATTGTGCGGAGATCTTGCATGCCAGAGAAGTGTCGTGCGTTGATCACGTGATCAATCTATTTGAAGGTTGATTGGTCAGTAGATTTCCATGTCCCCTTGTGGATATCGACACATGGAAAGCGCGTACTTGCTACCATTACGTCTCGCCCCGCAGCGAAGTCGATAAACCTGAATCCGTAGTCCGATTACTCCACCAAACATTTTTTCTCTACCCACCTTAGCATTTACATCTCCAAGGACAATTTTAACGTCATAGCTAGGGCATTCATCATAGGTCTTGTCGAGGAGCTCGAAGAGCCTGTCTTTGGTGTCTTCATCCTTTTCCTCAGTGGGGCGTGAGCGCAGATGAAGCTTAAGCTGATGAATTCAGCCTGTGGATTACCGTGATGCGCTCATTCACTGAATTGAAACTCAAGACCGTCCTCTTGAGTCAAGTCCCGACTACAAATCCAAATAGACGCTGATTTTGTTCCCGGTATCAGTCGCCGTAGTAAATATCGCAGTTGTTCATTTTACGCAGGCCCGAGCCATCCAATAGCATTTTTTGGGTGGCGGCTTCCGCTAGTTGTGCAGCTGCACGTGGTCTATTAAGGGACCTTACATTCCAAGTGCTTGACAAACATTTTCATAAGTTTCATTACACGGTTTGTCAGGCTTGAAAATGACATCAGGGCTAAAAATGATTCTTTTCAGTTTATAAGAACCCAAACTCTATAACCATTATTTACATTCAAATAACCAATAATTCTTCCATACAATGCCTTGTCATCGAACTACTTTCGAAGATCTTTTGGAACATGAACATAACATTCGGTTACAAAAACTCTTAAATGGTTTAAAAATCTAACATCTTTATTGTTCCATAATTCTGTTTAAAACATACACAGCAGTATTGCAGGCTTCGGTCCAGAAATATTTTGGTAACTTACTAGAAGTCCCACAATGATTCGATGTTCACGTTCTGCTGCTCGATTTAATTGTGGTGTGTGAGAGAAGAATAGGCATCTCTGGTAGAAAACCAAACTTGGGATTTAGTCAGCAAATGGAATCAAGCCAATATTCAAAGCAAGACTTGTTGCGAAAGCTTATGTCCAAAAAAAGGTATCGATTACAATGAAACATTTAATCATGTAGCAAGTTATGATACTGTTCGTTTGCTTTTAGCTTTAGAAGCAAGAAATAAGTTAAGCATACAACAGTTTGATTTAAAGACTGCTTTCTTATACGGTGAGCTTGAGGAGGAAGTATATCTGGAACAACCTGAAGGATTTCAAGATGCAACCGGAAGAGTCTGTAATTTGAAAAGGAGTTTTTGGGATTTATGAAGAAGACTGGCTTAAGAAATAGTAAATCAGATCCATGTTTATTTTACCGAAATTAAAAGGGAAGAGTTCTTTATGCTGCCATTTATGTTGACGATGGCCTGATATATGAAAAATACAAGATTTCAAGATCATAATTGGAACTCTTGAAAACTAACATGACATGCAAATTGAAATAACAAGTGATGGATCAATAAATTTGTCGCAAGAATAATACAACAACAAAATTTTAGAATGGTTTAATATGAACGAATGCAATCCTGCAATAACGCCTGCAAGTCGGGAGGAAGAAAATTAAAAAAACCGAAAATGTTAAAGAAGAATTTCCGCATAAAGAAGCTATTGGTAGCTTAATGTATTTGGCAACAGCAACAAGACCAGATATTGCATTTGCAGTAAGATCTGCTGCATGAAGAATGGAAACGCATTTTTTGGTATCTTCGCGGGACCAGCAAAGCTGTAATCAAATATCCAGCAGGAGATAATTGTCAAGAATTGAAGGTATACAGTGATGGTGATAACGCAACTAGAGTAATTTAAACTTCAATGAACTGTTGCATTGTCAAAAACAGAAGCTGAACTTATGACCGAAAGATAAGGCTTCCAAAGATAAGGAAGCTACGTAACTGAAGTATTTCATGCAAGAACTGATTGGACAACAGAAAATATTGCCTACGCTTTAAATTGAAAGTGCAAGTGCTTTAAAGCTTTAAAAAATAAAAAGACTTTCACAAACGATGAAAGTATATTGCAGTTCGTCATTTTTATGTCCGAGAATGCTTACTTGAAGAATGCAGACAAATTAAAGTTGCAACACATACCCCTTGAACGTGTCCGTTTTAAAATCTTTAGAATTTTATATACAAGATTAACTTCAATAACTGTGAATATGAGACGCAGACGACGTTGATATAATTGGAAGAACACAGCGTACTCTCAGTGGAGCGTGAGTTTTGAGACGGAAGCAAGGAAGATGGGTCTAGCGGCGAACGAGGGCAAGACCAAGATAATGCTGTCAACAAGAAAGGACAACCAAGATCGACGTCTTGGAGCAAACGTCATCATAGACAGATTTAACTTCGAGGTAGTTAAGAACTTTGTCTACCTGGGATCTGCTTCAACTCAGACAACATCAACAGCGCTGAAATCAAACGAAGAATCACTCTTGCCAATCTCTGCTTCTTTGGACTTATAAGGCAATTGAGTAGTAAAATCCTCTCCCGAGCAACTAAAATGACACTCTACAAAACCCTCATCATCCCGGTCCTCATGTATGGTGCAGAGACATGGACAATGACAACATCTGATGAAAACGCTTTGGGCTGCTTTGAGAGAAAATTGTTTCGAGGGATTTTTGGTATGGTATGGAGAATGGAGAGGAAGATTCAACCCAGAACTGTAAGAGCTGTACAGCGGCACTGACCTAGCCAGAAAAGTTAAGGTCCAACGACTTAGATGGTTGGGTGATGCTGAGAGAATGGAAAATAATGTTCCGGCTCGTAGAGTCTTCAAATCCAACCCAATGTCGCAGAAGAGGAAGACCGCGACTCAGGCGGAGCAAAAAGGTGATAGAGGACATGAACCAACTTGGCATGCGAAACTGGAGACAGCTAGCTAGGGACCGAGCTGGAGGAGAAGTTTGTTGGATGAGGCCCTGGTCCGACGTGGACTGTAGCCATAAAAACAAAAAACCAAAAAAAAAACTCACTTACCCATCCGTGTTGATTGGTTCAGCACGTGTGGGTCAAACAAAATGATTGAAAAGGTGGGCTCTAATGGGGCATCAGGGACATAATTCCACGGGTCATAAGTCCAAATTGGAATTATGTCTCACTTACGTGGGACATTAGTCCATAAATCGATTTCGGACTTAAGTCCGACTTTGTTGGGACATAACTCCACAATTTTTGTTTGATAAATGGGACATACATATAAATCCATATTTTTTTTCATCAAACACTATTCTTATGAAGAAAATAATTAATTTATTTTAAACTTTGAGCCTCAGAAAGTAGAATATCAATGATAACATATAAAACATTCGAAATAATTTACATTCAATACAAATTTTGCGCGAATTTTTTTATTTTCATACCCCAAATTGATTCTCTGTGGGGCAAATAAATTTTTCGCTGCGCGAATGAAGATTATTTTTCCGCTCGCGCGTGTTTTTTATTTTCACATATCTTGGGTAAACATTCTGCTTCCGCTCGCTTCGCTTTGCGCGAATAACGGTTATTATTTTTCCTTTAATTTAAATTTATATCAAGTAAGTAAATTAAAATTTTTTCTAGAACATTCGTTAGCGTTATAATAACGCTTTAGAAATAGTGACAAATAGCCTTATGTTTCAATATGGCTATATGACACTTTCACAATGTGTCAGATGACACATGGCCATATGACACGGCATCATATCCTTTTCTTTCCTCTCTAAAGAGTAGCAACTCAGAAGAAATGTCTGTAAATACAAATGATTCAAAGTATTGAAGCCAATCTGTTCGTTTGTGAAACAATAATTGTAAGTATGTATGAGAGAAAATTGTTTGCATATCAAAGCAATTTGATTCTTCAGACAACGGATTGTCAAGAGCATTACTCGTCAAAAAGCAGACATTTTTTTAAAACTATTTTCAAACAAAACATATTAAGAAATGGGACTTAAATCCAGAATTATTTTTTGAGGAATTATGTCCAAACAAAGTGGGACGTAGGTCCAAAATCGATTTACGGACTAATATCATACCTAAGTGGGACATAATTCCATTATGCACTAATGTCCTGCGGAGTAATGTCCCTCCCCAGGCTCTAATGAATTGAGTACCTTAATGTTTTTTTTTTTCATATATCACGGGTTCTGACTCTTGCGAGAAGAATTGGAGAAATAGCTACAATTTATAGCGGAAAATTGATTTTCAACCAGTCCTTTAGAACATTAAATTGTGGGTACACTTTATTCTACACAAGCAATAAGGAATTCTTAGACCACTGCTCAAAAAAATAAACCTCTGTCAACTTCAGCATCAGCGGATATCGATGTTGGATAAAGCCCTCTTGACTCTTTTTGTTTTGTAAGTTCTTCCCCCTGCCCTATTTTCTCAGCTAGCCAATAATTCTTAAAGGTGACACCCGAAATACTATTTTCTTATACCTCTAGAAATGAAAAACGGTTTTGGATTCTTCAAGCAATTCACTTTTAAGAAACCCTACGCATTTGTAAAGTTAAGTTTCTATGTCATCAATTTCCTTTGAACCATTCCGCTTTCGAATACCCGAAACCAAAATCTCAATAATCCACATGGACTAACAAAAAAACAATGAAATACAACAAATTCCAGTTTATCGACAACCACCGATCGAAATTGCCTTTTTTGGCTGATCAGTAAAACAAAGAGAATTCGACCGCCCCTCGATTGTACGAGTATAGAATAAAATAATCATGCAGAATCGACGATTCTAATAATTCATCAGAAAATCTGTTCTATTTCGGGTACATTTTCATAAATCAAAAACTCTCTTGGATACTGCCGCTTTCTCAGTACTCGAAAAGTCGAAATGAATCGCAGCTTTGACTCTGTCCAATTTCTTCATTCATTGTTGAATGTTTTTCATAACCGACGAAGCTCGCACAGATGGGATCCTCTCGATATGTTGTAATCCAAATCCAAATAAAATGTAAATACCATTCGACTTTTGGACCGAAGTTAAATTTATTGCGTCCAATTAATTTCGGTCCAAAATTTATGTTCAAGTCCAAAAAAAGGAAACGTTCTTTTTCGACATTCCTAGAAAGAGGAATATGCGTATGTCGTTGCTTGCAACTAATTAGCTGAACTTTTTGGGGCTATCTGGAAGGCCACAAAAAAAAACGAAAAACAAATAATAATGATAATAGGAGTCAATTGGAAGCTCATCAAGATTCTCTGATTGACAGGTTTCAAGCGCTCTGCCAAGCGACCACTCCTTGGCCTTCTCCTCACTCGTTCGTGTTGCTATTTTTAAGATTCTCGTTATCGTTATGCCCATAAACCCCTCTGTTTTTTGATGATTACAATATGCAAAGAGCATATGGGTGATTAAGAGCACATGTTCGGCCAGATCCACTCCGAGACTTCATGTAGCCTTGAATTGTTAAAAAAAAAAAAAAACACAAACTGATATTTTAATGAAGATTATTATTATTATTAGTGCTCCATGCTCCATCCAAAATGTCAGGCTTCCAGATTTCCTCAATCGTTTTCGTTGGTCGTTTGGAGGTTCCCATGCAAATGAATACAGATCATTGTATTTGGCATTTGGCTGTGGCTGCGGTCGATATGCCAGCGAGGGGGTCAGTCTTTAGTAATTTTTGAACAAAAGCAAAGCGGACCGTTTGATGTTCTTTTTTTTAATAATTCTCAAGTAAGATAGACCTTCCGTCAGATTGGAACTATATGGGTCTAAAGTTTGGTTAATTTGTGCGAATCTATTTTTCGTTTTGAGTTTTTTGTTTCCAAAGTGCGTAGCTGAGTTTACTCTCAGCGGAATGAATGATTTATATTCTAATGTGAAGCATCGGTATGGGGTCGTCATCGGTTGCTCTTTGTTGTTGTTTTGTTTCTTTTCATTTTATTGGAAGATTTATGTCGCAATTAATTTATATCATTTTGTGTGTATTTTTTGTTTGTTGGTTGTTTTTGGATCATGTTTTAATTGTGCGAAGATAACTTAGAGTGAAACATGTTTTCCATGGATGGTTTTAATCCCGTTCCAATGGGTTTTGAGAAGCACACGAGCGTGTGTTTTCGAGAAGATGGGGTTGATATTTTGTATTTAAGTCATTCATCAAATGTGACACTTTATAAATGGTATCAAATCTTTGTGAATTCCTTTTTACACAAATATTTCACAAAATCGAAAAATACTTCTGAAATGTCTTTTCTTTTTCATTTCCTTGCGAATGAAAAATGTAATTTTGAGAAAAGAACTTCAAAAAGATAGTAGCTGACCACAGTTCAGCTACTATCTTTTTTGAAAGTTTCGATTTTAATTTGGAATTCAAAAAAATTCTATTCTGATGATCAGCACTGATGAGTGAGTTAGTGTCATAAAGGTGAAACTTTGCTTTCGCTTAACTTCGGAACTACACCTACACACGTCCAATTTAGATTTTATAAATGTGATTATAGCTGCTTACTTACTTACTAAAGCTGGCGCTACAGTCCGTTGTGGACTTGGGCCTCAATCAACAGTCTCCGCCGTCTCCAGTTTTGCACTCCAAGTTGATTGAGGTCCTCTTCCACTTGAGTGCGCCACCTGAGTCGCGGTCTTCCTCACCTCCTACGTCCTTCGGGAATAGTGTCGAAGGCTTTCCCCGGGCTTGCGTGAGCCATTGGTCTCTGGACCTGACCTTCTGGCTAGGTCCATGTCGTTGTACAACCCGTAAAGTTCGCTGTTGTATCTTCTTCGCCATTCCCCTTCAATGCACACGGGGCCAAAGATGACCCGAAGAACGTTCCTCTCGAAACAGCCTAAGGCACTTTCATCATGTGGTCCATGCTTCCACATCACACAGCAGAACTGGGATGATGAGTGTGTTGTACAGTCTTACCTTAGTTGCTCGAGAGAGGCTTTTCCACTCAATTGCTTTCTTAGCCCAAAGAAACAGCGATTAGCAAGAGTTATTCTTCGTTTGATCTTGGAGTTGGTGTTATTGCCCGTGTTTATAGCGGAGCCTAGGTAGACAAACGCCTCTACTACCTCGAAGTTGTATGCGTCTATTGTGACGTTCTGTCCGAGCCGTCGGTGTTGGGTGTCCTTCCTCGAAGACAGCATATACTTCGTTTTTCCTTCATTTACCGCTAAAACCCATTTTTGCCGCTTCTGTCTCAACTCTCACAAAGGCGCCATTGACATCACGCTGTGTTCTTCCCATATTAGGTCCGTTCGCGTACTTCTGCACTAAAATTCGAAGGATGAGAAATTTTAAGGAGTGGGGGTAAAATTCTCTCACAGAAAAACAAAACTACAAAAAAGTAAGCGAACGGGAAAACAACAAATTTTGCCACATTTTAACTGTCAAGTTTTTTTTGTATGAAGAATTGAAACTTTGAATTTGAATTTATTTATTTACTAGCTGACCCTGCGACCCTCGTCTCGCACCTTTCAGAGCAACCTTAGAATTATGACAATTATCTTCGTGCTCTCGCTGAATTTTGCGAATTCGCAATACAAAATTAATAATTTTTTCTATGAAAAGCAATGAGGTTTCCGAGATTTTAATCAAGAACTTTCTATTTTCAATTCGAAAACCGATTTTGAAATTTTCCAGTTTTCCATTTGAAAACCAATGCACCTACAATTACATGCAATTTTCCCGTTAAAAACCAATGAGGTTTCCGAGTTTTTCATAAAGATCTTTTATTTTCAATTCGAAAACCGATTTTGAAATTTTCCAGTTTTCCATTTGAAAACCAATGCACCTGCAATTACATGCAATTTTCCCTTTAAAGACCAATGAGGTTTCCGAGTTTTTCATCAAGAACTTTCTTTTTTCCATACGAAAACCCATTTTGAAATTTTCCAGTTGTCCGTGAACAGTCCTTAACTCTACTTTTGGTTTTGACCGAGACCGAAAATGAACGAATCAATCCCGAACGACACAGGCCTAATTTTGACCGAGACTGAAAGGTATGTACTTATTCAAAATGCGAAATGTACATGCACAGAGATTGGAAACTAAAATCTATGCTTTTTTTTAATATCGATGTTAAAATTTTCTTTTGTACAGAAAATCTTACCCAAAAATTCGCGTGTAAACATTGTCTTGGTGTAAAAGCTTAAGTAGGAGTTCAGCCTTAAATATAAAACAAAAGAATGAATAGGAAATGAAATGAAATGAAATGAAAATTGAGAGACATTTCAAAAAACTAATGTCGGCTGTCAGTTGCCTGAATTTAAAAACAAAATTTCCGAGTAAGGGGCCAGTTATAGCGATCATTAAAAACAATCATTAAAAGTTGGAACACATGAAAATTTGATTTTTTTACTTACGTGTGATTATAGCGATCATTAAAAAAATGTTATTACTTTAATGTCATTCAAGCATTTATTTTTATTTTTGACACCAAATATTTTTTTTAATGATGGGAAATGCTTCATTAAATTTTTTAATGAAAGATGGAACATTAAAAAAAGGGAACACAAACACTGGAACAAAGTGTTTCATTTTTTGAAATTTAATTATTAGCTTGTCATTAAAACGAATTTTCATCATTAAAATAAAGAATTGCATTTTTCATCAAAAATATTCTTTCTTTGGATTATTTTTCGCCAGAAAAAATTATTTCAATGGATTTGCCATCGATTGGTATGTGATTGGTATATAAAGTCAAAGTACAACACACCAAATTCTCCAAATGAAAATTTTTAATGATAGTTCTTAATGATCGCTATAACTGGCCTCTAAGTAAATTGAAATCAATGTTTTTTGCTCTTAAGTGAGATTTTTGTTTGTTTGTTAGTTTATCGACTACAAACATACAACCGACAAACAAACAAAAGTCTCACTTTATATATTAGTATAGATTTCCTGTTTTCAATCAAATTTGACACTTTTCACAAATCAGCCCAAAGAAATTTCTTGGGCTAAAATTGGTAGCTAAAATTCTTGGGCTAAAATTCGTAGGTTGGAGAAATATTTTATTCTCTAGTGAGCGCTCACTTTTACGAAAAATTACCAAATTTTTGAGTACGCGAACGGGATTTGGTTAAATTTCGTAATTTTTCGCAAAATTTGTGTGTTTTAGGAGGGTACGCTAACGGACCTATTGTATCAATATCATCGACACCCGCGAGGAGTTGAACAGAGTCTTGGAAGATAGTGCCTCTGGTGTTGACGGTGGAGTTCTGTACCATCTTCTCAAGAACGATATTAAAGAAATCGCACGACAGTCATCGCCTTGTCTGAACCCTTTTTTGACGTCGAAAGATTCCGAAACCTCGTTGCCAACCTCGATGGAGCAGCGTGAGTTCTCTATCGTCATTTTACACAAGCGAATGAGCTTGGCAGGGATGCCAAAACTAGACATAGCTTTATACAGTTCGTCTCTGTAGATGCTGTCATACGCGGCCTTAAAATCGATGAAAAGGTGATGGGTATCCATTTGGAGTTCAAAGGCTTTCCCACGATCTGCCGCAACGTGAAAATTTGGTCGATGGTTGACTTTAATGGCTTGAAACGACATTGATAAGGACCAATCAGATTGTTGACGAAAGGCTTCAGAAGTTCACATATTACGGCAGAGAGGATCTTGTAGGCGATGTTAAGTAGACTTATTCCTCTGTAGTTGGTGCAGTTTAGAGGATCTCCCTTTTTCAGGATCGGGCAAACAATGCTGAGGTTCCATTCATCGGGCATGTATTCCTCTGATCATATCTTACAGATGATTTGATACAAGCTGCATCTAGCTCGCCGCCTGCTGCTTTGAACAACTCATCAGCTTGTCCATCTGCTCCAGCGGCTTTGTTGGACTTCAGCCGTGATATTGAGGTTTTCACTTCTTCTAGGTCAGGTTCACGGAACTGTTGGCTATCATCCTGTGCGATGAAAGAAAGGCTCATGTCCAGCGGTGTTTTGTTCGTCGTCGCCGTTATACAGTCTACAGAAGTGGTCTTTCCAAATCCCCAGCATTGACTGCGATTCTACTATGATGTTATCTTGTTTATCTCTGCAGGCACGTTCCTTCTCAATGACATTAACCAGCCTTTCTATAAAAACTCCGAACTTTATTCTTGCTGTTGGCTCTCTCAACATCCTCGATCTGATGCTTCTCATGCTCTCCCTTTTTTCTCCTGAGAAGCCGGCGTTCCTCTCTCCTCTTTCGCTCTTAGAGCTCATGAGCAGCTCTTGTCGTATAGTTTAAAATTGAATCTTCATCTACATTTAAGTAGACGGGATCAGAAATCACAAGAAGGATTTTTCTCTGTAAGCAGCTAAAAGCATTGTGCATTGATTCTATTATACGAAAATTCAAGTTGAATTGTACTGAACGTACACTTCGAAAAGTAAAGACTCCATTACAGGCCAAGCAGTGCATGCATTGGAATCTGCTCACGCAAGACGGAAGCAGAAGTTGGATGACCCAGTGTAGTTAAACGGGTGAGGTTATTTCCAGAAACCGCACACGATTGCGCTTGGGTGCAGTGGATGTCCTATGTCTCCAGGAATCACAAACAGACTTTGTCATCTTGTACAGAGACCTAAAAAATACTGGTTTTAAATACGAACAAAGTTTTAGCTCATGCGACTAAATTTACAATTAAAATATTTGTTACTTTCTTATTACATAACAAAAAATCAATGAAGTAAGGTTAAGGTTTTCCTCGATTACTTTGACCGTCTCTCAAAACAAGCAGGTGAATTTGTGCGAACTTAATTTACCTTGAAATACCCAAATGCCTTTAAAAAATGATTTCAACTTCTTCGAAAAACAGAAAAACCCAATTTACATTCATAAAAGGAAACCTGCCACCATCACCTTGCCAGCAACGTAGAAACTGCTTATTCATTTTTCCTCTTCTATACGCCCACTAAAAAAAAAAAAAAAAAAACAAAACAAGGAACAACGAAACGTGCAGTAAAAACAACGAAAATTAAATTAGCAATTAAAATTCAGCCGAATAAACTATTAAAAATGGTATATCCTTTTTGAAACCCCCAAAAAGTCGTATGCATTTACAAATAAATTAGACTAGCAACCGAAAAAGAAACACAGAAAAAAAAATCCTTTGAAAAGGACTATTTTTAACCCTTTTTTTCGGGAATGTATTTTTTCGTTTAATTTTTTTTTTCTGCTCAATCACCTCAACCCTTTGCCAATGACGTCAGCTGTTTTTATTGTTTAATTGTCTTCACCCAATTTTCTATTAATTTTTTTTTGCCTTATTCCTTCACATGCAAATATCCCTTTCATCCGTTTTTTTCTTCATTCGATGGTAAATTAGGACACTTGCGTGTGCTGGCGTTTTTGATCAAGTGGCCACAGGGGACAAATCTTACGAACAAAAAAATAATGCAAAATGTTCCACAGAGAGAAAAAAATCTCATGCTTGAAACTCCTTGAAAAAATTAAAGAAACAAAACCTGGCATAAGGACGCCTTTGAAGAGCGACAAAAAAAACTTGTTTGTGTCCTGCATGTGATTTGTATTAGAAAGCAATTTAGCAAGCGAAAAAAAAATATTTTAATTACCTTCGGCCTTTTGTAGCCTTTCTTGTGTCGCCATGCAGTTTCAACATCAAGGGAAGGAGCAAAAAAATGTAATTTAAGGATAATTCCTGCGGAAAAAAACGACGAAATCAATTTGGAATATAAAAACCAAGGAAACTTAGTCAGCAACTTTTGAACAACCAACAACGTAAGGGGATGTTGATTAGATTTTTCAAACGGAATTCAATTTTTTTCTTAACTCATATTTTGGGGTTAAATGAAATTTCGGAAATTAGTTTTACAATTTATTGGTAGAAAAAAAAAAAACGCCGACCGTGAAAAGGGGTGAAATAAATCGTAACGCAGGCAATTTAAACGCCTAGAATGGGTGGTCAAAAATGATTTACTGGAATTACTTCCTTGGGAGTTTATTTAAATATTTATTACATTTATTTAATATACAGTAAAAAGTGTGTCAGGAAAGCAATTAAAAGGATTTGTTACTGAGCTGACTCTTATAATGTCTGCAAGAGGGGCTTACAGCGATAGATTAAACGTGCATTTAAACATATTCCATAATATTTGGTCTTATTGATTTATGATTTATCTCATCGGCAGAGATAGAAATCTTGTAAGATTGGGCTTGGGCATTTGTTTCTCCATTCTGATCTGGAATAGGCAAATGGCTACGCTTAAACATCGACAACATGATGGACTTCATTTTCACTGAATTGTTGGCTATCATCGTGTTCAATGAATGGCTCCTTCCTCGGCGGGATTCTGTTCGTCGACGCGCCTTTTTATACAGTTCACAGAGTGGTCCTTCTAAATCTCCATCATCGATTGAGATTCAACTATGATGTTTCTTTGCTGATCTCTATGTCTGTAGGTATCTACCGAACTTCATTCATGTTGTTGGCCTCTCAACACCCTCGATCGCCGCTTCTCAAGCTCCCTCCCTATTCTCCTGAGAAGCCGGTGGCGTTCTTCTCAACATCTGCTCAGCACCGCTTTGTGTGCCTCCTGGTTCGCTGCATGCGCGTTGCGCTTGCCTACATATTTCGTCAAATTAAGGGTTTCGCTTTGGTGGCTGAGTGAAACCGAAGCCAACCTAGCACTTTTCAGGCAATGTTACCACTGGTCCTCACATAGTGGTTCTATGGAGCACAGGACTTCAGATTATTGGACACTCGATCATAGAAAGATCTGGCGATATCTTGCGATTATAGCCGTCCGACATCGAATTTTCTTGAAGCATTTCCTTGTTTTGGCTATTGTCGGGATACTCGTAGCTCTAACTTGGCTATGACACGAGGTCCGAATCAATCCATTGATCGCAATATTTTCAAACTGGTTGACAGTAGATTTTTCGGAAAATCTTCTTGTTCCTTTAGAGATGCTGATAAATAGGTACCACGTGCTTGCTACCACAGTATTTCGCTCCGTAAAGAAATCGATCAGCCTTTTGTGTGCTTTCCGATTGTTCCACCACAGGTGTCCTCTTTTCCCAGCTTTACCGAGAACAACTTTAATATCATATCATAGCTCCACTGCTCATACGTTTTGTCAAGGAGCTCAGAGAACTCGTCTTTGCTGTCTTCTTTTTTCTCTCCCGTGGGGCATGTGTGCATATTAAGCTAATGTTAGCGAATTAAGCCTTACAAATTTGAAGATCAAAACTTCTTGCCTAAGACGAATCCACATCCAAAAAGCAACATTTGTTGCTCCCGTTAACAGTTACCATTCTTGAAAAGATTGTGCAAAGCTCCAACGTCAACACCAGAGGCACAATCTTTCAAAAGTCCGTCCAGCTACTAGGACACAGAGTGATGTCAGTGAAGCGTCTGTGAGTTTTAAGACGAATTCCAGGAATTCTAGCGGTTAACGAGGGCATGACCAAGTTAATGCTGTCAACAAGAAAGGACAATTAACATTGACGTCTTGGAGCAAACGTCAGCATAGACACATTTAACTTCGTCTACTTAGGATCCGCTAAAAGCTCAAACAACACCAGCGCTGAAATCAAACGAAGAATCACTCATTCCAATCGCTGCTCCCTTCCTTGGATTAGAGGGCAATTGAGTGGTATAGTCCTCTCCTGAGCAACTAAAGTGGCACTCTGCAAAACCCTCATCATCCCGGTCCTCATGTATTGTGCTAAGACATGGACCATGACAACATCAAGAACTGTACGAGCTGTACAGCGACACTGACCTAGCCTGAAAAGTTAAGGTCCAACGACTGAGAGCGAATGGAAAATAATGCTTCGGCTCGAAGAGTCTTTGAAGTTTGAATACAACCCGGAAGGATGTCGCAGGAATACCGCGATTGTGAGGCACGCAGGTGGTAAGAACCTGAACCAACTTATGGCGTTCGAAACCAGAAACAGCTATCTACGGACCGAGCTTGCTGGAGACATTTGTTGGATGAGGCCCTGGAAGGACCCTTAAGTAAGTAAGCATTTCTGGACAATGCAGTGGTTATATCTGCCTTGTAGCAGTGGAGTGACTTTGCTAATTGATCGGCAGCACGTGGGAAGCGGTTTGTTAACAGCGGGCATATCAGAAATTACTTGTATCTTTCCTTTTTTCGGCCTGGGCACTATGCGAGTTCTTTCAAATATCAAATTTTCTTAATCAAGTAAGTAAGAAAGTAAGTAAGAAATTCATTTATTCGCATAATTTTTCTATTACAATAGTTAAAAGTAAGAATGAATTAAGAAGCTATGGCTTAGCCTTCACACAGTCTGGCCAAGGGCATGAAAAGTTGGCAAAAAATATTTTTCCTCGTTTTCATTTATTTTGTTCAATAAAAATGTATGCTTAGTAGTTCAAATAACAATTAAAATATTGAGAATAAATATTTACAAATCCAAGTGATATTATAAATGTAAAAGTTTGGATGAATGGATTTGTGAATGTATAGATGTTTGTTGTTCAATCACGCTAGAACAGTTGAACGGATTTGGATAAAATTTGACAAAGAGATAGGTTTTAGTCTGGAATGGCACATAGGATACTTTTTATCTCGGTAAGGGAGGGGCATTGGGTGGTCCAAACACCCCAAATCAATTTTAGTATACATCAATATTTTTGAAGTTTACAATTAAAACTTCGGATTTTGTGATTGTATATTTCTTCAAGGGGAAAAAAATGTCCAAGTAAGATACTTCCGGCCTTCCTACCCTATTAATCTTGTAGTTTGGAAATTTCTCAGTGGATTTCAACCAATCAGCATTGTTTGATATAAATCTTTCTTTTGTTCTATTAGAATTCAACCACCTTTTTTGAAAGCTGGATACAAAATTAAACACTTTAAAACGCAGATCTTGCATTTTTGGATTTGGTCAATTTGTCCGATTTTCCAAGTATTGGGTCAAAAATGCAGTTTTACCTCGAAATGAACATTCACCTGATTGAATAATTTTTTTCAAATAAAAATATGTGTGATAGGTTAATGCTGGAACCCAAAAATAAATTGTAAACCCTCGATATTATCCAAAATTTTACGAAATTTTGACCAAACAAAAATACAATTTTCTTTAAGAGGGGCAAATATGGGCAGACTATTTAAACTTCACACGAAAGCTTATTTTATGAAACATAACAGGACACAAACAGTTTTACGCCATATCACGCCTACATACACTTTCTATTCACGATTTCAAAGGACTTTTTAAAAAACAATGCTTTTAAATAACGTAAAATTCAAACGTATTTCTCAAAACAATATTAAAACAAAACATATATAAATGTGATATCAATTAAAAGCTTACTACATGATTGTGGATCCATTTTTTATTTCAAGTTGATAGCTTTTTGTTTAAACAAATGCGACTTAAAATGGTAAACACCCTCTTGTACTGAATGCATATCATAACAAATGACATGTTAAATAGTCGAACTTCAAATAACTTTAACTTTGCTCCCTGTGCACTTATCATGGAGCAAAAACCGGTTTTGTGAAGCTTAGGAGTACCTCTTTTTTATCATATCAATATTTTTCTAATGACTTGAAGAGAGAAAAAAAGTATTTTTGCCAACTATTTCTTCATTTGGCCACACTGTGCGTCAGCTCGGTTGGCAAAATATTATTTAAGATGTAACTTTAATTTTTTTTTTTTTTTTTTTTTAAATCTCAATCAAAATATTCTGTTACTAGTAAAGTTCTATATTTATATATGGCTTTAATATAATTAGCTAGTTTTTTCCAATCGCCTTCGTTCAAAATTCGTATTGTCTCCTGCAGGGTAAGGTATTTCTTTCCGAAGTAAGTTAATCTTTGGGGCGAGTAGATTGGACAAACACTTACTATGTGGAAGCAGTCCTCTTTCGCTTTCAAGTTGCAAATATTGCAAAATTGGTCGAAGCTTCCATTATATGGGGTACCATTTAAACTGAGTAACTCACATCTTGTTTTAAAAATAAGAGATATTTCACTGTAGTTGAATCTGTCATTAAAGTAGTTCTTATCCTTCAGGTTGTAGTTCAGGAGAGGATACAATATTCTGGTTTCTGATTTACGGGCTTGTTCAATAAACGACACACGGAAAGAATCTTCTTTTTTTTGGATTGTTTTATATAGTTGGCTCCTCAGATTGTCCAAGTTGTTGAGATCGAATATAATTGATTCTCCGCATTCGCTTCCAATGTTTAACCACCTAGTCACCCACCAGTCCTGGTTTCTCAATTCATACGAAAGCATTTTTTTAGTTAAACGAGAGTCTGGATATGAACTTATTTTAATAATGTAATCCGCTTGTGATTTGAGAGTACTTGTAAAAAGCATTGGTAGACCTGTCTCCAAATAGATTGCGTAGTTTGGTGATTTTATTGGTAAGTTAAAAAGTTTTTTGAGGAAATTCCTATGGAATTTTTCGATAACTTCATACTCGTCTGAACCCCAAACTTGGGAAGCGTAAAAAAGAGTTGATTTGACGACAGAGTCAAATATTCTGTACTTCTTTGAAAGTATGATCCGTTTGTTTGAAAATATGTTTTTCCACGAAATATTCAACAAGCTTTGACAGGAATTGGCTTTATCCATTAGATGGTTATCAAATTTTAAGGTTGGGTTCAATTTTACTCCTAGATATTTGATTTCCTTCACAGCTTCTAATTGAATTCCGTTATAAAACCATCTGTATACACTTTGTGTTCGAGATGATCCGGAAAAGACCATAATTTTCGACTTTTCGGTATTGATTTTTAGTCCCCATTTTGTGCAGTAATTGGCTAGCCGATTTATCATCAACTGAAGGTTTTCTGGAGTTTCAGATAGTATGACCAGATCATCAGCATACAACAAGACGTTTATGATCATATTAGCAATTCGTATACCACCAGGCAGATCTTTTTCTATGTCGTTGATGAAAAGAGAGAACAGTAAGGCACTAAGAAGGCATCCTTGTTTTACACCAGTTTGTGTTTCGAACCATTTCGAGAAGTCTTTTCCGTCCCAGACTGTTGCATTTGTTTCAGAATACATTTTTTGAATGACTCTTAGAAATTTAGTAGGACTAGAGAGACCTAACTGTGACAGTTTATAAAATAATGCGCTTCTATTAACGAGGTCAAAGGCGGCTTTGAAATCTACAAAGAAGCTATAAATTTTCTGTTCTTGCTTTGAAAGCTTTTACAATTGAGGATAACGTAAATATTTAATCTTTTCCTTGAAGCTTTCAATTTCTGCTTTCAATGGTCGGGTTGAATATTTTCTCATTCTAAGACCTCCATATTGTACGCTTTACAAGAGCTTTCCGCTTGATTTTTTTTTTCGTAGAATAAAATAATTAATGTTAGAATTCCCTCGAAAACGCAGAACCAACCAAGTTTCAATCACACCCCTTTGAGTTTTTTATTTCGTTTATTTCCCTTTTTCTAATTAATGTCTTAAAGAGTTTCCTCCCATTTGAGTATTATTTTCAAGGTCTCAGCTGCTATTCCCTTTTGTCTCCTTTTCTACTTAACCAAAGACTATCTTTCTTAAGTAATACGTTTATTCTGTTTATTTGTTTTGCAATTTCATTTCATTTCGGAACATGTCATTATCAAATTCGAGAGACATAACTCATTGCCGTTGACAGGAGAGGGAAGTGCCATCGCCATGTTGTCTCTACTTAAACGACAAACATGAATTAAGAAAATTAATAAAATTGCGTCTCCCGGACGATTCCGATATCAATAAATTGTTAAAACCACATTCTCATACATTCTCTATTGGAATCATCGGAACCCCCAACAGATGTGCCTTGCTGTTCGATTTCTTATAAAAACTAGATGTCTTATGGCACATTTGGGGTTTCGAATTCTAGAAAATCTAATGACGCGGTACAATTGAAACGGATTTTGAATTAGTTCTGCGAAATGGTATTTAGTTAGATTTTGTTTTCATTATGCTGACGGGGAGACACTTTTGTGTTATTTTAAATGGGAAATGGAACTTGTTGTTAATGCAGAGACAGACGCATGTTTTCAGCACATAAATCTTTGGACTTTTAAATGTTTGTTTTTTCATGGTACTCCGGTTAATTAACACATTTTGTTTGTTCCGATTTTGAAGCAAAAAAAACTGTGTGTGAGAGTTAAGCACAGAAAAAGTTATTTTAATTCAATGTAACTGCAGTTACATGATAAAGGAATGTATAATGATTATGAGTTTGATGACTTATCACAACATACACAAAGTAAGGAAATGGACAGTGGGTTTAATATCATTTCGGAGCTAAAGTGACTGACCAACACCTATCTACGGGCTACCTTGACATATTTGAAGCCTTTGCCGTAAAGGAGCTGTTCTTTTCGGCTGTCGGACTTGGATTTATATCAAGTGCCTGGTAGGTACTCCCGGTTGTGGGTTGTACGTCGTGATGACTTCCTGGCTTCATTTTGTTGCGAAGAAACAACATGCTTCGGAAACGGAAGCATTTTCTGATGACGACTCAAGCAAATGTAATAGGGACTACGAATTTTGGATATGCATGTGGAATGTTAGGTCTCTTAATAGACCGCTTGCTGCCAAACAACTAGCGGAGACCCTCAAATGCTACAAAGCAGACATCACCGCTATCCAGCAATTGCGATAGGATTGACCGGGCAAAAGGACTGCAAAAAGCAGTTAGAGAAAAAGGAGTGAGCACGAGAAGCGTCAGATTGAAGATGTAAAGAGAGCCAACTGCAGGAATTTAGTTCGGAGTTTTTACCGGAAGGTTATAGCAACTAGCTCAATATCATCGAGCTACGCCTGCAGAGATGAATGAGCAAAGGAACATCATAGTAGAATCGCACGCGTATTGAGGATTTTGAAATACCATTTTTGTAGACTGTATATAAAGGCAACAACGAACAGAAACCCGCCATTTGGCAGGAGCCATTAATTGAAAACGGTGAAAGCCAACAATTCAGCGAGCCTCTGGACGAAGTGAATACGGCAATTTCATGACTGAAATCTAACGATGCCGCTCTGGGATAGCTGGCGAGCTTTTAAAAGCAGCAGGCGGTAATCTAATCAGCATTGTTTTTCTATGTCTAGCTTTAGCATCACTCTGAAGCTTGTTGGCCTGTACAAATAACGATTGAGAACTCACGCTGCTCAATCAAGTTTTGCATAGATAATGAAATCATTCGATATCAAAAAAGGTTTCAAACAAGGCGATGCACATGACAGTGCGATTTCCTTAACATCGTGCTTGAGGCCTTGAGATGTCTTTTCAACTTCTCATGTACGCCAATAATTTTGACCTTATGGGTAAAACACAGCGTGATATCAATGGCGCCGATACCGAAAGCTCGGACAAAACTTCTCAATAAACCATAATACTTTGAGAACCTAGAAGAGGAGTTTGCCTACCTAAGCTTCGTAATTGACACGTGCAACAACATGAAGCTCTCTCTCCTCATCATTCCAGTCTTGCTGTATGGTGCAGAAGCGTGGACACCGACAAAACCAGATGAATGTGCCTTAGGATGCTTCGAAAGGTTTTTTTTGCGGGTTATCTTTGGCCTCGTGTGCATTGTTAGAGAAATGAGAAGAAGATTCAACAACGAGCTTTACGGGTTGTACAACGAAGCGGAAACTAGCCGGAAGAGTGAAGATCTAGAGACTCGGATGGCTTGGTCATATAAAGCGTATGGACACCAATGCCCCGACCCGGAAAGCCTTTGACACCATTCCCCAGGAACGAAGAAGTAGAGGGAGACCGCGACACAGGTAACGAACTCAAGGAAAAGAACACCTCAATCAACCCACGACGTTCTGCTTAGCAGCCAACGCACCTTACTACTCGGCCACGGACACTCCATAACAGACTGTAGCGCCGCCTTAAGTTAGTAAGTATAAGAGCATTGATCGTAAGATTAGAGGTAGAAAAGTTAAAATATACATTGTCCTCGTTTCAACAATGTAAGACAGCAAAGGGCTTATGACTTTTCGGGTTTACGGCCTTAAGGATTTTGATTTATCGAGTTCTTGAGTTGTTGTGTTTTTTGGCGTTTCAGTTTTCTGGGGTTTTCGATTTTTGGCTCAAAGCATTTATTAATCTTGATTTATTGAGTGTTTGCTGTAAGTCCCATCTTCTCACTTTCAATTTAGGTTTTCTCGGACCATATGTAAAAGATGAATAGTTGCATTTGTTATTTGCAGTGAGGTCTTGTAATCCTGTTGTCTTGTCCTAATTTTGTTGAAATACAGTAAAACCTGTCTAATTGGACCACCCTTGGGACCGAAGAAGAGTGGTCCAATTATACGGGTTCCTTTTTAATCGGACCGGTCCATTTAGATAGGTTTTTCCCTCATTCATTGAGTAAAAAATATCTGCCAATATACCTTCAAATTTCTTGAAATGTATGTACACGTACAATGTGTGTATTTACACTTAAGACTGGGGTTCGTTTAGGAAACAAGCATTTAATAACTTATTTTTTTTTTATTATTTGTACATAAAACATTTATACTGCATACATATGGATTTTTTTTATTAATTTTTAATCATTTTTAGAAAAAAAGTCTGTAATTTTTTATGCACACAGCTGTATTTCTTAAATTTGTTAGTAATTTTTGGGAACAATTGTCAAGTCAAAAAAGGTTGTTGCAATAATTTCTGTCTGACAGAGAATCATCGTTAGCATTAGCATAAGGGGAGCAGAGCATAAGGGGTCTTAAGAAATAGATTAATATAATCGATATCCCTAAGTGAAAAATTAAATTTGCGTGATCCCCTCACAGGCTCACAACTAAAGACTTTAATGATTGTCAAAACCTCAGTAAAAGTAACGAACTCATAAAAGGGTCAATATCGAGGCAAAAAAGTTGAAGAAAATTACCTATTACAAACAAATTTAATCCTTTGGGTTAATGTCCTTAGATTCTCTCTTCATCGTTAGCTCGATCAGAGAACAGCAGTTCTTAGAATAGTGATCCAAAAATATAGGTCATCGTCGAATATTTACGTAAAAAAAAAAACTTGTCAGGGGATGTTAGATATATGAACCAATAAACCTTTTTTGCAAAAAAAAAAAACACACAAAATCCTTATGTCAAAAAATAGGTTGTTGAATTTTTTTTGTTCGAGTAATCGGAGTATTCTTCACAAGGTCAGTAGTGTAATTCAATCTCTTCAAAACAAAACTAAAACCCTCGCCCTATGTTGTTTCAGTGCATTCAAATTCATATACATAGACACCAACATACATATCTATACGCACTTATTTTACTGTGTATTAAAACCTGATTATGATCATCATTAGGGTATCAAATTGCCCCTATGCCCTTGATAAGACGGTAACCAAAATTCCAATTCAACGAAGAAAACAAAGGAAACTACAAGAAAAAAATGTGTTCCAACACAAAAAGGAAGTAGGTCAACCCTTCTGTGTTTTTTTTTTCTGCTTCTGATATTCATATTCCGGAAGACGGAAGCAATAGTTGTGCAACCCATTTTTTGTCGTTTTTTTTTTCGGTCTGACGAACAGAGGCGTCATCAAATTTTACTGTCGATTTGGTTAGAGAATGATAAAATTAAATAAATGCGTATTTTTCGACCTGATCTATAATTAGGACCAATTAAACGAAAAACCTTTATTGTTTCAATATTCTAATCATATGACTCAAAATTTAACCAAAATCCCATATTTGCATATAAATTATGTTTTCGGGTTGTTTTTTGTTTTCACGCCTTTGTTGTTCTCTTCGGCGCGAAGTATATACTTAATGGCGGAAGGCCTCTCATGATTTTTAGCCATCGAAGGTCCATAATGGCAATAGGGTGTGACTTCTTTGTTGTTTCGTCTAAATGGCATTTGGTAACTGCGTCAAAGTTATAATTTCACAAAGTATCGGAAATTGTTTCCAATGTGATTCTAGGTATTGGGGAATTAATGTTTTACTTGGACCCTTTGTTCGTCAGATTTCTTTTGGAGTTCAACATAAAACCAAAACAACGAAGAATTACGTCTTTAATTTATTCGACATCATGTCTCCCGTCGACGATGACATTGAACAAAGAAAACGATTGCTTTATTGAATCATAAAAGATCCACGAGAATTAGATTTTGAGAAGAAGAAATAGAACACGATCTATGAGGAGATAAAGCACATATTCTGCTATTTCGAATATACAACCAAATTACTGTGATTTCCCGTGACAAGGTTCGTGACAGGAAAAGGTACTAAAGTCCACTCAAGCTGTGTTTATCAGTGATTTGGTTGAAGTGCTCTTGAATTAGAAAAAAATAAATGAACTATTGGACTAACTTCAAAGGGATATGAAAAAAGAAACAAAAAATGCAAGGTGAAACACGAAAACCATGATTGCATTTGATTTTGTTCCTTTTTGTTACGTGCAAGTCCTTCGCGAAGCTGAAAACCTGCTTCCAAATGCCTTTACTTTGTTGTTTATTTTTCAACTGAAAAATCAAGTTTTTTCAAAGGATTTTTTTATTCTTATTTTATTAGGTTTGTTTTTTGTTGTTGTGTTTTTGTTTTTAACATGTTCGAAAAAGTTGGAAAAGGAAGAGTGCAAAAATGCTAGTATTACGCAAAAGGTTCTTTGTAGGTCACAAGTGCATACATACCTTTGTAATAATGTAGGCAGGAATGGAGGGAACAATATACAGAATACAGAAACGAAAAGGAAGAGTAAACAACAAAAACAAGCAGTTTTTTGTTTTGTTTTTAAATTTACATTTGATATTGAAAATGATCAAGGTTAGACAGGCCTTGAAATCGTTTGTGTGAGTAACATGAGGCACATGCATGTTGCCGGACGCCCGCCGCCGCCGCCGGCCGGAGGGCTTTTAACATCTAACTTCTTAGTTTTACTTTGATATTTTGACATATTCGACCGCGAAATTTCACGTTTCTTACGATTACAATCTGGAAAAGATCATAACTGTATTGTTAAAGTCACTAACGGAAACATGGAAACACTAATAAATATGTTCGGTTCAGAGCTCGTGTCTCAGTTTCGCATGCCATGGTGGTTGAGGTCCTCTACCAACGGAGGTATGGAAATTTTGATTCCAGCACCAGCACTCCATATAAGCCGGATGCCAAGGTGTTGCTGGGTCAAGCTCTCGGAGATTTGACATAAAACTCAAGCTAGCTCTTACCGAAGCTGGATAATCCCACAAACAAGAGCGTGATCTTGCTTCGGGCTGGGTTTGTGGGGTTGATACTTATGGGAGAGGTAGTTGAATTTTGTTTGTTCATATTCTGAGCTCTGAAATTCCGTTTCTGTTGAAATTGCAGGAATGGAAGTAGCAGAAACGACACCACCTGAGTCACTGGCGCGTCCTCTTATTCGACTTCCTTCCGAGTTAGCTAGGTCTGTGTCACAGTGCCGCTCGTGATTGGATCTTCGGCTTACTTTCTAAATTTATGCAGACGAGACCAAAAATCACGAAAAGAATTTTTCTCTCCAAGTAGCACAAAGCGTTTTCATCCGATAGTGTCAAGCTCCATGAGTCTGCACCATGCAAGAGGACAAAGGTGATGAGTGAGCAGTGAAACTTTACTCACTTGCCTTCAAAGTAAAAAAAAGCAGCGATTGCCAAGAGTTATTTTACTCTTAAATTCAGCGCTAGTGTTGCTGTGTGGATTTAAAGCGGATCCCAGATTATCATCGAAAGAATTCTTGAGGTTTCTACCGAAAATGAAGGAACAGCGTGAGATTTCCATGGTTATCTTACACAGAC
>CAKKXW010000003.1:40662199-40677890 GCA_920937365.1 Sphaerophoria rueppellii | reverse complement strand
GAAGCAACGGGTTAATTATTTATCACAAAAACGACTGGAAAACAGTTAAATAACGTTTTTTTTTTTTTTTTTTAATTTTTTATTATTGTTTGTTTGTTATTATTGCCACAAAGGCCATTGCACTTAAGAAGCAATTCATTACCATCAGCAATGGTACACATTTTATTGGCACACGACGACGACATTATGCAAAGAAGAAAAAAAATACAAGGTCAGCAAAATAATGTATATTGGGTTCGTTAAGGTTTGTTTATTGTTTGTTTGTTATTATTGTTTGTTTGTTATTATTTTTTAATTTTTTTTTTTTTTTTTTGCAATAAATTGACAAAAGGTCAGCAAAAACACTATTTATTAATTGGGCAACGAAGAAAATTATTGGGCAAAAGGGGGCGGTAAGATTAAACGTTTAATAAAATAAAGGTAGGAGCAGAACGAAAACACGACTTTACTCGGTGACGGTTGGTGTGGAAAAATCATTCCTGTTTTGGCTTTGGTTGTGATTCGTTCGCGATGAATTAATAACTCTCATGTGATATGAAAGAAATGTCATCGACCAAACTCGTTTGTCGTTATTCGTGCTCATATTAAAAGTCCCTCAGCGATGTGTGGGTGAAAAGTTAGAAAACCTCCCCGACTTTTTTATTTTACTCTTTTATAGCATTAGAGTTGGGTAATATATTTAAAAAAAGTAAATAGAGTGGAGCGACACCTCTTGAAGAGCCAAGGCCTTAGTGGCTTACTCTCATCAACAATGCGTGTGAAGAATTGAGGGGACCTACAATTTAACGCCGATTCCGAACGGCACTTCGGAAGTTGAGAAGCACTTTTTCATGACAGATTGATACTCTCGGAAGTTTTGTCAGTTCTTCGCAAGAGGCAGTGCCCGTGAAAGATGAAATAAAAACTATGGGCACGAGTAGGACTCGAACTCACGACGTTCTGCTTAGCAGTTAACGCACCTAACCACTAAGCTACGGACACGACGGGTAATATAGTTAGCTTTCAATGATTGTTTTAGATTTATTTATAGTATCCTGAGACACACGGGTGTGTTGCGTTTACGACATACTAGAAATGGATCTAGATGATTACTTGATTTTTCGGCTAATTCTCCATAATATCTATCATTAACCAATCACAACGAGGCTTAAAACTTATATTGCCGCATTATTATTGCAACACTAGAAGGTTCATTTTACGTAATAGCAATTCGTTTGTGGAACTTACCTCATTCTGAACGAGTCGCCTTCAGGTTTCAGGAATTAGGTATTTTTGCACTACATTAACTAAATAAAATAATTAATATTTTTACAACTAAGTACAACTTTTTTTTTGTTCTCTTTTAATCATTCTCTTACATCGAGCTTAGCCTATACCCACAAATAAGTGAACTTTCAATTTTCACAAGAGCAGCAAATCACTGTCAAGATTTACGCAAAACTCCCAGTTTCCCCTTAAGGCACAACTAAAATTGCTTAAGTGAACTTAAGTTTATGTCAAAAAACCGAACGAAAATTTCCTTAAGTAGGCAAAAGAAGTACGCTTGGCCTTCTCTTCTTCAAATTGTCAAATTCACTTAAGCAATGAGCGAATGAAATCGAACTTGTTCGAGTTGTAGGTATGTGTCTATTGTGACGTTCTACCCGAGCCTTTCGGTGTTGGGTGTCCTTCCTCGAAGACAGCATATACTTCGTTTTTCCCTCATTTACCGCTAAACCCATTTTTGCCGCTTCTGTCTCAATTCTCACAAAGGCGCCATTGACATCACGCTGTGTTCTAAGCTCGTAAGCTCGTTGCCGATCTTGATTGAGCAGCGTGAGTTCTCCATCGTCATTTTGCACAAGTGAACGAGCTTGGCGTAGTGTTTGTGGCTTGGTGGTTAGGTTCGTCGGCTGCTAAGCAGAACGTCGCGTCGGTCGTGGGTTCGAGTCCTACTCGTGCCCATCAAGTTTTTATTTCATCTTCCACGCGTACTGCCTCTTGTGAAGAACTGACAAAATTTCCAAGAGTATCAATCTGTCATGAAAAAGTGCTTCTCAACTTTGCCGTTCGGAATCGGTGTTGAATTGTAGGTCCCCTCAATTCTTCATACGCACCCAGAGAATTGTTGATGAGAGTATGCCACTTAGGCCTTGGCTCTTCAAGAGCTGTCGTGCCACTCTATTATTATTATTATAATTATTATTGAGCAAGCTTGGCAGAGATGCCAAAACAAGACATATCTTTATACAGCTCGTATCTGTAGATACTGTCATACCGATGAAAAGGTGGTGGGTATCAATTTGGAGTTCATAAGTTTTTTCCAGCATCTGCCACAACGTGTGACCTGAAGCTACATTGATAAGGACCAATCAGATTGTTGACGAAAGGCTTCAGACGTTCACATATTACGGCAGAGAGGATCTTGTAGGTGATGTTTAGTAGACTGATTCCTCTGTAGTTGACACAGGAACGGTCAAACTTAAGCGTGCTTGCGTGAGCAAAATTGCATTATAATCCCGCTTTTTGAATGGTCATATACATTGGACTTGTGTCTACAAGCTACACATAGGAACTGATTGCCTGTCATGTTAAGCATTTGTTCTAAGAATTTGCTTACATATTGAATTTAAAATTTTTGGAGAAATGGTTTACATAACATAATAGTTCAAATAAGTACAATGGTTGAGGAAACAAAAAAAAAAAAAAAAAAAAATCATAGTATTAAAAATGATTGTAATATGCAGTAATTTACTTTCATTGAAACCTTTTAGAATACAAATGTGTTTTTCTGTTATATAGTCCAGGAATATTTGCCTGAGTGGATTCTTTTTTACTATAAGACAATTAATACATAGGATCTTAGAATTACTTCATTTTTGACGGACTTTCCAAAATTAAAAACTCAGATATTTTTTTGTATGGGTCACTTGGGCGTATGTGGAACATCATATAAAAATTCTCCTGTATATAAAAAGTATCAAAAATGGAGGGATATGGAAAAAGAAAAAAAAAACCTCTTCAATTAAGAGCGTTGGTAATTAAAATGTTAGCCACAGTTTAAAATAAAATAGAGAAGGCAAGAAAACCACCAATTCCTTAAGCGACATCCTTGGAGACATCCGATTTCCCTCAGCATCGGTGTAAAACATCATTCCCCAAGAAACTGTATGTAAATAAATTCGGTATTGATTCTCTTGCGTCTTGTAATATTAAATAATTTGGATTTATGATTGATTAAAACTGTTTAATTTTCAGAATTCACATAAACATTTACTGCCGAAAGTATGCAATAAAAACAGGCAACAAAAACAAACGTAAACCGCACCGCACGCCTAAGACTATACCAAAAGCTTCCATACTACTCTACTCAAAGCTTTCATCCATTAAGCTTTGTGTTCTGAAAACACCACTACACAAAAATTGCAACATGCAAGTAATCAACGATTACATGTGCCGCGCAGAACCTACACCGCTGACAATTAATAGAACACCAAAAACAGATATGATGACTCAAATTCTATTTTCACGATATATTATTAGAATTTCAAATCAAAATCAATGGAAAAGTTGCAATGGACAACTCGGTGTCAAGAGGCAGCGTGGCCGAGCGGTCTAAGGCGCTGGTTTTAGGCACCAGTCCGAAAGGGCGTGGGTTCGAATCCCACCGCTGTCACATTTTTTTATTTTCCAAGCAGATTGGTATTCTGTGTGTTCTATGTAGAATTCTTAATATGAGTCACAGAAGAGAATGTTAAATGTTGAATTTCTTCCTATTAATTTTGATGAGTATTTCAATTTGATTTTAGATTTTTCTATCTAGAGCGGGTTAAATATTTTGACATTTGTATCCGCAGTCGATTGATTTATTATAGGATTTCCTATGTGTGGTGGAAAGTAGGCTCCAATTTTATACCGGAATGAGGATCTGGGGTAGATTAGGTTCATAGGTTCTTCTTATAAGTTTTTAGTGAATGACTAAACTTAGTCAAACAGATCCGTGAATGTAATTCAGTTCAGTGTGGCATAAACACTTTTCGAGACGACTATGTTTGGATGATGATGCATTTGACGTCAGTGAACCCGACGATGAATTAATCGATTCTGTTCTTTAGAAAATCTGGAGGGTCTTGTTAGTTTCACAAAAATTGGATCGAAGTACATTGTTGGTTTTCGGATAATTCTTGGGTTCATATTCGGGTTTGATGCAAACGAGCTCAGGCCCTAAGGGGCATTCACTTAAAATATTTTTCAGGTTCTAGACTTAAATAGTTCTTTTCTACGTTTAATGAAAGTTTAGTAATGTTATGAAATTCAATTTGGTGTCATAGCAATTTACTTCAGACTTCTGCAAATTGACATTCATTAACAAATCTTTTAGAATGGGCTTAAAAAGAGTTGTAAGATTGAAGTGAAACCTTTTGTTTTTATGTTTAGCGTAAAGATTTTGAACCCTTAAATTTAATCTAAGAAGAAAAAAGTAGTTAGTCTTTGTAATTAGTTTATTTTTTTGGTTTCGTCAAGTTGTGAATTAAATATGTTCAGTATAAAATCATTAATTATTTTGTATAATTACTTTCATATCTCCGTTTTTGAAACATATTTTACAATCCAATTTCATCTGGAAAGCTTTTTAAAAAAAAAATTGCAGCAGTAGATAACTACATTCTTTGAAATACATAATTTAATTACACCAACTCGATGATGACCCCCTACCTGAAAGTAATGCATAGCTGAACTCGTCTTGCGAACCTATAAAAATGCTGAAAGTATTTCAACAAACAGTTATTTTATCATTTTTTGTATTATGTTTGCTTATAAAGTTATTTTCATTGCACTGCTTGCACTACTTCCACCCGAAATGTCTTGTTTGAAGTTTAGAATTTTGTTTGGTTTCGAAAAATGGTTTCATCAACATTTTTACTTACAATATTAACTATCGACGCACGTAAGGCTTCGAATTTTGGATGTAAACAAGCAGAAACAAGCAGTTGCTTAAATTCCAGCTGGAATATGTTTATTGCAAATTATTGGAAAAACCTACTTAATTGTCAGTAGACATTCTGGCACCGAAATCGTTTACATTTTTGTTAATTTCTCTTCATACTTGTTTGGTGCAATATTTTCCTCATTCTTAAGCATACCTGATGAATGACATTGCAAAAAAAAAAAAATTGTTTTGGTCGAAAAAAAAAACACTGAATTAATTTGTCTTTAATTTTGATTTTTTGAGAATATATGAATATGCATTTGTTTTTTGGTATTCGTGTCTCCAAGTTGTTTTGGGTAAAATGCAAACAAGCTTAGAAAATGTTAGTTTTGCTTAATTTCCCAGACTGAAGAAAATACTGAAATTCATACTGGAGCGCAAATGTTAACATCGATGATCGGTCAATGCATTCGGTCCGGAGAATGGATTGACTAATAAAATGTAACAAACCGCAACATAGTTGCTTTTCAGGAAGTTCACAAAATGGTTGTCACTTTTCACCCGAACCACGTCCATGACATCTCACCTCTTCTTTCAGAACGATATGGTGTATTGGTGTTCTAAGAACTATAGGTTCATTCGATTCAATGAAGACTTTTTTGAAACGCCATAATCTCCAAGCAAAAGGGACCCAGTCCTGTGTTACTAACGAATGTGGAGCTCCAGATCATCTTCGATTCAATAAAGAATAAGGAGTTGACAGGCGTCGATGATATCCCACATTATACTTAAACGCTGAAAAATGCATATTATCTTGGCGTTGGAAAGCAGCCATCCTTTCTGTAAAAAAGGACAACTTCAATCCGTAAAATTTTTTGCGGGCTCACGTTCGACAGAACTCGACATCGTAAATGCCGCTCTTAAGCTCGTTTTCGATATTCTGCTTGATTTGGAAAAGGATTTTGATACCGTATGGTTATCTTAAACTTTCCAGAATCATTATTTCATTTAGTTATGTAATAATCAGCAAAATTAAAATTACTCATAAGTCTGTAGATTTCAAGATATAAATGATATTTTTTTCAAAATTTTAATAAAAAAAGCAAATATTATAATCAAATCTATCACATTTTCAATTCCCCGAAGCCAATTCAATTGTTCACAAAACAATGTTTGATGGAAAGTTTAAAAATAATTCTTGAGTTTATCTTTCAACCATTGTTTTTATTTATTGTTATTATTTATGCAGTATTTTTCATATAGGTATTGTAAAACTCTATAAAAAAAAAAATTTGAACGACTGGGTCACAAGTCACAAAAAAACATTAAATAATAAAAACATGTACTTAAAATTGAAAAAAAAACCTTCTTCGCCATTCACCACCTAGCATATGGGACCGTAAATCCATCGAAGAATTTCTCTTTCGTCCGACACTCGGCCGTAGTGTAGGACTGGTCAAACCAAAGTTTTGTATAGCAGACTTACTTCATCCTCATCCACAAACGTCCCCAGCCAGCTCGGCCCCTAGCTTGCTGTCTCAACTTTCTCACGCCAAGTTGGTTGAGGTCCTCTACCACCTGTGTTCTCCACCTGAGTCGCGGTCTTCCTTTTCTGTGACGTCCTTCCGATTTGGATTAGAATACTTTACTAGCCGGAGCATTAGTTTCCATTCGCTCTACATGTCCCAACCATCTAAGTCGTTGGACCTTAACTTTTCTGGCTAAGTCAGTGTGGCTGTACAGCTCGTACAGTTCTTGATTGAATCTTCGTCTCCATTCTCCATTTATGCAGACAGGACCAAAAATAACTCGAAGAATTTTTCTCTCAAAGCAGCCCAAGGCGTTTTCATCCCATGTTGTCATGATTCACGTCGCTAGGACTAGGACCTGTCCTAGGTAGACGAAGTCTTTAACTACATCGAAGATAAATCAGTCTATGTTGCCGTTTGCTCCAAGACGTCGATGTTGGTAGTCCTTTCTTGTCGACAGCATTAACTTGGTCTTGCCCTCGTTAACCGCTAGACCCATCTTCCTGGCCTCCGTCTCAAGACTCACAAACGCTCCACTGACAGTACGCTGTCCTCTTCCAATTATATCAATGTCGTCTGCGTATCCTAGTAGCTGGACGGACTTTTGAAAGATTGTGCCTCTGGTGTTGACGTTGGAGCTTTGCACAATCTTTTCAAGAATGATGTTGAAGAATTCGCATGACAGCGCATCGCCTTGTCTAAAGCCTTTTTTGACATCTAATGCGTCCGTTAGGTTTTCTCCGACCATGGTGGAACAGCGCTAGTTTTCAATCGTCATCTTACACAGACGGACGAGTTTTTCTGGGATGCCAAAACTAGACTAGACTAGACTACGACGTATTCGCAGCCCAGGCCTGTAAGGAGCGGTTTGGCCGGCTCTTCATCTTAGAGTTAAACTAAAAACCTTGCTCTCCAGTTTGGGAGTCGTGCTTCGGGGTGACTGCCCGGCCACATAAAGAAAGTTTCTGTTTCTGTCCTAAACAAATTCAATTCAAAATCCATTTTGCGGTTTCAAAACGATAAATCTGGAATTCGACATCTGTCAAACTAAGTTGTTAAACCATGTTTTTTTTTCAGTTGAAAGTCTGACGGCGATTTTTCGAAAAAAAATTTATTCAGCGACGAAGCACATTACTCACACCGTTGGTATGTTAATAAACAAAATTGTCGTATTTGGGGTTCTGAAAATCTTCAAGTAATGGCAGAGAAGCCATTACATCCAGAAAAAATCAATGTCACTTTGGTGCGTTCTTTGGTCCAGAGATGTGATTGGACCTTACTTTTTCGAAAACCATGATGGAACGACTGTCACCGTCAATTCGGAGCGTTATGGTCATATGACAATTCAAGAATATGTGGTTTCAACAAGACGGTGCCACATGCAAGACAACTTGATCGTATATTGCTTTATTGCAAGAGGCATTCCCTGGCCGCGTGCGTCGGTGGTGGCCAACCTAGATCATGCGATTTGACACCGCTTTTTTTTGTGGGGCTACAAGAAAGACCCTGCCTATGCGTGAGCACTTTAAAAATAAAAACCAACATTCGTTAAGTTATGGCTGCGATACCGCCCAATATATGTCAAAAAGTGGTCGAAAGTTACCTCAAAAGATTCGATGCTTGCACTAATTCGCGTGGTAGTCATTTAAATGATGTAGTATTCCACATATAATGCCAACGTTCAAACTTTATAATAAAAAAGAAATATCAAGGAAAAAATGTCTTATCACGCCTAACTTAAAAGAAAAAAAATAATGATAGTTAAATTAAAATAATTAAATAATTGTATAGGTACATTGTGTTATTTTCAGTGTTAATGGACTTTTATTTGCGAACCTTGTGTCATCTTCAAGCTAAACCATCCACAAAAATTGTAAACAGGTATCTTCAAGCATGTGATTATCAGCCGAACTCTGAATAGTATAATGTTCTAGCTCTTGCGGTCTATACCACACTTCAAAGAACCTGCTTTAGAATTCCCTTGCGAAAAAAAAATCCACTCCAGAATTCAGTGATCTCTCTCTACACACTCAGTGTCTAAGAAATGGGCTCGTCAAACCATCAAATTATTGTGCATCCCCACAATCAGTTGAAAATTATGGTAATTACGCTGAACGGAAAGTTTACAAATTCGTGGTTAGATGAGTTATCAATAGTGCTGGTCGCCAGAATATTGTTTGTAAAAAGAATACTCGAAACTGTTAACAAAAAAGAGAACAAAAAAACAAGTTCAAGTTCTATTCTCATTTTGCAATAACTTTTAACACAAAAAAAATAAAAAAAAAATAATAAAAACAAAAACATAACATCCAGTTCTTATTTTTAAGACTCGTCAAAAAGTTCTTAATATAAATCATGATCGTGGAGGTTGATATAAAAATGTTTATACATTAAGAATTTTAGAAAACAGTTTGTAAACATTCTCCTTTTTTGAAGATGTAAATATCGGTCACTTAATTCAAATCGCAGTGATAAATTTGAAAGGTTATGTTTAACAAACAAAAATCACAATAAAGAAACAAGCCGAAGTGATGTCCATTAACATTTCGTCAGAATCAAGATAATAATCGACTCAAAATAAATTATTAAGAAATTGCAGCCACATGCCCACATGGGACAGTTATTGAGGCATGTCTTCTCTGAGGATTTTGACATCTTGGTTTACACTTCATCAATCAATTGTCCTCTGCACGAGGATAAGACAAAACAAAAACTTGTGCTCAAAAGCTGATACGAATGTTGAACTCAATATCCCAATAATTGGTTTCTGAAAAGCCATTAACGCAATATCCAAAGTGATTTGTTAACGAAGAAGAGGAAATGTTAATTTATTTATTGGCGTATAAAATATTGTCATGCCGTACAATGAAAAAGTATTTTCTTAATCCTTTTAAATAAATGGGTTTGTGGTGACAAGACAAGATAATTAAAAAAAGCAATATTTCAACGAAATTTCTGGGTTTTATTGATTTGGACCAGTTAAGTGATAATTACAAAAGATAAGTGGAATGTCCACACTTGTTCTGGTGGTTTATCTCATTGAAAAGTGGAACAAATCCCTACACCGTTTTGGAAAAAAGAAAGAAAGAGAAAAACGGTATTTGAAAATTAATGCTTTTGGCGTCGATTACTCCTTTCTTTTTTGGATTAGAAATATCCTTTTTAGACAATTTCATGTCTAATCCTCACAAAATTGGGTGGTGTGCCCCAGGACTCCGCATCGACACCGACATTGTTTCTCATTTTCTAAAACAAAACTCGTGTTTCAAATTTCTAAACCATTTTACTGATTCTTTGAATACAATGTTTCAAGACTAAAAAAAATTGCCTCCGGGATGTGAATCTTCAACGGCAAAGTTTGATAAACTTCTCATTAAGTCCTGACCTTGACGGCATCAGAGAACGTTGACTAAGAAACGGTGTTGAACGCAATACTTTAATATAAAGAGTTTTCCAATAAGAGGTGTTATATAGATATTCAAAGAAAAATGGCATTTTTTGAGATAAATGATCGGATGATTATTTCATTATAAAGAGGAAGGTACTCCGTTAATAATGGAACACAACATCAGCCAAATGGCCGCCACCACCACGCTTACAGGACCATATCCTTTTCATGAAATTGTCCATGACCAAATCGCAAAGTGGCTTCCCTATGTCCTCGATAGCCTCACGAATTGCATCTTTGGCGTAGACCTTATCTTTCAAGTGAAAGTAAACGTTGTCCAGATAAATACCATCCAATTCCGGCCATAACAAATCATTAATCATATCTCGATAGCGCAATTCATTGACCGTAACTGTTGCTCCAGCCTCATTTTCGAAAATGTAAGGTCCAATGACCCCGCCGGACAATATACCGCACCAAACAGTTACGCGTTGAGGATGGAGAGGCTTTTCAACAATAACTCTTGGATTATCCGAGCCCCAGATGCGACAGTTTTGCTTAGCCTCCGAGGTGGAAATGGGCCTCATCAGTCAAGATGACCTTACGATGAAATTCCGGATCATTTTCATGCATTTCAAGGACCCAATCAGCAATGACACGACGTTGTTGATGATCAGCCGGCTTGAGTTCTCGTGTTAACTGAACTTTATTTATAAGCCTTAGGACCCAAGTCTTTATGCAAAATACCGTGTAATGACGTTTGTGGAATGCCTAATTCCAAAGAACGACGAGGAATGGACAAACCTGGGTTTTCTTAAAACTTTGGGCTACAACAGCAATATTCTCAGTTGTTCTTGAGCGACGTGCACGGGTTTTATTCTTCACGTCACTAACTTACCCCAACAGCTCGAATTTGTCCACCAATTTCTGTATTGCGGTCCGACTAGGTGCTTCACGACGACCCAAAAATGTTTTAGTTTTACGAACCGTCTCTGCCATATTTTCACCATTTTTATAGTGAATTTTAATAATTTCAATGCGTTGTTAAAGCGTGTATCGTTCCTTATTTATTAATGACGTAGTTTCTACTTGTTTCATGTCAAAAAATGATAGCTTCAAAAGTGAGAGCTACCGAAATAGCGGGCTATTCAAAATTACACCTCTTATGGGAAAACCCTTTACCTCCTTGCAACTATCCATGAATGGCACTTTTATCGAGTAAACTCAAAATTCTGAATATGGTGCCGATAGGTTTTTTGGAACGATCACATACGAGATGTCAAAGCGCAAGGGTTAAAAAGAGGTGATGGTTAGCATTGCTCTTAAATTCCTGACATTACAGTGACCAAAATCCTGTAGTTCGGCCGAACGTATACCTCTTGACAAAGCCTCGAATGTTCACTGATTATGGTTGAATATCGTAAGGGGAAGAATGCATCAGGCTATTTCACTAGATCATAAACGATAAAGAAGGGTGATGCAATCACCAATCGTGTCGAAAGCTCTGTTTTGGATACTGCTCAGTGTTAATGGAGCTAAAGTACGTTAACATCAAAATCCGAGAAAGACTCAGGCGGAACTGCTTGGAAACGATATCTGGAGAGAAATATTTGTCCAACTCGCACCTTCCAAAGAAACAATTTTTCAAATCGTCTTTCTCTAAAGTCTACCTATATAATTCCTAACATTGTTATCTACATCGGCAAAATCGGTAACTCCAACCATAAACGCAATTAAAAGCCCCTCTTCTAAAAAAAAACCCAACTGCTAATTGCAATAACGGTAAACCACCTCTGACAGGTGTCAGTGTAATGCTAGAGCCAGGCATCACATTAAACAAATCAGCGCATCTTAAAGCAATCAAATCAATGTTTAATGTCTTCTAAAGGCCATAAAACCGTTCAGACTAAACCTCAATCGCAAACAAAAACTGTCCCACCGAACTCTTCGCAAATGGCTTTCTTTCAATTCCAAAGCCCTAATCATCTCATTTAACTGTCTTCGATAAGGAACCAAATTGCGTGGCAATACGTTTAACACCTTTTGAAAGAAAAAGTATATCGCTCTCCGGCACACGCCAAACTGTCACGCGGATAAGTCAAATCACAGCGCCCTAATTGAACACAAGAATAAATTGAACCCTTTTTGTAGCCTCCGGGAGTCGATATTGAAGAAACCAGCATGCCAGGGCTTGACTTATCTTAATTATTCGCTTCGCAAGAAATTATCCTGAATTTGAAACCACATGCAAATAAAAATAAATCACGCTTCGCAGACCCTCCCACAGTTTTTTGGTTTTCATGCGACGCCCAGCGCTCCGCGAAATGCGTTTTCAACTAATTAAAAAAGCACGCACTATGATTCACAGTTTCGCAGAGCAAAACGGAATACGATGATGTCACACCCAAACAACTTATTAAATGAAAACTACGCGGAACGATGTGAAGGAAAGTGGAAACAACCCCGCAACCGGGAAATCGCTCTGGCTTCAACATCAAGCAGCTTTACTGCCATAAACACCATTTCAACTGATGTTATCCTGGCAACGACAGGAGGCGAATCTTTAAATAAAAAAGGGTTAACCATGGCGTCTTCTCTTTAACCCTTTTTTAAACGCTCCGCTGTTGTTCTGCTTGAAGATTGAGGAAGGCTGAACAAATCCTTGGATCTTTGTATTCATCAGCCATAACCATTCTCATGGGCATTCGTCTTGTTAAGACATCAAATTTATTGTCGAAAAAGGAAATTAAAAGGATTTTCTTTAAACTCTTCAAAGATGTTGCTGGGGAGTCAGCTTTTCGCAATGATAGCTTCCAAAATAAAAAGTATCGAATTTCAAATTTTTGGTCGCTGATTGGGGTCGGGGTTGAATGTCAGTGGAAAAGGGTTTTAATTATTAAAAATGTTGCAACTCTTTTATTTTGTGTCTTACTCGTCTTCAATTGCCAGTTTTATTGAGAATTTCGTATTTCAATTTGGGGATTGGGATTTATTAGGAACATGAAGCCATTTGGGATTTTGCTTTTTACGAAACTAGACAGGCAAATGGACGAGTACTGACCGGTTGGCATGGAAGCTACGGGTTGTCATGGTTTTAAGCCTTCTTATCACTAATGGATGTTAACATCAAATGGACTTTGGTTCCAAGTCTTTGGGAAGATGAGTTTCTTCCTTTTTTGGATAAATTCGGGTGAGGCGGTTTGGTCATTCTTGTTCTCATTTATTATGCATGGGAGAAATTAGTATCAACAAGAACATGACCAAGTCCGAGTGCTAATCCTATTTATGATGTGTGTGAGACTGAAGCGTAAATTCGTTTTAATGAACTGAACATATCGTATTTTGACACTTAAGAACGGTTGGAATGGATTCCTTTTGATGTTAACATGGAACGCACGTAGTTCTCGTCTTTGTACTTTAAATGTTTTAATAGAACAGTCTGCTGCGGAGCATGGAGGGTATTTTTCGTGTGGAATGGTGTCTGTTTAAGAAATATTGAGTTACAAAGGTTAGGATTTGGCGTAATACAGTTAAAAGAATTGCCCATCACCAATTTTGCATTCTTATTTGCATTGTGAGAACGCATGTTCCAGACTTTGATGCAGGATGGTTATTGGCGCATTCTTCGTAACTGAAATCCATCCTGGTAGCGTAATCGACTTTTTGCAGGTCAACCAATTAGTCACTTGGAAGGAGGATACTGGAAACCAGGTAGCGGATATGGGAATTGAATGCCGAGGCGAAGGTAAGCAATGTCAACGGTGAGGTACACAATTCTTTCTGTCGTTCCCAGTCATTGTTATGTCAGGGAATTTCAGACCAATATAAACCGACACCTAGCTATGACATGAGAAGAAATCTTTGGTGGAATAATCGGACCACATAGCCTACACGACACCACCTCCGATAACGGATTTAGGCTAATTGACTTCCACAAGCGGACATGGAAATCTCCTGATCAATCAATCGTCAACCAGATTGATTACATTGCGGTCGACGCACGACACTTCTCTAGCATGCAAGATATCAGATTTGACGTCAAACGACTACAATCGCAAGAGATTGCTAGATCCTTTTCAGATCGTGTCTCCGAAGATCTTCTCAGAAGTTCCTTGTTGTCAGCACAAAAAAAAGGGCATGAGAAACTCGTTATCATGAGATAGAGGCATGTCACAACAGGAAAAGGTTCGAAAGTTTAACAGAAAGGTTCAACAAACCAATAGGGCTTATACACCCCGCACCGAAGAAGGCTGTAGAGACGATTAAGGGAACTTCGTAGTGGAACCACAGTCAGTGCTGAGGATATGAAAAGACCACTTTTCCAAGATGTATGGTGGCGATGACAAGCGAAAATCGGCCAGCAATACAAAACCATTCAATTTGGGTGAATCAAGTCAACAATTCCATCCACCAGACATTGACGAAGTGAAGATAGCGATATCTTAACTTAAGTCGAACAAAGCCGCTGGAACAGACGGGCTAGCCGCTGATCTGTACAAAGCAGCTGGAGATAATTTGGTTTGAAGCATGCACCAGCTCACCTGCAAAATTTGGTAGGATAAAGAATGCCCGAAGAAACGTCAGCATCGTATGCCCGATGCACACAAAGATACATTTTCAATGAATATTTTATTTCATTCACTTTTTCATGTATTGTAACAAAATATATCATTCAAATTGCCGCCTCTAAAGTTTTTGCAGCAAGTAGTGTCCGTAGCTTAGTGGTTAGGTGCGTTGGCTGCTAAGCAGAACGTCGTGGGTTTCGAATCCTACTGGGGCCCAAAGTTCTTATTTCATCTTTCACGGACACTGCCTCTTGCGAAGAACTGACAAAACTTCCAAGAGTATCATCTGTCATGAAAAAGTGCTTCTCAACTTTGCCGTTCGGAATCGGCGTAAAATTGTAGGTCCCGTCAATTCTTCACGCGCACCTAGAGAATTGTTGATGAGAGTAAGCCACTTAGGCCTTGGCTCTTCAAGAGCTGTCGCGCCACTCTATTTATTTTTTTTTAAAGTTTTTGCAGCATGCCTGTTGTTCCAACACCGTTTGTTCGATTGTTAAGTGATCCATTATCGTAAATGGCAACATTCAACTAATATTATGACATTTCAGATGAC
This sequence comes from Sphaerophoria rueppellii, assembly GCA_920937365.1. Classification (NCBI taxonomy): domain Eukaryota; kingdom Metazoa; phylum Arthropoda; class Insecta; order Diptera; family Syrphidae; genus Sphaerophoria; species Sphaerophoria rueppellii. The sequence goes on along the minus strand of CAKKXW010000003.1, from coordinate 40,662,946 downwards.
AGTTATGTTGGTATGTATCATATGCTAGCGCTACCAACTCGATAACACGAACTGAACGAAACTTTGCATGACGGGTGAGACTCATCAGCGGCTACTAATGCTGGTCCTGGAGGAATTACGCAAATCAGCCGGCAATCAGGTCGATCAACACGGCACTTAGTGATATGCAGAACAGCAGACAATAGCTATAGAACTGGATGACTTATAGGTACTATTACGGCCCCTGAGGACTCTTGTTTTAATATTTTACTGGGAAAAGAGAGGAATGAAACACTAGATAGTCGTATAAAGTTTCTTGCTCATTTAAAAACGTATTTGTCTGTGCTAAAAACATCCTTTGCGGTTGAAAATACAGTATTAATTTGAATAAAGTGCCAAATTTTCACGTAATCTAATTACTTAATCCATTTAACAACTTCCCTTTAAGTGATTTGTCTTCAGAAATTAAAAATTATTCAAGGAAAATTTAACAACATACATACATATACATACTATATATATTTTAATATATATAAAAGAACAGCCTATTTTTTGTGTTCGTTCGCTAACCGAGCACACTGGTTGACCGATTTTTCTAATTTTTTCTCGAAATGCAAGAGGTTTTAGGGTAGAAGGTTTAGCAAAAATAAAATGTATACTTTTCAAATCACAAATGGTTCAATTATTAACAAATGTTAAAAATTTTATATTTCGCACTACAAAAAGAAACTGATCGATATACGAACACTCAATTTAGTTTGAAAATTT